>OY747704.1:21247500-21930000 GCA_963556495.2 Valencia hispanica | reverse complement strand
GAGTGATCTAATTAAAAAAAAACACAAAACAAAAGTTATGCCTCTTTATTCTCACTTTTTAAAGCAGTTAGGCTGCCTTTGTTCTGTAAAAATTCTTGCAGCAGAGGAAAGTTTCCCCATGGTGAACTTGGGGGGCTCTCCTGCAGAACAGTGAGCTATATTAGCAAACGCTACCAGTTTGGGAGGCTACAGGATTTTTGAAATCAACCTTTTAATCACAAGTGTCAGCTTTCAATCAGAACACTCAAATTCAGAATCAATGTCCATAAAGTGATCATCTTTAATTTGACTTTGAGCCATCAAAGATGAGGAAATGTATCGAAGTCCGTTAGTTAACAGACATTATGTCACGCAGCAGTCGTACTTTAACTTCCTTCTATGTATAATGGTTCTAAATCATTACTGGCAGCAAAGCTGTCAGGTTGACACTTTCGCAAATAATTTACAAAGTGATCTAATTAGGTATATCTAGGAAAGGTAATACAGCCTCTTTGTATACACCATTTTAAGCCCTGAGCTTCAATCTACGAATAAAAACAACAGAAGTTTGCTACACTAATTTATTTCACTTCTGTGCCCCTATAAAACCTGCTGCAAGATCATTTTAGCAAAATACGGCTGCTAAACCACACACGATGTAGTGTCCATATAATTATTGAATTGTACACCAAAACCAAAAGGTCATGTTTTATTTTAAAAGGCTGTTTTGTTTTGGGGTTTATTATAATTAGTTCATAATGTCTCGCCACTCAGCCACTACACCCTGAAGCCTCCTATGGGGCCTTGAACACAGACTCGACAACTGCCTGTCAAATGTCTGGAGCTTTGCTGAGCGTCCATCTCTCTTGTGGTTTTGGTGTTTAATTTAAATTCGTAGTGCAAGGAAAAAAACACTGTTACTCCAGTTTGACTTTTTAAGGACTTTAACATTCCCATTTAGAAATATAACTGCAGTGCCTTGCGAAAGTATTCATACCCCTTAAACTTTCATATTTCATCATGTTACAAAGAACACACTTTCATGTATTTTAATTAGGATTTTAGGCGGTATAGAGTAAAGTATAAGTTTTAAGTGACAGGAAAATGATGCATCTCACAAAATTTGCAAAGATAAACTGGTTTGACTATTAACAGCGCAGTGAAACATTGCGGTTAATTCACCATTAAGACTTCCCCCGCACTGCAAAAAAAAATAATAAAGAAAAAAGAAAAATCAGCTGGAACCAAAGAAAAACCAGCGCGCCACCCCCACGGACAAAAAGTGCGACAGGAATAAAAAATAAAAACAATATGGAGGTGGATCATCGTCTCCACCAGCTTTGCAGATCCTGAGACTGCAGTTTAAGCAATGGGCAGAGGGGAACGTCTACTCAAATCTTGCCACAAATTCTCAGTTGAATTGAGGTCTACATTTTCTCGGCACATTCTAATAGATGAATGGGCTTTGATGTGAAACTATTGTGACTTTGGCTGTGTGCTTTGGGACCTCTTTCTGCTGAAATGTCATCTGCTGTCTTAGTCTCAAGTCTTTTGTATCATCTAATAGCTTTTGTTTCAGTATTGCCTTTCCACGGCACAATGCTGCCACACCTATGTTTCATTGTGGAGTTTGTGTTCACACTATACTGAAGGGCTAGTTTTCCACAAACTGTGAATAGATTCTGCCACCTGAGCCAAGGATCTCAGCAGCTGCCCCAGAGTGGACAGCCCTGTCGTGGTAGGTTTGCACTTCTTCCATTCGGTTCCCATTTTTAGATGGATAAAACAGTTCTTAATCAGAGGTTTAAACGTTGGGATATTGTTTTGTAGCCCAGCATTACTTCAAACTTCTCCACAGTCTTATCCCTGGCCAGGCAAGTGTGTTCATCGGCCTTTATGATGCAGTTTTTTTCCTGCTTTAACCAATTAGCCGACCGCCAAAGGAAACTGGTTTTTAATGTACAGATATCAGAATAAAGGGAACTGAATACACACTTCCGATTTTTATTTTTAGGGGAAAAAAACTCCACCATGCCTCTTTTTCCTTGATTATACTTCAAATTAGGCACTACTTTGTATTAGTCTATCACATAAAATCTCAATACAATAAACAAGAGAAGGTTAATTGGGTTTGAATGCTTGCAAGAAATTGTACATTGAGAACATTAATGTAGCGACAATGAGCACCAACATATTTAACAATAAAGCTTTCTGTCTGCATGTGATAGATTCTATTCAGTTTAGGTCTAACCGGCCAGCCTTATGTGCACAAGTCCCTCTGTGAGTGAGCAAAAAATTAATTCCAGTTTTTTTTCAATCTACTTAATATCTCCTACACATACCTTTACAACCACATAGAGATACTGAATCTGATGTAGAATTGGCAACCATTACGCAGCCATAAGAGCTGTTTGAAAGAATACAATTGAGTTTCCATTGCATTTGTCTACTAACTCCTATCTGCTGTAGCTTACTAAAGTCATGCATTAGTCCCTAAATTTGTTACTCATCACCGGTGCACCGTGCCAAATCAATCTTCCAGTGAGGTTTATATTCTGTGGGTGTATGGAGAGTACAAATGACATTTAATTAGGGAACAAAATCTAATTAGTAAATGGAATATTTTAGAAATTGTTCAAATGGTTGACAGGATAGAGCAGAAGGGAATAAAAGTAGTAAGACAGCAGGAGCAACTTTAAAATCCAATGAGAAACTACTACAATAATAAACAGGGCCTGTAGTTTACAGAGCTGCAGTCAAAGAATATCATGACATGCTTCCTACATACTCTGTGGCAAAGGTATAAGCCTCGAGTTCAGGTAGCTAGTCTGTAACAGATTCTTAGTAGGATTTAGGTCCAGACTGTGAGTTATTCCAACACAATAATAAGTTTCGACTGAAACCATTCCATTGTAGCTCAGCCCGCATAGTTTAGGGTTGTCCTAATGTTGGAATGTAAAAACCCCTGGCTCCAGTCTTTCGGAACCCCCCAGGATTGCTCTGCATTTAGCTCCACACATCCTCCAAACAACCCTAACTCCTTTCTGCTGAACAAAAGCCTCCCCACAGCATGATACTATCACCACCATATTTCCTGGCCTTGTAGGTCTTCAGCTTTGCCAGTCTTTTTATAGTCACATGACACACTGAACAGTGTTTTCCAAGATGCTTAAAGTTTGGAAAATTCTTCTGTAACCCAACTCTGCTTTACATTTTCCCACAACTTTAACCATAACTTCTCTGCTATGTTCCTTGGCCTTCATGATGATGTTTATTCAGTAAGGTTCTCTAACCAACATCAGAAGGCTCAGTAGAAGAGATGATAATACAAACAGGTGATTAAAATACGCCACATGTGACCTTCACAGATTAGGTGACTTCTGAGGGCAATTATTTGCATTGGATTTCAATTTAGAGGTAGCTGAGTCAAGAAGGCGGAATACAAAAGCACAGCACACTGTCCAGATGTTTATTTGTGAAAAAAATATGAAATATATTCTTTTCCTTCTCCTTCAGTTATCCCTAACTTTGTGTCGCTCCATCACATAAAATCTGAATAAAACAAAGTATTTAGTTACCTCTTTCTAATATGTGAAAAAGTTAAAGGGTTATGAATGCTTTTACAAGGTGCTATGATTTGTGCTTGAGCATGCTAGAGTGTTACCTTCCAGGTTGGGCCCAGAGGTCCTCTGCCAGTTTTCACTGACTTGAATATGGCCGGGTCTTCATCAGGCTTGTAGTCCTGAGGAAAAAATTTAAGCTTTCAATTCAAAATGTATTTATAAAGCACATTTACTACAACGTGGCAGCCCAAAGTACTGTACAAGTAATAAGGACAATAAAAACAACACAGATAAATAATGAGTAAAAAAAAATTAAAAAAAAATTACAGCAATAGTTGTAGGTAAAAAAAAAAAAGCAGCGACTGAAAAAAAGGCTCCGTCAGTCTTACTCCTAAACTACAAAACTTCCACATAATCTGCCACGAACCTTAAGTTGTGCATCACAAATTAATGACAGTTTTGCAGTCATAAAAAAAAGGAAGCAATTAATCATTATTGTACAAACAAAAATGTAAAAATAAAATATTAAAAGCATATTCAGATGCAGCGTTGGAATACACCAAAATGATTGACTTCCAGTGATTCTAAAGGAGTAGGTGGGCTCCATACTAAGTGACACTTCACCCTTTTCAATTTTGTAAAAAACTGATCTCCTGAAACGTTTTAGTTAAGTCACGTGCGCCCCATCACACAGCTGCATCTGATTCTATAGAAAAGAACTGGATGAATCAGGAGGAACTTCAAGAGATACAGAATGCACATCTAAAACATGAGCATAGTTAACATGACAAAATTGACGTCATTAAATACGAGAAAAAGCGTACAAAAAAAATGGAATGCCTTTCAGATTATAAACAGCTCAAGGGCCCAGTAATTTTAAATAAATCATGCTACGCCTGCAGCTAAAAATATTTTTTGCAGAGTTACTGGCCGACAGAAAGATGCCAAACAGAGAGAGAAATGGAAAAGCACCCGTCTGACAGTGCTGCACACACGCAGTCACAATAATCTGGTTGTTTTAATGCTCAGAGTTTCACCGCTATAACAATACACTGCAGTACTAATGAGGTCTGTGAATCGATGTGCAGCGGTACACGGAGAGGAGCTACTTCTTAAGTAAAGTGTGCTTCGGCGTGCATGAGTGTGTGTGTGTCTGGAGTTCCGGTGCACACCGCACAGTGAGCTTTAATTGCGCTAACAAACTCATCTGTGCTGGCGGTACGCCCCAGGCCCTGCAGTCATGCCTGAGGCTGAGGGCTGATAGGGCCCTGAGACACAACACACTCCTTCAGCAAGGCAAACACGTCCGCCTCGTTAACTACCCGCAGCAAACAAACATGTACACACACAGCAACCAATGTTCCTCGCTCAAGTAGCAACACATTTAATTGCACACGCAGATAGCAAAGAAATGAGGCAATGGGATGCCAGATATAAGCAATAATGTGCAACATCTTCAAATAAGATTTCAGAAACCGCAAGAAAAAAAAAACAAATGTACTCTTTGTATCTCAAAACTTTGTAACACCTCAGAGCATCCCGAAAAGTTGCTGCTGCTCATTTTGACTGCAAACTCAAAATGTGACAGTCTTATCTTGAGAGCCAGTTAATAATCAACAAGCAGAAAGAACAACAGTGTGCCATCAGTGCTCAATCACTTTCATAAAGTAGGCATGTCAAAGCCCCAGTTTAATAGAACTGAACAGTGAAGGCTTTTAAAACTAATAATAGAACAAATCAGGTTTTTCTGTTATTCATATTTCATAAAGCAAGAGAGTAACTTCTTGAGGAATTAAGTAACCATGAAGAAAATTAACTAACAATAATAGCATGATTGGTAGAAAAGTCAGGTTTAATTTGGAAATATTAAGGTCTTTGGTATCCACTGTTCGATGGTAATAAACATTCTAGTAAGTAACCCATTTTATCATGTTACACTTGATAAAATGATAAAATGTTACACTCTAAAAAAAATTTATTAATTGGAGAATCAGGAGAAAAGGTACACACAAGATGTCAAAAAAAGTCTAGAGAAAACCACTAGTAGCTCCACAACCCAGCAGTAAAAGTTCTGATTAGAGTTTACACGGGATCATATACAGTGCTGTAACAAAAAAACATTTGCCTCCTCACAGATTTTTGCTGTTTGTCATACTTAAATGTTTCAGATTAAACAAAACGAAAAACAAAAACAAAGATGAGCTGAGTAAATGTGATAAGTGGTTTTCATATGATGAAAGGAAAACAAACCATCCCTACCTGAAAGTAAAAACTCCTGAAAAAAATAATGTCCCACACCTGCAACCACGGCCATGAGGCAATAATTGGACATTAGCTTTTGGGGTTCATGCTGTTTTGACAGGGCCACACCACAACCTTCATTTTCTCTCTATTTTTGTTTGAGTCATTCAAAACATTAGACCATTATCCTGCTGCATATCTCAAATTAGGTTAAAAAGATTCAGGATTTTCTGGTACAGAGAATTCATTCCTTCAATTACACCACGTCCTCTACGTCTTGAAGCACCAAATATAGAGCTGCCCCACCAGCACCACTTTTCAAATTCTATTGTTCTTTTTCTGAAATGTTTGTTTTACACGCCTTCCAAAAAGTTCCACTTTTGTCTGGGTAGTCAACTGAGTATAGCTCTTCGGAGATCCTCTAGTTGCCTTTTGGTAAATTTGAGAGGAGTCTGAGTTCTTCTTGGGCAGCAAGGTTGGCCTCCAGTTTAACTCCGATTTTACTGTTGAATCATGAACACAGGTTCTCACTGAGGCAAGCGAAGCCTGCAGTCCTGTAGCGATTGCTCTGGGTTATTTTGTGACTTCCTGGAGGAGTCGTCATTTCATCCTGTAGTGATATTGATGGGTCCACCAGTGTCCCCCATAGCTACAGGTTCTCTCCATTTGTGGATCACAGCTCTCACTGACTTTATAACCCTTTCCAAAAATAAATACATTTTAAAGACCGTTTCTTATCAGCTCTTGAATTTATTCAGATCTGGATCATGAAGTTAAGATCTTTTGGATTTATTGAGTCTACAGGTCAGAGAGTAAACAGTCCTTGGTATAGCTGGCAAAACTCAGACCCCGACCCCTTCATAAATGAAATTATTTATGAAGTGCTTTTGTAATTACCAAGATTACCTTTGTGTCAAATTAAATGCTAAATGATGTAAAATATTTGTGACAAAAAAGCAGAAATCTGAAAGGATGCAAATGTTTTTCACAGCAATAACATACTTTACTGTAGCTCCCTGTAAAATAAGGAAACAAGTTGAAACCTCAAACTCCTTAAAGACCAAGTTGGATCTTAAATACCTCACAGTTTCATATTTTTCTCAACTGTGCACTCCGATTTCTAAGTTTAACAGTAGTTGCTATAATTTCTTATACATGAGCCACTAGCCATTAAGATGGACTTGTGTGCAAACAGTTTTCTCTGTGGGCTTGCAGATGCTTTTCCTGTTAAATAGAAGTTTTCCTCAGTGTTGCAGCAACCGCTTGCATGTACCCGTTTGATGCAATAAATCAGCTTTTTGAGCAACAACTTTCAGGAGATTTCCTTTTCATAAACATTAATACTCTGGAATTGATCAATTTAGTTGAACAGGATTTTTGTTTGGACTAAATCCACCTGAAACATCAAAGCCAGACGGTTCTGAGCTGGAATACATTTGATTGAGAATGACTGTAGGGATTCAGATTGAGACCAACTCATTTTAACTCAATTATGATTAAATAAAATTACAGACTGCACTGAACTGGATTGTATGCAAATCGATTTGCCTTGGACTTACTCCATGGCACACCAAGATTACATTTTGTGGTCAGACACTTAATATATGAACCAAAAAGAAATGAATTAAAACAGCCAAGGTTTGACTGGACTTCTGATTGGTTTGATTTTGTTTAGATTTCTACCTGCAAATGAGCCAAACACTGATAACGCTTACAGCTTCGATTACAGACATTCTTGTGAATTAGTTCTCATTAACCTAGTCTCTATTGTTGAGACTGCAAAAAAACATAATACCTGCTGTATTTTCATTTATTACTACATAAAAACTCAACCCACCATCTTATTACAGTAAAGTGCATCATTTAGACTAAAAGTGCAATAACCATACTGGTCCACATGGAGGCACCAAATGATAATACACAATGTAACAGATTTGTAGGTGAAATATTTCTACTTACAGCAGACGACACTTGACTTCTGTCTGCAATGTCAATGGGCACAATGGTTACATTCTGCCATGTTGAGCTGTCGAGTTTATGCACCTGTTAATATATAATAAAAATAAAAAAATAAATGAAATTAAAAAAATCCTTCAAATGTATCAGTCATAGTTGCCATTTTCTCAGTTTGCCTCGTCTATTAGGTGTTCTGAGGTGACTTGTGAATTTGTTATTTAAATGAATATGGTAGAGCTTACATTTTCTTGTGTTCCCATGTCCGGTTTGTGCCACGTCTCAATTTTAATGAAGAAACTGTCTTTCATATATTCATTCTGGGTAGAAGAATCAGAGAAAGAAAATGCATTTCGAATGTACAGTAAACTGAAACACCTTAAACTGAGCTTGGATAATTTGAAGTGTGAATTTAAACAAACATACCGTCACAACTGCATCAAGGTTATTCATAACGGGGTAGGGGGGAGGGGGGAGAAAAATATTTATTTATATGTATAAACATATTAGAAAAAGTATAGCTGTCCCAAATAACATGATATAAACTGTTTTGTCAGAGTGAGAAGGGTTTTGTTGGACAAAGCAAACTAAAGTGAAGTCAAGAGGGGAACTCACTGGTTCTGCAGTAGGGGTAGGCATTCCAAGCTTTTTCATGGAACACCAGGGAGCCTTCAGGGGCTATGAGCCTGACAAAACCTGGGACTTTACTGTAGCATGGGGGAGGATAGGGACAGACAGGGAAAAGGAGAGGAAAAGACTGCTTCAGGTTTCAGGGGGTTCTACAGCAAAGACAGCAGGAACAGCTTCACATATGAGACAACACTGCCACTATCTGGTAGCACCGCTCTATTACAACAGAGAAATTACAAGGGCCAAACAATCTGGTCAAACCACATACCTCTTTAGATGGTAAATTTTGTGTGTGTATTGTCCTTTCTCTCCATCTTTCTCATAGGGTTCATTCTTGAGTACCTCTATGCCTTCACCGCCGCCAGTTTCATTTTTACTTGCTTCTGCCACAGAAAAGAGCTGACCGACTTGATACTGAAAAACAAACAGCATTAATACACACCTGACTCATTTACCAAAGTAAAATTCTCTATATCACATTTTTTAAGTTGAATGTTACTGTATGATGTCTAGCACTTGCAGTGTTTAAAGTAAATGTTTATTATTTTTATTATAGAAATATATTGTAGAAAATCCTTTAAAGTTTACCTAACCACTGGAAGCTGTAACAAAATATATCTACACTCATTGTTCCTTTTGTGCCTTTCGACAATTTCCTGAACTACCTGCTTATTGCAGGGAATACAATGAAAGAAAACTAGGACGTAAATTTCCAAGTGAGCGATCTACGAGTATAAAAGGGTCACTCACCTCCCCTACACTGCAGGGTAAAACTACTCGGCTGCAAAAGAGAGAAAAAAAAACAAAGTGATGAGACTTGGTTTCTAAAGTTTTACTTTCTAAAAGTAATACTTTAAAGACTACAACTCGGTAATATACAATTCTGCTTCAAACATCCCAATTCTACATCAGTACAGTAGCAGGTACGTATCTGAGATATCAATGAAAAGAAACCAACTCCACATAGATCAGTTTTACTCACTGTAACCCAAACAGCACTGTTTGGAAAAAGCAAACCACATATCAATCCATTTTAATAGAATAAAAAGAAATAAAAAAATGTGAACTTTAAAATAGAAATCATTAACATCTAATCATTTCTGTCTTCATTTCATTTAGAGATTTAAAAGTAGTTTATAGTGAGTCAAAATTCATGAAACAAATGGTATATACTTTAATCAGGCACAGAATGATGATGATTAAAGGTAAAAGAAATAACACTGATAATCTCCTAATCATTGCGCTCGTAAGTGGGTGGGATACATTAGGCAATAATTAAGCGTTTGCCCTCAAAGTTAACGTCGTAGATGAAGTATTAATACTGGATGAAATTGTAACGCCTTCATGGCTGGATCAGAACATCATTTCTAAAGAACAGAAATTGTCTAATAAAAAGGAACAGGACCGATGGGTCAATGAGGGATATGCAGAGAAATGGTGTAGCAAACTTTTCAAAAGTGTGGGGCATACGAGTTCACTGGGTAATGGATTGTGGTTGCAATGTGTGAGCAGTAGTAGTTTCTGAAGTATCTTTGGCCAAAAAAAAAAAAAGGTCAGCTATGGTGAAAAGGCTCACTGAAACAAAGACGTCTTCCAAAAAACTGAAAGACTTGAACGGAACAACGTCCCATCGACTTTTATGAATCACGCTGACAACTTTCCTGTCAGGTTTCGTGTACACAACGAGTGACTGGGTGTGTAAGAATACAAGTGTCAACCTTTGTTTTTTCAAAGGAACAACTTCCTGTATAACTTTTATCACATGGCAGCTTAACAGCCAGTTAAAAGACTGTGAAAGAAAAGTTGTAACAGAGCTTATACATTTTTTTTATTTTGTTATCATCAGCCCCTTTGATAGAGGCACAAGGTATGTTTATGATGTGTGTATGATGTAAATAAGTATGTTTTTAATACTTTGTGTAACTAAAACTGTTTTTATAAAATCTTATGTAGAGGGTTAAGTTATTCTATGTTGTAAACATTAACAGTTTTAAGAGTATGGGACCTACTAAACATAAAAGCAATGAGAAAATCATCACGGTCACACAAATCAAATCAAACTTTATTTATAAAGCGCTTTTCAAACCAACACAAAGCTTCTCAAAGTGCTTTACAGATTAAAAATGACCCACAACCCCCCCTTCCCAAAACATCACCACAACTAGTTTAAAGCTATGTTAAAAAGGTGTGTCTTGAGCCTGCTCTTAAAAACATGAACGTTCTCTATGGCCCTGAGGTCCTCTGGCAGCCTGTTCCAGAGGTGAGGGCCATAATAACAGAAAGACGCCTCACCATGAGTGTGTGTCCTGACTTTTGGGGTGACAAGGAGACGGCTGCCAGAGGAGCGCAGAGACCGCGAAGGTTCATACGGAAAACGCAGCTCTGAGAGATAAGAAGGCCCAAGACCATTAAGACACTTAAAAATTATTAAAAGAATCTTAAAATCGATCCTAAAACATACGGGGAGCCAATGCAGTGATTCTAAGACAGGTGTAATGGGTTCCCGCCTCCTGGTCTTCGTCAGGACACGTGCTGCTGAATTCTGTAAAAGTTGTAAACTTGATGTACTCTTTTTGGGAAGACCAGAAAGCAGGGCATTACAGTAATCAAGCCTACTGGAGATAAAAGCATGCATCAGCGCCTCCGTATTGGCCAGAGAGAGAATGGGGCGGACTCTGGCGATGTTCTTTAGTTGATAAAAACCTATTTTAGTAACATTTTTTATGCGAGGAATAAAAGTCAGCTCAGAGTCAAAAATCACGCCCAGGTTCTTCACTTGTAAAGAAGATGAAGATGAAGGGGAGGAAAAGGGGGCGAGGAAAACAAATAAAAATAGCCAACTCAATCCTGGTCTGCAATAATCACTAGAATTATATTAAATTATAGTACTTCAAAAGTACTTCAAATAGTACTTAAATTATAGTACTTCAAAACACACCTGCATAAATATGACAAACCAAAGGACAGCTTAATTTAAAGATGTGGAAGACAACGAGAAAATATGTAAATGTTTCAAAACATGGAGGTCAAGCTAAAAGTTAAAATAACTGAACATTTAAAATACTATAGAAATAAAGGATTATCTAATCAGTAAACCAAAATCGTATACTGCAATGTTTTGTTGCAATCTTGAAAGAGCTTAGAGCATGTAATACATCATTGCATCACTGAAGCTGGAGAGTAGAAGTTCCTACAACCTAACCACTGACCAAAACTGAAAGAAAAGAAAAAAAAACAAGGAAGGCGAAGTTCTCTCTCAGCGTAAATCTAAAGCGACGCTTTAGCCCAACATACACTCCCTCTATTTAAAGCTTTTAAGCACTGACAAACAGTGGGAAATGTGTGTTCAATCCTGAACTGACATTAGAGTCCTGCCCTGTTTTAAGGGGCGAGGCTGAACTGAGATGACAGCCAGAGACAAACAGCTAAAAGACAGGAGGGAACCCTGGAAGACGGCCTTGCAAAGAGAAATGCTGAATTTTGACATCATCAAGGTTGCAGGGAACTTCAGGGTGAATCTTGGACCTAAAATCTCACTTAAACTGTTTTACAGTAAGTTCATTTGAAGAAAAGGACGTGTAAAAGGATTCTGCAGTAGAAAAAACAAAAATCTGAAAAGTTTCACAAAGCATAGGAAGTATTTGATCTTGTAGATTAGAACAGGGGAATTTCTCTTCCTATTATATGAGGGGCCGTTTGAGACATTATTCAGAATTAGCTTCTCTCACACACATGTGAAATTGAAATCATTCACACACTATAGTGAAACCTCTCATATATCATAATGAAATCATTCACACAATATAGTGAAAGCTCTCATACAATATACTGAAATTGCCTCACGTATAACATAGTGAAACCCTCTCATATCATAGTGAAACCCCCTCATATATCATAGGGAAACCCCCTCATATATCATAGGGAAACCCTCTCATATATCATAGGGAAACCCTCTCATATATCATAGGGAAACCCTCTCATATATCATAGGGAAACCCCCTCATATATCATAGGGAAACCCCCTCATATATCATAGGGAAACCCTCTCATATATCATAGGGAAACCCCTTCATATATCATAGGGAAACCCTCTCATATATCATAGGGAAACCCTCTCATATATCATAGGGAAACCCTCTCATATATTTTGGGAAACCCTCTCATATAACATAGGGAAACATGAAATGTTTTTGTTTGGGTTTTGACTATTTGCTATTTTAAAATGCATGAAGTGAGAGAGAGATGAAAGTTTTGGTAATAGTACCAGCAAGAATTTAAAACTACTTTCACCCCTGGTTATATGAGAGGGTTTCACTATTAAATATATGAGAGGGTTTCACTATGATATATGAGAGGATATTTCAGTATGTTATACGTGAGGCAATTTCAGTATATTGTATGAGAGCTTTCACTATATTGTGTGAATGATTTCAGTATTATATAAATGAGAGGTTTCACTATAGTATGTGAGTGATTTCAATTTCACATGTGTGTGTGAGAAGCTAATTCTGAATAATGTCTCAAACGGCCCCTCATACTATTACATGTGAAGGTTAATGGAATTGAAGCAACACGGTGCAGAGATCCATGTTAAATACAACGCTGTGTTGTCCATTAGGAGACAAGACAGCTGTAATAATTTTACGTCACTAATCTCAATATTGTAAAGAGTTTCTTGAGAGTCCTGGACAACACAACATCTAGAATAACAATCTTTAAACCAAAACGTATTGCACAAATACAGTCAGACTAAAGCAAAATACATTTTCAAAAGCCATAAATAAAATCCTTCCATCAATGTCCCCCCCACCAATCCACCTTTACTTGGTAAAAAAAAAATGTCTTACTTGTTCTGTTTATAAGATTAAATACACACACACTCACACAGAAGACTAAAACAATGTTTGGCTATCATGACCAAGTCTGGGAATTTTCTCTTAAGTCACCAACCTTTCCTTGAGTGGTTGCCTAATAAGGGTTTTTCAATGACTGTTGCAGATTAGCTAAAAGCGCTGACCGAAGGACATTTCTCCACTTTAAAGAATGCTGATATTTAGATGCCTGTATGTATGTGGTAAAAAGAAAGTACACTCATTTAAATTCTGGGAGTTTAAAATGCACCAGGGGTCTTTGAGATTTATTTCTTTTTTTTTCTGACAGTTTCTGTTTTCTTTAATAAAACGGGGGGGTAATTTCAAATGTAAATAATCTGGATTGTTTCAAAGACAATGTGCTGTATACAATAACACTCAATTGAGAAAGGGAGCACTTTTTTTAATCCAAGGTACATTGACAAATGCAAGGAATGAGAACAAAATCTACTATGTAATTGCCTGCATTTGGTTTTAGGGATGTCTGCTTAGCATCCTCCCAACATCCAGTCAGTCTGAGGGCTGCTTATAGTGAGCCTGGTTATGCTGCAGTTTCCCTCCTGTTGAAAGGGAGTCGTTCCTTTCAAATTGATGCCACACGGTTGCTCAGGATGAGGGACTGCTGGAAAAATCCATGCAATCAGATGGGTTTTCCTAGACAGATAAGTTTTATTTTTTTAAACCAACTGGCATTATACAATTAACTGACTTTGACAATAGTGCAGTAGGATTTAGGAATGAATTTTAATGTATGTAATTGGAAATGAGACTGACTAATTTGAGCGGAATAAACTGGACTGATGTGAATGGAATTTAGATGAATATCGCCTCTAAATAACTTGCTATGAATCGGACCAATTTGTCCTACAGAGTGCCTCAGGGGGAGATCTGTTGCAATGTGTTGCTGTTTAAATAAACAGAAGTTTCGATTTATATGCTTAAAATGTCAAAATTAAATCAGGGGCGGCTGTAGCTATAATCATAGCTTGCTTTCACCAGTATATGAATGTGAGAGTGAACGAATAATGGAGTTGTAAAGCACTTTGAGAGTCTTGAAAAGCGCTATATAAATGCAAGCCATTATTATAAATACAACAGCTAATCAAACAGATTTGGACATGACTGTTTTCTGAAAATGTATTTGCCTTTAAATATGCCCACTGTTGTGCAGCACTCACAGGGGTACCTACATTTTAGGTACCCCGTGTGCTTCTAAAAACAAATCTGTTATCATAGTCATCTTCAAACACATTTCTGAACTGTACCTTTATTTTTGTGAGAATCAAACTTCTCCTCTTAGGCTTTTAAAGACCAATTGTTCATCTCTGTGTGATGGAATCACATACAGGTTCTACAGACAGATAACGGCCTATGTTTACCAGATAATGCCACGTATACTGTTGTGGTGTGCCATATCATACAAATATCCTAATAATACTGTATTTATATCCAACTTTGATCACTCGGATATAGTTCAAATACCTACCGAGGGTAAGTTGGATTAGTTGAAAACATCGATTTGACTTCAGATAAATTTTCATCAACTATTTTGAGTCGTCTAGGGCTCATACGAGCTGGAGCATGTTCGGGTCAATACTGCCTGGGATAAAATTAACAAAAAAAGAGCAACTTCCCCATCCAGGTGACGCTTTCTGTTAGCTAACTTAGCGTTAGCAAAGCGTTCTAGTTTCAGTGCTTTGAAGCCGGAAAGCACGGATGTAAGTGCTAACAATGCCGACAAAGCATCGTGTGCGTCTTTCGTACACGGCAGTTTAACTTGAATTAAAGAGAAGCAACAGCTGTCAAACAATAGCACGCCGCTGTCAAAGCCGGTAGGCCAGAACAGGTCTCGAACAATTCAACTGTTCCCCTCGTGTGCCTTACCGAAATAAGCTGGGAAAGTTTTCAACTAAGGGCAGAGGCCCTATTAAAAGTGTCCCCAAGAAGCTAAACTTTTCTATGTCACGAAATACTGGCTTAACAATGCGCAAAAGTCATAGTTAAGATGGAAAAGGGGAAAAAAAACTCACTATTCCTTGATGAGAACCATTGTAACTTGCTTTTTTCGGATGTGCTGGTACTGCCCAGCTACCGCCGAGTGCTACTGACGTCATTGGCTCTTGGTGCCGTGCCCTGTCCCGCCCACAACAGTTGTGATTGGTAGAAAGATGATAGACACACCTACTAATTAAAATTAACCAATCGAACTCTCTTTTATCTATAAAAGTAGCACTAGTAGTAGTATCTATCTATCTATCTATCTATCTATCTATCTATCTATCTATAAGTTCTAACAGTTCTAATTTATCCGAATGGCAACACAGACATTTTATTACCTCACAGTCATTGTTGGTTGGTGAGGAAAGAATTGAGGTTTTTATGCTGATTGATGCCGAAATGCCAAGCAAAGCTTTAGCTCAGTTATTACAGAAAGCTTGTCTTTTAGACCCATTACCCACATCCTTTTCTAAAAATGTATTTGACTCAACCGATTTGTACATGATTATAAACTGAAGCATCACTTTTAGTCTGTATTCCAATTTTTTCTTTACTTTTCTTTGCAATTTATTTTCCACTGTCATTTACTAATTTTCTATTGTTCTTGTTTAATACCTTTATTGTGTAAATCACCTTGAATTTCCTTGTTGCTGGAATGTGCCATACAAATAAACCTTGCCTTTCCAAAATGATGTTCTTAATATTGTAAACTATTCTCTTCAGATGTGTCTTTGTTTTAGATACTGTTGTAAAGCCTCATCTGAAGAAAAGTAACTTTGACACCTCCATGATTCATGTTAATGATTTGCCCATTCCGAACCCAGTTTTGATGTGTGGTTGGAAAAAAAATTTTCTGCTAGAACACCTGACCAAGTTTCAGCCATCTAGGTAATGAGTTGAGGTAAAGTTAAAGAATTGAAAAGAAGTCTCCTATTAATGTTTTATTCAATTTGTGCAAGCCACCGAAAGCTAAACAGACCCCCTGCATGATACTGCCACCACCATGCTTGACAGTTGGTACAGTGTTCGTAGATTTGAATGCCAGATCTTGACTCTACCAGACACTCTTTGTTATTATTGACATGTAGCTTAGTCTCTGTACTCTTTTGGACAACTGTCAACTTCAGTCATTTTTGTATTATGACAGTTTTGGTGCAGCCGTATTTTTCTTGGTCAGCACTGTCTCAGTCTATGTTGATTTTCATGCTTCACTGTTGACATGTACAATGACGTTTCAGCATTTTGCAGTTTATGGTAGACTTGAGAGTTTGCAATTCCTGGGTTGTTCCTGAATATCCTAGTGTTTTCATGAGATGGTGATAGTTTGGGTCACATTGTTAAATATAGACAGGATATTGTTGGATAGACCAGCTAACTTTAGGCTACTGGAACAATTCTATTGATAATCAGTAAACAATGTCAAAAACTCATTCATTTAAAGAACTGCAAATGGCACTTTGTATTTACTCTGGATATGTTGTATGTTTAAGTGATAAAAAAAAGCAAAGAAATTGGCAAAGGAAAAAATATTTTTTCACAGCACTTGATCCTTTTGTCTGTCTAGTCGACAAACCCTTGCCAAATTAGGAAGACAAGAAAGTAAATGTGATGTTTTTTATTGAAACAGTTTACTGATAAATGACAGATGGTTGCTGTGAAACTGCCATGTTCAATCTCAAAAAATCATGGGGGTAAAAAGTCATACATGGTACTTAACACTGAATAGCAAGAGAATCCATGCTTCAGAGCAGACACTCAAATCACAAAGAAATCAGGGAAAAATGCCCACTTGATTTCAATAAAAAATATTAAATTGATTTTTCTCTCCACTTAATCCATCTTTACAAGGTACATATATGTTCACTTTTAATTATAAAAACAGGTAATACTGATTGTAAAACACAAATTTACAAAACATAATAATAATATTAATAATATATTTTTTAATATCAACGACAATAACAAACAATAATAACAATAATAATTAAATTTTAAACAAAAGGTAGAATGGAGGGAAATAAGTTTTGTTGCATCTTTTGACCACACAAACAGCAAACTTTTTTTGGGAAAGAAATATCAAATTGCTTTTATAGCTACCTGACACAGTTACACACAAACACAGTATCAGGTCGTTGAGTATTTCTCATTGCCATTTACAGTGTTATGGGCACAAAGACAAGACAGTCTCCAAACCATTCATTCATCTGTCTCTGCAGGAACACCCAAGTCAAAGAAATCCCTCAGACTGAGTTAGACTTAACGGACCAATAGCGGTCCTGAGAAGGTGCCCTGATCCTCTGCCCGACAGGAAAGTAAATTACAGAACCACTTTCAATGTTTCAGCATTTAGAAGAAGGGAAAAATCTTCCTGGTGAGAGGAATTTGTATCCATTGCCAGCAGGCAGTCGGATGGAACGAGCACCAGGGCTGCTGCTTGTGGAAATTGTAGGCGACGGAGCAACTTTTCTGGGGTTGGAACAGTGGTGTCCATTGGAAGAATTCTTGGTGCCGCCATCCAGTGACTGCCGTCCCAGCTCCCGCAGCTCCAGGCTGTCTTGGGTGTCATGAGGAGAACAGTGGCGTGGGGAAAGATTTAGAAGGCTCAGTACATCTCTACTAGCTGAAGCAATAGGCCCCGATGTGCTGTGGATGGCTTTGACAGGACCTAGATGTTGCTGCTGTTGAGCTGCGGCATTAGTCCAAAATGTCTTCAGGTTATGGATAGCTTGGACTTTTTCATCAATGACTACTCTCCTTAGCCTGTCTAGATCTGGTGCATCTCCTGATGTAGAACAGGCGGAGCCTGTAGAGGAGTAGGAGAGAGCAGGAGACGGAGCACTACCAGCTGGCGACTGGTGTCCAGAACTGGGAGACACGTTACTGGGAGAGCAGGAAATGTGACCGCTGTATGGAGAGCTTGGGTACTTCAGTTTGAACTGTGCATGGCTGTCCAGGGTGGGTGAAGGGTGGCTACTGTCTTTTTGGGAAGACTCTGAGACTGCAGGACTGTTGTATCCAGAGCTCACCTTCTGCAGGGAAGAAGAACGGGAGGGGGGCTTGGGTTTGGGGGAAGACTGAGCTCGACCGCTGGCGCTGCTGTTAGGACGGCTGAAAGCACTAGTTTCGGAAGAGCGGAACGTGCTGCTCCGAGCTGAGGTTGCAGCAGGACCAGTACCACCCTCTGCTCCAGCCCGCTGAAGACTGCTCACAGCTCGTAAGTGGCAGTGAGTTTCCTCCAGAATCTTCTGGGCCAGCTCTTGAGGATCAAGATGAACGGGTTTTTCTTCTTGTGACTTGACAGTGCTGTCTGTCTCAGTACTAGACTGGTCAGATTCGCCTGTATCTGAGCTGCTCACCTTACCCACCTTTTGGAATGGCGAGTTTGGACTGGGCACAAGAGATGTTTTGACAGGAGACGTTGGGGTGCTCACACTGCCCCGAGATGATACCGAGACCGTGTAGCCTCTCCCTGCTCCTGTGGACCCACCAACGCCCCTGCCTCCTCGGTGGTGTCGCTGACTGTGGCCTGGTGGTAGAGGGAGAGAGTCACAGTGGCTTCCCAGTGGCTCGCTGCTGATGATGGAAAATCCCTCATATTCCTCTTCATCACCTCGTGTTCCCGCACCTGCAGCAGCAGCTCCATGTGGAGATGACCGACTGCGTGGCACATGTGGGTGTTTGTGAACAGTGTAGTGTGCAGTGGCACCACCTCGCTGCCGATGACTAAGGAAATCACAGTCTGACTTGGAGGCAAAACTCATGGAGGAGGTTACAGAGCTGAGGCTGTAGACAGAGATGGCATCTGATGCTTGATTGTCCAGGCAAGGGGGAGAGAAAGGAAGGCTAGAGTATCCCACTGGCAATGGGTTGGACACAGACTGAGCTGAAGCTAAAGACTCAAGGGAGGATGAGCTGTCCAGGCTCAGGCGCTTGGGCAGTTCTGTGGAGTCTGTAAACAAAGGAGAAAGAAATTTACACATGTGAAAACCTATAAAGACAACAGGAGTGAATGATAATTGTAAAAGTAAGAAAAATAAATAACTAACAAATTAAGACTCTGATAGTAAAAAATGCTGGAAAAGATAAACCAATTTACCAAAAAGGGCCAGCAGAGACTGGAGAGCAAAGTGCAAGGTGCGCCGGTTAGCCAGCTTGCCCGTCTTTAGCACCACTTCTTCTTGTCCTACCTCACATAAATCAAATCCTACACACAGAAAACAATAACGAGACATAAGTTGTTAAATGTGACTGTGACTCCATGCATGCATGCACACCTGTTTGAATATGGGTGTATATACAGATATCCCTAGAAATTAGAAAATTAAAAACTTTATTTCAATAAATTTATATATATATATTATACACAGAGTTATATAATCCAATCATCATCATCATCATTGTCATCATTTTTATTTGTCAGACTCAGGGTCCATAGAAAAACAACACAAAACATACAATACAATTTAAAAAAAGATTATAAAAGACACATATACCAGTGACTGGTAACGCACTGCACTAAGACTGGGATCCACCAGAATCAAAACAAGACTGTTCTCAGAGTTATTCAGACACTGGATAAATCTGTACATCAAATTTCTCATTAAAGCCTGAAAGGTGCTGACATGAGCATTACAAAACAAAAGACTGGCACTACTTGACCTTGGCTTCCTGAGCAGTATCCTTAATGCATAATTATAGGCAACTTTAAGCTTCTGTATGCTAGCTCTCTTAAATTTACACCAACGAGGAGCAGTATACAAGGGTATACAATAAGTTATGAAAAGTCGAATTTTTACATCGTCCGAACACATGTGAAATTTCTTGGACAAAATATTGGCTTGAACATACATAGTGCGATACTGGCGATATATTTCCTCATCATGACGGAGCTGGTCTGTGATGAAGTGACCTAAGTATTTAGTTGTTCTACAAACACTTATCTTTTTTCCAGCCAAATAAAAGTCTGGGAAATTGAGTTCTTTATCCCTTTTGGTCCGACAAATCAGTATAACACTCTTTTTCACATTATACTTCACATCATATTTCGGTCCATAATCAGATCATACATTCAGCAGCTGATGGAAGACGGCACTGCTAGGGGAAAGTATGGCCAGATCATTAGCATACATTGTTGCCAATCACACATCCAGTTTTCCAGTTGTTTAGTTGATTGGACAATTCATCCATGTAGAGGTACATCAGACCAATAAAAAACTATTTTTAATACAGCAAAATGATCTTATTGATCCAACAAACATGATGACTGCTGACTTGACGGTTGTTAAGCAGACAGTCACTGACCCCATCCACAAGGAAGGTAAGCTACAGAAGATCATTGTTGAAGAAGTTGGCTCTTCACAGAGTGCTACATCCAAGCACATTTATGGAAATATTAGTGGGGGGGAAAGGTGTGGCAGAAAAAGATAAACAACCATCAATGATAACAGGGGTAGAACCCTACAGAATCTATGAAGAATCGTCAAGATGAAGATGAAAAATACAAGAGGCAAGCTGAAGATCATAAAAACAGAAACTTGGGCTTCCTGAACACCTCAGCAAAGCGAATAACTGATCTCCTTCATGCCATGCTGCATTCATACATTAATTAGTGCAAAAAGAGCATTGATCAAGTTAAGTACATATAATACTATACAGTACATAGGCATACTTTTCAGTAAGTTGACATATCTGTATTAAAAGTCCTTTATTTCGATATTTTTTGGTTTTATATATCATTTTTTTCAGAAACAGAATTGAGTGTTTTTTCATCAGTTGTAGGCCATAATCATCACAATTACAAAAATAAATGCTTGAAATTCATTACTTTGTGTGTAATCAATGCATATAATATATGAGCTTCACGTTTTGAATTACTGAAAAAAGTATTTTGTTTGTGTATAAATAAAATCATGATACAACGTTCATGCAAAGTGGTTGGAAAGGTAAAGGAGAGACAAAAAAGCTGTTCTATTTAGTTAATGTTTAACTCACCAAGAGCAGCCAGAAATTCATGGCATCCAGGCAGTCTCCATAGCTGCACACTAATGGACACCTGAATGGGCAGGAGGGAGAAGTCCTGCTCTTTCTCTCCTGTCTGGAGTTGGACTAGCACCTGGTGCAGCTGGTAAACAAAGAAGACAGGACTATGAAATTATAAAAACATAATTTTGTAAAATTATAGAATGTGATTTATTCAGTAAATTCAATAACTTCGACATTCAGTTCACCAGCTCTATAACGATGAACATGATTTCATTCCTATCAATTTAAGGTGATCTATTTAAGTTTCCAGAAATGATCAAATACAGTACACACCTTTTAATGAACTACAAAAACTCTTTCTTAACATATTTGAACTTCTTTGTATGAGTTAATTAGACAATGAAAAAAAAATAAGCTGCAGAGAATTAGAACTCCAAGAATTGGACCTTTGTGGGAATGTTCACATGGAGTGAGGATTACATATCCAACAGGGACAACTTTGTCAGCTTGACGTAAATGTGGAGAAAGTAAAAGAGAGCCTTAACTGCCATAAAGCTGCCATAGTAGCTTTTACATCATAGTTTAATCCCTGCAACTGAAACTTTCCTTTGACCTGTAATCATCCAGGCCTGCAAATCTTTCAGCAATTAAAATCCCAGAGTACAAAACAAAGGAATGTCAAGTGTAAAAAACATACACAATAAATAGTAGCTTAGCCTCCTACAGCCATGTAAACACTCAACAACATCAAAATCCAGCTAATTTTAAATGATCATAAAGTCCCTTTACAAAGTTTGCTTTTTTGATACTTTTTAATTTTAGGCAAGAAAAATAGAGCTGAGAAGCAGAGCAGAATGGGATGCAGTGCAGTGCAGGTAGATGAATGCTCACTTACCATGGCCACCATATTTTTGACAGCCTTCAGACCACAAGGTGGGTGCGGGGAAAAGAGAATAGGTTGTTTTTTAATACATGCACACAGCTTGCAGGGAAATGTTAAAAAGATTCAGTCATAAGAAGAAAAGAAGCACAAAGGTAACATTGGCGTTTAATATCACACTTTGATGCAATCAGCACACACAGACCAGGTAGAGGATTGTTCAGGTTTTACCCACTGAAACTGCGAAATCACTGCCTAACCGCATGAATTCAGAGTCCAAGCATGTGATTGTTACATGTGACAAATGTACAGTAATAAACCTCTGCTGTGTAACCTTAATTCTCTGGTATTACTGGGATGGAGGAGAAAAATAATTTGTGTTGTAGCAAGCACTGCTTGTTAGGCCTAAATGTTGCATTCAGATGCAGATTAGGATACGCAATAAGTTGCTATTTCAAATCCTCAACAGTGTCTTGTATTTTTCCAAATTTTCTCAGATTTCTGACAAAATTACTTACAAAATACAGTAAAAAGTTAAACTTTTTGTCTCATCTGACCAGAAAACCTTCTTCCAGATGTTTGCTGTCCCATCCCCCTACACTACAGACTACAAACTGGCCATGTTATGGCTTTCTTCTTAAAACTTACATAAAGACCAGATTTGTGAAATGTTGTGGTAGGACAACAGTTTTGCAACACTCTTTTCTTTTTTGGATGATGAACTCAACAAAAATCTGTGAGATGTCCAAAGCTTGGGACTCTAATTACTAATCAATTACGTCTGAGTTTTATTTAGTGGTATCAGAGTAAATGGGGCTGAATACATTTGCATGCAACCCTTTGTCAGATTTTTATTTGTAAAAAAAAAAGTTCAAGTCTTGTATTTTCCTTTCTCCTCTCAAATATGCAATACATAATGTGGGTCTATCACATAATATTCCAATAAAAATATAGCAGCTTCAGGTTGTAAAGTGAAAAGAAATGTTGAAAAGTTCAAAGAATATAGGTGCTTAGCAAGGTACTGTTCTTAACACTTAATTCAAATAGTACATTTCAAGTCATTTGATACCAAGATCAATTTCACGTGGAGCATTTCTTTGAAGCAGGAGGCTCTTACCCGGTTGATGAGCTGCTCCCCTGCCTCTGAAGCTGTGATGAGTTTGCACAAAGCCTGGAGAGCTGGCGGCGGCAAACCTAAGGGATGGGAACAAAGGAAGCTTATTGTTATTCATGAAAGAAATAGCATTTATACCTCAAAGTAAGGAGCACTAAACAATTGACACTTGAAGTGAAATGACAGAAACAAAAATGAATAGATGATATTCATCAGTGAAACCTAATCAATAAATTAGCAAAAGAACTAGAAGTGTACCCAAAGACAACGTATTTTTTTAAAAGTGATGCTGCTATATTCGAACGGATTTTCATTTCACCTTTAGCAATTAGAACTTTCACCAGGGAAACAAAACACAGAAGAAACACAACTCATAAATTGTTACAGATTCTGAACCTGTCTGACCTGTGATCTCCAGCTTGTCTGTACATACCCAGTAGTGATTGTAGCGTAGTGCTGCACTGCTGGAGCCTGTCTCCTGGGTCAGCAGTGGGAAAGAAAACTGCAGCAGGAATACCGGGGCCTGCAGAGTCGAGACGGAAGCCCACAGCTGTCAGCAGGGCCTGCCAGCCAGGGACACCGCCAACCTTGTTCTCCACACTTTGCTGGGATGTATACATGGAATTACGTTGGCCATTCTGTATCCTCTGAAGAGACTTCTCCACCTGAAAGGATAATAGCAGCAATGCATCAGCGTGTTTGTGTGCTGCTGGTTGTCAGATTTTGTATAGTCTGTGTTGATTTCTCACCAGATGAAGCAAAACTCTCAGAGCATCACGAGCTCGATCTGGACACTGCAAAATTTCAGCCAAAGCTTGCCCAATAAGGGAAGATGGGCTATTGAGCTTCACATCATTGCCAATCAGCATATATCCTAAAGGGAGAATTTAAAAAGAGGAACACGCTTTTTTCACGGTCCTTATTTCTGTCTGACTACATCTGAATTAATGCCTGAATTATATCTCTAACCTGCCCAGTTGGAGGGATGAGAGTACTGTTTGCTGCTCTGCACTGTCTTCATGGCATCTGCTAGTGCTGCACTAGCCTTGGTCCCGTTCAGCAGGGCAGAGTAGAACGCGTGGACAAAAACCTTGGAGGCTGCAACGGGTACAGGCCACAAGGACACAAGAACACACTGAGCACCAGCAGCCAGGAAGGCTCTGGTAAGTCCCACAACACCATCTGCTGTCACCTTGCTGCTAGACTCTTGGTACGACCTGCAGCCACAGTTACACAGAATAAATTTGTTGTGGGGTTATGGCAATATGGCAGTTAACATGCACTATGTTTAAAGACAGTGCCTTCTAACCCCATTATATTAATTTTAGATGTTATCATGTTACAAACATAAACCTCAATATATTTAATTGGGATTTTATGTGATAGTCCAGCACAAGAAGCACATAATTCAGAAGTGGAAGGAAAATGATTCATGGTTTTTAAGATTTCTTGCAAGTAAAAACTCGAAAGGTATGATATGCATCAAGATTTTTTTTTTTACTCTGATGCCTAGTTGCCTTAAGCATCTGCCTAATTAGTAAATAGGGTGCATAACTTTTTAAATGTTAAAGAAGGGTTAGCTTTGAACATATCACAAAGCACTGTTCAGTCCATGATCTGAAAATGAGAAGAGTAAAGCAGAACTGCAAACCTACAGAGAATTGGCTGTCCACCTAAACTAAAAGGCTCAAAAAGAAGATAATTATCAACAGAGGTAGGCAAGAGGCCCATGGGAACTCTGGAGGAGCTGCAAAAATTAGCAGCTCAAGGGGGAGAATCACTTGACAGGACATTTATTAGCTGTATACTCACTTATGGAGAAGTGGCTGGAAGAAAACCATGGTCAAAGAAAGCCAAAATAAGTTCTGCTTACAGTGTGCTACAAGCCATATAGGGCACACAGCAAACATGCAAAAGAAGATGTTCTGGTCAGATGACATTAAGAATTCGTTTTTTGGCCCTACATCAGGAGTCTGCAACTCCAGTCCTGAGGGGTCAGTGTCCTCCAACTTTTAGATGTCCCTGGGCCAACACACCTGAATTAAATGGCTGAATTCCCTCCTCAGTATGCAGTCAAGTTCTCCAGAGTCCAGAGTCTCCATAGAGAAACATGTCTAAAAGTTACAGGACAACAGCCCTCAAGGACTGGAGTTGCAGACCCCCGTCCTACATGAAAACTGTTATGTGTATATCGAAAACAACCATGCACATCATCCTACACATTATTCCAATGAGGGAACACGGTGTTGGGAATGCTTTTCTTCAATAGAAACGGGGAAGCTGACCAGGGATGGTAAGATGGATGGCGCTAGATCCAAGACTTTCCTGGAAGAAAAAAACTGTTAAGGGTTGCAAAAAACTTGAGACTGGAGAAGATGTTCACCTTCCAGTGGGACAACAATCCTAAATGAACAGCCAGAGCAATGACGGTATGTGTTATACTGGCCCAGACAAATCCCAGACCTAAATCCAAAAGAGACTCTGGGGCAAAACTTGAAAACTAATGTTCACAGATCTATTCCACCCAGTCTAACTGTGCTTGATCAATTTTGCAAAGAAATTTGAGCAGAATTTAGAAATTTACATTCAGCCTCTATATGTGCAAAGCTGGTAGAGTCATAGCCCACACGACTTGCCGAGGTAATAATTGCCAGTGGTGGTCCAAAAGAAAGTATAGATGTAGCAGTTCTAACTATACATGCAGGCTTGCCTTTTCATATTCCTATTAATAACTTTATTCAAAAACACGTATCATATTCCTTCTAATTCCCAATTATGTACCATTTTGTGCTGGTTTATATAAAATAAAGGTTGCACAACTTTGTGGGTTTAACATAACTTAAAGAAGTTCAAGGGGTATGAATTCTTTTGAAAAGCGTTGTGTGTCTCTCCAACCATTGCACCTACCCCAGCACCACCAGCTTGACAGGCAGCCTCAGGTCCAAAATATCTGCCGCTGTCAGAAGGAACTCCTGCAGGGGCGGACTGTCACAGATACTCTCCACATCACTGCTGTCATCCTGCATGTTCAGAGACTCTGGGATGGTGTAGCTGCTGCCAACGGAGCCCTTCCTGCCTCGACCGCTGCTGCCTCTCCTACTGCTCGCGCCTCTGCCTATTGTTCCCACCCCAACAGTGGCACCTGCCCCGGCAGGTACACATTCAGGGTTCGGGGTAAGCACAAGAGCGGCTAGTTTCCAGGAAATGTGGGTGGCAAAATGAGCGCATTCCGCCTGTGTGAGGGCACCCATCACCCTCTCCTTGGTGGCAGATGAGCCAGTAAGAGGCTGACACCCCAGCAGCTCTGCAACCATTAAAGCTTCTTCCTCAGCAGTGGGCATGGGTCCCCAAAGCCAGCGGTCCATCACAGGTGAGGGTAGTCTAGGATTTCCTACGACTGCCGCCATGGAGACACCGCCACAGGGAGCTGGTCCAGGACGCCGAGAGTGAGTCTAGGAGCACAGCAAAACAGTTTAAATTCATGCACAACAATCCAGGGACAGATGCTGAAGATTAACTATAAATTTAAAACATGCATCTTTTCAATATAAGTTAAATTAATGAGAAGTCAAACCTTTGCACTGAATCCAAGGCCATGGATGGAGGGCACAGCTATGAGGCTAAAACGCTCATACAGATATTCATTAGAGGAGCTTCCTTTTAGCAGAGCAAATGGGATGAGGTACAACTCCCCCTCCAGGACCATCACTAGCTGTCTATGTCTGCCAACAGGCCCACTGGAGTGCATCAGCCCCTGGCAGACAAAGGAATGGAGGGAAAACTAAATTTATTAAAGCAATTTTTTGTCAGTATTTGGTGATTCTTTCTTGTCTTACACCTTTTACAACTTAGCTAACTCTTTAAGAAAAGTATAGGATGCAGACAATGACTCAGAAAAAGAGCACTCACCCCCTCCATAGGTGCAATGAGTAAATCGTAAAGTGCCCGCAGTGGAGGCTTGCCAAGGTTGCTGGAGCGACGAGGCAGGGAAGAGTTACCATCTTTGGCAGGCGACATAGTGTTACTGAAGAGGCTGGTCATACTCTGACAGCTCCTGCACAGACACCACAGAAAGCAACATTGGTTTTATCTTGTGCATCTTACTTCAACACTGCAGACTAGAGCTAAAGATCTTTGTCCGAACCCGTCGGGAACCAACGGGTCAGGCCGGGTTCGGGCCTAATTTCTATCACTGTCCACGGGCTCGGGTTTTAGCGGTCAGCTGATCATCTCATTAGCACGAACAAGATGCAAAATGGATGCTGAGGAGGTGAAACGGAGGTTAGCCACTTGTGAATATGTGTTTTTGTTTGCAAATTATTTAATCTGATAATAGGTAGGCCTTCAGTTTCTTTATGTTCATGTTAAAAGAGGGCAGGCTTGTGCAATAGCCTTTATTTTAGAAGTCATGCATGTGACATAGCCTAATTAACGGTACTCATTTTATTTCATAAAGCTGCAGACTTAAAAAAAAAGATTATACATCGACATGCCTTGATATTATTCTTATAGGCAGGGCCTCATTTACAATTTTAAGCTTCAGATAATAGGCCTATTTGACGGGAATTTCAAACATTTGTCTAGTAAATAGAAAACCTGCCGGTCACGTTGTCCGGTGCCATTTTTTTCTAGCGGAAACCCTGATATGTGACTTTTAAATAATGTTGGGCCGTGAACGGGTTTGGGCTTTAATAAGCTGTCAATCAAAATATACTCTTCGGGCTCCGGCTGAATTCTCTCAGGCTCAGGCCGGGTCGGGCCCAACTTTTAAGGCCCGATTACAGCTCTACTGCAGACTGAGGAAAGATTATGGAAATCTCGCACCTCAGGTTTTTCATATAAACTCATTATATCTGTTATATATTCAAAGAAAGGGAAACAGAGAATCTGTTTAAATTATTTTGTGGTTACACTTTTCAGACTCCCTTGGAAATGTACTCCACTTTGCTTGAAAGGAGGTTCCCAGTTATTGTTGAGCATGGCTTTTGCCTTAGAACATTAGACAAGATAATTACCTTTATAGTGCTCCAAAAAGGGTCATGGAAGTTATGCTTTCCACATGTGCTTTGTGGATCTGTACAAGGGCTATGGCCATGTCATCTGAGCAATTCTGTAAGGGCTGAAACAGGAGTACAGAATCCCAGGAATGGTTTTAAGGGCTGTCAGCTCCTTGTATAGCCAAAGCAAGAACTGTGTTTGCATTCTCAGCCCAAAGTTGAGCCAATTTGTACTCTGCCAGGGCTGCCACTTGTTCCTGATTCTGTTTGGCTTTTCTCAAGGAGTTGTCTGGTTTGGGGACTTCAGGGTTTCATCTTAGCTTATGCAGATGATGTGGTTCTGTTAGTGTCTTCTGGCAATGACCTTCTGCGTGCACTGGAGTGGTTTGCGGCTGAGTGTGAAGCAGCCCGGACAAGAGTCAGCTCTTCCTAGTCTTAGGATCATGATACTCAACTGGACAATTGTTCCCTCTGGCTTGGGGGTTGGTTTCATCTTCCAGTGGAGGAGTTGAAATACCTTTACATCTTGTTCATGAGTGGTGGTCGGATGAAGCAGAAGTTAGATAGACAGATTGGGGCAGTAATGTGGGCATTGCTCCAGTCTGTCATGGTAACGAAACACCAAAGCCAAAAGGTAATCCATCCAGGTTCCAAAAATGTCTCGTAATGAGACACACGGCTGTGTTCGTGCTGTCGCTGCACTCTTCCAGTGGAAATTTGGGGCTGCTGCGCGAGGGGAGCTCTCTGACACAGGGAGACTGATGATTTGGGGTGCCATGTGATCTGCAGGTGTTGTTTCACTGTGTTTTCTGAGATCCACATTCAATGCAGAAATCTACCAGAAAGTCTTGGGACACTTCATGCTTCCTTCTGCTGGCAAACTTTATGGGGATGCTGTTTTCATTTTCAGTAGGACCTGGGACCTGGCCACACAGCCAAAGGTAGCAAAAACTAGTTTAATGACCATGGTTTTACTGTGCTTGATTGACCTGTGCCTGACCTGAACCTCAGAGAATCTATGGAGTATTGTCAAGAGGAAAAGAAGAGACACCAGAACGAATAATGCAGATGACCGGAAGCCCGCTATTAAAGCAACCTGGAATTCAATTACACCCCAGAAGTGCCACAGGCTGATCGCTTCCATGCCCGCACTGATGCAGTAATTCATGCAAAAAGAGGCCCAACCAAGTGTTGAGTGCAAATAAATGAACGTATATTAAGAAGTCTGACATTTCTGTTTAAAATATCCCTTTTTCATCTATCTTATGTAACATTCTAATGTTCTGAGTCACTGAATTTTCTTCATCATCTATAAGCAACAATGATCAAAATTACAACAAATAAAGCATTTAAATACTTTATTCTAAGGGTAATGAACCTATACAATAGTTTCTCTTCCTGAAATGAGTTACAATAAATTCACAATATTCAGCTTTTTTGAGATGTACCCGTTTGTTGACCTCCCACTACAATTACAATCAATCATAAAAGATCCCCACTAGATGGCAGCATTGCACTTCTGTAGCACTCTTAAGATTAGAACTGACCTTGTAGCTGAGTTGCTGTATAAGCAATAAGCAGCAGTGCTAATTTTTATCCTACATTGTATTTTATTATATCAAGTGAAGCACAGACCAATACATTTACTGGGCTGCAGCATTTGGAACAAAATAGAGTCCCTCCTTTTGAGGCATGTTTGTGATGTGATGGATGTAACAGCTCCCAGCACTGCCACACCAAAACCTAGCATACTGAGAACTGTGCTAATGGTGGCCCTGGGATTAGAAACCTTTTGCTTGGCCCTGTGGGTCCAAGCTTTATGTCTGAACTTGTCACTTCACTCCATCTGCTCCACTCGAGCTAGAGTTTCCTCCGGACCCCTGCCAACAGACATCTATTCTGGCCTTCTGGTCGCCTCAGGCCACAGACTTCCCTCCAGCTTCTCAACACTCTGTCTCTCTCCGAGGCCTTGGCATGAGCCTCCATGGGAAAGCAAAACAATCGTTTGTTAGCCTGACAGGAGGAATGAGAGAGGAGGCAAGGTGGGAGCCAAGAGAAGGTGTAGAGTGCAGAGCAAAGCCGTGAATTTAAAAGGTAGCAGGCAGTGAGGCTGAAGGTGAAGACTGCATTCACTGTCTGTCTGCCTCAGTCACAACTGAGAGTGATCAAAAGGCTAAAAATGTCAACAAGTAAATCATTGTACGCACTGACCTGTTTTCATACTTGCAAAATGAAACAATGTGCTTTTTCTTTACTACATGTAAATTATCCCTTTAAAGTAGGCTTCACCTTTTATCTGGATTTACTGCCATTTTACTGACAGCTTCATCAAGATCATCAAACAATCACATGTGTTGACTGTTCATAATGACCTAATGCTTTACACACTGATCGGATTAGAAAGAGACTTTCATCATCACCTTCCCATACTAATCCTTTCAAGCGCCTCTGTAAAGATTAGAGATAAAAGAGAGCAATTGACAAATCATTTTAATCCTTACTGTATTATTCCTGAGCCAACCCTAATATAATGGTATTCATTTGAAAATTATCATACGGATGCACCAAGAAATCATCTGGTGACTACAATTGCCCTCGATTGGTAATGAGCTGGTGAAGAACTGACAATCTGATCCTTTTTCCAGATTAGTGAACACACCGCATTAAAGCGCTATCCATAACGCTCTTCAGTGTGGAAGCTGCTGGTGAGGGAATAAGACGCAACTATTTTCAGTATCAGTGAGATTTTCTTTAAAAAGAAGTCTGAGGATGCACAAACAGTAGAGGAAGCCTCTCGAAAGGACACTGTACCCTGCTCATTTATGGTGATACTTAAACAGCCAGTGAGACTTCTGAATGCAATGTGACTCGATTTTATCCTTTTCAAGAGTCCAATTCTACCTGTCATGAAACAAAATGACATAGTAAACACTACCAATCTATTAGCAATCTGCTAGTTAAGGTAATGTCTACTTGCTTAATAGTAACACACACAGAGACCAAGAAATAACAGTGCCTATTGCACTAAATGCTAACACAAGATACTACACACAGTTTAAAATGTCAACTCTGTAATAATTTTGTCTTCCCTTTAAGTTAATAGTGAATTCCTATTTAACTGCAGAGCTGTGTAATAACGACTGCCTTCTCTCAAACAATAATGTAATAATATTGTATAGTCGGTATGAATGTTGTATGTAAATCCTATGTTTGTCTGTTTTCTTGCCAAGTGTTGATGCATTATGTATGTTCATTTGATTGAATTAAGACCCCAGGAAGAATAGCAACTGTTTTAACAGTAGCTAATGGGGAACTAAATAAAAAAACAACAACGTGATCACGTTTCAGCTCTTAATACGAATAATAATAATGACTGATCATTATAGAAAGCCTGCCTAAGGCTCATGTACAGTCAGAATGAATGATTTAAGAATCTAATGCAGTAAATCAGAGCTTCTCTCAAATATGAAGGGATCGCAGATGTTAATTATTTTGTAGAAAAAAAGGTTTATCTTTTGATATGGTACTCATAAAATTTTCATTTGCACACATAAAAAAGTTAATTATATGTCTTGTAATGGGGTACATGAGTTATTTTAGCTAAGTTTAGTTTGTTCAGATCCTTCTGTTACGTTAACTAGAGGATTTTACTATATAGGTAGAGTTCAGTGATGGACTGTTTTACCATACACATTTCTTGGTTAAGTTACAGTTACATTTTTAATATATGCAGAAAGTAAATTTTATTTTTATTTGTTATCGTTTATAGTTATTTAAGAAAGATTGTAATTGACAAAAATCTTTAACAGAAATCAGCGCATCTCTAATTTATAAAATTGCAATCTTTCTCATTTTTAAACAATAAAATCTGATACAAAATGTCAACATGAGAACAAAAATAAAATAAAAAATATATTTTTTAAATGAGCAAAGGCAAAGAAAACCCATGAAAGCACACTAATGATGTGAAGAAAACCCTCAAGAGAAAGGTGTTTAAGAGTTTCCCTCATTTTCTGTGGTTTATGTATTATGATAGAAGACAGGCTCCTTAGCATGTTCAGCTTTATAATTCAACATTTTTTGAGGCCCCAAAAGAATGAGAGGATTATACCAGCAGCCCATTAAAGGGGCTTAATGAGCACAGAGACTCAATTAAAACTGGAATTACCCCCTCACCAAAGAGCCGCTCAACTGTGGACTAGGACAGGAAAATATGACCCAAACACACACACACACACACATGCACATGCACTTTCTTTTGATATGCATTACCTATCAGTGCAATGTATAAGAATAGTTGGGATTTTGTTAATAATCACACACTGATTGGGCTAATGATGGATATTTAATAAATCTGCACAACAAACAGATAGCGAAAATACTGGCCTTCCTGGTATCAGGGAAAAAAGACATACACAAGTGTGTGCACACAGATGAACATCCACACACACAGCTCCATCAGAGGAGAGAGTTGATAAGGGCTTTAGCAGCTTGGCTCTACTCTGACTATTTAATAAGGAGAATACACATGCTGCCTCTGCGCTGGCGAGACAATGGCAAAGAGAGTCATTTTATAGATGAGTCACAATACCCATGAATCTCCTTAGCCAAGCACATGTTTTTAATCTTCTTGTTTTGTGAAGAAGAGGTTTTAAGTAGAATCTGGTGGTTAAGTCGGAGAGTGCAGGAACGTTCTGGTGACGTGCAACCAACCCCTACCTGTTGAACAGGTTGTTTCTCGACACCATGCGCAGGAAGCCTGTCGGATCAGTGACTGAGTTCAGCTTGTTGTTGAGTTCTTCAAACTGTTGGTCCAAAAAATCACCCGCCTCACTCTCTGTCTCACTGCTCGAACACCCCCTGATGGAGACAGAAAGAGATTGAGTCAGACACTCTCAACCATAAAAATATTGCAGGAGGGGGAAAATAAAGTGCCTCTCGAACACTGCAGACAACACAGAGACTGACATTGTTTCTTCGCTGTTAAATCAACTCCACACGCTCCCGATCCGCCATAAATACACACTATTCAACCCACACACTTGGCCCAATTTCCCAGCCTTGAGCCGACACCCCGATGATAAGCACAGTTAAATCCTTTCATTATAACGCTGGTAATGCTGATCTAGTCCATGGGGAGTCAGCCACCCCCACCTCACTCTTCATACTCACCCCCCCCCCACTCACCCACCCATTTCTGTCTTGGTGTTTGAATATTTTCTCTTATGCACCAAGAGGTAAAACAAACAAAATGTCAGATTTTAACTCTTCTTACAAAGTCGGGGGAGAACTATCTCACAAAAAGAACTTGGAAACAGAAAAGCCACATTCTTTGCAAGTTAAACTGTTTCAAGGCATATCTGCTTCTTTTGCCAGTGTCATGAATAACAGGCATTAACTTTGCGGTAGTTTCTAATAAGGTCATTCAAAGATGGTGGAAGATGATGTGAGAGGTGAAAAAGAATTCAAGGGCCACCACCAAGGCCATCCTGAAGAATGTGGGGGCCATGCTATTGGCAACATGTCAAGGTGGACAAGCAAGTAAAGCATGCACACTGCAGAACTCAGTGAATGAGAAACCCAAGTAAGGCACACCAAACTCTACGTGGCCTTTGCAAATTCCTATCTGGACAATTGGGAAGGTTTCTGCTCTTCTGATTTGTGGTAGACTGGAAGAATCCAATTATTATTGACTGTAATGAGAATCACTAAAGCTATTTGAGAGGGCAACATTGAGATCTCCTGTCAAAACTGTTCATCGTCACCTCCCTTTGTCAGAGTTTGTTTTGCACACATTCTCTTACAATTTCACTTCCACCTCATTCATTTAGTCTCCAGTCATTTCAGAGTGCTGCAGCTCCTTTGTCTGTACTCCAGATAGTGAATGGGCTGGTAAGTGGTGCCATATTGTGCCCATCCAGGCGCAGTGGTGTGTATGTAACTTCCCTTTGGAGTAGTAAATGAGCTGATAATAGTGCAGGAGGGCCAAGCTGCCACGGCATCTGAGACAGGCACTGGGCGCACCAGCTGGGCAATATGGATCAAAAACCAACTAGAGAAGCATCAAAAAGGATTTCAGTGGGCAATTTCAACTTTCACCCCCATGTTGCTGCATCTTCCATCTCTTTCAGAGTACCTTCAGCTGCATCCCCTGTTGTGTGTTAGGTCTTTATTTACCGACCTCGGCTTCTTTGACTCTTCACATTGATTTTATCGCCTCTTCTCAATCTTCTTCTCCTTCTGATTCTCTGAGTAACCCCATTTATCTTTGACTTCACTTCTGATGCACTGTTTGTCAGGTGGACTCACCATCCCTTGCAATACAAAGAGCCATTATTCCATCTCATTTATTTCCTCCGAGCAGAGAGGGGACTCTTTCAAGCAGGTGGTGGGGGGCTTGTCATCCAAGGGTTCAATGGGGCAGAATAATACCCTTTACACACAGAAGCATGATAAAATGACCATTCAGCTAACTCTGAGGATAAAAATGCAAAGTTTTGGCAACAGCTTAGACAGAAAATCATTTAGTTTTACTCTTTCCAGTTTAAGACTGGCAGCATGTTAATCTGTGATTTACACTCTATTTAATTGGATTCTCTGTCGATACAATGAGGAGATTTACCACCAATTGGTGGCAGTATTTCTAAAAACGTTACAGTTGGTGTAGCAGTGTGTGAAACTTTCATATGCATTAATAATAATGAAGAGGGGAGAACTTAAATGAAATGTGCACACTCCATTATTCTTTACTGCATGTCATTTTGTGCATGGCATGGCTAAGCTAGTTGCTCGACAGAGGAGGTACAGATGGAGAACGAAACAAAAGGGGAGGAGAGTGTTTGTCCATTTATTTAACTTCAGGCGAAGGATTTAGAACAGAGATCCCCAAATGGCGAACCACAGTCCACTGTGGTGCCTCTGCATTTCGGGCCAGTGGGGCCCGGTCCCACCGGACGTTGCCGTGGAGCTCTATGCACGGCATGCTTAAATTAATTAGTTGAACAGGATCATTCTTTACAGAGTAATATTATATTCTGTTAACAAGAAGATTCTGGTATAAACATTTGTGTATAACTATTATAAGTCTATAAGAATACTGACAAGCTCAGTAGGCTAAAATCCTCTTGAAACAGCGATTGGGACCGGCCCCTTAACGTTTGTTTAAATGAACCTCTGAAATCACAGTGCGCATGCCAGACAGAAGCCACAAGCTGAGATTCTGATAACTTCCTCGACAGAGAAAGGCAGCAATGCGTCATCTGGGATGCAGTCTGTCGGAGATTTATTATTAGAAGAAAAAGAGATCCTGGTATCAAACCACGGCAGGAAGTGATGCGCCCTATTTCGCGAAATGCAAAAGTTAGTGATGCAGCAAAACTCACATTAAAATATCAGAATAGCACGCATCATGTTTTATGTCTATTGGATAGAAGTGTGTAGCCATCTAACATCCTTCTAGCTATTAAGACAAAAAAAAGTAGATTAGTAGATTTTTTTTATGAAGTCTAGATTTAGCACGTTGCCTCTTGAACGAAAATTTGAGATTAAACATTTGGGACGTCACCAGCCAGTGGATTTTAACATCGTTCAAGGACTTTAAGAGATTATTATGAATTTAAAGGGGATTATTTGAAAGATTATACAGTTATTGAAAAAAAAAATTCAAGAAGAGCATTTGTAATTTGTATTTGTAATTTCATGTAGGCTATAAAAAAGGTTTCATTCTTTAATTACATTTACATAAAATGTTGTTTGTGGTGTGTGGATGTGTGCTTTTTTATGTGATTAATTTAATATTGAATCAATATTAAATTAATCACATAAAATAGCAATCAATATTACTGATCAAAGTCAGATTATATGCATAACAATTAGCTGCTGCTATAACATGTTGAGTTGCTGTGCCCCACCTAACTTATCACGCCCCTGACAGTACGTATCAGGACCCTAATCAAGTCTTAAATGAACCAATGTCCTTGTCAAAAATCATCTGAATATAGTTTTTAACTGCTAATATTTTCTTTCATTTACAATAATCACTTTTTAGGTTACTTAGCTATTTTAACCTTTGCAATGCTTGCCGCTCGAAGAAACAAACCAAAATTAATGTTAAGGGTTGGCAACACCATGTTGTGGGTTGTTTTTTTACATTTTCTTTTTAATTTTTTACGTTGCTGGAAAAGGGACTAGGAAAAGTTTAGTCTAACTTTATGATGTAAAAAGAAAAAAAGAAAAAAAGTTTATTTATTAATTTTTTAATTCTTGAGATTTATTCATTAAAATAAAAGAAAGACCTCATATAGAGTAATTTGAGATACAAGCAGTTCCTAACTACTGGAAGATTTCTAAAATGTGGACTGAAAACAGAAGGGGTAAAAATCACTAAAGCCATCACATCTCTTCAGATGTTGTTCTTTGTCAATTAAGTTCTTTCAATATCTTATTATTAACTTGTGCAGCTGGATTGTTATCACCCACATTTTTACCTGCATTCTTTTTATTGTTGTACTTGTTTAACCTCTTCTAACAGATAATTTCATCTGAAACAAAGAGAAATGAGTGTCAAATGGGTATACTTAACATGCTAATTTAGCCACTTTCGAATAGAGCCAAACGATTACCATCTAAAATTCTCATTTTCAGCTAAATATGATTTTAAATACAGTCAGTGACACATATAGACATTGTACTGTATTAATTGCATATTATTTGAGAAAAATAATATATTTTCACAGAAAACGTTTTAAGTTTGCTTGTCTCTTTGCTTGTGGAACATATGTAACACACTGAAGTGTGCCCAGTTTGTAGGGGAAGACAGCCCAATAACTTTGCCCTCCAGCTACTTCCCAAAAAGAACTGGGACACCGAAAGCCCCAAGAGTGAGCAAACTAAACATAAGGTTTCGAACTCATGGAAGCGTTAAACAGTCATGTAGATGTAACCATCCTACCTGCTGTAGTACGACTCGACTCCCAGGGCCTCCCGAGCACTGGCGATGTGTTGCTCCAGCGAAGAGCTGCTAACCATCCCGCCACCACCTCCATCCTGGAAGTCTGACCCTCCTTCTGACACACCCTCACCAAGATAAACTTCATGGAACTTCAGGATACCTGTGTTAACAGGGACGGCAGAACCAAAAATGACTATTTTAATTTTGTCCCATCTATTTCAACTTTGTTTCTGTGACTTGTTCACTATACCAGGAAGCATTTGATCATTTAAACTGGGAGCTGTGGGTAAGGGCATGTGCAGCAGTGCATCTGTGAAACCAAATGAATAAAACAAATATTCAATAAAAGATAAGAGTGGGCTGTCTCTGCCATCTGCTGCCTGCTAGATCTGTTTCAAGCAGGAGGAAATCTGAGAGATGGGCTGCGTGCTTTATGTGTGTCATTTCTGTAGGATTGCATGTGATCTGAATGTTTAATTTATAAGAACAATCAATTGTTTGCATGTGCACACTCAGGTCTGAATTGTGCAGAATTTACACAAACGTAGAAGTCTTAGTTTTAAACCCCTTTGTTATTGACGGACCTCTTTCGAGCTGGCCATGTTTGTGTGCCAGCTGGATGCCAGGGAATGCCAGGAAGTGACAGACAGGCGATTAGCGAGCAAGTGGCACTTTCTTTGCCTGGGGTAATATTTAACGCTTTGAAGAGCTACACTGCTCTCTATGGTGTTCTTCCTGCTTATGAGACTACCGCCGGGGGTCAAGTTCAGCTGGTTGCCTGGGAGCTCGTCTTGATCACATGTTGAGGGCCTGTGGCATGGGACATGAGTCACTGCTCTCATTTCCTCTCCTCGCAACGGCAGCAAAAGTAGCCTAAAGTAGAGCTAACAGTATGGCAGCCACGGGAGGCAAGTGACATGCATTTTAATTAACCCAGAGCTTCCTCTGTTCCCTTAGTTAAACAGGAATTTCACAAGTCGTGAATAAAAGAGGGGGGTTGACCTGGACATCTGTACATCTAGTTATACCAAAAACATACAGAAATTAGAGGAGGTATGCAAATTATCGATATTAGCTTTTACTATAGAGGAAATCTAAAATAAAAGCAGAAAACATTTCTGTGGTCAGTTGTTCCTGACATTTGGCCATGTTACAATCTGTGTCACTATCAGTTAGTACGCTTCATTTGCAGATGATTTCTAGGGTGAAGAGCAAGGCAGGGGGCAAATCCTGACAGTGGAGAGGCAGGTGGCACTGCCACTTGGTGTCAGATCTGATCTGCTCACCCTCTGTCAGCTGAAATGAAGCCTCCAGCCCGTAGTCCCTTATTTCAGCTTTGATTTGAGCAACCTATACTTATGTGGGTTCGATTGCCACTTTGAAATCAAAGTAATACAGTACCTTGAAGATACTGAAGCATTTCAGCACATTGGTTAAACAATGTGCAGATACAGTTCCATGATTTTATGACACAAAGTAGTGCATAATTGAGTAGTGGAAGGAACATTTTGGAAAGATAATAATTTATAGATAGACCTTCAGATGCAGTTACAGCTGCAAGTTTTTTAGGGCATACTTCCACCAGCTCTTGACTAATTTTTTTCCATCAGAAAAGCCCGAGCTCAGTCAGATTGGATGTAGAAGATCTTTGAACATTAATGTCTTGTCACAGATTATCAACAAGATTTAGTTCTAGGGTTCGAGTTATCTGAAATCTAAACTAGGGGCCTCAATCTGCAGTCCTCTAGGGCTGGTGTCTTGGAAACTTTAGATGCTTTCCTGGCACAATCGACCTGAATCAGATGACATGATTATTTTACTCAGGTTTGTTGAAGCAGAAACAGTTGCAGAACACCAGCACTCTAGGAGTGGAGTTTAGGCTCTGGCTGTACTGCATGTGAGCCTCCATCCCGGTTTCAAATATTTTGCTCTCTAACTGGTTTTCTTCCAGGATTGCCGTGCATTTAGTTCAATCCATCTACCAATCAAATCTGGCTGGTATTCCTGTCCCTAAGAAAGAAAAAAGGAAAACATCCCCTCAGCATGATGCTGCCACCACCACCTGAGGATGATGTGTTTAGGGTGATGTCCAATATCAGTTTTCCACTACACTTAGCATTTTGCATGTAGGCCAGCAGGTTAAAATTTTCATCTCTGATCAGAGCTTCCTCTTCCACGTGTTTACTGTCCCGACCTACGTTGGCTGTGGCAAGCCGCAAACCAGACTTCTACTGGTTCTCTTTCAACAATGCCAGATTTGAGAAGTCTTCTCATTTTCTGATCATCATCAATGTGATGCTGCTTTTTGTGACTCGGTTACATAAAATCCAAACAAAGGTTGCAGCTGTAACATCACAAACATGTGAAAAAGATCAGATGACTGTAAGCCAAGCCGAGTCTAATCTTACCTGCCCCTGGAGCCAGTAGCCAGCTGTAGAGGTAGCCTGCTGCCATTGAGAAATACAGCACCAAGGCTCTCTGGCTGTTGACAGTGTCCAAGATGTGCTCCACTGTTACAGGCGTGTAGGGGTCTGAGTCCTGTTGGCCTGTTTGTCGCTCCACCAAGAGATCAGCGAAGGCTCGCGTGCGACCTCGCTCCGCCACAGCCAGGGCCTCGTCATGGTGGCCTGAGGAGTTCAAGGGGTCAATGGTGAGCAATAAATTAGAAGGCAAACATGAATTTAATCACAGAAAGACGTGAACAACGGAGAATTGCTGGTTGGCTCACCCAGGCTGACAAGGACCCTTTGGAGCGCCTGGTAACAGGAGGTTTGCAGGTCAAACAGTGACAGTTTATAATCGGTGCTGTGCTGGGCCTCGTGGCGGATGGTCTCGAACAGTGCAGACGCTCGGTAGAGCTGTGGATGAACAGCAACAGTGATGTTTTCACACATTCAAATTGTACAGTTATAAAATGTCAGCATTCCTACCACTGATAGGAACACAAACAGGTGCTAAGCACAACTAGTCCTGTTGCTGTTTGTGTAGTTCAAACTAACTACAACACCCTCTTCCTGACAGCAGCCATACAGCTCTTTGAAAGACATTTTGTATTATGTCTTAATGGCACTTTGAGAGCATGGATTCGATTTTCCAAGCATGGGTTGAAGTGTGGCCACTAGATGGCAGCATCCGACCTCACAGGTCATCCCTGGCCAGCCTTCTTTCAAGTTCTGCCTCCCTTCTCAACCAAGTAGGAGAGTAGTTGGTGAATGACTGCTAAACACTCATAAACCTGTTCATCATCTGTTTACCTGAATCTGGCAATGAAGAATAAGATGCTAAAAATTACATTTGTTTGAGAGAAATGCTTCGGGAGCTTAAAAGCTCCATCTATGACACTAAATATTCCCACTCAGGGTCTGGTTGTAAGGCTGATGGAAAGAGGGTGACAATAGACAGGCGGGGCATCAGGCAGCCTAGCCCAGCAGAGCTCATCAGGAGTGCTGATTCATGTGAGGCATTATTGATTTCCTATTTCTGCACTTATAGCAGCCCTGTTGGAAGGCTGGTAGTGCTACAGGGCTGCTCTCCAGGAGACCAGAGCAAGCAGAGAGAAAAAAAAAAAACACCCCTTGACCACAGTTTACGCAACACAAAAAGCTGCAAAACATAAACGGTTACTTCTAAGTATTCAACCCTTTTCTTTAGGATCACCCTGGCTTTGATAGGTGAAAGAATGCACAACAGCGAGTGCTTTTATTCTGAGCACTTGTACACGGATTCACTCTAGCTGATGTGGCGTATGCCAAGGTCATGCAGGAAAGTATGTCAGAGAGAATACAAGGGGGAGGGAGGGGAACGGCGAGGAACCGGAGAGTTCTGCTGCATTAGTGCTCGGCTCAGAGCGGCTCGTCTGAGGCTGATTTCACTGATGGGGCTCTGGGCTGATTGTAGCTCGTCAATCTGTTAGGGATGTGAACATTCTCCTATGAATGAAACTAATTCCCTAAAGCATCTTTCCTCCAGCCTGATCCTTTCTATCACAGATGACAAGGAAACAAGCCCAGATACACTACATTCACAGCAATGTAAGAGGCTGTGGTGTGAATACAATCCCTATTATTAAGACGTGCATGGCAGGCCATCGAGGACCAAAATCTAGGGTGAATATTTTATCAAATACTCTCTCAATTAATTGAGTAATTACATATACATGTGGCACTCTAGGCGTTCTTAACTTTTTTTCTTAAAGAATCAATGTACAATAAGAGCACTGCCTCCCCTTTTCTCTCTCAGAGATGTGCACGCTCACATGCACACAAGTCTGCAGCACGAACCATCTACAGTCAACTCACTCATTTATCATTTATATATACAAGATTCTTTTCAGGACATTTCCCTTTCATAAACAGCAAAAGTCACCTCAGTGTTAAATAACTTTGCGCAGAGATGAGTTGTCAGTATTTCCTCTGGTTTACTTCAGCAAGATGCTGGATCTTTTTATTTGGTTTGTAGGGAGAGATTAACGCAAAACTCCATTGTGACTAAGTGGAGTGGCATGCTGTTTGATCATTCAAAACTTTTTCAGCATTCTTTAGAAAATATTTCCTTGACACCAAATTGATTAGAAGGTGAACTTCTCATAGAGATTCTGAGCAGCATATGCATTGAGTTGCTCAGAGCCACCACACTTTTCCATCTGTGGTTATTTCAGGTCCCTCATTGACATTTTCTGTACTTGTTTGTGCATGGTTACTTACCTTCTTGTTGCTCTGAACATGTCTGCTGATAAATAATTTTTCAAGATTTAAAAAAGCACCGACCTGCAAAGTTAGTTGCTGATGTTGCCTATGTGCTAAGATATCTTTGATTAATGTAGATTATGTTTGGATCTATTTTACTTGATATGGTCCCAATGCTTTTGCATATTCTATCTATTTTTCTGATTTTAATATCATTATATCACATCTTTCCTCTGTCTTCTTAAAGATGAGACTGGAGTCCTTTTGGCGTTTTAGATATTTTTTAAGCATGTTGGCCAGATTGCAAGACAAACCATGCGCCCAGAACTTGTGCCATGCTCAAACTTCTTCCACACCCTACTATTCCTAATATTACAAGGCATATGGTAATCAAACATTATCTTCTTCAGTCCCTCCTACGCAGTCCTGATGTCTGGTTCCACAAGGTTAAATCACTTCACACTGTACAGTATAAGGAACGAGGTCAGAGGGAATTATTTATATACAGACCCTTTCCAAAAAATTTGAATATCATGGGAAAGTTTATTTATTTCCATAATTCCATTCAAAACATGAAACTTCCATAGATTATAGATTTACGACTCACAACTTAAACACATTCAAGTATTTAGTTGTTTATTTGTACATAATTTAGGCTTCCGGCACATAAAACCTACAAAAACAGGAATTCAGAAAATACTATGAATACTATGAAGAAATCACCATCTACTTAGTTTTTGCAGAATAAAAAGAAAGCAATAGGATCACATCAACTCAATCGAAATATGTTACTTTCAAAACAATGTCAATCTTCAATCCCTGCCTTGATGCGCCGTGGTATTGAGGCAATCAGCCTGTGGTATTTCCTGGGAGTTATGGAAGTCCAGATTTCCTTGATTCTTGCTGTCAGCTCTTCTTTGTTTTTGGGTCTGGTGCCCCTCATTTTCCTCTTGATAATACCCCATAGATTCTCAGTGGGGTTTAAGTCTGGCGAGTTGGCTGACCAGTCAAGCACTGTGATGATATGGGCATCAAACCAGGTTTTGGTGCTTCTGGCGGTATGGGCAGGGGCCAGGTCCTGCTGGAAAATGAAATCTGCATCTCCATACAGATCCTCAGCAGAAAGAATCAGGAAGTCCTCTAAAACATTGTGGTAGACTGTGATGTGATGACCTTGGATTTAAGAAAGCAGATATTACCAACACCTGCACCGGACATTGCACCCCAAATCATGACTGACTGTAGATATTTCACACTGAACCTCAAGCAGGCTGGGTACTGTTCCTCACCTGTCTTCCTCCAAACCCTTGGACCTTGATTCCAGAATGAAAGGCACATTTTACTTTCATCGGAAAAGAGGACCTTGGACCACTGGCCAACAGTCCAGTCCTTCTTCTCCTGGCCCAGTTGAGACACTTCCTACGTTGGCTCAGGTTCAGAAGTGGTTTAACCCGAGGAACCTGACAGTTGTAGCCCATCTCCCGGATGAGTCTGAATGTGGTGGTTTTTGAAGCTGTGACTCCCGCCTCATTCCACTATTTCTGGATCTCTGCTAGATTCATGAATCTTCTCTGTTTGATAATCGGCTAAAGCCCACGATCAGCTCTTGTACTGGTGCATCTTCTGCCACATTTTGCCCTTCCACTAGACTTTCCATTGATATGCTTGGACAGAACACTCTGTGAACAGCCAGCCTCCTTAGCTATGAACTTTTGTGGCTTACCCATCCTATGGAGGGTATCAATGATGGCCTTCTGGCCAGTTGTCAAGTCTGCAGTCTTCCCCATATTGAACCTAACTGAGACAACTGAACCAAAGTGAAGCAATTTAATGACACCTGGGAAAACATGTGCAGATGCTTTGAGTTTAGTAGATGAGCAGTGTGTGATACTCAATTTAAAATATTCATGCTATGTAAAATTTGGGCTGATTTCTTCACAGTATTCACATTTTTTTGAATTCCGGTTTTCGTGGGTTTTATGAGCTGGAAGCACAAAATATGTACAAATAAACAACTAAATACTTGAGATCGTTTAAAGTGTGGGCCCTGAATCCAGCAACCCAATCGCTATACGCTATTTCCGGTATCTCACCGGATGTTGATCGCATTATTGTTTCTACATGAGCCAGCCCAGGAATAAGGTGGAAGTTTAACATTTTGAATGGAATTAAATGGAAATAAATAAACTTTTCCATGATATTAAATTTTTTTGGACAGGGTCTGTATTAATACCCAAAACTCTAGTTACAGTACACTTTACCTAAATTAGTCTTCCAACTAAAAAATATAAATTTCAGGATCTGCACAGCTAAGATTTCACAAAGTAAAACTACATTTAAAGAAACAGCTAGTAACTTCAAATCTAAAGTAAATGACCATGCATTTTTCTGGTTTGGATCAAAAGGATAATGACTAGTAGCAATGGAAATGTAGATGTTTGGGATCTATTATATTAAAAATATCTTCAAAATTTCACAATGATATATCTCAATGCGATGAACATACCTTTTGATATCTAGAGCAAAGGCCTTGATACCATGAATAGGAGGAATTGTGTCATTAGTCCTTGGAAGAATTGTGTTTGGGATATCTAAAGAAAATGGGGGTTCTGGATAGCTCAAATTTTAGTTTTGACAGGAAAATAGATAGAAAACTTTGAAACTGATTGGAATTATAAACTGAAGGATTAATTGAAATGTATGTATGATTAAATTGAAATGACTTTTCTTGTGCCTTGAGATGACATGTTGGTGCTATATAAATAAACTGAATTGAAAAATGTAACTGAAAGCCTCGAACTTTTGGGATTTGCTCTGATATTCATATATATTATATGACAAATCCGCTTTCCAAAGTACTACTATTATTAAGATTGCTCTCTCTTATTTTACTGTCACTGACACGACGTGGCTTTTATCTGACATGTAGAGTGAATGTCAATGTCATGCTGAATCAGTAATGTAAGCAGAGCTTGCTACATGCATACCTTTAATGATTTTTTTCTTCTTTCTAAAATAACCTCTCTAGGGAGGTCTCATCCTCTGTAGCAGATAAAATCAGACACACAGGCTTAATCTAAAGTAGTCCTATGATTGTAAAGGAAGCACAAATGTATTGATTCAAACTCACAGACACAAATGTGAGCCCATTATAGAGGGTGTAGGTTCTGTGGAAATAGCTGATTTAAATCAGGACATGTCAATCACAGAGTCGTGGTGAACCCTAGCCTCACAGATCAGACGTTAGTATACAACACTTTAAATATAAGGAAAATAAGCAACCTGAGTTCAAGCAATCCCAGTCTACGGCTGTGGTTTGCTTCAGGAATTAAATGTATGGCGTATACAGCTGTGGTATAAAACTGGGTCATTTACCAAGGTTATATGTACCGACAGTCCAGCTAATGAATACTCTTTTGATTTATACTCTGAGGACAGAAGTGTCCTTTTCCACCACTGATTCACCTCAAGTGATAAAAGCTGACTGGCAACAGAGTAAAAATAAAAATACTTGTTCTATATGAAGAGAAAAAATTGAATCTTAATTAGTTACAAGGACAACAGGCTGAAGAGCTACAGTGTAAGGATTTTATGTGATAAACCAACACAAAGTAGGACATAATAGTCAAGTGGAAGCCAAAAACTTTTATGAATAAAAATCTGCAAAGTGTGCTGTGCATTTGTATTTGGCCCCCTTTACTCTTGACAAGTCTAAAGAAAATCTACTGCAACCAGTTGCCTTCAGAACTCACAAAATCAGTAAACAGGATCCTAATGTTTTTACCTAATGTTTGTAATCTAAGCTCAGTATAAAATTAATTGAAGGTCAAGGAACATAGCAGATCAGGAATAAAGTTATGAGGACGTTTAAAGTAGTCTTTAGTTAATAAACGATATTCCAAGCTCAGAATTTGTTACGGAACAATTTTAATCCATTGGCTGAGTACGGGAAGAGCAATGCAAAGCTTCCAACCTACTAAAGCACTCCCCAAATCAGGCCTGTATGGAAGAGTGGCAAGAAGACAGCCATAAGAAGTAACTAACACCCTGAACATACTATCCCCACTGCAAAGGTTGGTGGCGGCAGTATCATGCTACGGGGATGCGTTCCTTAAAAACTTTAAAAAAACGTAAAAACTGCTGTTGGAGACCTTCCCCAGCAGATCTGGGTCTCTAACTGCAGCTAAAGGTGGTTCTACAAATGATTGACTCAGAGGCGCTGAATACGAATGTTTGCCACAGTATGAAAACCATGTATCATTCTCCTTCCACTTCACAAATATGCAATACTTTTTCTTGATTTATCAAAGGCAAACCTATTTAAATACATTTAAGTTTGAGGTTGTAACACGATAAAAAGTAGAAAGGATACATGCAATGGAAACTATGTTGAACTGGCTTGTTAGAATAATATTTTTGCTTTAATTGAACACAAATTCCTCAATATGACTCACACATGAGCAAACAGGCTCTGGTCGCCACTTAAGTGTGGTCTTGCTTTCCCAGCTCTTGTTTCAGATAATTGCAAACAGACAAACTTTTTGAAAACTATGATGCAGGGACTAGAAAACAAAAAGCTATCTGGGTCACCATGATGGTTTTTGTGCACGTGTATCATAACAAGAGTGTTTTGGACTAGATCGTTGAAAAAGAAAGCAGCTGAAAAACATCCCTGCAGACACATGTGACAGCCACCACGGCTGGCTGGCTGTCAGGCCTTGTGTTTGGATACGCGAGCCAAAAGAAGAAAGAAAAAATTAAATCTTGAAGCTGCACAGTGTGGACAGACTACGGAGAGAGAGAAAGATGTTTAAGGGGATGTTCCATGCCTGCCAGGTGGGCAGTGGGCTGAAGAGGAGTGGATGTGTGCACGATACAGAGGTTTGGGACTCCTGTGACAATGCAGTGTTCTAAAAAAAAAGATATTCACTCATCTGTCGCCTGTCTGCTGAGATGACAGCGTTTACCAGCTCTACAGACTCCTCAGCATACTGCCAGCAGCCGTGTTCATGCTCCCCTTCCTCTCCTCCCCTGCTGCTCCTGCTCCCCTGGGCTCCTTCAATCGCCATAAGGTTATTACTGAGAGCTTATTTCCCACCTTTTATTTGTTTGGACATCTACCTCCACCTCTCATTTGTAAGCGTAGCCAACCTCTAAGCCAACAGATGTGGGCTTATTGGAGGTCAGTTTTAACTACATGGGGGTGGATTTGCTGGAAGGAGTCCAGATCAAGGAGATGTGAGGAGGAAATGAGTCAAGGTGACTCGCAGTGAGAGAAAGAGAGATGCTTTACCTGATGTTGGGCCTCCTCCAGATTCCCACTGGCCCACAGGGAGAGGCCAAGACGATGGCGGATCTTTGCCTCATCCTCGCGCCGAGCCAGCTGCTCCGCGAGCCGCAGGCCTGTCAGGAGGAGAGGAAACGGCGGCGGATGAGAAGACGTAGCGCGGAGCAGAAAATATACAGAGCAAACTGACTCTCGTGTTTCTTTGTGCGTAACAGATGTAAGCATAGCGTGGGACTGATGTTCTGACAGCGAACAGGTTTGGAAATTTGGCCTCAGTTGTAAGGAACTGCTCGTGCAGTGGGTTTTAAGCATGCACCCGCCTCTGGCGTAGAGGGAGAGCGTCTGAGCACTAATCGGGCTGCATGGTAATCAATGCGAAGGATTGAGTGGCTGAGCAAACACAAATACGCGTGTAATGCTTGCTTGAAGGGTATCACAAAAGACGTTGACAAATATTTGCAAGCACATTGATGGGCTCATAATGGACTTTATGCAAACACAGCAGAAGTCTACTTTGGGATATTCAGTTTGAGAGATTGTTAGTGTTATGAAGACAGGGGAGTATATACACATGCACAGTCAGAGGTTTACCCTCATCATCAGAATGGATGTCATACACTTTTTTGTTTTTAATGATGCATTGCTGTTTTGCTTTTTCCAAGTTGCATTAAATATACAACAAATCTTTAAAAACAAGAAGATGCTTGAATTTATTGTGAATTTTCTTTAATCCGCAAATTATAAAAAACTATGCACAGGCACAAATATATACATACACCCCCATTCGTACTTCATTGATGGTTTTTATATGAATGGTGTTCCTTTTATCATCAAAAACGTATAAAAACTAGATTTGATATTAACTGATGTAAACTGGAAAAAGCTGCCCAAACGGATGAGTCAAATGCCCTCTGGGGAGAAAGAAATATAGTCAGATGACAAAAAGCTTTTTGGCACCAATGACAATAAGTATTCTCAGAAGAGTGACAAAGAGGCTTTCCACCCTAAGAATTGTGTAAAAGTTGTCAAACATGGTGGCGGTGGCATCATACTGAGGGTATGTTTCACCGGCAGTGACACTGGTGTATTGCAGAAAGGGGATGGAATAACAAACAAGAAGGACAACCTCCAAATTCCCAGCTACATGGTTGAAACTTTGAAAGCATGAACCATGCTGTAAAAACAAGTAATTCAAATGAATTCCACCAATTCAGAAAATGAGTGGTCAAATTTTGAGTCAGAAAAATGCCAGAAGAGACACAGACAGAATTCATAATAAATTTTAATTTGTGCACCACATTCTTGCTTTTTTATTACTGGTGATAACTGATCTTGCATACTGTATTATTAGCTTGTCCAGAAAAAAACCCAATTCAAATAAATCCCTGAAATCATTCTATTATTATGACATTTAAACCCATTATAGGTGTACTGTTTGTAAGCTTCTGACCAGCACTGTATTCCAAGGTGTGACTGTCAGTATATGTGCCTGAGTGAGATCATCTGCAGAGCACAGTTTGTTTTTCACTTTTAATTCGTCAAGCAGCGAGGCCGATATCACATCTTTGCATGCATTCTCACTCTGCCTGCCGAGAATGGTTCTGCCCAATTACAGAGATGAAAATGCCCCTCTGTGCAGGAAAATGATGACAAAAAAATGGCAGCGCCAGAACCACACACCACCCACAAGGTGCTAAAAGCTCAGCAAGCCTGCCTCAGTTTACCACAAGCTATTTCTAATGCACAGTCCTGCTTAACACGGTCTCTGTATTTGGAAGTCTATTCTCTCCACCCGGCTGTGTGACGGAGGGGTCGAAACACGCTTTCGGTCAAAGAGAGGAGGGAGAATAGGCAGAGCCGGCCTAGTCCCGAGTCCGCTTTTCTCCGCTTTCCTGGAAAAACCGCCTGTGGCTGGACGAGATAAGCCGAGAACAGAGAGTGTGACCTGAAAGTGGCAGCCTATTCCGCAAGTCCAGCTCACCAAGCAGCCTTAGACTTCATGGCTCCTTCATGGCCGTGCAAGCCGGCAGCCTTTGAAGGCGAGCCTGCAATGGCCTTTCCTCTCTCCTTATCTCTGCGCGCACCCTCCCTCAGCCTGACTGCGTGCCCTCTTCCCCCATGCATCTGCTGTGCTCCTGTACCTACTCCTCTCATCTCTGAGCTTCTGTCCCTACCACCCCCAGCTCCCCCCACCCCCCACTCTCTACCTGTTTCATCTTCCCTGTGGTGGCACTGCTAGCACTGACTCTGCACTGCTTAGGGATCATTAGGCGCTGGAGCAAGAGAGAGGAAACGGATCTAAATTATCCTTTTCATTCTCTGACAGCATCACCTCTCACTCTTCTCAACTCCATTCTGGGGCTTTCATCTGCACACACACACATACATCCTACAGCACACACTCGCAAAAAAATCCCTTCTTTCTCTGAGCTGCTCTGTGATAGTTCTTTATGATCAAGCCTGAATGTCAACCAACTCCATGTTTTCTTTATTCTCCAGCTGACAGTGAAATAATACATGTGAATTATGACTCATAGTGATCTCGGTCTTTTCTCTCCCCCTGTCTGCCATCCTCCTTTCATTCTTCCTACGTCTTCTTTCTTGCCTATTGCTCCCGCATTCCCTCTCTTCTCCCGCTCTGTATCATTCAGTGTCTGTCACTGTCACGACGCGTGCCTTTGGAGCGCCCGGCAGGCACAGTCACGTAGCGTCGGCTGACACGAGGATGTGGCCGTGGCTGGCTGCACCCTGAAGAGCAACTGGAGAACACTTTAAAGGCTGCCTGACAGCTGGGGGAGAGATCCACTGTGGCTGCCCCAGGGCTCACACACACACACACCTCAGGGTCTTTTCCACATGCACATGTCATGCACATGCACGGCGCCACTGAGAAATAACCTGCCACGTGCATGAACACAACACACATGGCAACAAAGTGCCCTTTGATCATGACCACATGTGGAACAGTGGCTGGGTTATTGTTGAAAAGGGGGGGATATCAGCACACACAATTTCTACTGGGATGAAGCACTGCTTCTATTGTGCCAGATTGTGGTGATGAAAAAACTGCTGCAAACAGCTTGGAGGCTGGTGAAATAAAGAGAACTATAGAGGGATGTGCAATACCTCACCTGATTCTGACCTACAGGCTGCTGGTCAGTGCTGCCATTAAGTGAATGTTATAGTCAGGCACATAAAGGCCCAGTGTGATGCTACAGGATCAAGGCTTTGCAAAAGTATTCTAAAGTCCTTTTCATATTTTTCAAGTTATGACCACAAACTTCAATGTGTTGGATTGGGATTTTATGTGACCAACACACAGTAGTGCATTATTGTTGTATGGATGGAAATTGATACATGATTATCATAATTTTTTTTTTAAGTAAAACATATCAGAAAGGAGTGAAATGTATTTGGATTCACCCCCTTAGAGTCAATATATTGCTAAATTAACGTTGCCATGCAGATACAGTTGCAAGTCTTTATCAGTATGTTTTTACCAGTGATTGAAATACTGGCCCATTACTGTATTTGCAAAATAGCTCAAGTTCAGACTGGGTGGAGAGCATGTTTGAACAGCAAACTTCAAGTCTTGCCACAGATTCTCAACTGAGCCATTCAGACACATGACAAATGTTTTGATCTATAGCATTTCTGTAACTCTGGCTGTATTCTTGTTGCCATTTCCTTCTGGAAGATGATCCTTTGCCCCAGATTTAACAGGATGTTTTTTTGTTTTTTTTTTACAGGCTTTCTCAGAGGATTGCCCTCTTTATAGCTCAATCCATTTTCACATGAAATTTGACCGGCTTAAATGTCCAAGAAAATAGAAAAGCATCCCATAGCATGATGTTGCCACATCCATGTAGGTTTGTTGTGTTTAGAGTGATGTAAAATGCTAGTTTTCCTCCACGTAGAGCATTTTGCTTGAAGGCCAAAAAAGTTTAATTTTGATCCCATCTCACCAGAACACCATTGTCCATGTTTGCTGTGCCCCCTACATTGTTTGAATTTGTTGCAGAGGATCTCTGAATCTCGGCCAATTATAATGGGCCTTTTGGCTGCTGCTGATTTAGGTTTGCCTTGCCTTGTCTGGCCTCTCAGTTTGGTCATTAGTTTTGGTGGATGGACATGTCCTGGAAGGAGAGCCATACTCTTTCCATTTTCAGAGGATGGATTGAACAATGTTCTGTGAGATGTTCATCGTTTAAAATGTCGTTCTATAACTTAACTATTCTCTAAGTCTCTCGACAACTTTATCCCTGACAAGTCTCCTGTGTTCCTTGGTCTTCATAACGCTGACAGCCAAGAATAATCTCTGTCCCTGTTTATTAATAAAGTGGGTTCTGAAGGCAATTAGTTGCACTGGATTTTATTTATGGTTATCAGAGTAAAGAGGGGTGAAAACAATTTCAAGAAAAATATCTGAAAACCATGTATCTATTTCTCTCCAGTTCACAATTTTGCACCACCTTGTATTGATCTATCAAATACAATCCTATGGCAAAATACTGAAGTTTAGGGTTGTATTGTTACCCAATGTAAAAATGTTCCAGGGTTCCGACTACCTATGCAAGGCTCTGTAAATATTGATTATTACATACACCAAATATGAAATAGTGTAAACTCAGGGCAATTTGTTCTTTGGTTGTTTAAGATGTAATCTTCAAAATACAGAGACATAAAAAGTTTGAGAACTGCTGCTCAGAAGTACAGGGCTGTGGATAGTTAGACAATGACCTGATTTCTGAAAGGCGTGAAATTAAAGATAAAACTTTCTTTAAATGTTTAAGCAAGATCTATTTTTTTTAACACACAGCTTTTATGGTTAGAAAATAAAAAGTACAGGGCCTAAAGAAAAATGTGGGCACCCAATTATTTATGTTTTTTGCAGCAGCTTTTAGTATTTGGGAGATTTCCCCATGTTATTTCTGCACTGGGTTGTAGAAAGGTCATTCTATAGATGTTTAATGATGTTACGGATGGTGAAGTTACTGTTCCTCAATTGTTTGCCTCTAAATAGTAAAATATTTCCTAGCAGCAACAAAGGCCCAAAGCAGTATCACTCCAAACCTGAGCTTAACCATCTAAAGGATAATGTCCTCATTAAATGTTAATACTTTATGTTGGTCACAGCAGCCAAATAAACAGTTTCTTGTTTCTAACTTATATTAATTCTAAAAACAATTGTATTAACTCTAAAAAAAACTTCAATTAATGTTTTCTTGCAAACTTTAAAGAGGGGATCTTCTGGTTATGATGCATTGATTGTATGTTTGTGATTGTTTGGTAGAACATCCAAAGTTTTGATACCAAACAGGGACCGGATAATGCATCAACTCAGATCTGGAAATGACCGTACCCAAAATTCAACCATGTTTGAGTTGCAAATTGCACAAAAAAAAACAAACACTTGCTAATATGACCAGGCTAAGTACTATTAGCAATACAAGCTGTAAACCATGTTTTTCTCTGCATTATGCATTTCATAACCAGTATAATATGATCACAAAAATATGGTGTACACTACTCTGTATATCACTATGTTATTGAGTTATAAGTTCAGAAACAGAATAAGGTGACATCAGTACTCACAGGTCAAGGCTTTGCAAAAACTTAAGATTGAAAATTGACCTCAAAATTATGATCAGTCCATTTTTACTTCAATGCAATTCAATTAAAAAAAACATCAGAAGTGTAAATAAACTTTATTTCTATGGCCCACGTTATTTAATACTATTTTTGCCATTTTTGATTTGATGCCAACTTTTTAAGTCAGAATTCCAACTTTATTGGGCACTGCACAATTTTTTTTTAAACATAAATGTAACGTTTAATTTACCACTAGAATCCCATTGAGATTTACCTTTTTTTTCAGGGGGTGCTGTGGCTAGGACTGGCATCAATAAACAGGGATTCTTTAAAAGATTAATACAATAGGTACCTGTGGTTATTTTGAAAAGAATGATGATGTTCCAAGTGTGTGTCTTTACCTTGAGGATTTATAATGCTTTCCATTTGTTAAAAACATTCTACAGCAAAGAAACAGACTTAAGAGTACAGATCTAAACTCTTTATATCTGTAAAGGATTTCAGATATTTGATAAAAATGAATGAGAACAGAGTAAACTCCTACTAGGAAAGGTAAGAACTTGGCAAAAGCTATGAAAGATTCTTCAAATGTTTGTCTGGTCTTCTCTTCTTTTTCTCTAAACTTTCACCAACTTAGACTTATTCTCAATGGTTAAGCTGATTTTAGTAATAAATCAAAAGTTTAATTTATTTATTAGAGTTAACATTTTAATTAGATCGATGTTTTGGAAGAGTTTTGTTTCTACCTTGTAACAAAAAAGTGGTTTTATTGATGGCTCATTATTGCATATGAATGTTTTGTTAGTTATTCAATAAACAAACCATGAGGAAACTGTAAAACAGCCACCAGTTGGCACAATGACCACAGTGTTTTAAAGACAGCATTGATTGTGTTAATCGCTAAGTGCACCTCGGTGTGAAATAACTCTTGCTGTTTAACATATTGTGTCATTACAAGAAAAATACTAGAATAGCTCTATAACCTCTCGGCAACGTTCTTTATCATTTTATGTTACCTACTGAAGGTTAGTCATTATAGGATTCTGTCCAACACAGAGTAACTATCAAACATACACAAAAACTCAGCGATTTGGAGGTCAAATAATTTCATCTGTAGCTGTGGTAGTTTAGACAAGCTTCTCTCTAGCTCTACTCCAAAACACAAAAACAAGAATAAAAAGTAAAAAAAAAACAGCAGTGGTAACTGAAAGAAAAAAAATAAGGCAACTTTTCTGCTTGGGTAGGTTGGCCAGAAATAATTGGCTGTCAAGGATAGTGAAGGCGCTGTTCTTGTTCAAAGCCAGAATGAGGAAAAAAATACAAGGACAGCGTGGGGGGACACCACTGGTACTGGGTGGAGACAGAATGGCCTGTCGTCTTTGTTTCTATTAAAGCTCAGTAAGCAGGCCTGCAGTGAATGTGTGGGCCACAACAAACCCAGCTAACTAAGAAAAGATGGGGATGAGATGGAAGGCGTTTGTCCTTCTGCATTTTCTCTCTGCAGTGTGAAATGTAGAAATCTTTTTTTTAGAGAGACTCCAGTTTTCTTGGTCTCAACCATGGGTTGGGTTCTAACAGGACAGATGCGCTTGGCTAGAAAGTCTGCCGCTGAACATGGTTGTGTGGTAAGAAGTTGTTAGTGGGATCAAGGTATACAGAGGTTTTCATGAAAATCAGGATGTTTTAAAAATGTCTTTAGTTAAAGACATTTTAATGAGATGTCAGCAGAAAGTGAGGAAAGTGTTCTGATATCTATAGATATGTGGAGCATAGACTAACATCATGAGCTTCCCCAAAAATCCCTCCATAAGCTTCAACTGGTTCAAAACTCTGCTGACCGCATTATTACCAGAACCCTGTCCTAACAGCACATCACCCCTGTTCTTCAGGAACTTCACTCCCCTGTGAAATTCCGAAGAGTATTCAAGCTTCTTCTGTTCACCGTCAACACCATTCATAACTTTGCTCCTCCTCATCTTTCAGATCTACTAAGCATTACTTCTTCTGCATAATCACTTCGGTCTCGACTAGCTGTGCCCTCTTTCCGTCTCACCACTATGGGTAGCAGAGCTTTCAGTTTCTCTGCTCCCAGGCTGTGGAACTCTCTAGCCTCTTGACTTAAGACACATTGGTTCTCTCCCCCAGTTTAAATCTCAACTGAAAACCTATCTGTTCAATTCTGCTTACTCACTGTGAACTTATTGTTTGTACTTTAGTTTATCTTATATTATTTTATTGTTCTTGTTTTGTTTTTTCGCTCATTGTCCTTGGGTGTCTTGAAAGGAGCTTTTAAATAAGATGTATTATTATTATTATTATCCAGTTGTCATCAGCATATACACACTCAAGCTTCAGTCGACTGTGTTTGAAATAATTTGATGATGGACCAGGTCGCATGTTTTAATTCAACTTAAAAGTCTCTGTCCAGCAATAGCAGAATAATCTACACGCCTGTTTCATTACCTGTACATCAAATTATGCCTAATTTGCATCATTCATATATTTATAGCAGTTCTTATTGCTTCATCCAAATAAGAAATTAAACATCTCCTTGACAACAAAACCGCATTTATTTTATAATCGTAAATGAATTCAGATAAAAAGCAGCTAATGAACACCGAATATATCGTTGTAAAATTTTAAGTCCATATCACCCATCCATAATGCCTAGTGTGGAAATACACAAGCGCTTGCATTGAACCGAACCTCAGAAACGAGTACATCACACACTGTCACTAAAATAATAAATTTTTAAGAGGTCGAGCTGCAGGTTTTTATACCCACTTCTAATCTATAAGGGGACAATTTAGCTTGAGAGGCAGGTTTCTGGCAGCCAGTGTGTGAAAACATTATTTTGGCAGCTATGAGAAGGAAGATATAGAAGTGTGAAAAAAAACACATCTAGCAGAAACACAGGAGAAATACTTTGAGAGCATTTGGATGGTTTGCACAGACAGACATACTCAAATGGTATACCTATGCAGCTCTGAAGACAAACAAAGATGCACAAAGCTCACACAAAATCCCCTTGTGCACATATATCACATAAGTACAAAAGCACAAAACACACGCACATGCGCACGCAGACAAACACCAGCACACAGCCTAATAAAAGTGTGGTGAAGGCTTAGCAATAAATAGGCTCTGGATTTCATATTCATGAATTCACAAACTCTAAGCCTATCAGCTGAGGCAAAAAAGGCCCATGCTCCCTTCTGCTCACTCACCTTCCTGCAGGTACATGACAGCTTGTGAGTAGTTCTGCAGTGCATGGTGTGTTCTCCCCAAGCTGCCATAGGCCAGCGTCTTGGCAGCCAAGTCATTAGTCTGAGCCGCCACACTAAGGTGCTGTTCTTGGAACACCACCGCTCGCTCATAGTTTCCGAGTGATTCATAGGTGAGGCCCAAGTTGCCGTAGGCCCGGGCCTGACGTGTGGTACTGCCTGCTTCTTCTGCAATCTCCAGGTCGCTTTGGTGGCATCGCAGGGCTGTCTCATACTCTCCCATAGCTTGGTACACTGCACCCAAACCGCAGCTGGCATCCCCTTCCAGTAGTCTGTCCTGGGTGTCGCGAGCGATAGCCAGCTGACGCTCCAGACAGGAAATGGCCTGCTCGTAGTTGCCCAACTGGCTGTGGAGTGCACCAAGCTCGCCGTAGGCCTGCGCCTTGCCTCCACACTCCCCCAGTTCATGTGCCACAACTAGCCGTTTTTCAAAGCAGACTAACGACTGCTGCAGATTGCCCATTGCCCTGTGGATAAAAGAGTCAATGTGAGTGTAATAAAGCACAAAACATGGAAGATAAAAATTCACCCCACTATTCTGAAAATCGGAAACATAAATTTCAAAAAAATGTTAGCAAAAGTCTTTATGTTTAATATAACTGGAGATGCACCAAGAAGTTGTCTGGTGACAAAAATATGCTGATTTTAAGCCTGATCAACTTTGACCGGTCGGAAACCCAAAACTTCAATCAGTGAACGTGCCATAACTCGGCGCTACCAGGTTGAGGAAACAACCCTCTTCAGTGTGGAAATTATTAAGTGAGAAAGACTAAAAGTTAGCTCTTTCTAGTATCTACGACATGCAAAGACATGCCTGCAGTAACAGGAAGGCTAAATGGAGTATAGCAAAGTTGCTCTATTTTTATCCTTCTGAGCGCTCAACTTCGGTCTATTCTAGAAAACTCTAGAATTGGGAATTTTGAAACACTTTTGGAAAGTATAGACTTAACATAATGATTCTTACTCTTTAGCATAAACACACTCAGATCTTCATTTTTAGTGATGCCAAATGTGATAATGGGTTGTTTTACAAGGACTACTCTCTAACATAGATGGTTTGATGTAGCCTCTGTCCCTACTATAGATAATTAAAGACCACTTGCGGCAAGAAAGCAAAAAATAAATTAAAAAATACATTGAATGCTGTCAATAATATTTCCTAAAGAGAAAGCAGAATTGGCAAAAAATTGTATCAGCTGGACAAAGTTTTTCAAAAACAAGACATTTCTTTTCGGGAATACCATATAGTGGATCCATTTGCCCTGCTTGCACAGTTTGTTAATTTTTTACGGTATTCGAAAAGACTTCAGTCACAATCTCAAATGGTTGCTGGAAGCACGCTGACATGAAGCATTACAAGAAGAAAAGCCTTTAACGTAATTAACGTTGTGTGATAACGTATCTGCTTGACTGAAAGCTGCAGGAAGATGAGAAGGGTTTGTGTGTGATGTCTATTATTCCCTTCTGAACTCATGCATGGCAAATACAGCTGTGTGTGTGACTGCTGCGGTGCCAAGCTGTTGCTGCACAATAAGAAGAAAATCACCTCCGAAATGAGGATTTTGGGGGAAAAGCTGTTTGTATTTTTTTCTGCTGTGTAGCCTCCCATGTTTCTATCAGCTCTCTAAGGCATGAGCAGAAACAGCGCGGAAAAGAGACAGAAGAGGCAAGAAGTTGTTTTGAAATACTAGAGCTTCCCCCATTCAGAGACATCTGCTCACCAAACTACTTTGCATATGTTTAATACCAGCACCACCAGGCTTCTGCTGACACAGCTCATACCAGATTCACATTCAAGCACTGGTTATCACAGTCGTTTCTAACTATATGGTTCTTTGTAGTAGCATAAACAAATAAACAACATTCCACCTGAATGTTTCTTAGTAAAGGTTGAGTTATAGCCACATAATCACTTGGAGACATGGACTATGAAAGGTATTCCAGACTCACCTGTGCCCATTGCCCAGGCCTCTGTAGGCTTTCTCCTGGTCCTGCATGCGATTTAGGCTTTGTGCCACTGACAAATACTGGTCATAATACTTGATAGCTTCCTCAAAGTCTCCCAAAGCCTCGTAACAGTCTCCAAGGTTTCCGTAGGCCCTGCCCCTGTCCATTACTGCTTCGTTTCCACTCAGCTGCTGCAAAGTAGCTAGCTGCTGCTCCAGGTAGCCAATTGCCTCTTCCATCACCCCAACATTCATTTTTGTAATGCCCATGTTTCCATAAACCTGAGCCTCCACAACAGGATCCTTTAGCCTCCGACCTAGCTCTAACTGCTCTTCGTAGCTCTTGAAGGCCATGGCATACTTCCCAAGGGCCATGTAGACAGCTGCCAGATGGCCATGGGCTTTGCACTCTCCTGAGATGTCACCAAGCTCTTGATATACCTCTAGTTCCTGGGTGTGGTAGCCGAGAGCTTTGTCATATTTCTGCACAAGTCTGTAGGTGGCCCCCAGGGCAGCATAAGCAGAGGCTTCCATCCTGCGCTCCTTAACCTAAATAAAAGTAAGAGAATGTTAATGATTTTAATGGTCTTCAATTATCTTCTCAATTTTTTGCAAATATGTTGTACTTGATATAGGATTTTTTTTTTATTTTTTTTTTTTTCTGTGAGTAGAATGCACCAAAGATATGACACAAACATGTGCTTCAAGTTCAGCACATGGGAGCAATTTACACCTATTTTTGTATCAGGTCACAGTTGGCCTCTCTTCAGCCGCAAATAAACAGCAGATGTGCTGAAGTGATCAAACAGGGAGAGAAAAATACAATTCTTTTAATTAGAATTTCAGTTAAGAACGAATTCTAGGTTTCTGACATGATAAGGCATTCCTCTTTTAAGAACTAAATCGGACTAAGGGAATCACATTGGAGTGACATTTCTAAATCAGTTACTGATGTAAAAGACAGTGGAATGCTGCATCCCTTGGACTCATGTATTCAAAGAAAAAAAGCATGGATTAAAGATATACTTTATCAGTGTAAAGAAATGTTACATGTAGCATTTACAAATGCAACATAACATGTTATCTCAAAACAATATAGTAGTACCTGTGTGTGATTAGATACAGTTATTAAAATCATTTTAAATGAAAAAAAAAATCTTCAGTTTCTTTTGCAGGCTGTTGGCAGTGCCACTGCTGGAAAAAAAATTGTAAATCCACTGAAAACATTAGTTCTACCTTCAGTTATTTCACCAGTCAATTTTTTTCCTATAAAGTCAGCAAAGTAATAGTTTGCTTTTTACAGTTTTCATAATCTTTGCTAAAACTACCACCAGCTTTCAGCAGACTGTTTTTATTTCTGAGCAATCTACTTAACAAAGCTGTCTGGTCTGGGTGTATTTAATAGAAAAATACAGAAATATGACTGGACTTCCATAAAATGTGAATACTGCATTATATTGTCATGAGCAAACTGCGTCAGAGAATTTAAGGGATGGGTGGAGTTTCTTTTGGGCGCAGATGTGTTTTCGTGTTTAGTTTCAGAATGTCAAGGAGATGCACACTTAGTTCAGCACATATTTACCACCCACAAATACCTTCATGAAAATGCCCATGTTCTTCCTTTTTCTGTGAAAATTATTCTGTAAACTCACTGAATGTAATTGACCTTACCTGGTGAGCTAAGGCCAGTTGCTGCTCATAAAATTGAATGGCTCCTGTCACGTCTTTTTTACAGACAAAGATGTCACCTAAGTTCCCTAGAGCTCTAAAGCGAGCCTGTGCATTGTTCAGGGACTGTGCAAGTGACAACAAATACTTCTGGCACTCCTCTGCCTTAGTAAAGTCTCCTAGGGCCTTAAAAGCCAAACCAAGGTTACAATATGCCTTGGCCTGACTCAGCTTGTCATGAAGGTCCTTGGCCAGCGCAAGATCCTGCTCATAGTATTTCACAGCATCCTGGTAGTTGCCCAGGCAGTAGTGAGCATAACCCAAATTGTGACAAACTTTCCCTTCACTCTCCATGTCCTGAAGTTCAGGGGACAGCCTGAGGTACTGCTCATAGTAGGGCACGGCCTGAGGAAACTCTCCCCGAGAGCAATGGAAGTTTCCAAGGTTTCCCAGAGCGCGTGCTTCGCTCTGGACATCTCTGAGCTCTCGAGCGATGTTGAGGTGGTTCTGGTAATGCTGTAGAGCACGGTCATGGGCACCAAGGGCTTGGTACGCCACAGCCAGGTTGCCATGGGTGGAGGCCTGGGAGGCACGATCGTTGACCTCCATAGAGATCTGCAGCTCCTGGCGGTGATAACGTACTGCTTGGTCAAATGCTCCAAGAGCATTGTAGGCATTACCCATGTTGCCATAGGCCCTGCCTTGGGCGGCATAGTCATTCAGCTCCTGAGCAATGGCCAGGTGTGTTTTGTGTAGCTTCAGTGCAGTCTCATAGTCCCCCTTCATCTGGTGAATGATGCCTAATGAAAGAAGAAAGATGAGAAAAATCAATTCAAAGTCCTACAGAAGAGAAAGCTTGAACCACATAAAATTCAAGTGCATTGTCAGCTCTTTATCTTAAAAACAAGTCATTCGGTTGTTAAAATATGCTCTCTGAGCCATCTGTTCTCTGCTTACACAACACAATCGCCCACAGAATTATGGTCATTAAAATGTAGTGCAATCAAACAGAGTTGCTACGACATCAAAATTAAATCTTTTGATGGTATAAACACTCTTTGATGACTGTGTCTTCTAGGGATTTTACCAAAATCAACAACTTTTCCACATGGGTGGATAGAAGTACGGCAGAGAATAAGAGCAAAAGACAGAGGGAGTGAAAATGAGGGAGTAGGAGAGGAGTGGTCGGAAAGCTCAGCAAACAACTTTTGAAAAAAATGAGATAAATGGGGAAAAGCTATAAATAATGGAGTAGCCAGTGCAGGAAGCATATTTCCTCTGATAAAATACTATACTTTGAAAAATAATAGCTTTACTCCACCACCAGGCAGCCATCTGGCATATTCTCATACATTCTCTCACTAAGCAAACAAATGTGTGCCCACACCTGTATACTAATGCAGACTGACAAATACATGGCAAGCAGTAAAGAGATATCACAGCATATCTGCTGGTGCTCTTTTTTTCCTTCTGAGATATTCATCTGTATGATTCCTCTTTGAGCCCGTCATCCAATTTGTACGACAGAAGATTTTACTAATCGACTGGACAATACGCAGTGATTCTACATGTATTTTTGTTTTTGTTTCAAAATACCACACCTATTGGTCCTTTTCAGACTTCCAAAAGAAGACTGAAAGAAGTATGGTTGAATGGACAGACAGAAGGATGGAAACTACTTTAAATAATAGGACAAGAAATAAAGTATTGAAATACAAATATTTTCCATACCAATGTTATTTTTTTCTGTGCTCATCCACACTTAATAAAAAGCTTAAATCAAATTTTATTCTTTTTCAGATGTTTCAAAATTGAGTGAAAACCTTGATTATGGCCATTCGCTGATGAATAGAGACAGAGAAACCAGTTGCATGCCAAAAAAAGGACTCTATTTTCGTCCAGTATACAGAATGATCATCGTTGCCTCGCTGCATAGGCATTGAGTAATGGCCTTGTAGGATGTGGGAAACAGCCACTGATGATACACATGGAAGGAGAACAGTTTTAGAGCCAGAGTGGGTAAGAGTCGGGAATGGAGAGAAACTCTGTGGCTTGCGGTGACGGTGATGGTGGTGTTGGGATTAGTTACCACCACGAGTGTTTTCCCATTTCATCCGAAACCTGCCACATAATAGGTTTGAAAACAGGGTACATAAACATTTGAACTGGAACCAAACAGGCAGATCTTGTGACTGCGTAAATAACATGTAAATGTGGATGTATGTCTTTTGTTATGCTGCCTGAATTTGAAGAAAGCCAATGACAAAAGGGAACACTCTGAGGTGCGTTTAAAGTCTGAGCCACTGGGCTGAGAATTGGTTTGGTCCAAGATCAATATATTCATACATTCATACACTGCATGTTCGACAGTGTGGATTGCAGGGAAAAGAGGGATTTGACCACAAAAAGAAGTAAAAATAACAGTTTAGGATTAAATATTTATATATTCTATGCTACCAGTATCCAAAACTGCTTCCATGCAGTTTTGGAAGCAACATCTCCTCTCTGTCAGGTTGATGGGGATTTTCAGATGTAGGTCTGTTCTTTTTAGCTGTTAAAGTTGTTTTTTCCCTGGTAGTTTGCTTGAGAATAGTTTTAGGTGACATATAAAAACAATTGTGTTGTTCATAGCCTATATACTGCTGGACAGTACTAAATTAAATAAAAACAACGGTAATATAGATGACAGACAATGTTAAAGCATTCAAAGTTTCGAAGACTACAGGACTTTCGGTTACTGAAGTATATGTCTGTAGTTTATAGGGCTGCTACCAGGAAACAATTCGACCCCCTCCCTCCAACAGTCATGGTTCATTTCGTACTCAGGTACTTTGAATATACAAGATCTTGTTCATCAACATAAGTGAAATCAGCATCATCAGTCTTTCATTGAAGTGTAAAGGAGATGATTAATTAAACATGTCTCAACTGGATGTCTTTACTGTAGAAAATCTAATCAAAGCCACTTAGGATAATTGTTCAGCATGTCGCAAAGACTTGCTGACAAATCATATCTGATGTGCTGTTTCTTTGCTTGCTTGCATTCTCTGGTTGAAAGCAAAAAGTAGCTGAAATGACCCAGCAAACACCAGGTCGTGGCCTTTTAGAATTATTATGCAGAGAATATCTCGGCAAAAAACAAAAAAAAGATAGCAGCAAAAAAAGGGAGAATTCTATTTAGGAATCACAGAGTGTAGACTAAAGCTGCTGTCTCAAAAGTTTCTATTTTGACATGTTTGTTGACATACCAAAAAACATGTTACATGGGTCTGAACTTGAAGAAATAAAGGCCCAATGTATAAAATAAAGTCCTGTTACATCTTTGAAGTATTCAAACTCTGAGCCCACTGTGTCTGATCTTCATTATTCCATGCTTCTTCGCACTGAAAAAAATTTACTCTCTTTGTCTCCCGTTCCAAGGTTTCCTCAGTGCAATTTCCTGGACGTGTTCTCCTCGGTAATGATGGCAGGATGAAGCCTCCTGTTCCACTGAAGCTTTCAATCCAGTGGGTCGAGTCATGAGCCAACGCTTTATGGTGCGTCATCTGCTCTACTGCGCCATCAAGCGCACAATACAAAAGTAAAACCGGCACAGTGATTATAATAATGTGGTGTGTGAAGCGTTAAACTGAACAAATACATTAATTATGTTTGTGATGGCAATATAAAAATTCTCAAAATGGTCGAAATAATGTCTTAATCTGTCCTTATGTTACAATGTCTGGTACAAAAGAAAAAGAGGAAACTTGAATGAGCTTGTGTTGTTGTGTAATTATGCTTATGTCAGGAGGGAAAAATTTTACTTATTTGTACTTAAAAATGAAACCTTTTCCACTGTGCTGGGCTTCAGGCAGTTCCTCTGTTTCTAATTTTTTTGTCCTTCAATCCAGTCTTCCAATGTTACCATATGAATGAATGTTTGCATCCTAAAATTATTTAGCCAAGCTTGGTGTCAGGACCTCATCTAGACCAACGACCTCCACCTGTGCACACTAACTCACCTCCACCTCAATGGCTCTCACCACAGTTAAAAGACAGCTTCACTTACCACAACACTGTTCTGCCATCTGGTCTCCAGCCTCGGAACTCCTGAGCTAGCCACTTCAGCTTGCTTATCGTTAAACACCCCGTATCTTCTCAAGATCCTCCAGACCCCTCTACCAGCCTGATCCGCAGCCTCCTCTCAAGCTGTCTGTCTCTGCGTGTGAGTTGTCCTCCTTAATAAAGACTGTTACAAACAATCCAGGCAGTCTCCTTGACAGTTGGTCTACCTTGGTTAGTCTTTTGTTAGCCATGCAGGGCTCCATTATGCCTCAGCATAGATGAGGTATTTTTGTTGTCTGAAAGTCCATTTGAACAACACACTTCAAAACACCTAAGATTAAAAGAACAAAATAACACAGGACCCACTGTGTTGTTGTTGACTTATTGTTAATTATGATTTATTACTATGTGTAAATCTTATCAGGGGAGCTTATCAAAATGTTACCAGACACGGGAAAATCTCCTTTTTAGTTCCATTACATAAAAAAGATGCTCAAATAGATTCCAAAAACACATGCGATATAACGCTAAGGCAACAAAATGTGATGGGGAAACAGCAGCGTCTTTGCTGCCTCTTATGTTTCATTTCACGAGCAAACTGGCAACCTGGTTCATGAATCAGTCACATGATGCGGCCGGCTAGTGAGGCCTCAAACGTCACTACATGTATAATCTACGCAAGCCTTGATACACCCTGCACAAAAAATCCTCCAGAATTAATCGATACACGCTTCGAAGCCTCGACTCAAAGAACAAAACACTACTCTTTGTGTCTCATAACTACCATGAAATAACTCCTGGATCTTCATCTCCAAACTGGCAGCCTACAAGTTCCTCTCACCATCTTCCACCTCCTTGAGCAACCTGTCCGCCCTCTAACGTTCCACCATCCGCTCCACTTCTGCGTCCTCATACCATCACCCTGTCTTCACTCACCAAACAGAGCAAACAGTCTGCAATTCATTCACTCTCCTTGGCGGAAAACTTCAACATCTGCAGTAAGACGCTTTCTACAATCTCAGTTTTCAACAGATTCTCCATATCTTATATCCATGCCATTGGATTTCCCCTGGACTAGAACCTGCACATTATTCATAATTGTTTCAATAAACGTTTTATTTTTTTCTCCTTTCTGAGTGGTTTTCTGCATGTGGGTCAGATCGCTTAAACAAACCATGACAGATCCACTCACCATTTGGGGTCAAAGGTTCAATCCTCCATTAGTGCCCAACTTAAAGTAAGTCAATCTGCCATCAACTGGAACCACTCCAAGCAGTCAGAATGCTGAGGTGTGTAAAACCTCATTTGTGTAGGCAACGTGTCTGCATAGTGTAGCTGCAGATTAAAAAAATGCTATTATTAGGTCAGAGCAACGTTTGAGAAGAATTTGCATAAATGTTTTGAAGTGGTGCATAGGCACGCTAAATATGCTGGAGTTGGACCAAATCTGTTTCAATATCAGTATCAGACCTGATATCCTTTTTGGGTCAGATATCATGCTGAAGCCAATAATTCAACCACCAAACCAGACTTCATAGTTGCAGTGTTGCTGCAGGTCATATTCTGAGTGATTTCACCTACATGACAGATGTATCCAACATCTGTCATGTAGGATGCATAATGTAGAATTGTTAAAAATGTTACCCTGTTAGAAGACTTTGACACAAAGTAGGAATATTCATAATAAATTACTCAGAGAGGGTGTTGTTACAGGCACTAATAATGGTGCTAATTACAAAAAAACCCCACCATTAGTTGTTTTTGGCTACTTCTACAGAAATAGTAAACTCATACTTTATTAGGCTGTTTGGCATTACTTCTCTCAACTTTTCACACACACAGTGTAACATGGCCTCTGCTTAAATTACACCATTATCAAGTAATTTTGCAGCAGAAAACAGCAAATTTCCAGAACATTTTACCATCATTTTACAACCTAAAAGAAAAAGAGCTGACAGCAGAAGCATTTCAAACTACCCTTACACTTCTAGGTCCATTGCACCCATCACTTCTCTCAACAGTCTCAAGTTTAGCAACTCTGCAGCTGACAACAAAATAGGTCTGAAAGAAACACTGAGGCTTTTCAGACATGTCAATATTAATACAACTGAAAGTAATAGTATGAACTGCAGCAGCATAGCAGACAGCACCTTTGTGGTTTATTCATCTTTACTTATACAGCACCGGTACAATGGATGTTTAAGTAAAAGTGCTCTTAATTGAAAAACTTCTATATCAACAGATATTTAAATGTAGATGTTGGGTTTGGATCTGAAGAGCTAAAGTCCGGAATTGGAGAATCCCTAATAAAAGGTATCAGAGTTGCAGTGCTCATGCAGCAAAATTTAACATTAATGAATCGAATTTAAGTTCTTTTAAGCTGTGCCCAAAAACCGTAGTTTTTTCCCTCTGCATTATATGGGTTTAGTGGCTCAGACATTTTACCACCTTGGACAAAATCCTCTGCTTTGCCTAACTCTGGAGTCTGGAGGGATGTTAGGATTCACAGCAGGCTGGGTGAAGGAGCACCGACAGCCACAAAGTCACTCCCAAGGTTACACTTTTTCCCAATGGATACTGATGTTACTGAGGACATAATGTGTACTGATGTATTACCAGCTAACATGTTCCCTGCTGCAGGCTAAAAATGGATCTGGGGCTTGGTGATGGACGCAGGGCTAAAGCAGACAGGCATGGGCAGGTTTCAAGTTGGGGACTTGGAAGCTGCAACCAAGAAACACCATAAGCCTCAGGCGATGCCTGGAGCCACACTTGAAGCCAGAAAATATTTCTATGCCCCCTATATGGTAAGAGGATTATGGAGCCCTGCGGGAATGGTATCCTGTAGAATGGTAAATAAAACCATTCCAAACATGACAGTAAATACAGCTGCAACACCAAATAGACCTCTAACTAATGTGTCCATAATGGCATGCTGTTCTAACTAGCAGGACCTGAAAATGTATCAGTATTCTGATTAGGCCCGATCTATGATGTAATGATTTAATGTAAAAGGTGTGTTGTAAATACACTCAACTTCATTCACATCCATTTACACAGTGGTATATCAGAGCCCTGTAACAAGAGACATTAAAAGTTTGACAATACCTTGTCACTGGTCATTATTCAACTGACTCTACATAAAAGCGTGGATGCACTGATGACTTTGAGATATGGCGCTATATTCTGAGTAAATCATTGTGTCAGTTTTACTGCAGTGAGGAAAGCCCACTGTTAAAGAGGGGATATTGGAATAAAGGACGATCAGTCTGAAGCAGCCTGAAAACAATTAAGAGAAAATCTAATATACTGCTTGAATCATAGCTGAAGGAGATTGATATTTATAAATATTAAATAGCTAAATATTATACTCCAAGTAAAATCCCAATGACGTAAGACGGTGTTAACATTAAAAATTAGGAAGCTTTAGTTACTTTTATAATTGTGGTAAAAAAGAAATTAATGACAAAGAATGTTTAACAAACCTCAACTACTGCTTCTTAATAGTATTTCACATTGTTATTTAAAAATTTGAAACAATTTGGAAGAGAATGACAAGTAGGGTAGATCTTGCTTCAGTTTTACCCAAATATACACACAGCTCCTGAATTTAAAAATGCAAAATCCTCTCAACATGAATTCCTTTTTTTTCTGTATTCCGATTATATTCCAATTATAAAAGTGGAATGAGTTGCTCTTTGACATATTTTATACTCTCGGGTTTTCATTATAAAAATGAAGAAATATTGCACTGAACCATTACCCTCAAGGACAAACAGTATCCACAACTTTCAATGATGATAATTACAGTACCTAACCTCTTATATTTTACATTCGGTCACATTTCAAACAAAAATGTCAGTATGTTTTATCAGTATTTTAAAAGATAGCTTAGCACAAAATCATGCATAAATCATGCATCACATCACATCGAGAGACTAAAATCTTTGCCAAATAGCTCATGGATCTGAGAATATAAATGTTCAAGTCTTCCAACAGATTCTCAGTTGATATTAAGTCTGGATTTTGACTGGACCATTCCAACATGCGAAAATAGGAACATAATTTGATTGTTTGTTAAAGATTGTTGTTCTTCAAGCCCAACAGTTTGAACTCTTTTGCAGTCTTTGAAGGGTTTAGAAGCTAGACTGCATTTAGCTCTATCCATTTTGCGAACAGCTCTGACCAAGTTCTCTGACCCTGCTGATGAAACACATCCCTGCAGCATGATGCTGCCACTACCATATGTCACTGTGGGGATGAACACTACTCTTTTCAGACTTTTATTTGTAGAAGTATTTGAAAACATTGAACCATTTTTTCCCCACCTATCAATGATGTGCCACCATGTGTTGGTCTACCACATAACATTCCAATGAAATACATTAAAGCTTACAGGCATAAAAACTTCTGCAAAGCACTGTAGATAGATCAAGCATGAGTTGTAAAACCTCTTTGTGGGTGGTGTTTAAGAGTCTAAGTTGTATTATAGATAATTCAGCAGCACAACAGAGTATTTTATGACCTGCTGTATGAGGCAGGGATAGCTGACTCCTTTGAATCTGCAGAAATTGGTGGAACTGAAGTATGTTTGGCTTAAGGTACTAAATCCTTACTTACAGGCATTGACATTCCCAGTGATCTGACTGACATACAGACATGAGAAATAAAAAAATAGAATAGACAAATAGGGGATTACTCTGTAGGTGGTGTGCGAACAACATGTAGAGTCCTCCAGCTGATCTGCTGTCCTTTCGACTCTTGCTGACCTTTACCCCTCCCTCTGCTCTCCAAACACACAATCCCTGACCTGTTTGCATACACACACAACATCTGATTCTAAGGACGGCTTAAAAGTACACTGTTCAGAAGGAACTTTTTTTTGTTGCACTGCACCATCTCCTGCAGATTGCATTTCATGCTGAATTTGCAGATGCTCCCGGAAAAGGGCACAGTCGCTTAGCTCAGAAGGATGCCATAGCTCTTTTGTTATATTTAATAGCACTGCAGCGAGTGGAATAATAGCTGCATATGGTGAACAACACCTTAGTAAGGACAAAGACTGAGAGTGTGCTTCACAGAACTTTTGTCGTGCACTTTCCAGCTCAGTGTACAGTCATGAGATTAGGAGGAGGTGGGAACAAAAAGGGGAGGAACTCAGTGTTGGCTGCTTTTTTCAGCAAACAGAACTTTGAGGCCTGTTTAAAAAGCCCAACAAGCACAAATCTCTCAAGCAGAACATAATGAGACTAACATACTGGTAATTTCACCATCACGCCGCCTCTCCGACCGCTGTTCATTTGCCCCCTGTATTCTGGCATGGCTGGCCTTTACATGAGAATTAATAGAGATTGAAGGTTGTAACCAGCCCTTAGAAAATGGCATTTGTGTGTGTGTGTGTGTGTGTGTGTGTGTGTAGTTCCCAACTACTGTACTTTCACTGTCTGTCTCTTCACAAGGTTCTTTCATTCATCCTGTCTGAGCAATTAAGCTCTCTAAATTCCACTGGCCTCTCATACTCCCCGTCCTCGTCAGACTAATAATACATCTAGACTCACTGCTGCTTCCAGCGGCTTAGGAACAAAACAGAATACTCTCTATTCTTCAGTGCTCCAGGCAAGTCTGGTCCCTGTTGTGGTCTGCTCCAGCTGTGGGCAGTTGAAAAGAAAAAAAAGGCTAGAAAAGTACAAGATTTATGTCCAAACAACCACAATGCAGCCATGATGACGCAGCAGTAGCAGCTGCAACATGGAGCGATAAGGGATACTTGTTTTCTCTTTATTATTTTGGTTGTTTAGATAGGAAAAGCTACAGCGCTTTGCAAAAGGCTTCATATCCGTTTTTTTTTTTGTGTGTGTAATTTGTCACATTACAACCACAAACGTTTATGTATTCTACTGTCAATTTAGGTGATAAACCAACAATAAGCAACGTATAAAGGGGAGGTTGAAGAAAGGGTATACATTTGATTTCTGTCCCTGTGTTTTTCAACCCTGCTCCTCAAAGCACACTGCCCTGAATGCTAGACGTTCCCCTGCTTCGGGACACCTGATTTCAATTGATGGATGATTGACTTTTGCTGAACTGCAATCATCTGAATCAGGTGTGGTAAAGCAGGGACATATCTAAAACATGCAGAACAGAGCAGTGTTTCCCAACCCTAGTCCTCAAGTCCTCACACTACTCTGCCCAACTGGTGTTGAGTCTCATTTCCAGAGAAGAATAGGCTGAGCCTTACCCCATAACCTCTGAAGCTGTAACAGCAACAAAAGGTTCAAACAAATAAAAAAATGTTAAACCATGTTTTTTCCTTCCTCTTCACATTCTGCATCACTTTATGTTGGTTTGTCAAACAGACCTGGAGCAAGAGGCTTCAAAGACGGACGAGTCTCTTCAGGACCTCCTCATGAGCCTTTATAACTTAGGCCAAAACTGATACAGTAATGAGCAAAGCTTTTATATGTAAAGATAAAATGGACGGTCAGTTTTAACACCTTTATCGGTTTTGCGCATGCAGCAAAATTTCACCAGCAGAATGACGCTTAAAACTGTTTTGCTTTTTTTCTATTGTGTTTATTTAGTGTGGTTCAATAAGGCGTGTAGGTGTCTGGCAGACGGAAAGCTGAAGGTTTGATTTCAGGTTCAACCTTTTGCCACATGTGGACGTGTCCCTGAGCATGGAACTCAATCCCAAACTGCCTACCAATCTATATAACGGCATATGAATGTGCATGTGTTTGTGAGAGCAGCTGGGAGAATGTAGCTGCAACATAGGGGCTTTGAGTGGTTTAGATTATGTAACTTATTCTTTATTTTCTATACATATAGAAGGAACTCAGTTGCCAGGTTTTCTTCTTCGACCCCCCCCCAAAAAAAAGTAATCAAACAGTTGTTGTTTTATGGTATTTCATCATATACAGTATACTTTTATAAAATTTAACAAGCTTTCTATTTCGATATGCAGGTTTTTATCAATCTCAAGAGCAGTGTTAACCATATTAAATTTAACTTACATTACATGCTGCCAATAAAAATACATACCTCAGCATCGGTCATGTAACAGCCTCATTGTCAGACATGCTGTAAACATTGTAGATCAGATGTCTGGTCAATGCAGCGTTATGCAACTGATGTTCTGGCTGCTTTCCAGATCTTATTCCCTCATGCCTTGCAAAACAGAGTGAGCTTGTATTGAGAAAAGTTTATAAGCCCAAGGAGTTTGTCATATAAGGTCAGAAAGTACTTGAACGTCGACTGGAATTTGTTTTCTGTTTTTTTCTGACATCAGTGATTGCATCTAAATACAAAGCATCTCAGTAGACACTGTCTAATTCTGAATTTGTGACCTCCCCCTCACTGTTGTTTTCTTCATTCTGTTGCTTTTAGTTTTTTGTGCAGATCAGCAGAAACCAATCCCTGGGGATGCTGCATGAAAAAGAAAAAAAAGGGGGAAGAAAGACTTAATTAGGACTTTTGGCTCCGGCCCTTCCAGCTGATGGTGTCAACCCTTTATGCGACTTCTTTGAGACATGTGGTTAAATGAAGAGGTATCATTCCAGGACAACGAGCATATAATGACAAAGCTACAACAAAACCCCAATCAAAACAGCTTGTTAAATTTGAAGTTAGATTGAAAAGGGGAAAAAAATACACCAGTGTTCAGTGACTGTAGCATGAAATATTTATCTGAGACAGGACATAAACTGTCGGCTGCTATGTGCATGGCTGTGAAAGTGCATATTAAGCATTTGCAAAAACTGGCAATGACTCTTTTTCATGGTTGTGAAGGAATTTTGGTCCACTTCACTTCGCAGAATCTTCCTAAGTCAACCACATTAGAGGATTTCCGAGCATGAACAGCCTCTCTAAGCTAATGCCACAGAATCTCAATTGGTGTGCTTCGGATCATTATCCTGCAGCATAATCCACGTATGCTTAAGGTCACAAAATAAATATGGGACATTCTTTTTCAGGATTTTCCGGGTGAGAGCAGATTCAGGGTTCCATCAGTTAGGGCAAGTCGCCTATGTCTAAAATGTGGCAAATTAACCCGAAACCATCACACTACCACCATCTTATTTCAGTATGATGTTCTTTTTTTTTATTTTGTGTTAGAGTGACAACAGATTTAAAGAGCAACTCAACCCTAATTATACTATTTCTTGCTGATAAACTGTATAAATGAATGTCTAATAGTGCTGTCTACATGTCTGGTCATTATTTTGGTATTTTAGTGCATCTTAGTAAAAATAAAGTAAGTAAAGTTAGTAAATCTTCTGCCTAAAATCATCCATGTGGGACGCTCTTCAGGTTAAAACTCTATACTGTACTTGAATTTGAATTGGACATTGCTATTTGCTCTGTGGTGATGGATGACGTCAGCCACCCTGCTGCTGTGGGGTATAAATGAAGTAGAGTCTCTGCCCAAACCTCCTCTACAGAACCTTCCTCCCTTTCCTCTGATGAAGGAGGTGGACAGAAATCCTCCACCTCAACAGATCACTCTGTTTACTGGTCCACCAGGCAACACCTCCTTTTGGAGCATTTTTCAAACAGGAAATTTGGGCTGAGTAAGACTCTGGTAGGGGGGTGAGTTGCTCTTTAAGTAGAAAAGCACTCGAACAGCGCAGACCTCCGCAAAGGAAGCTCAGACTTTTGATGTATTATTTATAAGAATGTGTTAAATGTATTATTTACAGTTGTCAAACCTGCTGTGTGAACTGAGCAGACACAGGAATGCTGGGAGATGCTCTTTTTCAGGAGCAACAGCAAGCCCAAATGCAATTTCAAGACTCTTTTACATTTAGAGGAATGGGTGTTCTTTTTTATTGTTTTTTTAAATTTTTTTATTCTTAACTAACATTGTAAAAGGTTTAAGTTGGCTTTTTTTATGACTTGCTGAGAACAAAAAGTGATGAAATTGTTGGCATACCATGTCCGAAAATACAAGCAACCTTATTGGTAAATTTATTTTTAACAGATATGTAACACATCTTTCCAACAGAGATCTTTGGCAAAAAATTTAGTGGCCTTCACTGAATTCAGCAAATGTAATTACTCGAAATTTACTAATGATTTAATAAGCAAGGCACTTACTTGTTCACGTAAGGTCAGACTGGTTTGGATAGCGTTTTCCCCAAAACAGTTTTTTTGTATTACCTACGGTTGACTTTTTCCAACATCAACATCTGTTTGATTTTCTGAAACAAATTTCTGCAGCAAAAACAGATCAGACATCTGTAAATAGGGGAATACTTTTTCAGAGCATTGTCCATGGCGGCCTTAAGCTTATGTCCTGTCTCAGATATTAAATATTGCTGACTAGGGGGAAAGTTAACCAATTGATTAATTATAAATGGGACTGGAATGCAAAATTTACATATCCTTTATAGGTCAGAGTGTGATGAGCCAGGGCTGTTGGTACCGCTGGGCATCATGGTTAGATATTAAAGTATTGCAAACTCTTTACAACTGTACCTCAGAGCCATGTCACGCACCCAACATGCAATTATAATAAACGTTTGCTCATTTTTGCTTCTGCATCTTTTCCTTCTCATTGCCAGCACAATGTTTTCAGCTTTTATCTTCAATTTTTAATCTTCACTTGATCATCTGCTTCTTCGTGGTGTGATTTTTTTTTTCTGAAGCGAGAAACAACATCCAGTTAGTTTTAGCCCCAAATCTTTTTGTGCTAAGCAGGCTCGCGGGTGCAGATGACAGAAAAACAACGTACGCCCTCGTGCCATAAACAAAAAAACAACAACAATGGGGCAATTACAGACCGATGCTCCGCAACCTCCACTTCATTCTCCGTTATCTTCATTATTCAGTTCCTCTCGAATCAGCTATTAAAGGTAATTAAGCGATTCATCAAGTCAGTTTCAATTACTGGGAGCTTGACAGCTGCAGATTGGAATCAGTGGGGGTGAGAGGAGAGGCAGAGTGAGAGAAGGAAGCATGAAAAAGTAAAGAGGGAGAAAACAGGCAAGAAGTGCTAACAGTTTAGGCAGCGCTGAGAAAGACCACAGGCTCTCCTGGATGTCAAGTGTTGCTTCATCCACAACATCACTGTCCAACTCTGTCCGCTCGGTATCCATGGAGCAACAGGCTTTATCGCCACTGCCTGCTCACTCAACACGTGCTACGTCATCGACGGAAGGTCTCCGACACTAAATCAGCTGGATTATCATTGCTCTGTCGTAACTGGAAGAACTGTAATTTCACAGTTTATGATGAATAAAAGTGCTCTCACACTCTCTCATGCAATCACAGCACATGCAGCAGAGGAATAAATTTTCCGCCTGACATAGAGTGCCCACTCGTAATAAAGCTCACATGTAGTGAAGAATCATAAAATGCTCTCGCTGAAGCATCTAATTTATGTCAACCTGTTCCCAGGTCCTGGGTTAAATTTAGGCTGGCGTTGAAGCTAAAAGCAGCCCAGACGATGTGTGTAACCATCAGGTGGGGCGAAGCAGAGCACAGCTTCAATTTATGTTTGCCCGATTAACCCTACTGTCTGCCCCCACAATTTTAGATGTTAGGTTAGAGAATAATTCATTTGGAAGGAATTATCGTGGCTCTTAGTTGTCCATTAGAGTCTGGTTTACCATCACCTTAATGGCCATCGTAAGTCATCCAGCTCTGGTTGTAATTGCTGGCCTAAATATTGAGGAACTGCTGATCTAATATATCTAATGGGATACTAAAAAGCCAAAAGGACACTTTTACACCCTGAGGCACCTGCTTTATGTATATTAGTCGACTGCAAACGGTTCCCCTGCTATTAATTTCATTTTTTTTGGAAATTAAGGTGTTAAAATTTGATTAGATAGATTAGAGGTGGATTGTATTACAATATTAGATTATTAAGTATTATAATGTGTTCAGCCAAAGCAGTCAGATCATATAACTCACATCCTGTGCATTGTAGTTCTATGTTCTTGCTCAGATGCATCAGGTTTTCTTAAATTTCTCTTAGCTCTATCAGCTTGCTCTCGTATAGAAGTGATGATACGTTTACTGATTTTACACTTTACCATTGCAAAATGTAGTACTAGCATGTAGTATTTTGCTCCTATTAGCTGTATTCATTCATGTTTATATGATTAGAAGCAGTGCATATTAAAAGGTGATAAAGTAACTTCTAGCCACCGGCTTAACTGATGCAGTCCCTCGTTGGGCTTTTTGTTTAATAAGGCTTTTTCTTTTTTAATAGAGCAGCAAATTAAATAATAAAGCTAAAACAAATCTTTTCCACTTACAAATGTGTTCACTCACTAAGATTAAAGAAAACTAATTACACTGACAAAATGACACAACTGCATCAAGGACTTTACAAAAACACACATGCAAAAAAAGAAAGCAAGGCACTTAGAGCTACATGGGTGGACATGTTTGCCAAACCAATCAAGACTTAATAGATTTATTAAAAGATTGAAATTTACAACAGATTTTAAAAGAGCAGGTAATATGTTGTTGTGCTTTTCTTCTTTGACAGAGAATGCTGACTTTCATTTCCTAACTCAATCATAAAGGGGCGGCGGTGGTGCAAGCCCATTCATGCATTTAAATACATAAAGTCACATATTTAAATATTGAAACAAATCAAGGAAATTTCTGAATATATAATAAAGCACACACTTTTAATGCTTGATTATAAAAAGACTGCGCAGATTTCACTGTCTTGACTGAGATCACACTGTTGGACGAAAGACAATTTAAACAATATCAGTCCATATATATATATATATATATTATAAAGAGCAACTCAACCCTAATTATACTATTTTATAACTTCAAGCTTACTTATAATGTGCCATTTTTTAAATTTTTTTCCATTTAGACACAATTCAGCCCAACTTGTAGACTATTTTCTGCAGCATTTAAAACGGAAATACAGGCATTTTTTTGGTGAGCTTTTTTTGTGCACTGACAGTATTTGTTTAAGTTTATGTTTGATTATAACAGAATACTTAGCTTACTCTCTTTCTCTATTATCTAATCTTGTACAATATACAAGGTTTTTTCAACAACAGGAATTAATGTAAACCTCACAACCTCTGCATACAAAACAACAGCTGGAAATGAAATAATGGTACTGCATGCAACATACTGATTGTCTCTTTTAAAAGCGGCATAAACATTGCGGTCATACAGACCATAAATATCTTCGAAATAAGAAAACAGCTTATTTAAATGAAGATAAAGGAATGTAGCTAGGGGCATAATGAAAATGCTAACAGGAAATGAAGACCCTCATGCTGTATATCCAAAGGAAAACAGAACAAGCTTACTTTTCCAGAATAATTAACTTTAGAAAACTTACAGAGCCTTTTTATTGGACATTAACATTCCTTCTGAGCAGTCACTCCTTTATTGTCCTGACTCTCTCCATCAACCTGGCAGAAAGTTGGGATGATTCAAGAAGTGCCCAGATTGTATCAAAATGATTAAAGGTTTGCCACCTCCTCCATCACCGGGTGGTATGCTGGCGCCACCATCAGAGACAAACAGAGACTGCAGCGTGTGGTGCGGTCTGCTGAGAAGGTGATTGGCTGCAGACTCCCATCTCTGCAGGACCTGTACACCTCCAGGACACTTGGGCGTCCAGGACGGATCACAGCCGACCCTTCTCACCCTGGACCCTCGTGTCTCGTGGTGCACATGCGTCAGTCAGCCCGCTAAGACCGGCTCCCTATCAAGCACGGTTTTTAACTGGTTTTAAACCTTTTAAAGACTGGTTTTGATGGATTTTTAAACACCACTGGCTTATTAATAACCAGGACGTTTTTTACCGGATCGTTTTAATCGGTGGGAAGCGCGGATTACTTCTCCCCCACCATGCCTCCACTCACCTGCAGTCCTGGGTGTGATGGCTGCGCAAAACTTAGCCAGAGGGTTCTGGAGCTGGAGCAGAGGATCTCAACACTCCACCAAATCCAGGACCATGAGCACGACGTGGACATCATCTTCGGCCGGACTTTCGCCGCCGCCAGCAGTGCACAGCTGGCGGACACAATTCCCTGCCAGCCCGGCGAAGCTGTGGGGGGAGGATCCATCGCTGGGCCTCCAGGCGGACTCGGGGTGCCAAATGCCCGCGTAACATCTGCAGCAGAGGAGGACCGCTGGTTCCAGCAAGAGGCTAAACCAAAAGCCCCCATCAGCTCCACTCCGGTGCTCCAGGGTGCCCGGTTAACGGTTGGGCCAGGCCGCAGTGGAGGCGCTTGGAGCAGCCGCCACCGCTCTCCTCCAACCTGCCTGCCTCTATCAAACCGTTTCAGCGCCCTGGATGCGGATTTCCCTCCTCTGACAGCCCCTGGTCGCCGTAGCTCCGTAGGAGCGCCCCCTAATCCCTCCCAGCAGCAGGAGCAACAGCCGGACTCCTGCAGCCCCCCACGTCGCGCCAAACCCCGGGGTGCAGCCAGAACTCGCCAAGAAGTGCTCCACTTCACCCCGAACCCACGGAACGAGCCCTCGGCGCCGATTAAAAAATGTTTGGAGTCCTGGGGAAGCTTCTACACCTGGCATACAACAAGTCCTGGATGCTGAACGATCCTCTGCCCAGCGCAAACATCCGCCTGCAGACCCGCCGCCCACCACACTCATCATCGGGGACTCTATCATCAGAAACGTGAGGATGAGAGGAGCCCTTACACTGTGTTTCCCTGGAGCCACTGTCACGGACATTACCGAACAGATCCTGCAGCTCATTGATCATCACAAATCTGTGAGTAAAGTTGTGATTCATGCTGGCACCAATGAAATTTATAAACAGCAGTCTGAGCACCTGAAGCGTGATTTTACTCACCTTTTTAATCTTCTAGAAAACACACGTCTCTGTTTTTATTTCTGGCCCCATTCCCACTATCGGCAGAGGAATTGGCCGTTTTAGCAGACTTTTATCCCTTAATACTTGGCTCTCCTCCATCATCGCTGTTCACAATATTGGTTTTATAGACAATTTTAACATTTTTTGGGGCAGGAAGCACCTGTTTGGACCAGATGGGCTCCATCTAAATAGACAAGGCACTCGTACACTGACATTGAGCCTGGCATGTCCACGCCCCGCCTTGTCAACTACACTGGCCACAGCTGCCCCTGCCCTCTCTGATTCCTCCGCCACATCCTGATGTGCAAATGGTCCCTGCTCCTATGACCTCACCCCTGATTTTAACAGTAACTCACATACTGGACTTGGACCTTGTTCTACCTCATTCATACCTGTTATCAGCAGAGAGCGGACTAAAAATCATAAACCGAACAAATGCAATCCAAATAATCTTAAAAAGTTGCCAAAAGCCCCACTTTCAGTAAATCATACAGTCCCTCCATCTCCAATCACTATTAATATGGCACTTTTTAACGTTCGCTCTCTGCTGAACAAAACTTTTATAATAAATGATCTGATTTTAGACCATAATCTTCATTGTTTATTTTTAACAGAAACTTGGCTGAGTGCAGATGTCCCTGTTGTTCTTACAGAGGCTTCCCCACCTAATTTTAACTTGACTTATTCTACGAGGAGTAGCAAAAGGGGAGGCGGAACTGCTTTTATAACTTCATCAACACTTTCCACCAAACCTGTTTTATTTGATAACTATTTTACTTTTGAATATAATGCAAATGTTTTTAGCACTCCTCAGATTTTATGTGTCACAATTTATAGGCCTACTAAAAAGAGTGCACTTTTTATTCAAGAATTTTCAGAGTTTTTATCAATTTTGCACAACTCCTTTGAAAGGATCATTTTAGCTGGTGATTTTAATCTACATATAGATAACCTTTTAGATCCTTTATCAACAGATTTTTTAAACATCCTGACTTATATGGATTTTAGCCAACATGTCATGCAGCCGACCCACAACAAAGGACACACCCTGGACTTGGTCATCATGCATGGCCTGTCCACCCGTGTGTCCTCTGTTGTTGACTTGGCTGTCTCTGACCACTACTGTGTGTTTTTTAACATCACCAGTTTTATTCAGCAGGAGACCTCTGTGAGAACTGACAGGAAGCGCCATCTAACCCTTGAAGTGGCTGCAGGTTTTCTGGAAATTTTTTAAAAGAATCCTCCTATTGTTTTACCTGCCACCTGTGATTTTATTGTCAAGGATTTTAACAGAAGGCTTCAGTCCACTCTTGACCGGCTTGCTCCACTACAAGTTAAAAGTTTAAAATCTAAAGCTGCAACGCCGTGGAAAAATGAAAACCTCCGAAAAATGAAGAGAAATTGTAGGGCGGCAGAGAGAAAATGGAGGAAAAGTAAAACCACAATAAACCATCAAATATACACAGATCTTCTCAAATTATACAACAATGCAGTAAGAAATTCAAGAAATTCATACTTCTCCAAAATCATCTCGGAACATAAAAATAATTCCAAAATCCTTTTTTCCACCATTGATAAACTTTTTAACAGAGCTACTACTGCATTTCCTAAAACCCCCTCAAACACTCTTTGTGAGGAGTTCGCAGACCACTTCAGAGGGAGGGTAGACACCATCAGATGTAAGATTTTATCTTCTCAGAGTAACATGGTTTTAGACAAATCTGAGTGTGTGTCTTTACCAGAGGAAACGCTGGACAGTTTTGTCCTGGTAGAAGCTGGGACTCTTGATAAAGTTTTCTCCTCAGTGAGGCCCACCACATGTGTTTTGGACCCGATTCCCACTTCCTTTTTTAAGCAATTTTATGGATCTTTTAGAGATGAGATTTTAACCATGATTAATTGCTCCCTTCAGATGGGGGTCTTTCCTGCCGCCTTTAAAGGGCGGTAGTGAGGCCCCTGTTGAAGAAGAGCAATTTAGATTTTAATGATTTTAACAATTTTAGACCAGTATCTAACTTACCTTTTTTAAGCAAAATTTTAGAAAAAATTGTTTTAATTCAACTTAATGATTTTATTAATGAGCACAATGTCCTGGAGAAATTTCAGTCTGGTTTTAGGGTGAACCACAGCACAGAGACGGCCCTTATAAAGATCTTAAATGATTTTAGATTAAACTATGATGCACGGAGGGTGACAGTGTTGGTTCTACTGGATCTAAGCGCTGCCTTCGATACAGTAGACCACACTATTCTTTTAACCCGTTTAAAACAGATTGGTCTCTCTGGTGCTCTTCACAAATGGTTCACATCCTATCTCATAGACAGGACTTTTATGGTAAGTTTGGATACCTGCTCCTCTAGGGTCCATAGGATTACATGTGGTGTGTCCCAGGGTTTGATTTTAGGCCCAGTGCTTTTTAACCTGTATATGCTCCCTCTTGGCAGTGTCATCAGAAGACATGGAGTCAACTTTCACAGTTATGCTGATGATACACAGCTTTGCATCTCCATGTCTCCCGATGACACACGGCCAATGGATGCACTTTTTAACTGCATTTTAGACATTAAATCCTGGACGGCAGAAAACTTTCTCCAGCTCAACCAGGACAAAACTGAAGTTTTAGTCATCGGTCCTGAGGCTCAGAGAGAGAAACTTTTACCAAAACTACAATCACTGTCTTTTAATCCCTCTTTACAAGTGAAGAACCTGGGAGTGATTTTTGACTCTGAGCTGACTTTTATTCCTCACATAAAAAACATTACTAAAATAGGTTTTAATCAACTAAAGAACATCGCCAGAGTCCGCCCCATTCTCTCTCGGGCCAATACGGAGACACTGATGCATGCTTTTATCTCCAGTAGAATTGATTACTGTAATGCCCTGCTTTCTGGTCTTCCCAAAAAGAGTATATCAGGTTTACAACTACTACAAAATTCAGCAGCACGTGTCCTAACGAAGACCAGGAGGCAGGAGCACATTACACCGGTCTTAAAATCATTACATTGGCTCCCCATGCATTTCAGGATCGACTTTAAGGTTCTTTAAGTGGTTTTTAAGTGTCTTATTGGTCTTGGGCCTTCTTAACTCTCTGAACTGCTTTTACCATATAAACCTTCGCGGTCTCTGCGCTCCTCTGGCAGCCGTCTCCTTGTCACCCCAAAAGTCAGGACACACACGCATGGCGAGGCGTCTTTCCAGTTTTATGGCCCTCACCTCTGGAACAGGCTGCCAGAGGACCTCAGGGCTGCAGAGAATGTTCATGTTTTTAAGAGCAGGCTCAAGACTCACCTTTTTAGCTTAGCTTTCAACTGATTATTATTTATTACTGTTTGTTTAATTGCTCTGCATGTTTTATATGATTATATTTTTATCAGTTTTACTATTTAATCTTAGCACATTAATTTACTGTTTATTTTTATACTTTAATTTATCTTAATCCCCGATCCAGTGTTTCCTCTGTGGGAGCCCTGTGCCCCGGGAGCTGTGGTCGGCTGTGGCTGCCTGGGTGCTCTCCAGGTGGAGCTGGGCTGGAGGTGGGGGTCTTGGCCTTGCCTCCACTGGGTGCCCTGTGTCGGTGCCTCGGCTGCTACTGTTAGTCTACTGCTGCCGGGACAGATGGCTCCTCTGATGGCGTTTCCTTGCATGGTTCATCTACACTCGGCCCAATGTCCTTTTTTACTTTTTCTTTTAACTGTGTGTGTGCATGGGAGATGGGTTGGGGGGAGGGGGGTATAACTGTGACCATGCTTTTAAATCTGTGGGGGAGGGAAGGGAAGGTGGTTTTATGTGGGTTCATTTTAATCTGTAAAGCACTTTGTGATGCAACTTCTTGTATGAAAAGCGCTTTATAAATAAAGTTTGATCTGATTTGATTTGGACACAGACTGTTTGACCTGCTCCCCTCGGGCAGGAGGCTCCGGTCCATTCTGATTAGAACCTCTCGCCATAAGAACAGTTTCTTCCCCTCTGCTGTTGGACTCATGAACAATAATCCTAAAACTGTTCCCACCACCTGCTCTGTTTCAGTTACATGACCCATATTGATGTTTTTTTGCACCTGTCTGATTTGCACCGATCGTTACCTGCACTCATGTATTTATCAATCTGTTTAGCATATTATATTTTTAGTTTTATTTAAGTGTTTTGTCTGTTTGTTCTCGTATGTTTGCACAAAGTACCGCAGCAATTTTCTAATGTTGTAAACCTACCCAACATTTGGCAAAAAACCCTTTCTTATTCTGATTTCGCTCTCCAAGATGTATAACAAGCTAATGATCTGAAGCTTGACCACCTCTAAGGAGGTGCTGCAAGATGACATGCATTAAGGCACATCTACTACACTGTGCAGGTTTAGAGTGCACTTCCTTCTGAAGCAAATGGATTATACTCAATTTCAATTAATATTTGATTAGATTTCTAAAAGAGCAATAATATAATTAGTCAGTATATGAGAGATTACCAAACAATAACGTCAATTCACAATATTTAAATCTCCCTTCTGAGCATAAATACAAGCCTAAAGCCTTTGCCTAATATCATTTAACTCTTACCAGTAAAATATGTTCGGAAGATCTGACAAATCTGTGGAATGCAACTAAAGGGCCCTCCGCATTTATTAGCATTTCTGCCTGAAATGTGCAAATGGATTAAATTAAACGTAGTATTTATTAATGGAACATATTTTTCACAAAAAAATAATAAATATTTATTCAATTAAAAACAACAATTTATGAATTCTTGTTTTTAACAAAAATATAACAAATCACTGGTATCCTTAACAGCTTCTTTAACATAAATATAACTGAAGCACTTTTGTAATTCATGCTTCACTTTTTAGGTTGGTCTAAGTGGCCAGAAACTTTTAATTAGAATTGCAGGACTTAAAGTTTGTTCTGGAGTAGAAACATGACTTGACACAGAGACCCATTTCTCTTAGTTATTCTTCAAAATGGAAGAAAAAAATGACAAATAAAGCAGATGTGTCTCTTAACTAAACCAACATGTTTCTTCTGACTGGATATGCTAATATTTTGGAGTGGGCCAGCCAGAGTCCTGGTTGATGGCAGGAAATATTGATGAAGGTAATGGTAAGGGGGTCTTCCAACCTCAAGGGCTTGGAGCTTAAAACCAAAGATAAAGCATTAAAAAACCAGATGAAACATGAAAAAGCTGCCCAGCCACTAGAATAAGATAATGATTGATGTGATGCTAATTAACTTAATTTCTGATATGCCATTTTTTTCATAAAATGCAAATAAAAACAGAAGATCTTTCTTTTCCAAAAAGACGTTTGTTTTGAGAGATGCCTGTCTCATTTCCCTTAGTACCAAACTTCCTGGTTAAATGAAATCTTATGTAAACCGTATTCCTAACAACTCTATTTTAACCTTTGTTCACTCTGTTAAAATGTATCTCCTGAAAAATGGATTAAAAAAATACAGGAGCTTTCTCATTTTAGGGTTAATAAAAAAGATATTTCTTCATTGTTTAATTTGAATATAAATGTAAATTGTATGATACTTTTATGACATTCTTCGTGTAAACCTTATGATCGAATGGAAGCAGATGTATTGAACAGTGTGCCTCCGGATGACTTAAGACAGAAAACAGAGTAGATATTGCTACAGCAACTTGCAGTGTAAAATTAGCACCACCTACTCTACCACCTAGCTGTCATGATGTCTTATATAGCCAGGCACACTGCTGTGTTTTTTTTTTTTTTATAAATAGCATTTTGGATTACATTTAAAAAAAGGATTTTGTACCCACTGGTCTTTCTTTGTGGAATTTGGTTGTTTTGCTCTGCGGCTGACTGGGTTATCTTCCTGGAGAAAGCCTGCAGCCATGCAACAAAAGTGACTCTCAGGGATGCAATGCAAAATCAGATGGTGACCAGAATTTGACTCTATTCAAGTTGGTCTGACCTGACCAGTGACCAGCTGGTAAGAAAGAAAACAATACAAAACAAAACAAAACAAGAGATATCTTTTTTAAAAAGTGACAGTTGACAACAAAAACTCTCCGGTGTGGAGGCTTCTAGTGAGAAGGCTCCAATAGCTACTTTCGGTATCCGTCAGACTATATTGTGTTGAAACATTTAAGTGATTCTGAGAGAGTGAGACCTTCAGCAGATAGCATATAGCATAAAGATATCCCGGTATAGTTGCTCTGTTTAATGTCTTTTAGCTGCTGCCCTCTGTTTAATATCCCACAAGCAGGATTTGGAAATGTTGCCAGTATTTCAAGAATCTCAGAGTCAAGCTAAAAGTATCATCACTTAAAATACAAACAGAAATTGGTGCAGTGTTATTACTATAAGCACTAATTGCTAATATTAGATGCTAAACACATTTAAATGTAATCGTTTTGTCTGGGTATTGGAAAACTGTTCATGGATTTAGCTCAGAGGAGAGCAATGAATTCTCCCAACAAGCCGCATGATTAATTCTTGTTGAGGGTCAAGATCATTGGCATAACTCAAGTATTTCATGTCATATATTTCAGAGACATTGTTTATAATAAACAAACAATTAGATTTTTATTAGCCATTGAGCACTAAAATATGACATGTCATACTTTATATTCCACTAATGTAAATACAAATATTTTAGATGTGTTCTAATTCAGTGTATGTTAGTCTGATAATGTTAATTCAAGTGGCTGTCCACAAACAGAGCAACTTTACCTTTGGCTCCAGTGAATCACAGTTGAGAGCAGGGCTGTAATGTTATTAGGAAAATAGATTACATAGTTATTGTTTTCTACAATCTCTCTGATCATTTGCATTTTAAGACCTATTATATTTGTCATATTCTGCAGTGATACTTTATTCAATAAGCTGAATATCATATTGACATGCAAACAGTGAATTTATGACACCTGAAAATAACCAACTAATATTGTATTTTCAACATAAGTGTGATAATGTGTCTACCCAAACAGAGAAAAGTTAGCCTGTCAAAATAAAAGCACTGCATTCAGATTTGTGTACACAACTTACACATAATGCATGGTTAATTCTGGATTTTCAGTTGACCCCTGACCAATCTGGTACATCAAAAGGGCTGGATGTGGCCAATGTGGACCAAAGAATCTCCAGGTCTGGTTAATAGAAACGGCTACTTTTAAAATTAAAATACAATTACTTAGAAAATAGTTTTTACTCCATCTCTCACATGTCGGTGTGCGCCTGGGCAAGGCACTTAATTGTAAGTTCCCTACGCAGCTGCGTATCATTGTATGAGTGTTTGTGTGACTTTGTCAGTGTGATTGGACGAATTTGGCTCTAGTGTAATGTGCTTTAAGTAACTAGAAAAGTGCTACATATGTTAAGTCTATTTACCATCTACTTAACGTTGAGTTTGATATGGATCCTGCTATCACTTATAGAGTAACTCAAATGTTTGTCATACATACCCAAATTGGAGGATGCTCTTCCTTCTGCAGCCCTGTCATTCAGTCCTTCAGCGATTGACAGCTGCTGTTCATGGTACTGCCTGGCCCTCTCCAAGTCTTGCATACAGCGGGCAGCATGACCCAACCCTGCATACGCCCTCATCTCGATGGACTTTTCCTCCAGCTCCTGCGCAAGCTCCAGGACATGAGTGTGGTAGGACATGGCCTTGTCAAAGTTACGATGGTAGTGGTAGGCGCTACCAAGGTTACTGTAAGCTCGGGCTTCTTCTCTTTTATTTTCCAGGGCCTTAGCGATGCCTAAATGTTGCTCATGACATTGAACAGCATTATCAAAGTCTCCCATGGCTATGTAGACGGCTCCCATGTTTCCCAGCTCACGAGCCTCAGACAGCTGATCCTTGGACTGCTTGGCCAGCAGGACACACTGCTTGTGGCTGGCGAGGGCGTTCGGATAGTCTCCTATGGCTGTATACACATGGCCCAAGCTGCTCAGTGCCATTGAAGCAGCCTGCAGAAAGACAGATAACAATCACTAAGTCAGAAACGTATTACACTGTGGGCAAATAAAAAAGAAAAATCAAAATCTTTAATTAATTATACCAATACTCTATTAACAGGGGGTAATTCTTTGGCTCTGCTTCACAGATTCCTTACCCGCACTAAAACCTCCCGTTATCTAGAAAAAGTGTACATGGAATGAGCTGAAAAAAAAAAAATCAAAATACCTGAGTCTTAAAAGAGGCCTAATGCTCAGAGACCAAACAACAAACAAAACCTGATTTGATTTTGCCTATGCTGAGAGAGGAGGGGGGTAAAGTGTGATGCAGATCAGCACAGCAGCAGGCTTACTTTAAAGCTGCCAGTTTGCCCACTGTAATCATGCCTCATTGCGTGCCACCACCAACGGAACAAAGACTCTGCTAATCAGGAGAGAGAGAAGGGAGGTTTCAGCTTCACACCACAGCTGTGGGGGGGCCAGCCAACTGATGACAAGACCTCTCTAGAGGGAAAAAAGCATCCAGGATTCATTCTGGATCTCCACTCAGTCTTTAGTTCTCTCCACCAGGGTTTATCAGCGAAAAGGGAAATAGCCAAACTAGACCTGAAAACTGACAGGGCAGCAGTGAAATATAGATGGTTGGCAAAAATGAAGTCTTGACCTCTTATGTGACACATTGACTGCAGGCTTATTAACTGTTTATACAGAGGATAAACAGTGGGGAATTGGGGTCAGTTGTCATGAAGTGAACAGATGTTCAATTAATCAAGCAGGAGCCAGATAATAAAGCATATCCTTTCCAATGTTCCACTCGGCAACCTCCAGCCAGGAAAAGGTTTGGATACAGGCCAGCAAAGAGGTGAGCCATACTGACAGTTAAGGCCATAATAGTGCTCTTCTTGCATAGCTTAGGTCTCTGAAAACTCTAAAGTCAGCAACAGTGAGGGATACATTTCTGCAGGCATAAAATGTTCATGAAACAACATTCATAGCCAATCAGTTTAGAACTTTTCCGTGATACATTAGACAGCAAAGGGAGCAGAAAACATTTATTTTTCACAAAACATATAATCAGAGAAGATGAGGAGGTATTTTGGTTTCTCGTCATCAACCACACTGCGTGATTGGGATACAAAAAAACTATGTTGATCTATTTGTAGAAAATATTAATCTTGGCAGTTGAAAAATCAAAAACCAAACTTTTTTCCTAAACACTGAGGTCACCACAGGTAAAGTATGTACTAACTCATGCACAACAACACTCCTCTTTGTGGAACCTGTTACAGATAGAAGACCCAAACTTTATTAGTTTTTGAAAAGAGGGTTGGAGAGCAAAACTTAAAGCAGACAACAGGAAGGATAAACACTGTACATTAAAGAAGCTCTGTTTTATTTTTTAAACAAGGGTAAGAGAGGTACAGTAAGGAAATGATGTACATTCCCAGGTACTTAGATTTTAAAGAGTTTGCCAGTGTCTTTTTTTCAGTCGATGGTTAGTGATTATGCCACTGGTTTCACCATCTCCATAAGAAATGTTTCTACTTATTAATGTGATTCAAAGTTGGAGGATTAAGGATTCAATTTATTATGTTTTAGTGAACTTCCTGTTAATGGCATAGTCAGGGCATGATGTCAAACTTTTAGTCAGACAAAACCGGGTTGGATTTGTCTAGAGAAAATTCAGTTATATAAAATAAACTATATAGTCTGTTAGTTAATGTTTTCAAGTACTTCTATAGCAGAAAAAGAAAAGGAAACTGAGAAGAGCCTAAGTAAAAAGCAGTGTCCATGGTAAAATAGCTAAAGACAGTAGAATAAATGGTGCTGCATACTACATTTTGACCCTAAAAGCTTATATAACTAAATAGAAATAAGAAGAATCATTTTTAACATTTGACTGAAGTTTATTGAGAATAACTATTCAAATACAATGTCCTTTTGTTTCATGCAACAATGTTATCTATTGCTGTTTTTAACTTTATAAAAACAGTCATATTTAATAAATTCGATTATTATTCGAAAGCTCATTTATTTCAGTAACTTATTTCACTAAATTAAACACATTATATAGATTAAGTACACAGACCGATGTTTTCAAAACTTTATTTCTGTCAATTATGATGATTTTCTTCCTTCTTAGTGTCAGAATAATATATCAGACAAAAACACCAAAACATTTTGAATATAAAAATCTGGGCTTAAAGGGGCTATATGCAACTTTTTCCTCAAAATAACGTAACAATAGCCTTTTTATTTGACCAGTTATGACTCAAACATCTCCTGATGAGCAAACTGACACCTTGTCAGCTCACAGTGGGTGCACCTATAAGCTTGTATCCAATTTTTTCTATTTTCTGTTGGGTCGGATTTTCCCGCGCTGTCTGCGGATGTGACGTCAAGCGCGTTCATGTTAAATGTTTCAGATCACTCTGCCACCACCGCTAGTCAGCACTCGCAAGCAGTTCAATGGATTGTGTGAATACACAGAAGAGACCAAGGACAACTCTGACACCAACAGTACTGTAACTCCCCATAAGACTAAAAAAGATAAACCCCTGACAAGTGCCCGAAAAAGATCTAAGACTGAGACCGACCAGCGTATGAGCGCGTGCTGCGAGAGCGAGCAGAAAGGAAGAGCAGTTCCTTTTTTTAGCCACAGGTGTCAGTCGGGAGTTTAAATTTCAGAAAATTGCATATTGCCCCTTTAATGAGAAGTAGGTTTCATACCTGCTTAAAGGTTGTTATTTTCATAAGATAGCTTTAATCTGAGAAATGAGCCTTTTCGGATATTTGCTAAATATGACTGCCTATCATTTTCTGTAGAACCAAACTTGAACTTTATTTATCAAAGAACATTTATTGAATAATTTGTAGCAATATCCAGAAAAAGCCTTATACTGTTTTTGGGTTACAACTTCTCACTGGTTCAGTGTAAATTGAGCCACATTAATAATTATGTTTAATAAATAACAAATCTGTTTTTAAAATGCTGTAACCTTTTACATTTCTAACCATTAAACAAAAATTTGACATTGCGAAGATCTTTGATTGCCCTTTCAAAACATCTATTTTGACAAATAGCTCTTAGAAATTGCTGTTCTTATAGACTTTTATACTGTACCAATGGAAGAAAAATCTCAATCAGCCAAAAGTAACATGCCCTGTTAAAAGATCTATAAAACTGCAGTTTGACAATTGGCCACAAAATTCTGATCGGAGCACCTTTAGTTTGGACTCTCCAACAAACCCTTGTAAAGACATTCTCTTTTCTGAATATCTTTCTTGCAAACTTTTTCTAAATGCACAAATACACAAAATCCCATCTTTCCTTCATTCCACATAGCTGCTGATGCTGGAACCAATTACCTGCTGACATAAGAACTTCCAGCAGTTTGCTCAAGTTTAAAGACTCGACAAGGCATTATACGAGCCCGGGGAGGCAATTACCCTCCGTCACAACTGTTGCTGTTTCATGTTCCCAGATAGCCTATCTAGAGCTGCTCAATTACATGTGCCTTTTGAAGCTTCGCTCCATCTCTCTGGCTCAAACCTCCACTCTTCCGAGCAGAAAACACAGAAGATTCCTCATCTCTGTCTGTCTTCAGCCGAGCACAGTGGGGGACGAGGGTGGGAACGCGAAGAGGGAGGGCGCAATCTACTTCAGTGAAGATGAGTTGCTCTTGTGATCAGTGTCCCTCTAAAGTGATAGTGCAATGCTGCATTTTCTCCTCAGATGGGAGCCAAGATAGGCAGATAATGAGGAGCCAGTCTTTCCAGTAACAGAGGATGGACTGTGTTTGGCTCCAGGAAGGTAGACTGAGACCATATGTATCTGTCTGTCCCCTGGCTACAACCTGCCGCCCCCCAACTGATACCGCAAAGTAACATTTTTCCTGACCGAAATATACATAAGTCCACCCAATGTCTGATTTCTACCAAAATGACCTATTTCTAATTTCAATCAATTTATTTTCTCCACTTATCGCTCCTCGTCCTTGTTCTGGCCTCTCCTCCGAGTTTTCGTACACATAATCACACCCACACGCACCCACACGCACTTCACTCAATTCCTTTACAAAGTCAGTTCTGATTGTGTTTACAGAGTACAGCCTTTCTCCGGATGTGTGGGGATTTGATTAATCCTACCGCCCTCCATTATAAACTGTTGATAGACCACTGGCTCTAATCAGGTAACACATTCTGTAGCTAAGCTCACCTAACTGAAAGGCAAACTGAGGCCAGAGACGAGGAGGGATGAGATGGCAGAGTCAGAAATGCTTGGCTTCTATATTGATCATTAGTCATCTTTTCCCTCATTGGGACAGTTACAGAGAATTGCAAAATTATTCTTGAACTTTTTTGTCACATTACAACTACGTAGAACCACATGAGGAAGCCTTGGGACTTCTGGACATCACTGACTGCACTGGATTTTACTTAGGGGTATCAGGGTGATGAGGGTTGAATCAAAACACTTTTTTTGCTTTGTAAGAGATTATGAAAACCATGTACCTTCTTCACCATTACTATTTGTGCCACCTTGGGCAGGTTTGCCATAAAAAAATCCTACTAAAGTACATTGAAAGTGTCTAAATGTGAAAACATCTCAAGGCGTATAAATACTTTAGCAGGGACCTGTATTCAGGACTGCATATTTATGTACACTTAAATTAAGTGTTTTAAATCCACCCCTTTGAAGGTTCAAACAAACAAATAAATACATTTCCCTCTGATGATTAGTCCCTTACAGTCTGCAGCAGAGTTCTTTCTGATGTCCAGATTTGATGGCTCTGTTTGAATTTATGACTCTGAGCTCCATGGGTGTTTCTTTTTCTGATCCTGGAACAGAGTGGTACCCACAGCTTTACTGCTGTCTTTGGTTATACCTCACCTCACAGCTGTTTGACTTCGTCTTTGAAAATCCTCCTTATTTCACTTTGGACCTTTGAGGTCAGACGTACTCCAAACAGCCAAGGCTATCATCACAGCCTGGCTCAGGCTATGGGACAAGCCCCGCTGCCATGAGATCTTAGGCCATGTATAAACATAGCCATTTTTTTTTTAAACCGAATAATCTCACCACCTCATAAAAAATTAAAAAATCAATTCACACCATAAGTGCATTGTTAAGCGCATTCATAGACATGACAAACCTGTAGGGGGGAGATGTTCCCCAAACCCTATACACTCAGAATGACTCTCCACTTTCTAAATTCTACATACAGCAGTAATTGAACTTGTAAAAACAAGCAAGCAAAAAGCGATTGGACAATCGATAATGCCAACACAGCTCTCAGGGCATTCATGCTGTTTCTGGGTGTAAACACAGGTCGCAAATGTGATGTCAGAGCATTTTTGCCGAGGGCTGTGATGTTGAGAAACCTAATACCTAATATGTGTCCACAAGCAAACACATAAAACGGAGAATTCGCAAATCTTTACTTTGGTCTGACCTTTTTGAAAAAAATCCTTTTTGATGCCGTAAATCTGCATTTTCGTGTGGATGACAGGACAAATGGTAGAAAAAATATATTTGTTTTGTGAGATACTCCTGCTACATGGACAAGGCCTTAGTGCTTGGATTATGCCTGAACTTGTAAGGCAGTCTCCTTTGACGGAAGCTGTGTGGTCACTGCCATTTGAATGAGTAAAAGCAAGCAAACACAAATATAGGCAGGTGTACAAACAGGCACAGACTGCTTTGACAGGATTTTTCGTTAGAAGATCATACCTTGAAATAAATTTGATATCGAGAAGTTATCACTGAGTCAGCAGCTTCAGTAAAGCTTAGAAAATGTCAAAAAAAGAAGCTTAAACCATAGTGAAATTGAAAGATCAAGTTTTCTAAATGCACATTTAAAGTCTAATTTTTTATAAGTTTTTGTCCAATTACAAACACAAACTTTCATTTATTGGTATTTTATGTGACAGATTAACACAGAATAGTGCATAGTTGTGAATACGAAGGAAAATGATACAAGGTTTAAATGTATCTAACAAATAAGGCATTTATTTGTGTTCAGCCCCCCAGGATCAATGCTTTGCGCAGGCCCTTTTCTCTCTGCATTTACAGCTCTAAGTCTGTTCTTAACTGACATTGCAGATCTAAAGAGTGACAATAACTCAAGCTCAATCAAATCGTGCGTAAAGCATCTGTAAAGTTTTTCTACAGTTGCTCTGAACAGTTTTTCTGGTGAAGAAAAGAATCCCAACAGAATGATGCTGCCACTACCATGTTTTACCAAAGGTATAGTATGCTGTGCTCAGGGTGATGCATAGTTTTAGTTTTAATCAACACATAGTTTTGCATGTAGGATTTTTTTTAAAGCCCTGTTGTAGCCTCTTAAGTGGCTTGTGGCAAATTGCAAATGGGACCTCTTTGGGCTTTATTCTAACAATAAAGGCCATACATGTTTAAATATAGTGTATAACTAATAGTTGTCAGGTCAACAGGTTCTACCCCCTACTTAAGAGCACAGTGGGTAACTAATATTGTTTTGATACTGTTTTATAACACAATAATTATTTTCCACTTAAGTTCTACCTAACCGAAACCCTTGAAACTAAAAATTAATCAGCTGCTCTAAATTGTGGGTAAAAGGTGGCACAATTCTAGTGTGAACGCAAACTGAATTTTTCAGATTTTTATTTGTAAAATATTTTGAAAAACAAGTGTAGTTGTTCTTCCACTTCACAATTATGCATTACTTTCTCTTGGGCTACCATGCAAAATCTGACTAAAATACTTTGAAGTTTCTAGTTGTAAGATTACAAAATGTGAAGAACTTCAAGAAACACAAGAAACCAGATGTAAGATGGATGAAAAAGAAATATCACCCCGAATTTCTGCCATAAATGAGACAGTGGGTGAAAAATAGACATCCTGCAGAAAGGTTGGGAGATCAAGGTGTTAAAAACCCTGCAGCCTGCCCTCTGTCCAAACAGCAGGCTGCAGGAAAAAAACAGGGCAGACCCTATTTCAGCAAAGTGTTGTTAATGGGATTAAATGAAGGAGGAGAGGATCTGCTCTCTCTTGTGAAGAGGAGACAGGCGGCAGGTTTGATTCTATTACCACAAAGGTGACAACAACCTCTCTGTTGGCTCCACCAATATGGATGTTAAGCCTTCAGCCTGGGGTATTATATTTCCCTATGTAATCTTCTAGAGCACTAGAAATGCTAGAGCAAAAAGTGAAACACAAAGTGTGAATAAATGTTATTGAGGAAGAAAAAGACTCTTTATTTGCAGAAGGTGACAGGGAAGTAGCACACATAGCCAAAAGAAATATAAAGGTTTTTCATACATAATATAGTTTCATTAAAAAACATAATTTTACCTTTGCACTGTGATGTATTAAGCGTATGGCTTAGTTTTTCTTTTTCATTATAGAACACATTTACAAATGTATTTGGAGTGTTCGAAAACAGCTTTGTGTAAAGTTTGGTGCATTCAATATACACAATTTAAAAAGCTGTTAGAGCCTAACGAAAGGTCACGTGTATCTTACTAAATCCACAGGACACAATCAGGAAAGGTTTATGTCTAAATCTACATAAGTCTGTTCATTGCACAGATATAAAGAGAAGCAAAACCAAACTGATTTTCAAGATCTGGCCGCCCATTCCAACACATGTTCTAGATCTAGATCTGTGTAAATGTTTTGGCTTAACTGTGAAAATAACAACAGAAATCTTTTTTCACTTTCTAAATAAGTAAAAAATACACCATTGTTAACAAAATATTTTCTATGATGAATGAATGCAGCAAAATCCTTCAAATATCAAATAAGTAAACCCAAGCTTAAAAAAGACATACAGCATACTTTATGTATGCTTTGACATTCTATTGCAGGGTTTGGGGGGGGGGCTGGTGCCTATCTCCAGCGGTCACGGGGCGAGAGGCGGGGTATACCCTGGACAGGTCGCCAGTGCTGCTGAATTCTGTAAAAGCTGTAAACTTGAGGTAGTCTTTTTGGGAAGACCAGAAAGCAGGGCATTACAGTAATCAATCCTACTGGTGATAAAAGCATGCATCAGTATCTCCGTATTGGCCCGAGAGAGAATGGGGCGGAATCTTAAACAATGTATTAAAACAAAAAGCCAACAACAGTGGTGGATATGCCACAACAATTAATGTCAATGTCTCAATAACTTGCCATGTTTCTTTGAGAATCAATTATAGCTAGACAACAGCATCTCATGGTATTCACAAGTCGACTTATTGTCTGCTGAGGCATGGCTCCTCATTTTCCTTGAAGGGTTGCCCTTAGGTCGTTGAGCTTCTAGGGCACAGAGTAATGAGCTTCAACACAGCGACTCAGCTGATCCAATAGTTTATTTTTGTGGCGTTCAGTTCGGGGAAAAGTGCAAGCTACTCTATTTTGGGTACCCTAGTCTCCAGCAGCCATTCCCTAATGATGCAAACTCAATGAGCTGGAGCACTGTCGTCCATGAAGATGACATTAGACCTTTGTTGTTCATGCAGGGGCACAATGACTGGATTAATGATGTTATTCAGGTAGTAAGAGGTTTCACAAAGTGTAGCGCAGCTTTGTATTGACTAGACAGACCTGCCTACACTGTAACACCATGACCACCAAAGGCTCGTCTTGTGACAACAGTGGCTGATGCATGGTGGTCTCTTTCACATGTCCTAAATGGTTGTAACACTTTTAGCTCAGACAGCTGCTTTCGTCTCAGAACACCCTGTTTGAAGCTTTTCAATGGGAAGGTCCCATTGATCAGTTGTTGCGTGTCGTCTTAGTCTCAAGGTGTAAAAATGTGAACAGCATGATGAGGAGGACTCTTTCAGTACCAATTCTGATTGAACCAAGAGATGTATTGGTCGATTCAAACACCTGCTGGGAATTTTGCTCTTGAGCTCCTTGTTAGAGAACAGCAAATTGTGAAAAAAGTAATGAAAAATGTAACAGTTGGCCATGTGCATTAAAAAGCTTAGAGAAGGTCACATTAAGCTTACCTGTAAAGGTATTAGTGAAGTTTAGGGTGATTCTGAAATTTCACCCAAAAACCAAATATCCCTAGCTTTTTGTGAGTAATATCAAAGACCAAATAAAATCAGTAGACATCTCCAAAACAAAGACAAGCAGAAGTTGGAAAACTTCACATAGCATCTAAGTCAATTTATGCATAATTAAAGTTTTGCAGACTGCTTTGAAGCTCACGCTGTTGCTAAATATCTTGGTTTACCAAGAGCACAACAAACAAAGCCACTGTGATGTCAACAGCTATTCTTACAGTTCACTCACACACACACATACACACACTAATATGCCCTTTTGTAAACACATGCACAAAAGAACAGAGGTCTAATTAAAAGAAACTGGTGTGGGAAGGTGGGGAAGACCACGCACCAGTGTCTCTTTTAACAAGCTAGGCTCAGGGACAAGCTGGCAGGGAACTGAGTCCCACTTTAAAAGGAGAAGGGAGTGAGGGTGGAGCAGCCCAGGAGGAAAGGGGGGGCGGGGGGCATGAAAGGCTTCAGGAGAAATTGTATTTGAAAGATGAGAGAGAAGAATATTGAAGACATCCATAAGGTGAACATTTTCTTTGGATCTGCATTCACCTGCGGCAATGCACATTGACAAAAAAGGAAGCATCTTAGCTGCAATCAAGTCAAACAGAACAGACCAGTGATGATCTCATAGAAAGCTGAAAGATGCTCTCTGGTGCACTTGCTGTCATCTACGTGTGTGCAAATAACGTCTGAATAAATGAAAGAAAAAGGGTGAATTTACAGGTAATATGCTGGTAATATGCTGTATTTGACAAAATATTCCTATGGTTTAATGCGTCTATACTCCATTCGCTATCCTCTCTCCGTGTTTGCAAAGAGATACGGACCCCAGGGGAGCCACCATTAGATCAGCCAAATGACTGCTTCTCTGCCATATCAAAACCGTCTGCTTTTTAAGCTGGCAAAAGCTGTGCTCTGCCAAGCGAGGGCAGGTACAGCTTCGCCTGACTGCTCTCCTCCATGCACACTAGCAGGCAAACATGGGCACACACATGCACACACAGCTGTAATTTTATCGCTTCAGAAACCATAATGTGGATTTGCCTACACGTCCATGAAGCTCGCCTCCAAACTTGACCAAATTATTATAATCATAGCTTTTTAACTAATCTTTTCTGTGATATCTGCTGAGAATGTATTCTTTCCTTTTAATATTTTCAGCCATTTGATAGTGCATGTCTTATCCCTAATGTTAGTCTAATACCTACCCCTTACTATACAGGCCTTGCAGCAAACCTTTATTTAGCTATTCAGCAAGTGAAACATTTTAACAAATAATTTCCAGAAAGTAAATTATGCTTTCTTTACTTCATGCTTTCTGTCAGCTGACAAAAAGGGTCAACATGGTTTCTATGTTGGTGTGGGTGGGGATTCCTTTTTGCTCCTATGAGTTTTGCTGATGAATTAGGGTGAAGTTATCTTTCACCCTAGATCTTTATGCAAACCAATTTCAGCATTAACATGGTTATGCCATGTATATAATGATGCTTAAAGTCCTTTACATCAACTGCAGTTCTTGTTTTAAACAATACGTTACTACAGACAAAATCTTCTTCTATTCAACAACTTGTAGAAGAAGAAGAATTTTCATGTACATGTGTCATGTACACAGTCTAAATACATAATTAAGACTTTGTAGGCATTGCTTAGAGGCGGTTAGTGCAATATTTTATATACTCTGACTCTACCTCTCCGTTTTAACACAGTCTTAGTCTGGAGTGGGAGGGGACTTTTTCAGTAAAACAAGATATGTTGTCTTTGATGTCATGATAACTAAGGCCCGTGGCCCCACAGAAATGGTGTTTTAGGGCAGAGGTCCCCAACCACCAGGCCCCGGACTGGTACCGGGCTATGGGTGATATGGTTCCGGGCTGTGGGCCACACAAAAAGAATGAATAATTTACAGTGTTTCTGTTTAATTTATTATTTGAGTGCAGTGTTGTTTTTTGAAAAATACAACAATTCTTTCCGTTTCATCCAGCTGTAACTCACTCTTGACCCATGTCAAGACGCTTGCCTCGGTCATGTGATACGTCACGGCTAAAAACAAACCCACAAGCAAGCAAAAAAGATGTCTCTGAAAAGTTTCTTTGCGAAAAGAATAAGGTCCAGTGAAGAGATAGAAGAGCCTACGACTTCCAAGAAAAAAGGCTACATTTAGCAGACAATACCAGGAGTCATACTTAAAATGTAGATTTATCCCACAGGCGATTTCCATGCACCAAATCCCCACTCTGCTTAATATGGGGCAACCGGCTTTCTAATGAGTACGTTAACATGCACATCTAAATTGAATTTTGGCAATAATCTGACTAACAGCCTAACCAGAGTGGAAGCCTTTATCCCAGTTTACATGTGACTCAGTAAATGAAATTATTGAATGAAGTGTGTTTGACTCTGTGATGCTAGGTGGCGACATGCGCTCTTTCAAGCTGGCATTCTTGGACGACAACAACACTGCAGCACAATACATTTTGTAAGTAACGTACTGTTTGACTGTGTTACAGTCGTTGTTGCTCGTACCAGTGTTGTTATTCCTGCTTCCACGGTCTCGTCATTTCCTATGAAAAGTTCAGCTAAGGCAGGGATGGAGTTACATGCAGAGAAATTATCTATTAGTTCGACTCCAGCCGGACTAAGATGTATACATCCATCCATCCATCCATCTATTTTCTTCCGCTTATCCGGGGTCGGGTCGCGGGGGCAGCAGCCTAAGCAAAGAGACCCAGACTTCCCTCTCCCCAGCCACTTGTTCCAGCTCCTCGGGAGGAACCCCAAGGCGCTCCCAGGCCAGCCGAGAAACATAGTCCCTCCAGCGTGTCCTGGGCCTTCCCCTGGGCCTCCTCCCGGTGGGACGTGCCTGAAACACGTCACCAGGGAGGCGTCCAGGAGGCATCCTGACCAGATGCCCGAGCCACCTCAACTGACTCCTCTCGATGTGGAGAAGCAGCGGCTCTACTCTGAGCCCCTTCTGGATGACTGAGCTTCTCACCCTATCTCTAAGGGAGAGCCCAGACACTCTGCGGAGGAAACTCATTTCAGCTGCTTGTATACGTGATCTCGTTCTTTCGGTCACCACCCAGAGTTCGTGACCATAGATGAGGGTAGGAACGTAGATCGACCGGTAAATCGAGAGCTTCGCCTTTTGGCTCAGCTCTCTCTTCACCACGACAGACCGGTAGAGCGCCCCCATAACTGCAGATGCCCCACCAATCTGTCTATCGATCTCCCGCTCCATTTTTCCCTCATTCGTGAACAAGACCCCCAGATACTTAAACTCCTCCACTTGGGGAAGGACCCCATCCCTGACCCGGAGGAGGCACCCCACCCTTTTCCGGCTCAAGACCATGGCCTCGGATTTGGAGGTGCTGAGATGTATACATGTATTTCATAAGTCAGACTAAGGTAATAAATTGGCTTTCTCTTACTCCATGTAAACGAACTGACTGAAGCCTTTAAAACTGGCCCAGACATTAAAGAGAAACGCCCATATTATTGTGTTGAGTTGTATTTTTCATTCACTTTATATTTGTTTTTGTGGTAAATCTTATCATAAAATAATATTTAAACAATACCATAGCGACCAGGGTGCTTAGAGGAGGAAATTCTCTCTACACTGTACTATTTGACTGAAAAGAAAAGGCTGATAACCAACTAGAAAAGCAGTGGGAGTGCAGACCTCCGCCAAGGCAACTCAGTCCCTCCCTCCAGACGGATCGCCCCCCCCCCAATTCTAATCAATTATTTCTGGTCCCATTGTAGACATTTCCTGAAAAAGACAATTTGCTAAAATTGCAACCGAATTCTTCGACCACTCCCTGCGTCTGGTTTGATCTATTACCAGTGATAAGCTTTACCCCTCACAGGACACATTCACAAAGAACGGATCGTCACTGAAAGTGAGGGCACATTGGTTAACACTCACAAATCAAATATTCATGAAGCATCAAATGGAAGAATTCAATAACCAAATAGTCACTGCTTTTGCAGGTGAAAACGTAGTTCTTTTTAGGTAACCTGTCACAAGAAACAAATCTTGGGTATTTTCTCATTATTTCAGAACACCAGAACCCATGGAGGTAAAGATCCGTTCACAGAGACACAAAACTATACCAATTATTACCCTGGATTCTGCCTACATGTGTATAGCTTGTTTTTACTTTTTGCATTTGTGCACAGAGGACATACATCGTCCAGCAATAATTGTGTGCCTATGTTGTTTTGTTGAGCATATATTCTGAGTTGGCTATAAACAAGCAACAAGGGAGAGGGGAAGACACACCAGAGGCAAAGAGAAAAATGCAACCTGACAGTCTCCTCTGGCATTAGTGGAAAATGTGAATGTTCCCTTTACTTGGCTGTGGGGGTTTGATATTTCAAGCTGCCTCTCTCCAACAATGTGCAAGACAAAACACTGTTTACAGAACTGGCCTAATGGTAAGACAGGAAAGCAAAGGGGAGCAAGGCGGAGCAACCGGGCTTCCCCATAGCTCCTGTCTTAGAGTGGCCGTCCCCTGTGACAGGATGTCAGCATTGTTCAAATGTAAAAACAGCTCTGCTGCCATCTGATATAAACACGTGAATCTAAAGTCTGCACGAGGAGGAAATTGAAGAGGTAACACACAGGGGAAGTGTAGCACTGTGAATGAATCTTAATGCACTCCAAATCAGAGCAGGGCCTCAAAGGGTTGTACAGCGCTGCTGTTTATTTCTTTACCAAAGTCAAATCTCCATAGGCAAAACTGTGTGATGCCTGCTGGTGTAAGGAATCAATTCTGAAGAGACTTCGCTGTGACAGAAAGGGAAATCACAGTGGTGTTTTAAAGTCATTTGAGATGCGGGAGCGAGGCATACATCAACATTTGCCACTTTGCAAGGCCTCAGGCAAGGGGTAAGCAGGATAACTCCTTTAACGTAATAGCACTACACAGCTAATACAGGTGTGATACAGAGATGAAATGGAGATATATGAAACAACTGATGATCATTTTTAAAGTGCTTCCATTAAAAGCTAATTAGCTGTTATCATGAAGTCCTGCTGGGTTTGAGGACGAATGCCAAATATAGTGCGTCCATCTGAGAGCATTCGGCAGGGCACCCAGCAGTCAATCCAAGGACGCAACCATCCAGGATTATTAAGAGGCGCTTTGCAAACTGAAGGGTGGAAAGCAGAGTACCTGTCAGAGCACACAGCTGGTCAAATCAGGCCTGATAGACAGAGTTCCATCTTTTTTTATGGTACACAAAAAAGGGGAGGGGAGGACAGATTAAAGAGCACACGGGTTAAGGTCTGAGGACCTGGATCAATATGAGCTGGCCAGAGTTTTTGCTTGGAGCAACCCGACACAATGAATGGAATGAAGAGTGACAACCAAGTGTCCAGGCTCTCCGCATGTCACAGCTTTCTCTAAAAAAAGGTGACAGAGGCTTCTAAACCAGAAAGCTGCTAATGTCTAATGGGTTTAGACCACACCAGATTTCTGTGCAATGAAAGGAAATTGGTTCTATTTTTATCAAATATTTAAATCAAATATTTATTTATTTATTTAGGTATTTTTGTCAAACAAAATTAAAGTGCTGAAAATTTAGTGTAATTAGATTGCCTCACATGGGAACAGTAGTTGGGACTGTTGCCTTGCAGCAAAAAGGTCCTGGTTTTGATTCTAACCTGTGGTCTTTCTTTCTTTTTTTAATTATGTGTCCTATCTGGCAGTGTGGTACCCACAATTGGTGTCTGAGTACCAAGTAGAAGCCCAACAGATTTACTTTCACAAATGGAGCATTATGGCTTTTGCTATAGTAATCCCCTCGATATATATGTGTAAGACATCTTTATTAGAAATTGCTGTGGTTTTTTTATTGTTTTTTTATATTATGGACACGGAGATTTAAAATAAGAGGGAAAGGGTGAGTTGAAGATATAAGAGCAGAAGAGGAATAAAGAAAATACAAGAGAATATCCTATTCTGGTGGTACACCTGCAGGACGCCAGAGAGAGAGGAAAACACAATGATAAAACAACCCAAACAATACAAACTGAGAACTACACAACCTCAACCCACAAACAGATATATAAATACAACAGCGTCACTGAAAAGCTCATGGTACCGATTTTTACAAAATGTATTTGTGGTAACCTTAGCCCAAGAATTCATCTGTTAACACCGGAATCCGGTGTGTGTGTGTGTGTGTGTAGGTGTGTAGGTGTGTGTGTGTGTGTGCGTGTGTGTGTGTGTGTGTGCGCGCGCGTATGAGCATGCTGCTGCATATGAGGTTTCTCCATACGATTGTTCAATAGCTGGTGTGAGGAGCCATCAATCCGCCTCCCAGGAATTGATGCAGACACAAAGGACATCAGAGCCATAGACATACAAAGGACCCCCAGAGCCCAAGGCGGACCAACACAGGGCTGACCGCATCCCCCAAGAGAGGAGGAGAGGAGAGCCCTGGGGAAATATCCAGCAGCTACGTTGCAGGGTCCCAGAGGGGCCGCAGCGACCAGCCCATGGGCTCCACCAGGCCAGACGCAGCTATGGACCAGGAGACCCGAGGCCCATGGGCGCCCCACTCCTCAGCGGGGACCCAACCAGGGATCGGCCGATGGAGGCCCTCCGCTGCCGCCGCCAGGCCACAGGGGGCCATGGCCAGCCAATGGCCAACATGCGCCGCTGACAACCCAGACGATCACCACAGCCGACGGCAGCTTAACCCCATGTCGGGGCACCACACCAATAGCCACAGCAGACGGACAGCATCCCCAGGCCAAGCCCAGCCAGCACTCGGACACAAAGCTCCCAAATCTTAATCCCGCAAACAGCAGAGCAGCAAGACCAAGCATCCAACCAGGTCAATCAAACCCAAAAATGAACTGACCAAGCACGAAACACACAGAACAGGTGATTAAGTGGAGATGCCAGACCTGACCCCCGTCAAGCCACCGGACAGCTACCATCAAACAATGAACCCCTAGTTTCTCTGCAGCGCATTCCCACCCCAGCCCTCGATTAGCACAATGAGCACCCCAGGCACATCCAGACAAACACACCACATACGCAGAGTAGCGGTGCACCAAGGCCATCCACAGCGAGAGGCACTACGGCGGTTTTTACCAATCCCCCCAGACCTCACTCATGACGTGCCCATAACCCCAAGGCCCTACATGAGTGGTAAAGTACTGCCGTGGGTGGACAGAAGTGTCCAGGAATGGGAAGGGAAGAACAGGGGGACAAAATGCATTCCCAGGGAGCCAGCTGCCCCACTGACTCCAATTGGCACCCACGTTCACCAAGATCCACCAAGGGAGGCTGGGCCTGGCAAACCGACACAAGAGGACGACATCCACCATCCCACGCCCCTGGCCGATACCCAGCCCAGGCAGAGCCGATTCCATGCCAGCTACACCCAGCTCCTCCAGTCATGGACCTGTTGGTTGCTTCTCTAACCAATGCTTTTCTTGACATGTTTGTCACACCTTTTCTTCAATCAAACGACCCTGAAAGACTACTGCTATTATGCAGTGATGGCATGTAGACTCTGGAACAGCCTGTCACCTGAGTTTGGACAAACTTTCAAATTACTCTTGAAAACGTATTTTTTACGTTGGCTTTTTTAGTTCTGCTCCAATTCTATCAGGTCTTTTATGGTGTGTTGTCTGCTTGTTAGGCTGTTTATGTTTTCCATTGTAACCTTTCTGTTTCATTAATTATTTTATTTCACCGTTTTACAGTTTGGTGGTTGAGTGGATGAGCAATTTATTTGACTAGCTTTCGATGAGATGTTCATAGCCAATCCTGCTTTAAACTTCTCTAAATCTTTATTCCTGGCCTTTCTGCTATGTTCTTTGGTCTTCACGATGCTGCTTGTTCACTAATGTTTTCTAACATACCTTTAAGGCCTTCACAGAACAGCTGGAAAGTGCTGCACTCTTTTAACATTACCATCTGAAGTTTTTATTTTTTCTTCATAAAAAATCTATAGTTGTCCAAAACCCCAAGGTGCAAACTGAGGAGGTCTTGTTGAACTCCCACTTTGTACAATTATGTATGCATGCATTCTGTTTTATCCTCGCAAAGTCAATGAAAATATGCTGACAAAGAAAAGTAACTCCCACCTTCCCAAGCCTTCACAAGTCAAAACCAGTGAAAAAACATCCCTGGTTAACACAATGAACTTGCTGATGTAACAGAACAGAGAACTTTCTTGTTGGAGTTTTGGTTTATGAGTTACATCCAGCTTTACAGAAACCCAAGACAGCTGTTTGGGTTCGCGTGAGAAAAGGTTTCATCCAATTTCTATAAAGATGCTTAAACTCATGTTGATCAGAGGATTGAGTGACTAAATGAAAGACATTACACACACTGGAAGACAAAGCTTTTCAAATCAACACTCCTTTCATAACACCTGTTTCCTCCACCAGAAAGCAGCTGCTGTTCACAGACACAGCAAGAGAATCCAACTGTACACTAAATGCTCAGCCAAGCAAATAAAAAGCTGAAGACTAAACATTACAAGCTAGTGAGCATTGAGGTCTGTAGATGATGCTCTCTATTGCATGACAAATGAACAATGCAGTGAGTTCTTATCATAACCCTATGTTGTAAGTCATGGCCTTGTTTCTGACCGTTTTCCCATCTCTCCCCTGTCAAATAAAAGCTCCTTGTGCCAAGAAAAATAAAACAACAAAACCCCCAAAATAAATAAATGACGTGTAAAAGATGTCATGCAATGTCAGATGTTAGGACTTCACGTCAGATAAATCTTGAATAATAATAAAGCTGTGTCAGCTGATTTCATAACTTTGTTCATTCTGTGTTAGAGTAGCATTTTAAGGCAGTCCTATAGAAACTCTGGTATGTACAAATTATATGTTGCAACCTAAAGTGAAGTGAAGAGGGACACAAACACAATACTAACATAGACCATTTAAGGTTATTTTACTGTAACTATAAATTATTACTGTAATACCGGTGAACACAGTAGATTCAGTGTTCATGTTGCAGCAGAAGCAGAGGCATACTGTATATTGCCAAATGACCAGAGGTGTGCAGTGGGCTGGATTGCGTGCCAGATAAGGTTCCGTTAGAGATCAAGTCAAACAGCTCAAGTCCAAGTGAACTCAAAACTTATTGATGTGAAAGTCCCAGTCAAAAGTATTTTGTGATTTTTTTCAAGTCAAGTCATAAAATTTACCTGATTTAAAGTCCCATCACTCAAGTATACATCTGAACCTCTTAATGGGAGATTTGGGATACAATTATACTTTGGAGTTATGGTATCTGCAGTTCAGTATTTTCCTAAATTAAATCCCCATCTTGAAAAAAACCTACCGACACCCGCTGAAAAAACCTCAAGTGCATGAAAACAACCTCTCACCTCTCCTGTGTAAGTTAAACAGCTAGCTCGATCACACCTTCAGGAAGAGTCTTGTCATCATGCTCAGCAGTGTGGTGCAAATAAATCAGTGATGACATGCAGCTGAGAGAGTGAAAGGACCCTGTTCTACCTCCAGTCCAGCATAACAGCCATTTAAATCCCTTCCTTCCTCCCTCTGTGCCTCTATTCCCAAAATGTAATTACAAGCCTGGTGAGGGAAGGTGTTTGGGCCTGGGTGGCCTGCAGAACACAGCACCAGCTCTTAGTGGGATCAGAACACAGGAGCTTTTTTCCACCAACACACCTTTGCACCTCACTGCTCCTTAGACTGTCACTACTTCAGTAACCCCATGTGTTTGACGCTGCTGGGCTTTACAGTACGATTTAGCTGCAGGTGGACAGAGCTGTTTTGCCTGATAAAGAATAGAAAGAGGATTTTAGCAGTGGTCTGTATGAAACATTTAAAAACACATTATGGACACGTAGACACACATCCTCAAATAACATAAGCGAACACACTACGTTCCTCTGCAACACATATATTTAAGACAGTGCTAAATTCTCTGTGTGCAACAAGATGGGGAAAAAAAATCCCAGGAAGATTCCTCTCATCCTTCCTGACACGCATCTGTCTCCTTTAAGAACAGAGTTCCTTTGTCTGCTGAGGCAGAAGGGTTAAATCTCAAATAACCCAATTAGTTTTCCTTAAATCAAAAATTTACCAAGACAGGACAACAAAATTCTATTAATGCAGTAAATTTGCAGGTAATACAGGCCTTTACAAAGCAGGGAGACAGGGAAGGAGATGATGGCAAGGACATGCTGGCCTGTACTGGGAGCATGTTGCTGATGTGAGAGGAAGAAATTATCTGGAAACAATTGTTCCCTTTGAAGGCCTGTTGTCTGGGAGAAATCCGAAGCCACCTGCCAGTAATGCCTCAAGCTGTGAGCACACGCCTTAAGACTCTGATTGACAGAGAGGGTAAATAGTTGCTAGCAGGGGCCCTGATTGTATCTCTCGCCTCAGGCAGAATAGCGGAAAAGGTGGACGAGTGATTGGCTTTTGTTACGGCCCTTCAGCCACAAATTAAGTTGGCATCTCAATCGTGCCACCAGAGTTGTGTGCTTGCTGAGAGTTGATTTCTGCATCACCAACCCATCCTCCAAACAAACAACAACAACAACAACAAAAAATAAGCACAAATCTTTTTCTGCAACATAACCAGAAACAGCGGGGACAGGGGAAACCAATCTTAATAAAGAAAGATGCATTGGGGGAATTTAAGAGGAGAGGGGCAGGTCAGCGGAATGAAGAGACAGAGCTGGAAAGAGACACATAACGGAGAGGGAAAAATGTTTACCAAAAACTCTGTAGGGACTGAGTTGGAATTTTAAGGCCTGATTTTGCTGGAATGCTTGTTGTGTTCAGGTCACCCAATGTAACCGAGGGGGATATGCCAGCGTGGGAGGAGTACTTGGCCTCGCTGAAGTCTCCCCTCTGGTGGCAAGCTAAAACTAAAAGACGCTTTCTGCAAGTGCAGGGGGGATGAACTTCAACCAAGACTCTCACAATACCCAACTGACTCAAAACAGTATCATCTGAACTAATGGAATTGTACTTGAACTTGTCTAATTCAAAAAATGGCTATAAAACACTAGGGTGGCTTCCAACAAAGGTTTTTTCTTTTTTTTCTTTTTAATTGGTTACATCAAGCAGCAGAGAAGAAGCAAAAATGGATCGTCTCTTTTTCCATGTGTTCTGTTTTGGCATTTGAGGCATATCATGTAGAGAAGCTGGTTGTCTACATATTCCAGAGTTACATATACCACTCTACCTGCGTCCAGTCCCCCCTTCCTTATCACATATATCTGTGTTGATGTCTGTTTTGCAATGAATGCAGGTGTGTATGTCTAAAGTGCATTAAAATTGGGGATGTAGCTGGGGTGATGAAGACTGCACTGCTTGCTGACAGTAGCACCCCAAACCCTACAGCCATCTGTGTCTCTAGTTTATTAAAATTACAAACATGGCAGACGGGGAACACTGCCTAGTACCCTCACCCCCACTGCCTGGAAAGTGCACAATCCCACATCCTAAGACCCTACTGATGCGTGGTTTATATGTTAGGGAAGAGAGGATGGGCATCAAGGCAGACTTTCTAAATGACCCTGATGAAGGCCACATGCCGAAACGCGTCAGTCTATCAATAAAGTTGTTTCCTTACACTTCCAAGAGTTGCCGGAGCCTCTATTTCACTCAACCTTTGATCTTCTCCGTGCATCTTGCCAGTGGGTTTAGTTGTGCCAGCCAACGTTTATCATTACTGTTTTGGGCATCAAGGCATTGACATGAATCCCCTGCTAGGGGGCAGCTCCTCAATTGGTCCCCACTTCATTCTGCCCTAACCTACACCACCACAGCAGAGACTGTGCCTTGGGAGCACCCAAAGATTGGATCCCAAGAATGACTCCCTTAAGCAACTCCACATGGACATCTAATGCTCTTCAACTTCAGTGCACAGTACATTCTAATGTAAATGCAGCTTAGTAGTATGGTATATGGTATGGTATAAGTTTATTTAAAACAGGGACATGCACAACAACACATTGACCAAAAACAAAGTTAGGAAAGAAGCATGGTGCCAGGTTATAGTATGAATGCTAATTTCCACCTGCAGTCCCTGGGCAGGTCGATGATAACCGACTGATAAAACATTATTTTAAAAAGTATACATACATACATACATACATACATACATACATACATACATACATACATACATACATACATACATACATACATACATACATACATACATACATACATACATACATACATACATACATACATACATACATACATTTGGTGTACAACTGTAATAATAGAGATAACATCAACAATCATTCAATCTACACAGCTCAGCTCTAAAAGAAATCTGCCCATCCATCCACCCACCCATCCATCCATCCATCCATCCATCCATCCATCCATCCATCCATCCATCCATCCATCCATCCATCTCCTGTGTTACTGTAGATGAGACTCCGATCCCTCTATTCATCTCCCGCACTACTCTAATATCACTGCTAAAGAAGAGACCAAAATACTTGTACCCCTCCCCCTGAGGCAGAGATCGACCCCAAACCCAAGGGGAAAAATTCCATTTTACACTGATTGGAAACCCTGTCCTCAGACATAGAGGAGCCGAGGCTCATACTGGCTGCATCACACTGTGCTGCAAACTGCTTTAGTGCCTGCTGAAGATCCTGGCTTAAGATGCCAACATAACCATGTTATTTGCAAAAAAACAAAAATGAGACCCTGTGGTCCCCAAACCAAATGCCCTACTTTGCAGAACTCAACTTGCGCTGAGGATGCAAATACGGCTCTCTATATGGTTGTTCAAGAAAAAGCATTTCTGGCACCCCTGTAGCACCCCACAAAATCCCTTGGGGGACATAGTCAAAAGCCTTTTCCAAATCCCCGAAAGACATGTGGACTGAACAACCATAAACCCATGAGTCCCTTACCAGTGCTGTGAGGGCAAAGATCTGGTCTGTTGTTCCAAAACCAAAACAAAAGCAAAACTGCACTTCCTGGATCTGGGGTTAAACAATCATCAGAGCCACCTTTTCAACACTTTGGAGTAAACCTTCCCAGGGAAAGAAAGAAGTGTAACCCCTCAATAGGTAAAGCACACTCTCCATTCCCTTTTCTTAAAGATGGGGAATGACACATTGTCCAGAGCTTTCCATATCCACCATTTATATTTTAAAAATTGGCCTCTAACTTGTGATCTTTTCGGGATTTGTGTCAGTTGAAGATCTTGAACTGAACACAGGCAACCTGGTTTAATGACCGACTGACCCAAACATAAAATGTTAATTGTGCACTGTTCATTATGTCTGACAAAACACAAAGCCTGTATATATGGCTTCCAATAAAGACGTAAATTGCACTCATGAGACAGGTCCTTCCAAAACTTATAATCTCCGGGAGATCCTTGCACAGCCCTAATAACAACCATGGAGTAATTTTTCTCCTGTGCATCTGTTCTGGGCTGTCGACAGAGATGCGCAAACACCCAAACTGAACACACATACAGAGACAACAATGAAAAGGTCCCTTTTGTCTGCTCAACACTGATGAAAAGCTACCCAATGCGTACTTCAATCAAATCCGAAAATGGGTTGAAGACATGCTGCAACCTCGGTAGTGTCATTAAGCCTGTCAGTCAGTTCCACGGAAAGTGGGGAAGGGGGAAAACACCAGAGGCCATATTTGGTGTGGTGAGCAGCCCTGAACGAGACCCAGAGGAACCAAGAGTCCCTCCTGTGCTAGAGCTGGTGTCTGTCTGACACCGGTATAATGAAGCTATATGATTATGGATTCTGCTTTGCATTCCCATAAACCCCCAAATGCCAAACATTCAGACAAAGAAATCATGTGTATTTGAATGGCGTACAGTGAATAATAAGCATTATCATGTGAGAAATGATAGCTGAAATCCCATCATATATGTTCCCACGCATTAACAAGCTAGCTGTCCACACACAAGTGCACATCCACGGTCAGACATACACACAACACACAGAGCAAGATAAGCCTCTGTGCGCAGTTTGAGGCTGCTGCGTGATTGGCCTCTGTGGAGCTACTGCTTCTCTCATCATTAACTCTTCGGAGGATCACACTGCTCTAATCACGCTAAGCCTCTCTGAATGGCGATGAAGTCAAAAACGTGCCCATGCACTTATTCACAGATGTCCTGCTTATTACGTGTGCAACACACTCACACATGTGCGTGATGGCCTCTTCATCTCCACAATCATAGCTACACGACCAGCTGTGTGCAGCCTGTAAAAGTAGGTCTGATAGCAATCACAATACCAACCAATTATGGCTAATTTGCAAGAAATTAAAAAAATCTAAGAGTCACTTCCGCAGTTAATTGTGGAAACAATATGTTCTCCTTTTTTTATACCCCAACCAAGAGTTGAGATTTTCAGTTTTAATTAACTCAGTAAGATATGTTCGCCATGTCACATTGCTGTTCAGCTGACAAAATGTTCCTTTATCTGTGCCATCTTTATCTGATATTATGAACAATTTTCTGTCATACTTACAGGTTAGTAACACTTTTCTAACCCGGTATAAGTAACATTTTATCAGTGGTGATGGTTATTTTTGTAATCCAGCATGATATTTGCTCTAGATGTACTGCAAACCAATGCTTAGCTCTTAAAAATGGATTTGAATGATATGAATAAAAAGCACATTTTAAAAAATGAAGCCATGTTCAAGATACAATAAAAAAGAAGGGATAATTTACATGATTGTGTGACTTACTAAACCAGACTGAAAGAGCTTTCAATGTCTTATCTGACCAGAGTGTGAAATGATGAGTTTATAATATTGAACTTCTTTCAAACCTTGAGATATAAAAGTTTGGAGTTTGTTACCTGTAAGCTTACAGAAATTAATACCTAAAAAAATATCAGTGTGTCGTAAATCTAGAGTTTCCATTTTTCAATTGAATAGCTGAAACAAATAACCTCTTCATAAGCTGTGACAGAGATGTCTCTTTCCATCATCCACCAAGTCCAGTTGTCATAATGGGACAAAAAGTAACATGCAGATGTGCGTTCATTGTTAAAAGTCAGAAAATGGCTTCAAGAAAATAACTGCTCACCTAAACACAAGCCTATGTACAGTTGGAGCAATAAAAAAACAACTACTGAAACATATGGAAATGTAGCACGAAAGGCTAGATGACAGAGGGGTTGGGCTGTGTCTAACTCCAGCAGTAGACAGATGACAGCAAGGTGCACTCTGGACAGATCACCAGTCCATCACAGAGCATCAGCGAGGCACACAGGACAATCAAAGATGCACGCACTCATATGTAGTAGCAATTTAGAGAGCGACTAATCTAACTTTGCACATATTTGGACTGTGGGAGGCAGTCGGAACACTGGGAGAGAACCCACACATGTACTGGGCTGGGATTTGAATGAAGAACCCTCTTGCTGCAAGGCAACGGCAAATGTGCCAGTTGTCCTGGGCTGCTTGTCAAAACTTTTATGATTGTTAAAATTGTTCCCCACAGTAATTTCCACAGCATTGTATTATCTAATAAAACTGATATACAATTGGTAAATAGCATTCTTTCCCTTTACGGGGCTTGTGTATATTTGTGTGCATGGTACCACAAGAGACAGGCCTGAGACTTGCCACAAGCTGAAGCCATTGGGTGCAAATAAAATCTGATGCCAGTGCCTACAACAGCAACAAAAGTATAAAATGAGTAAGGCTACAATGAAATGTATGAGTGCACTGTTTAGCTTTGGGCCCTATACTAAATATTTTACTACACTGACTTCACTTGGTCTCTTTCTATGTTTCAGACAGCAAATTGAAGTTTTTTTTTGCTGAGGCTGAAGTGTAGCCAGTCTGTCTTGACAGTTATTTAGAGACCATAGTGTGTGCTGGAAGGTCAAGTATAGGCAGAACCCGCAGGCCTCCGTCCCCTCCTAAGATCGAGTGCTTTCATTTCACTCACTTGGGGCCTCGTATTTCTCTCCATTTTATTGCTTTCTCCTAGTGCCGTGCACATAGAAACATTCCACCTCCTTCACACAGACACAGGGCGTCCATCCAAGAGAGACCGGAGAGCGTCTGGATACTGTGCCACAAGGACAAGAATGCTGACACTGCTGTAACGCCAGACAAAAGCTTCAGATGAGAGGGGGGGTGAGATAAAGTGAGAAAAGAGAAAATCTCAGTGTACATGAGCTGTTAAGAGACCTGAGCTGAGCTAAACCAAGAAGCTGTAATCTCCATTTTTGGCTTGATGTCAGAGAGTCATGCAGAAGACCATTTCTTCACTCTGCAAAAATGTAGTCTGCAACCTAAAGTGTGCCGAATAAATATATAACACAAACATCAAACGCTTGGTGCTTTGCTGACCTCTCCCCCTATAAGAGACCTCATGTTTCCCTTTTAATACAAAAAACATTCTACAAACAATCCTGGAACATGCCGAAAACTCCACCACACCATCTGAATTTCATCTTATCTGTAAGGACAAGCACTTCTCCACCTCACATATGGTTGAAAACTGAGGGTTTATCTGATCCCTGTCTTTGACTTTACTCTTCAAGATGAAAAAGCACAGAGGGGTAGGACCATCTCTGCTTAATGTAACCTCTTTTAGGGAAGAGATGAAAGTAAAAAACATATTCTGACAAGGGAATGTAAAAACACACGCTTCTTTCTTTCTTTTACTGTATTCGGTATCAGGAAACACCGGCGACTTTTCACATATATACTAGTACGTTAAATAAGGAATTATGAACACATTACCCACTCATCCATTAGATAATGTCTGGCTTACTTTTGCTAAGAGGGCATTTATAATACGATTTACAACTGTTCCTTTTCAGCTGCGTTTCAGACTTGCTGCAAGAAATAATTCAAAAAGAAGGTAAGAAACCAAAGGTTGCCAAGAGTGATGATGTTATGAATGGAACGCTAAAATACAGCATCAGTTCTTCACACAATGGCCACCAAAAGTAAAAACAATAATAGAAAAATCCTGCTGCTCCTATTTGATTTGAGGGGGTGATGATTTATAAGCCGATTTTTACCCGTGAGGAGGAGGAAATCAAGAGAAATGTTGTCTGACAGGCACTAGCCCGGAGAGAAACAAACCGGCACCTTATACCCAGAGATTTAGAAGCAATCTGTAGCAAGCTTGGCTTGATTGTAATTCATCACCATGATGAACGACAATTTGTGACAAAAGCTGAAATTCAGACAAACAAAAATCAGTTTTTGGTACGCAAGAAAGAAAGTCACCACCATCACCTATTATAAATCTTAGCTATGTTTCCTGCTTAGCATTCTTTTTCCACACTGTCAATAAGGAGCTACACATCCATTCAACATAATTGTCAAGAAGGTTTTCAGAATCTTTTGTCAAGAAAACATCCAATTTTTGTTTAAAACAACTGGCAGTCACACTCTGCAGTAAAATACTACAGTATATGCCATCCTTCATATTTAGTGTTTCTCTTTTAGAGAGGTGTGCAGCTCCAAATGCTTTTTTGTGTCAGAAAAATGGATAATAGTTACTTATCTGCTTTAAAACTGTGGAAAGGCTTACTTTCAAGACTTCCAGTTTTTCTTGCTCTGAATTAAGATCAAACTTTCCCTTTAAGTTTAGCTCGATGATGCAATGCAATACATAATGTAAAGAACCAACAGATTTAATAAAGATAGCATAATCAACAGTGGAGAAGAGATTCGATTGATTCTTAATTTTTTTTTTACGACATCTCAAAAGCCCAAACCTTTATCTTTTTGGGATGACAGTAGCTTTATCAAGATACCAACACATTTGCCTATCTATATAAAGATATATGCCCATATGCACAAATCGATAATCATTTCCCTCAGGTGTACAAACTAATACAGGACCCTGATCGTTTCAGTAAATTTGGTTGGGCCACTGCCTGGAGGGGATTGCTGGTCCATATTACTTGCTCAGTCTGACCTCTGACCTCCAGCCCTAATCACCAATTAACATGCAGTCTTTTCTACATATTGATGAAAGGCAAACAGTACTACATTAGAATGTAAACTAAACAGGTTAACAAACAAACAAATACCCAGGCTAAATGCCTGCTCCAGAGGATATTCTTTAAATGCAAATGTACACAAATCTGTTGATGCAAGCTGGTATGGGAGATGAGGGCAGCTGTGCGGGGAGTAGCCATGAACTGGCAGCTTTTCCCTTGTCAAAACAATGTCTTTTTACTACAGAGCTGCTGACATGATTCATGAGCCGGTGGAGTTGATGTGGGTTTGTTTGCCCGGCCAAATGAAATCCCCTCAGTCCACTTAATATAGGTTTCTATGTTTTGGCCTGCTTTTCAACTTGCTGGAACTAAGAAGCCATTTCACACTGTTGGGTTAGAAATATGTCTTATTGTAGCTAAAATTCATGCCTGCCTACCTTTCCCCAATCTTTGCATAGTATTACACAGTACATAACATTTTTTAAAAGACACACACACATTCACCAAACACAAGCACACATTTAATCTCAGGCTCATCTCATTTTTTCTTTCCCTTCCTTCATAACTACTTCAAGTGGACCTTCCTCTCTTCTTCTGCTCCCATCCCCCCCCCCCCCCCAAGTACCTCTCTTTACTTCTCCTTCATTAAAATGGACTTCCTAAAGCCTCCATTCGTCTTGCTGACAGCTCAGCTATCGATCGGGCAGGCAAAAGGGATGCAGTTCCAGAGCTTTAAATGGCTCTGTGGCCAGTCTGATCAAGGGCTGGGTGGACTCAGCTTGGAAGGGAGGAGGAGCAGGGATTGCCAGATTTAACCAGGAGGTCTGCCCAAGTGTGGCCCCTGATGCAATTTTTTTTCTTCTTCGTTTTTTGCTCACTAATAACTAACACTAAGATTGGCCCTCTGGCAGAGATCAGAATTTACATGAAAATGACTCACCATCTTTGTTATACGGATTACACTGATGGGATCAGATAGCAAATTAATCAAGCAGACCTAACAAACACATTATCTTGGCTCTGTGGAACACTTGCAAGCTCTCCATGAGCACAACAGAAAAAAAAAACTGTGTCATCCACAGTAATTGGCACCTCTGATGAATAGGTTAAAGATTAGGTCAAAGATTAGTGTAAATGTTTTTTTATTTTTTTATTTTATTGCTGTAACATAATATCACACTGAACATTTTAAAGAAATGCCAACCTTTAAGTTAAGTAGTTTATTCTGTAAAATAATCCACATTAAGACATTTTTACAAAATTACATGTGACACACTTGATGAAAGTTTTATACATTTTTGCAAATAAATTAGCTGGAGCATTCTTTTAATTATTCTGTTTTTAAATTTCTGGATGATGTTGGTAAGGAAACCAAAATCCCAAAGCTGTGTTGAAGACTAGTGCAAAGAATGGCATCTTGAGATCTTCACAGCAACCAACAAATGCCATCAACATGCCAACTCACTGTTTGGAAGGTGTGCTAGGAAAAATACTTTTCTGTCCTTCCATCGCAAACATAAATGTGTGGAGTTTTCTGCACTTCTGGAACTTTAAATGGGATAGTGTGTATCAGACCTTTTTGAGCTGTTCAGCGACAAACATTCCTGGTGGGTTTGGCATGAAACAAAGAAGACATATGTTCAAATGGTATCTCATTGTTTAGTACAATAGAAAAACTGTGATACTGTGGGTCATAGCAGTGGGCAATATAAACGGTATAAGGTAGAAATGATAGCCAAAGGTAGAGTGTGCTGTAAAATATTGGTGAATGAATGTGTGAGTACTTTGGGAGCTTCACAAATAATTCACTTCAATCAAAGCTGAATGAAGTGACGTTCCACTGGCTGGCTCCCTCTCTTATCTTCCACCTATTATCTAGAGAAGATAGGTTGGCACATTCTGGTCTTCAAACTTCTCTCCATTTGACATCAAATCTTTCTGCCAAGATTAATGACTGAACATCTGATTTTCAAAGTGATTAGAGTTGCCCTGTGGTGCAATGAAAACCTCAAGGAAGCGCGATCCTTTGATGAACACTATCTCAATATGCACTGGCTGACATTTCTAATCATATAGAGCGTCAAAACAAATCAGAAAGGAAAGGAATCTCATGTAGCCATGCCATGTGACTTATTTATCTAATCTAAGCTGGTATAGTGCTATTCATTTGGGTAAAAAATTTGAAAAAGATAGAATCGAGGTAATATTCGAGGAAAATTATGCTATTTCCCAGAAAACGGGTAAATACAGACAAGCTGCTACAGTGTTCAGTTAAAGATGCACAGAAAAATTTGCTGGTTACCTGAATTTATTTTCAGCTTGATCAACCCTATATAGTGACTGGCTGGTAAACTCCAAAGTGTGTTCAACATATCATAGTAAGTATACCGGGGTCTGCTACAAACAACAGCACTCTTCAGTGTGGATGGATGTTAGCTATTTTTAGAGGAAGTTAGGTATTTAAAATACGGCTTTTTAACAGGACCATTTTCTACTACATTCTTACACGTCTGCAGTTCATTCAGTGTGCAAGAGAGTGAGACTTACAGTAGATAACAAGAAGGCTAAATGTTTTCCAGTAAAGTTGCTCAGTTTTATCCTTTTGAACGTTCCAACTGGCTGTTCTATAGCATGCTAGTTTTAAAAATGTTGGTACCTTTTTGGAAATGTCAGAGTTAAGAGAGATTGTGGTTTGCTAATAGTGCCATGCTAATAAAAAATGTAAATGTCAAATTTTTAATAACTTTGCTTATTTTAAAACATTGGTAATGCTAGCTTTATGATTTGCTAAGATAAACTACAAAAACCTGCTTAAAATGTCAACTTCACGATATATATATATATATATATATATATATATATATATATATATATATATATATATATATATATATATATATATATATATGTATTATATCAGCAATAGTAGTGACGGTAATCATTAATCTAAGATTCTAAAAACTGTGTAAAATGTCAACTTTGTAATCATTTCGTTTATGTTGAAATGTTAGTAATGCTAGCTGTGCTAATCACTAATATAAGACGCTAAAGCCAGTGACGCTAACTATGCTGTCCTAACCCCTAATATAAGATATTAAACGCTAACTGTGAAAAAAAAAACATTTGTTTTACTTTTTTTGTAATGTTAACCATGCTAATCCATAATGTTAAAACAACAGTTTAAAAATCAATGCATATCCATAGTATAGTTATAGCATTATTTATATGTTAAGTGATGCTTACCATGAAAATCACTTTGAGCAGATGCTGAAGCCAGTTTAAAATATCAACACCATATAATTTTTTTTAAAATGTTTTGTAATGCTAGCCGTGTCACTTGCTAAAGATGCTAAAATTACCAAAGCTCTTTTTACCAGCAACTGCACTGACCCACACACACAGTGAGACACCACCTCCGCCTCTCATGTAACTAATTAATGACTAATTAATGAATGAAGGCAACAAGTACTGTAAGTATTATAAAGGCTGTTCTGTATCTTATTATATTATAGTTCCGTAGTCAAAAACATCTCAACTCTAATAAAAAGAAAATTAAAACTAACTTTAAGAAATTAAAGTTGGTCCCAAAGTTCTGATTGGTGCATCTCTACAACTACAACTTTTTAATTGTAATATAAAGTATTACTACAAGCTGCTTGTTCATTCATCCACAACATTCATACACACATACTGCACAACATTCTACTTTTTAGCATCAATGTATTGAATCAAAGGATTAACTGCATATAACAGGTCAAACATGGCTTGTATCTGTTTTTCTAAGAACTCTCATGAAATCTGTTTGAGTAGTCATTTTATTAAAAACAAAATAGACAACAAAACAAAACGTAGTCAAAAATATAAATAGAGATGATTAAATTAAATGGAAAGTAGAGATTTAGCGTATGGAGGTGGTAAAATGGAAGATGAGATAACAAAAGAAGTGAAAAGAGATGTGGATTGGAGGCAGTGAGACAGAGAAAATGCAATGCTGCAAGAGAGAAGAGAGAGAGAGAGAAAGAGAGAGAGAGAGAGAGAGAGAGAGAGAGAGAAGAGCCAACAGAAAGCAGTAGTCGATATAACGGTAGCCATTCATCTCTCTGACAGCCTTCCAAATGCTCTGCTGGGGGAGACACAAGACTGCGTCACCTTGAATGCAACTAATGCCCAGCAATGCACGCATAACATGCTTACATGCATACACGTACAGACAGAGGAAATGCAGAGGAAATGTTTGTTTGTCAACCTTGAATTTGGTGTGCAAATACAACTGAGTGCTTCATCCAACTGCTGTATAAGCCCAAATCTTAGGAGCACTTAAAAAAAACTATAGTGTGGAAAGGAATTCTATTATTTTCTTCTATTCTACAACCATACCTCTTCCTGAAAAAAAAAACGTCCTCCATATGTGTTTGCTCAGGCAAATGTTCCAAGACAAACATGCACATTAAACAGACATGACACATTCACATGACACTGGAATATGGGAACGCAGATGTGTGCTCACAAGAAAAACACACTTACACACACACACAAACCTTGTTCCCCAGTTCTGGTCATGGCCCATTGGCTGACGCCTGCCGTCCATCTCTCATGATTCATGGCTTAGCAGGCTGCTGTGGAGCAGTTTTAAACCATTGGGCCGAGGAAAGTCTGCGTGCCATTAAGGAGCAGCGGGCTGGACATGCTGCTGCACGAAGGCAAGCTTTGCTCTTCAACCTAACACCAGATGAGGTGAGGAAGCAGGTACAGATCATATTGGTTCTGTTGGAAAAGTAATAAAAACACCTGAATGCACTCACAAGCTACCCAACCTTATGAAGTGCACACTAAGCAAGATATGTGTTGCTTTTTATTCGGTTGGACATCTATCTCGTCCTGCCCCCACCAGATATTTCAGCTAAATTAGCCCCTCTAATCACTCTGAAAGCCTCCTTTCTAATCACAAAATCAGTGGAGGCTAAAGAAGAGAGACATGGGTGCCAAGTAACACCCCAGCCCACCCACCTCTGCCATCCTCAATCAGCGAAACCCCCAAGAGATGCGCCGGAGGCACACGTCCATACACTAATGACTCCTTAATGATCCCCTCCTCTGCCAGAGCGCTGACAAACACTGACAAACCCTGACCCTGACACCAGAACACCCCCATTTAGCTCCCAACCTCACTCCTTATTTAGAGGCTCATCTTTCAGCCCTCACCCTTATCACCCAAGCTACATTCTAGCAGGGTCCATAAAGCCAAGCCAGCTAGTGTTACTAAACAGCACTCTCCTTATGTATTAAACTAAATTATCAAAAATCATCCATTCAGCCTTCCTGTTATCTACAAAAAGACTCTCTCTCTGGACTGAATGAGCAACAGGTAGTTTTGTTATAACAGAAATACATATGTATCAATTTTAGAGTAAAGGATGAAGTTTCATTGAAATCTTTGCAGCATATCCAGTGGAAAAAAAGAGACAGTTAACACTAACAAAAGCAAAGTTGAACTCCAGAGTCCATTTAAATCTCTCTTTAAATCAGGGTTGGAGTTGGTGGGATTTATTGCTAGAGAATCTTTTTAGCATCACACATGACATAATTACAGTGTGAACTCCGGCCAGCCCACCTTAGTTTCACCTAAATACTCACACCCCAAATTAGGGGTAACCTCCTACTATATAACCCTACTATTATAACAAAAAAAGGCACAAACAAAAAGGAAAAAGAGAGCACCCAGAGGAAAGCCCTAGTTAAACAGCTTTGTTTCCCAATTACAGAGCTTTTGTAAAACTAGTTACTGGCAGGCCCTTGGATGAAGCCAGGTGTTCAAACTGGGACAAAAACAAAAGTTGTTTAAGTCACACACCTACAAAGAAAAGCCGCCATGTTTATGCTCTAGCCCCAGTACACGACTGTTGAAAATCCGTAAAGGATAAATCCATAAGTCAGTGAGCTTAAAGTAAAACACTAACTTCATGCTCGCCCATGACCTCACTGCTTTGGATTGCAGCTGGAGATGACAAAGCGCTCTCTGTTTGAGCCTCTCCACCACTTGGCCAGTTTTGTTTGCTTTTTTTTCTCCCTCTTAGTGTTTCATCTTCATCGTGTCCTAGATAGAGTTATAACAGTCCATTAGTGTCATAGAGTCCACTGGCCATATACAGAAAAAACTCAACACTATGTTTGACTTCTCTGTACAGATGAACAAAGAGATTGTCCCAATTACTACGAGACAAATCAGGATGTGAGAGAACTAGCGCTGGATTGCTGCTTGATTTCTAAGGAACAACTCATCTATTATATTGTTCTATTTCTCGCTCTGATACTTCACCATAAGAGGAAGACTTTAGTTAGGACTGGCAGATTTTTTTGTAGGTTGACAGTTACAACATTACTTGGCATTATTTGTAGCGTCAGTATCTCTCTTGGCAGTCCGACACAAGGTAAGGGAAATGCAAAGTATGCTGTAGGCCAAAGAGTCTCAAAATCCGAACTCCAGATACGGACTAAAAAGCCAGTCAAACCTTATTTTTTATTTCACTTTGATGTCCATGACATGCAACACTAAAAATATTTATAGATAACTAGCAAATACATTTTTTACAGCTTCAATTGGTCTCACTAAGTATTGGTTAATTAACTGTTGAACTATTGAAATTTCATACATTAACTGCCTAATGAAAGGCATGGATTTTGCTCACTAATAGTAGTTTTTTATAATCTTACCTAACAACGCCATTTGGACCTTTAAACATGGACTCCAAGTGCCCCTGCTGTGAACCATCCTTCAGCCTTTTTATATTTAAACCTCTGATCATGTGGCTACTTGACCTCAGTGACTTCTCTGGCTTCTATTTAATGATGTCACCACATGCCCAGATGTTAGCAATTCAGTTGATAAGTACAATACAATTATAATCTGAGGGCTTAATAATGTCCGTGTTGAATTACCGCTTACTTAAAGTGGAATATTGTAGCCAAAAAAAGTATGTTAAGGGTTAGTCACACACAGACGTAAACGGTATGACATATAAGGAAACTTAGTTATATTTTGCATCATCTAAGATCCATATCCACAGGACTAAAACCTATATATTAAAAATCCAAACCTGTATCTCATGCTATATGATAGCAGGATGATTTACCAGGAAACTTTCTCGTATCAACCACTTTACTGTAAGGTTTCCCAACTATCTCAGGAAAAAAATATCAGTCACTGTAGTGAACTCAGTTAAAGTTGCACTCCACAAAAGACTGGAATCATTGCTTTTTTATCTATACATTAAGAGTCTGTTTTATCTACCTAAAGCTCATAGACTGTAGGCTGCACATGGGAAATCCTGTCAGAAACAACATCCTGTCCCAGGGCCCCCAGGAAGTGACCTCAGCTTCAGAGAGGCCAGATAAAAAAGTCCACATCAGAAACACAAAAACACCCGGTTAGCCGTAATGAGCTGCGCACCAGGCTCCAGTGTGTTCTGAAGGAGACCAGGTGGTGTGACACATATGATTCTGATTAGGGGGCCTTAGAATGAACTAGGAGAGGAGAGACGGGGAGGAAGTAGGCTAGGCTGTTCGGAGCCAATCGCAAGGTTTTGTATATGATGCAACCATTTGTATTCATTGTCCTCAGCTAGGTACAGGCATACTGCTGTACTCACAAGAGGACAGTTTACTTTCAGAGTAAGTTTGCGTGTGTGTGTGTGTGGGTGTGCGTGTACGTGTGTGTGGGTGTGTGTGTGCGTGCGTGTATGTGTGTGTGTGTGTGTCTGTGTGTGTGCATGCATGGATGGGGGGGGGTAGTGTGACAGTTGAGCTATTGTTTCCCTCCAAGAGGCAAAATCTAAACATGACTTTAGTGGCTAATCGGGCTAATGTAGTGCTCTGCACTGCATTGCATCTTCATTACAGGTTTGTGTAGTTTCAATGATACAACTTATTTCAGTATGCCTTAATGGATCTCATTTGGATTAAATGTGATAGACCAATCAAAAGTGGTACATAATTGTAAAGTGGGAGAAAAATTATGCATGGTTTTTAAAACTTTTAAAGATAAAAAATTCATCAGTGCATTTGTATTCAGCATGACATGCTTCACTTTGATTTACTATGATACCCAAACGGAAGGTGGAGTGTAATCATGTAAAGTTTACCGTAATCATCTTCAGAAGCCAAACAAACAGAATAAAAGTCCACCTCTGTGTATTTTTACCTCAGTATAAATACAGTTGTTCTGTGAAGGTCTCAGACTTTTCTTAGAGAACATTAGTGACAAAAGGCATCATGAAGACCAAAGAACACAGCAGATGTGATGGTGACAGCATCATGTTCTTACGATGAGTTTCCATAGCAGAGGCATAAGAAGACTCCTTGAGACTAATGTCAATTTTCACTTTCCAGCAAGACATTGACCCTAAACATACAACCAAAACTGCAATAACATTATGTAGATTAAGGCAAAATTATATGGTGGAAGTCAAAGTCAAAATCTAAATATCTTTGAGAATCTGATCTGTGGCAAGACTGGATGCTTATCTTTTTCGCCTGTTTCAAAAGACACCGTGGTAGCATTTTAGAGTAATATTGCCGGCACAGTGTGTATTCTGAATGTGCCGTGTTGGCATGGCGTTGCGAGAATATTGTGGCATTCGTGCCAGCAAGCTTAATAGTAATATTATTGCAATATTGCAGCAGCGCTGGACTTATGAGAAAGATCACGCCTTGGCACAACAGAGGGTGATGTCATGATGATGTGTGATACATGCGCTAAGCCCTGACCGGCAACACTATTTAAAATGCACGTAAACATAAGGACTTAATTTAACATTTGTACACTGTATCAACTGAACTGGCAAACTGGAGTGATGCAGAGGTCCGGAGGCTTCTGGCCTTTAGGGCTGAAGACCAGATCGCCAGACAGTTCACTGGGACTGTGAAGGACATCTACCTTTTGCTCACAAAAAAACTTGAGGAGCGGAAATTCAATCGGGATAAAAAACAAGTTACATACCAGCTATTTTTTCTGTTTACCAAGGACTCTTCCATTTCATGGTTTATACCCAGCCCTGACATTTAACCCGCCGTCGCGTGATCTTTTGTGAAAAACACCTGATCGCGCCACATTGCCGTCACAGGCTGACCACTTATGAATGACCAAATAGCTCACTGATGCTGGCTTTTTCTTTTGAAATAGGCTAAAGGTACTCTTCCTCCATTTGACAGAGCTTGAGCTACTTTGCAAAGAAGAATGGGGAGTCTTTCGGTCCCTTGATCTCCAAAGCTAGTAGACATACCCCCAAACACTTGCAGCTGTACCTGCTGTGAAAGGTCCTTCTACAAAGTACTGAGATAAAATATAAATGTACGCCACAGGTTGAGACTTGGAAAAAAAAAACTAAACAGGAAAACTATGTGTTGTTTTTCTTTCAGGATACATGCACAGTATGCACTGCTTTGTGTTAGTCTATATCTTAAAAGCCTTGTAAAATAAATGAATGATTATAGCAGTTACATGGCTACATTTCATAAGGTTCAAGGGCTATCAATACCTCTGCAGTGCAAAGTATGACCACACTGTCCTACTTTCGATCTTTGAAAGTAAAAGACGTCAAAGACACCTCTGTCCTCATTCCTCAATGTTAACTTCCATCCTGGGGTATTGTGCTGCACTTGACTGGACTCTTTAAATGCCTGACGATGTGAAGTAACAAAAACAAGCAGGGCTGCCAGTCTGGTGGGAAGGATAAGGAAGGGGAAATGGGGGGGCCATTCTTCTCTTTGTGTGGCAGGAATTGTGTAGGAACAAGCACCTGTCACCCCACAACAATGACCACAAAGGTCGGGCAGAGAGCCAGAGAGAGCTCAGAGACAGAAAGCAGAGAAAGAGGGCACCACAGGATGAAAAGAGGATCGGGCTGACCAAATCATTTCCTTCCTTCCAAACCAAATTATATCCTGCATATTACAGTTCAGAAATGGTGAATGTTTGAAGGCCACAGAGTCAGGTATTCATCTGAATAACATCTGCATTAACAGTTAGCACTAATAATAGCACCAGCTAAAGCTCCCTATTATCTGTGTCTGTTGCTTGAACTATCTTATTTCTCATCCACCATCCCCTGTATATATGCTCTGCACCAATTTCACACTCGTTTTTTTTTCTGAAATGACAAAGAGCAGCAGCATTTCTGTGTCCTTCATATTTCCCCTTCACGTGTCCTCCAAACCAGAAGAACAGAGGAATTTCTAGGCACAGCGCAATCCTGCACTTTCAAAATGATAAGAGACTCGAGGAAGAAAAAAAATCCACCTCAATTTATTATCCTCTGCAGTGACAGTTGGCCTGCTCTACCTATTTCAGGGCCACTATAGCACTACTTACCTCTCTGTCCTTTAACTTCATGGCCATAACCAGCTGGTTGCGGTGGTTGGTCAATGCTTCACGGTAGTTCCCCTTGGAGAAGAATGCAGAGCCCAGATTCCCATGAGCACGGCATTCCCCAGTTTGGTCACCTGAAGAGGTAAAACAAAAGACATGAAATACAAAAACTGACACCTTGACTATCTGCTGGATAAAATTAGAAACCAGCTGCTGTTTATTTCATATCACCCTACTGTGCAATGAACCACATGTATGCCACTTGCATGCCACTGCACCCTTAAAAGGTAAAGTGGCCGTTCTACGTTCTTCTCTGCAAGAACAGCTTCTCTGACAGCTGGTAGTGTTGATCTTAAAGCTCCGGAGGGTAAAAGGGGAAATCCTTATTATTTCTGCCTGACAGCGAGGCCTCACAGTAAGGGCCAAAGTAAAGCTCAAGTCTCTGCGCTCCACCTGAGAACCTCAGCTTCTTATCTCCAGCTGCTCTGCCCACTCATGTGTCAAATGTGTGGGGGTGAGAAGAGTGGAGCCAGTCAGAGCTGTACACATTTTTTTCCAGTTTATTATTATTTTATTTTTTCTCTCCATTCTGTACAGTTTCTACAGTAAATTGACTTTTTTTGTTAAGAAGATTTAGATATTCTAAAATGTTGGAGTAAGATGATTAAATGGGAAAAAGACAAGGCATTAAACTACACAAGACTTATTAAAAACCATGCTATAATTCATTGAGATAAGTGAAAGAAATGGTAGCAGCTCAGTTAGTGGTCTTTTTTAGCTAAAAGCTAGTGTTAGTTTAAAAAATGCTAACATTTTTTAAAAAGTAGGACATATGCAGTCATTTGGTAGTTAATTTAATTAGTTTACATTTAGCTAACAGCATTTTGCCGTTAACAGTAATGTCATAAACCATTTACTACTGAAAAAGTCAACTGATTAACCTGAAATCACTAGTTATCCTATTTACACGCCTATGCATCCATAGAACAGCTGCCAGATCAAGGCATGTCATGTTAGGCAGTGTCATATAAATATTGGTGAATCCAGATGTAAACAACACTCATTATTTTATTTTTATATATTTTTTAAACGTGTCCTGTTTGGCAGTGTGGAGCTTCAGAATTGGTGTCTGAGTACCAAATAGAAGCCCAACAGATTTACTTTCACAAGCGGAGCAGTACAGCTTTTGCTATAGTACTCCACTTGATATATGTGTGAAAAATCTTTATTATGAATTGCTGGGGGTTTTATTTCCTGATGTTATGGACACGGAGACGGAAAATTAAGGGGAAGAAAGAAAGAAGATGAAGAAGAGAGGGAGGAAACAAAAAGTCATGAGAGAGGGTGAGTTGAAAATACAACAGAGGAAGGGGAACAAAGAAAACACAGGAAAACATTGAAGTCTGCCTCCATACCCAAAGGACGGCAGAGAGAGGGGAAAAAACAAAAAGAACAAAAAAGGAACATTGACAAAACAAATCAAACATCGTGAACTTAGAACTTAACAACCACATCACACAAAAATGGATATAAAAATACATCAACGTCACAGAAAAACTCATGGTACTGATTAATCAAGCTCTAGTAATGATAACCTCAGCCCAAGAATATATCTGTAAACACCAGAGACCCCACATCTATGTGTGTGTGTGAGCATGCTGGTGCATATAAGGTTTCTCCATAAGAGTGTTCGATAGCTGGTGTGAGCAGGCATCAATCCGTCTCCCAGGAATCGATGCAGACATGAAGGAGATCGGAGCCAAGACGTCCAAAGGACCCCCAGAGCCCCAGGCGGACCCGGGCGGGGCCGACCGCATCCCCCAAGAGAAGAGCAAAGGAGAACCCCAGGGGAACGTCCAGCGGCTACTATGCAGGGGCCCGGGGGGCAACAGTGACGAGCCCACGGGCCGCGCCGGGAAGATCGGCTAAGAATTTCAGCTGTGGAGAACTGTTCAGATCTACTGGTCCTGACCGACTGGTCAGAAAACACTGAAAACAACTATCTTTGGTGTGGGAATGGTTACTGATTGAAGAATATTCAGAGTTAGCTATTTTCACAAAGTCAGAAGAAAAAAGAAAATGTAAAAAGCTAATTTAAAGGAAACTATTTTCTAAGGCATGTGTGAGGTGCGCCTGTACTTTATTCAAGGTGCAGGAGAGCTAAAGGCAGCAAGACTTTAAGCAGATAACTGGAAGGTTTGAACGGAGTACAGAAAAGCAGCAAATTTATCCTCTTAAGGTTTCAACCTCTGTTTGTCATGGAGCATGTGTGTTTTGGAGATCTTGGCAGTCTTGGGAAAATCTTAAAGTTAAAGTAAAGATCTATAGATTATCTACAATATAAAGATAGAAACTGCTGTTTTTGTGATACTAACTCTGTCCTAACCATTTTTATGCTAATATATAAGATGCTAAGGACAACTAAAATATCAACAATTAAGTTGCAAAACTTTACTCATTGAGTATTGAGGTCATTCTCAAAGACTAAAACAATGATGCAGGAAATCTGACTGGATAAAAATCAGCTAAAATACGTTTGGATTAGTAGCCAGGAAGAAAAAAAACAGCTTCATCACTGTTTGTTAATCCTCCTAAAATAACAGAAATAGTGTACCGCTTCTGCAATCAATCTCTGAAAAAGACAAGCAAAGATATTTACTTTACAGAAAGTTTATCAGTCAAAATTAGGTAGGGCCTACCCTGTGAGAGACAGAATGTAAAACAAATCCAGGAAATCACATTGTATGATTTTTACAGAATTTAATTGTATAATGATGCAGAAAATAAGTATTTGGTCAATAACAATTCCCTTCAATTCTTTGAAATGTAACCTTGTTTGGCAATGACAGATGTTTCCTGTAGGTCTTGACCAGGTTGGCACAAACTGTAGCTGGTATTTTGGCCCATTCCTTCATGCAGATCTTCTCTAGAGCTGTGATGTTTTGGGGATGTTGCTGGGCAACACGGACTTTCAACTCCCTCCACAGATTTTCTATTGGATTGAGGTCTGGAGACTGGCTACCCCACTCCAGAACCTTGAAATGTGTTTTACTTTGTCACTCCTACGTTCCCCAGGCAGTGTGTTTGGGATCATTGTCATGCTGGAAGATCCAGCCACGTTTCATCTTCAATGCTGTCGCTGACGTGAGGTTTTACCCCAAAATCTCATAATACATTGCCCCATTCATCCTTTCTTGAATACGGATCAGTCGTCCTGTCCCCTTTGCAGAAAAGAAACCCCACAGCATAGTGTTTCCTCTCCCGTGCTTCACAGTGGGTATGATGTTCTTGGAATTCAACTCAGCATTCTTCCCCCTCCAAACACCGCGAGTAGTGTTTATACCAAACAGTTCTATTTTGGTCTTATCTGACCACATGACATTCTTCCAATCCTCCTCTGGATCATCCAGATGGTCTCTGGCAAACTTTAGATGGGCCTAGATATGTGCTGGCTTAAGCAGGGGGACCTGCAGGATTTTAATCGATGACAACATAGTGTGTTACTCCTAGAAACCTTTATTACTGTGGTCCTAGCTCTGTTCAAGTCATTCACCAGTTCCCCCCTGTGTAGTTCTGGGCTGTTTCCTCACCATTCTCAAGATTATTTGTACCCCACAAGGTGAGATCTTGCATGGAGCCCCAGGTTGAAGGTGATTGTTAGTGACCTTTTATTTGTTCCATTTTCTAATAATTGCCCCAACAGCTGATCTCTCTCACCAAGCTGCTTGCCTAATGTAGATTGGCTCACCAAAGTCTTGTGTAGGTGTACAATCTTGTCCCTGGTGTCCTTGGACAGCTCTCTGGTCTTTACCATGGTGATGGTTGGAGTCTGACTTTTTGAAGGTGAGGACAGGTGTCTTATACAGATAAGCAGTTCAAACAGCTGCCATTAATACCAGTAACGAGTGGAAACTGCGAAACAGATGAGCTGCTGCTGAGATCTCGCGAGAGCTGTGCGTAAGTAATATGGCGGTAAACTGGTAAAACAAACAAACTCTGGTACAAAACAAACCATAACATTCGAGCCAAATATAGCAAACGTTTGATAATAATAACCATTATTTTGTATTTCTCCATAAAACAAAACTGGACGAGGAAACCTTGGACAGCCTGGAAAGCTACTTGGACGAGTGCTTTGACAACATTTTTATGGGTAAGCCACAAAAATCCACCTCTGCTATGCCGACAAGCACACCATCACAGGAACGCACCCGTTCTGAGGCCAGCATCTCCACCATCTCTCCAGAGAAAAGCTACAGCGATGTCCTGGACTCAATAGATAAGAAGCTAACCAGCCTAGATGCCCGTCTGGCCCTGGTTCTACACAAAGAGTTTCAAGCTCTAAGGGAATCCCTGGCTTGCTGCAGAAAACCAAACGCTGAGAGACGGTGTAAAGAAACTCACCGAGGGGATGACGCAGCTGTCCGGGGAAAGTAAGAGGATGAAAGAAACTATCTTGGATATACAGGCCAGGGGAATGCGGGACAATCTTGTTTTTTCCGGGATTCCAGAACAGGCTGAGGACAACGCTGAATCCACCGTCCGAGATTTTCTCCAACATCAGTTAAAGCTCCCAAGTGACACGGTAAAAAAACATCACTTTTCACCGCGTCCACCGGCTCGGAGGTAAGAACCCCAACAACAGCCGGCCGCGACCTATTGTTGCTAAATTCGAGCATTACAAGCAAAAAGAGCAGGTCAGAGTCCAGGGCAGAGAGCTGCGGGGAACGAATTACAGCGTTAACGATCAATATCCGAAGGAGATCCTAGGTAGAAGGCGCGTTTTGTTCCCAATCAGGAAGAAATATATCAGTGAAGGCACCAGAGCTAAAGTAGCAGTACATAAACTGTAGTTAATGGGCAGCTGTTCAGGGACCCCCAGCTTACTCCTTGGCTTTATTAGTCATGTAACACTGGCTAGATAAGAGTTGTTTTATCAGTCAACTATAATCTAATGTTAGCACAGCTCTGTAAAGTTGTTTACATTACTCAATGTGGGCGGGGCCAGGCTAAGCACTGGGATACTGGCTCTTTTTTCTTTTCTCATCTTCACATGTCTATCACCAAATGTCTTTGTCACCCCTTTTTTCTTCTTTTATCACTCACACACACACAAAAATAAATTTTTTCATAATATAACTATTTCTTTCTCTCTCACCCTCACCCTTAACACCTTCACAACTTTCTTCTATTTTTCTCTTTCTTATATCTCGGCTTTTGGATTTTCAATCAGGCAACCCCAAGCACAAACTAATAATGCACCTGTGTTTATCTTTTTCTATGGTGATATGGACTTTACAACTTTTGTCTCAAAACTATGACTACTCTAAGGTTTGCCACATGGAATGTTCATGGAGCTGGCACCAGAGAGAAAAGAGTTAAGATTTTTAACCAGCTTAAAAGATTGAAGGCAGATGTCGTCTTATTACAAGAAACCCATAAATCTACCTCAGCTGCAGTTAATCTTAAATCCCCTGAGTTTCCTAATGTGTTTTCTGCATGCTATAACTCTAAACAAAGGGGAGTAGCAATATTAATAAATAAAAATGTTAATTTTACAGTATTAGATACAGTTACAGATCCAGAGGGTAGATTTATTATAGTAAAACTATCTATACATAACCGAAAGTTATGTATTGTCAGTATATATGGTCCAAATGTTGATGACCCCTCATTCTTTCATTCCTTCTTCTCGGTGCTCCTTGAACACATGGATTGCTCACTTCTTCTTGGGGGCGACCTCAACTTTGGTTTAAATGAAGAAATAGACAGGCTCAGCACAGCAGGGACTCAGCGCAGCTGGAAATCTATAGATATAGTCAAACAGTACATGAGCGATTATGGACTTTGTGATGCATGGCGATCTCTTCACCCCAATGACAAAAAATATACTTTCTTCACAAATCTCCACCATTTGTATTCTCGACTGGATTATTTATTAGTCAGCAGCTCACTGTTGACTGACATTTCAGACACTGAGATACACCCTATAGCTGTTAGCGACCATGCTCCTGTTTCTCTAACTTTAGTAAATAAAACAGAAACGCCTCAAAGCAAAAATTGGAGATTTAACATATCATTACTTAAGGATAAAGAATTAATTAAATATTTTGAAAAAGAGTGGGCTTCTTTTTGGAATATAATGATCTACATGGTATGTCACCATCCATTCTTTGGGAGGCAGGGAAAGCTGTGATTAGAGGTAAAATAATCTCATTCTCATCAAAAAAAAGAAAATAGAAAAAAAAACGTATTCAGGAATTAGAAGAAACTATTAATTCATTAGAAACTTCTCTAGATGAGGAGAGACTAGGCAAAATCCGTAAAGCAAAGCTAGAATTAAATGAAATTATTAATAAACAGACCCAGTTCCTAATTCAAAGACTTAGGATAGAAAACTTTGAACAAGGTAATAAATCAGGTAGATTTTTGGCTAACCAGCTTAAAAATAATAAAGAAAAAACAACTATATCTGCTATTAAAGATCAGACCGGGAATACAGTAAATGATCCTTGAAGAATAAACAACACCTTTAAAGAATTTTACAAGGCTTTATACTCACCAGAGATAAACCCATCAGATCATGAATCTTTTTTTGGATAACATTACACTACCTAAATTATCTGAAAGTCAAGCGATGGCCCTGGATTCACCACTAACAGCGGCTGAACTCCAGGAGGCCCTCCAAGGCATGCCCAATAAAAAGGCTCCAGGCCCAAATGGATTTCCAGCAGAGTTCTATAAAGAATTCTGGAATATTCTGGCACCAACATTCCACAGAATGCTGCAGGAAACCAAGGAAAATGGCCGACTTCCACCAAATATGAATTCTGCCTACATTAGTCTTCTACTAAAATCAGGTAAAGACCCTGTGTTTCCTACCAGCTATCGTCCCATATCCATCATTAATGTTGATCTTAAAATAATCTGCAAAGCCCTCGCAAAAAGGATAGAGAAAGTAACCCCTCTTATAATACATCCTGATCAAACTGGTTTTATTAAAGGGAGACATTCATCCACAAATTCACGTAGACTAATAGATTTAATAGATTTTTCTTACTGTAAAACATTAAAACTAATATATAATCTCTAGATGCAGAAAAAGCATTTGATAGAGTTAACTGGAAATTCTTATTTGCAACCTTACATAAATTTGGCTTTGGAAGTTCTTTTATAAACTGGTTGACAGTATTATACAGTTCACCAACAGCATGTATCAGGACTAATAACCAAACATCATCTAGGTTTTATCTTCAGAGAGGTACCAGGCAGGGATGTCCTCTCTCTCCCTCCCTGTTTGCTATTTTTATTGAACCACTAGCTGCAGCAATCAGGCAAACTCACAATATTAAAGGCATAAAATGCAATAACATAGAACATAAAATCAGTCTTTATGCAGATGATGTATTACTTTTTCTCCAGCATTCACAAACCTCTTTCTCTCAGGTAATTGGGTTGATAAACTCTCACTCAAACGTTTCAGATTATTCTATAAATTGGTTAAAATCTACAGTTCTTCCAATCAATTGTTCTGTCCAGAATCCACCTAATACACAACTACAGTCAGGGAATATTACTTATTTAGGTTTCAATGTCTCACCATGACTGGCACATTTAATGAAGCTAAACTACATCCCACTTTTAAAAAAAGTGGAAGATGATCTTGCAAGATGGAAATCCCTACCCATATCACTTATGGGAAGGGTTGCTTCAATAAAAATGATGGTTTTGCCCAGAATCGACTACTTATTCTCAATGATCCCAAGTAAACCATCACTAGACTGGTTGAGATCTCTGGACTCCTCTGTCTCTAAATTTCTTTGGAAAGATAAACCCCCACGTATCAGCTTAAAAACACTGCAGAAGACCAAAGAAAAAGGAGGTCTAGATCTACCAGACTTCCATTATTATTTCTTAGCCAACAGGCTCCAATACATCTGAAGATAGTTAAAACATAGCTACCTAGATGACTCCTGGATAGACGTAGAACACTATGCAATAAGATAAAACTTTCAGACCTACCATTTATTAGCTCAAATATAAAACGACATGAATGCTTTAAAATGCTTTAAATATCAGCTCCTCTCTGACAGCATGGTGGGAATTTCTAAAAATGACAGAGTCCACAATAATCCCATGCAGACGTAAACCCATCTGGAATAACCCCGACATCTTGCAAAAAAAAAAAAGTATGACAAGTTTTCCAGACTGGAGGTGCAATGGAATTGAATACCTGGAACATATATTTGAAGGAACAGACTTTATCCCATTTAATACATTAATTACACAATATGGAATTGATAAAAACAAATTCTTAGAATATCAACAAATTAAATCTATTATTAAAGGTAAATTTAGGCTCAATACAGTTGAATTACAAATTCCAGCAAGAGTTTAAGATTTTCTTAATCTTAATCTCTCTTGGGGCTCTGGGGCGCCGCACTCCCTGGCTGTGGTCCTGGCCGGGGGTCGGCCGGCGTGGGGTCTCTGTTGCCTGTGGGGGTCGGGGCCGGCATGCACGGCCGCCTCTCTCTTTTTCTCTGGGCCGATTGTCATCGCCGGTCCCTGTATGGCATCTTGCCTTGTTTGCTGGTTGGGGTGCCTGGCTGGTGGTCGCGGTGGCTGGGTGGCATTTCTGGGCCTGATAAGTCCTTTTTTCGCACTGGACTTAGCTCCTGGGTCTTGGTCTTTATGCGTTGCGTTGCGGGGCTCTGGGGTCGGGCATTTGCCCTGGTTCGGTCGGACCTGCGGGTGGACTGGCCGGGGAGTGGGCGTGCAGGGCAGGTGGATGGGGCGCTGGGTTTGGTTGCCTGCCGGGCCATTGAGCAGCAGTGGTCGCTCCACAAGGGAATGGGGCTGGTGGATGTCGGCCAGGTGGGTTGGCCGCCTGGTTCATCGGTTTGCTCCTGGTCTGGGCAGGTACGTCGCCGGGGTTTGGGCTGCGGGGACCTCCGATGCGCAGGTGGCGCTGGGGGCCTCCTTTGTTGGCGGGTAGGCTATTGCTAACTAGCGACAGGTGCTCTCACCCCACGAGGGCACTTGGACGGGGAGGAGGGGTGTGCTGGAGGGGGGGCGAACTCAACCTGGGTGTCTAGTGTCCTTTGTGTTCCGATAGAAGAGCGAATGTCAGGGTGGGTTTAGTTCTCCTTCTGGGATGGGGCTGGAGGGACTGCCTTGGGGTCCGTGGGGCTTGGTGGTGCTGTGGCCGTGGGCCCCGGGTTGAACGTGCCATGGCCTCCCTCCCCTGGTGGATCCCGGTGAACAGCGGTGCCTATTGGGGTCAGTGGGGGAGCTGGCTCCCTGGGAAGACATTTTGTCTCCCAGTCCTTCCCTCCCCATCCCCGAACACCTCTGTCCACCCGCTCCATCACTTTATCACTCATATAGGGTCTTGGGGCATGGGCACATCACTGGGGTGCGAGGAGGGGTTTCCCTCCTCGCTATCCCGTGGCGTCCTGGGTCCCAATTTTAATATACAACTTGGACACTCCCACTTATAACATTTTCATGCGACACACATGTAGGGACTTTGGGGTGGGCACACTTTTTGGCATCCAGAGGGGGAGCGGTTCAATCAGCTTCACCTCTGGTGCCGGTGCCCACTGTTAAACCACATATAGACACTGAGGGCTCGGGGTGGGGGTTGGGGGATGTGTGGCTGCCTTCCCCACATCCCACCCCTCTGTTCTAAATGCACATTATAACAACACGCATCAACACCATACTCGAGCGGGAGGACAGAGGCTAGGGGTCTTCTCACACCCCTGTTCGCTACGGGCCATCAGGGGTTGGGGTCCGGAGGAGGAACAGGTGGTCTGGTCGGGGTCCTGGGCTGTCGGGCTGCTTCGCCACTGTGGGGCCCTTGGCGGTCTGCTTGTCTCCGTCCTAGAAGGTAGGGGTCCATCTCCCAGGTTCGGGGGCTGGTGGCTCTACTGGGGCATCGGTACCTGGACCTGGGAGCATGAAGTGTGTATGGGGTGTGTGAGTGAGGGTACAGCGTCATTTCTTGGGTGTCTTGGTGAGTTAGTGAGAATGTATGTGTTTAAGAGGGAGGGAACGTATGACTGTGTCAGTATGTCTTTGTCTGCCTTTCAGGTTGGGTCTTGGGCTGCCCTCTTGCCTGGCGCACCTCAGGCCTTACATTTAATGGAGGGCCTATTTCCCCTCCATCACTCCCCGCCAGTGACGGTTGCCCCTGCCAACTGGTGCGTCGGTGGTCAATCCGGTTTAGACCTGGTGCGTGCCTGGCCGGGCCTGGGGGGGCCTGTGTGTCGGCCGATATCTTCCTTTGGTTGGTTGGGGCACCTCTTTTAGGGGTGCCAGGTTTGGGATTGTTGATAGTTGGGATTTTTGGGTGGTGCCTGCTCGGTGGCTCGGCGGGATACGGATCCAGCGTCTCTGCTCGTTCAATCACCTGCTCTGTGCGCACGGTGCGTGGTCGGTTCATTGGCGGGTTGGACCGGCCCTGGCCTGTGTTGGATGCCTGGTCTCAGTGCTCTGCGTTGCGTGGGATCAGGACTCGGGAGCTGGTACAACTTGGTGTCCAGGTGCTGGCTGAGCTCGGCCTGGGGATGCCGTCCGTCCGCTCATCTATCGGTGGGGCGCCCTGATGTGGGGCAGGGGTGGGGCGCTGGAATGTTGGCGGTGGGGATTGGCCCGGGGTGGTGGTGGCGCGTGGCGGCCGGCCACGACCGCGGCAGTGCCGGGGGCCCCTTGTCGGCCGGTCCCTTTTCGAGTCCCTGATGGGGGGTGGGGCGCCCCTGGGCCCCGGCTCTCCAGTTCCATTGACCGGCCCGCCCTGGCACGGCTGGTTGCCGGCAGGGCCCGTGAGCTTGTCACTGCTGCGCCCCGGGCCCCTGCATAGTAGCCGCTGGACGTTCCCCTGGGGTTCTACTTTGCTCCTCTCTTGGGGGATGCGGTCGGCCCCGCCCGGGTCCGCCTGGGGCTCTGGGGGTCCTTTGGACGTCTTGGCTCCGATCTCCTTCATGTCTGCATTGAATCCTGGGAGGCGGATTGATGTCTGCTCACACCAGCTATCGAACACTCTTATGGAGAAACCTTATATGCACCAGCATGCTCTCACACACACACATAGATGTGGAGGATTGAAAATTCTTGCTTGGTTGTAAGTGCTAAATATTTATTTTCTGGACCATTATACAAATATTTTTTTTTAAACCATATAATGTGATTTTCTGTATTTGTCTTTGACATTCTGTCTCTCAGAGTTGAAGTGTACCTATGATGACAATTACAGACCTCTCTCATCTTTTTAGGTGGAACAACTTGCACAATGGATGACTGTTAAATACTTTTTTGCCCCACTCTATCCACCCATCCACCCACCTATCCATCCATCCTCCCATCTATCCATCCATCCGTCCATCCATCCATCTATCCATCCATCCATCCATCCATCCATCCATCCATCCATCCATCCACCTACCTACGGCTTGATTAGAGAAACTGCATGTTAACTACTCAGTATATTCTGCTAAAACTTCAAAGCAGTCTCCAGAGGAAAAAGAGAGAGCTATGACATTGCAAGTTTGCTGATAGACTTACTACACCTTTGGGGTGTTTTAAAGAGAAACTTAGCACAACACAACCCTTACAGCAGAAAGCAAAGCTTCTTTTGAAGAATGACAGAACATCTCTTAGGAAATGTATGCAGCACTGATTTCCTCCATGCTGTGGGACACTGAGTCAGTTACAAAACATGAGGATCAAACTAGGAAGAATGAACATTTGAATCTTAATAATAGAAGACATGATGACATTTTGAGTTCATATTATGCACATTTTCATTTTGATGTATTCATCAAAACATATTGACTGGAAAGCAATTACAAGGATGTGCAGTAACTGCATGTTTTTCAAGACTTCAGTGTAAACACCAGTGGTGGATTAACAAACATACAAAAATTGTCATCAATAAAGGGCAGAATATTCTGATTTATTATTGGTCTCAGATGCACCAAAAAAAAACTGCTAGTGAACTAACCGTTCGATTTTTAGCTTGATCGGCAAGTTGGAAACAAAAAATCTGATATTTATCCAGTCAGTAAATGCACCTTACTTAAGCACTACCAGGTCACAGTGACAATAACACGTTTTAGTGGGGAACGAACCAAGTAAAGAAGACTCAGTTTGCTAGGTACCAGTGAAGAACATCCACAAAAGCAATGTTTTCTATGGAGGAATGTCGGCTGTTCATTCACGATGCCACACTGGGGATGTTAAACATGGGCAGATAATAGGAGGCTGAACTTCTTACAGCAAAGTCATTGTATTTTATCTTGTGGGAGAGTGCAATACAATCCATCCTGGAACATCCTGGATAAGCGAATGTTGGGAGCCTTGAGGAAATCCCTAATCTCAATGTTAATGCAGCACATTGTAAAAGTTTAAAATATCCCCTCTCAACTAATTTTGTTTGTTTTGACATGATGTTAAATTACTGTTTAACTGCAGAGCTGCATAACACAATACTGATTTCTTTCCCACAAAATGTCTCGCCACATTTGACCCATAAATAAATGGTCACAGTAGAAAGGATGCTTGGGCCTTGGTATTGTTACAAAATCAACTAATGAACAAATTACACAGAAGCACAGATTTCAAAACAAGAAAATTATTGACATTCTGTCCCAAGGTGACATACCTAAGGTCTTGGCCACCTCCAAGTCTTGCTGCATGTATCCGAGGCTCTTCTCTGTGTTGCCCAGGGACCAATGGGCGCTGCTGAGGGCAGAGAAGACGGAGCCGCGTAGCTTGAGGCTGCACGTCCCTATCTTCAAAGCGGCTTCGAGCACCACCACGGAGGCCGTGTGGTGGCCTGCTGTCAGTAGCTCCTGGCCAATCACAGACACCACCACAAAGGGACTTTTGTCGAGCTTCATCTTTTGCAGTTGCTGATAGGTGGGCTCCAGAGAATCTGCGCAGAGCAAACACATGTTAGACACAGACTACAAAGTCTGTGAAAGCACACGCAACATTCTGCTGCCATGCTGAGTGACAATAGCATGTGAGGTAGATTGTGGGAAATGAGTTACATATTTGTAAAGTCAGTTAAAGGTGGCATTTGTTGCCACTCAAATTGTACTTTCTTTAAATAACAGCTTTTCCCAGCTTCCATAATCATAGCCTGTAGCTTGGCTAAGTGACGGCTGTCCTTGACAATTTAACAATAACGCAATGCACTGTATGAGTCATTTTTTTGAATTCTTCCTCCTTGACTTCGGTAATCTTAGGCAATTTTCACTGCATAAAATGAGAAATGTTTAGACCATTGCTGGTGACTCTTTTCTCACAAACCACATAATGAGATTATGCCAATAATTCTACCTTTTTTCAGGTAAAATGGCAGTTTGAAAAAGCTACAGCAGGGTATTAACTTTAAAATGACAGGATGACAGGAAAACAAAGGCAGCTCATGCCAGTATGTAGTGGAGATGTAATGGAGGAACACTGAGCAAAGGAGATGTACAAGGTAACCTTGGAAGAGGCTGAAAACTCACACAATGACATAAATCAATGGTGGACCACATGGGATCGGGGATCTAGAGCCTTTGCAGATTATAAAGCCCTGTAGCAGACAGCAACATCGAACGTCCTGACCGGACCATAGAGTATGGAGGTCTTTGTGTCTAATGATGCATATGTGATCCTTTGTGTATGTATTTCAATAGATGGTGAGTTCCTGAAATATTTATACAACATAAACATATTTATACCGCGAACATCATCAGTGTGTTTTATTGGATGTTTGTGTGATATGCCACCACAAAGTAAAATTTTGCTTTAAAGTGGAATTAAAACAAGACGTGGTTTTATAAATGTCTCACAAATAAAATAAGAATAGTGTGGCATGCATTGGTACTCAGCCCCCTTTACTCTGATACCTGAAAATGAATCCAGTGAAAACAATTGCTTTCCAAAGTCTCCTAATTAGCATGTAATTTAACCTCAGTATAAATCCAGCTGTTTGTAAAGCCTGAGAGGTTTGTTAAAGAACACTTACGAATAACAGCATCACCAAGACTAAGGAAGGCAAGGCAAGGCAAGGCAATTTTATTTGTATAGCACACTTTCAACAGCAGGGCAATTCAAGGTGCTTTACATGATTTGGTGATTTAAAAGAAACATATAAAAGAAACACACATTACACATGATACACAATAAAGCAAGAGAAAAATAAAAAAAGCAAGAGAGCATGAACACATTTCATACATATAACATCAAGCATTTACTCAAAGGCAATTCTAAACAGATGGGTTTTTAGTCTCGATTTAAAGCAGTTCAGAGTTTCAGCAGCTCTACACTCGTCAGGAAGTCCGTTCCAGATAAGGGGAGCATAGAAAGTGAAAGCTGCTTCTCCATGTTTAGTTCTGAGTCTAGGGATGTTTAGTAGGCTAGAGTTGGAGGACCTGAGTGGTCTTGGTGGTTGGTACCATGACAACAGGTCTTCAACATATTTTGGTGCTAAGCCATGTAATGATTTATAAACTAGTAAAAGTATTTTAAAGTCTATTCTCTGAGCTACAGGGAGCCAGTGTAAGGACTTTAGAACTGGGGTGATGTGCTCTACTTTCCTGGTTCTAGTGAGGACGCGAGCGGCAGCGTTCTGGATCAGCTGCAGCTGTCTGATTGACTTTTTAGGCAGACCTGTCAAGATGCTGTTGCAGTAATCAGTCCGACTAAAGATAAACGCATGGATGAGTTTTTCTAGGTCGTGTTGCAAAATCAGTCCTTTAATCCTAGAGATGTTCTTCAGGTGATAGAACGCTGACCTTGTTATTGCCTTTATGTGACCCTGGAGGTTGTAATGTAGAGCTGAGTGTCATCCGCGTAGTTATGGTAGCTAATGTTATTGGTCGCTATAATCTTGCCTAGTGGGAGCATGTAGATATTAAATAAGAGGGGCCCCAGGATGGAGCCCTGGGGCACCCCACATGTGATTTCTGTTCGTTCTGATGAAAAGTTTCTTATTGAAACATAGAAGTCCCTGTTCTTTAGGTAAGACTCGAACCAGCCAAGTACTGTACCAGAGAGTCCGACCCAGCTCTCCAGTCGTTCCAATAAAATATCATGATCAACAGTGTCAAATGCTGCACTGAGGTCCAACAGAACCAGCACTGTGGTTCTTCCACAGTCTGTATTTATACGGATGTCATTAAATACTTTGACGAGGACAGTCTCGGTGCTGTGGTGAGCGCGGAAACCAGACTGAAAAACATCAAAACGGTTTGTCGTTGTTATGAAGCCATTTAACTGCTGAAACACAGCTTTTTCAATAATCTTACTGATGAATGGGAGATTAGAGATTGGCCTGTAGTTCTGCATTAACGTGTTGTCCAGATTTTTCTTCTTTAGCAGTGGTTTAATAACTGCTGTTTTTAAAGGCTGAGGGAAGAAACCTGATAGCAGTGATGAGTTCACTATTTGAACAAGATCAGAACCAATAACAGGAAGAACTTTCTTTAGAAAAGCTGTGGGTAGGATATCAAGACAGCAGGAGGAGGAGCTTAATTGGATAATGATTTTTTCAAGGCTGTTCTGGTTTAATTCGTGGAATTCAGACATTTTCTCTACATTGTTGTTGATTGGGGATGGCACTGGTTGTGGGTTCGATATTGAGGTACAGATTGACCGTTTAATTGTTAGAATCTTTTCAGTGAAAAAGCTGGCAAATTCATTGCAGGCCCTGGTAGAGTTTAGTTCTGGGGCTACTGTCACTGAAGGATTAGTTAGTCTTTCCACTGTTGCAAATAGAGTCCGTGCGTTATTAATGTTTCTGTTGATGATTTCAGAAAAGAACGATTCCCTAGCATCTTTTATAGTTAGCTGATATCTATTCAGTCTCTCTTTGTAGATCTCACAGTGAACCTGGAGTCGAGTTTTCCGCCATTTTCTCTCGGCTCGTCGACACTCTCTTTTTTCACTTCGTACCAGTGGATTACTTGTCCACGGAGACTTCTTTCTACCTGAGACTACTTTCACTTTAGTTGGAGCAATGGAATCCATGATGTCTGAGATTTTCGCAAGGAAATTATCTACCAACTTATTTACTGAGTTTGAGTTGGGAGATGAGGGGGATGTGGTGAAAGGATAAATACGTTTAAAGGTTTCTACTGAACTGTCCCCTAGAAAACGCTTTTTTATAGTGGTCTTACTGTGGCTGGATAATTTAGCAGAGATGGTACTTTGAAAGAAAACACAGAAATGGTCAGATAATGCAATATTAATTACAGAGATGTCAGAAATATTTAAACCTTTGCTGATAATTAAGTCCAGAGTGTGTCCTTTATTGTGTGTTGGTTGTTTGACATGCTGGATCAGTCCAAAGTTGTGGAGAGTATCATCTAATGTTTTTGCTTGTCTATCTTGGGGGTTGTCGGTATGGATGTTAAAGTCCCCCACGATGATTAGTTGGTCATAGTCGATACATATTACAGAAAGAAGGTCATTGAAATCATTAAAGAAGTTAGAGTTAAGTTTTGGTGGTTTATATAAACTTAGAAATAACGCTTTGTTAGGCTCATTTATCTGGGTGGCTAGGTATTCAAAAGATTCAAACGCGCCCAGAGTTACCTTTTTAAAGTTCATTGAGTTGTGAAAGATGGAACACAGCAGACGGGTCGGGGAGAAAGTTGCGGAGAAGTTTACGGTGAGGTTTGCTTTTAAAACCAAAACTAAGAGTCCCTAAACACACAGTCAGGGCTACAATAAAATGCTTTAAATCACATGTTAGAATGGACCAATAAAAGCCCAGACCTAAATCAAATTGTAAATCTGTGGCAAGACTAGATAACTGCACAGATGTTTTCCATCTAATCTGACTGAGATTGAGCAATTCTTCAGAGAAGCATGGGCAAAGTTTTCAGTCACCAGATGTGCAAAGCTGGTAGAGACATTTGCAGCTGTAACTGCAGCAAAATGTGGTTCAACATGTATTTTTTTAGGGGAGCTACATACACATGTATATAAATACACACCACATTGACAAAATGTGTATAGGTTTCTGGTGTATCAATACTTGGGCACTCTATAGTACAGTGAGACTGGTGAAAAGAGTTGGTTCCAATTAGATCAAAGCATTACACACTACAGATAGTCTCCCTATCTAAGCTGTGTCTAATTTACTTTTTATCATCAGATCAAAGTTGTTGGAACTGTTAAGAATTTACTGACATTTAAACACATCAACATCTAAAAAAATGGAGTATACCATTGAACCCCACAAGAATGCTTATTCATTTACACACACACACACACACACTCACACAATATAAAATGCATCCCCATAAAAGCACACAAAAGCACAACTGATGATGCTCTTTCAAGAGCATCTCCTCTGTTCCGCCACTTGGCAGAATGTTGTGCTTATGAAGACAGTGCATGCATATTATATCCATTCACATCTTGTAATTGCCTTCAGAGTGACACTGAGAGCTGAATCATAAATCAAACGCATAAATCAAAAAGTGCTTTAAAAAAAAAAACAGTGTCATGGCTGTTACGTTCATGAACAGGTCATTGTGACAACACTGGAGTGCACTGTTGCCTACACACCACACAGGCACAGAAATAGATGCAGGAGTTTGCTTTAAACAAGCCATGAGATACGTATGATCCGAGATGTCACTGGGATGCACACAGGCACCAACAAAGTAATTCTGTGATACATTTTCGCCTGATATGCTTCTCAAAATATCTTTCCAACATTATCACTGTAACTAGAAACTCCTCTTTATATTTTGATGGGACATGGTCATTAGTTCATTTTCCAGACTAGCTTTGTATTGTTCAGACTCCCTACAGTATGTCTCAGCTGTCAGGAAGTCGAAGGTTGGACATGCTTCTTTTTCTGCATAAATCTGATCAAAAAAGCATAGATTTTTGCTTTCTAAATACGATAAGGAGAATTCGTTAAATATTCCATCTTTATTTTACTGCTACATGTGTGCAATATTGGATTTCTTATCTGGTTTGACTCTCCTGTGCAGCGACAACTGCAAAAAATAACTTGTAACAGTTAATTAGGTACTGAGTACAGAGCAACACTGATAATTCCACAATATTTTCTTTTTTTAAGGCTTTTGTCAATCCAAAGCAAAACAGGGGTTGACCTGCTGAACAACCGTTTTTCTCGGGAGGGTAAATTAAGGCAGTGCAGTCAGATTATTTGAATTTAAACACCAGTAAAAAGCTCACAACATAGTCTCCATTTTTCAAATCTAAAATAAAGCTGTTAAGCTGGCATTATTTAAGTTTTATTTTGTGTCCAATCTTTGTTTTTCTGTTTCCATAGGAAAAACTAAAGGAGATATGCTTTACATATCACAACATGATATTGATAGATGATACAGACCCAGGAAAGAAAACTTAGTGGACCATTAACGAGGCAGAGAAAGAGTGAGGTAGGTAAGGTTCTACCAGTTCACCCTTTCATAAAATTCGGATGACATGTCTCCATAACATGCTGTACTTTTCCCTGCAACATTCTCAACGTGACTCTTCAAGATGCTGCAGGAAGAATGTATTACTGTATTTCTCATTCTTTTTCTATGGGCATATTCAGCCATCAGGCTCTGGCTATTGAATCCCCGCTTTACTTCCATAAGTTGTCTAGTTTAATATAGAAGATCTGTCTCATTTACTATTTTAATCATTTTGCCAACATGATCTTAAACAGGAGTCTTCAATTCTTTCCCATTCAAATATATATATATATATATATATATATATATATATATATATATATATATATATATATATATATATATATATAACTATAAATTTTGAGATTAGAAAATACCAAATGAAAACAGTTGCTGTGTTGCTTCCATTTACTGCTCTTCATTGCTTAAAGGTAAACTACCTCTACAAATATGAAACCACTACAAGGATGCTGTCTTTGATTCTTCAGTTACTAACATATTTTATGTTGAGAATCAACCATATCGCTGAACAGTAAGTGACTGTTTTCCGCTGCATTCATTACATAAGATTCTTTTATTAGCATTTTCTGTTTTTTCCTTTAGAATCAAATGGGTATAAATTTGCAAATGATTTTTTTAATTTCATAGCAATGTTTCACAAATCAGCTTTAACATCTATTTCTGAACATTTGAAAAAACAAAATCCTTCTGACGATATGTGCATCTCGTTCTTTTTTACAGGTTGACTGGTCTTGACAAACCAACAGCAAACCCAAGGACTCCTACTGTATCACCGCAAATAGCAGGGCTAAAAAACCAGTGCAACATAAACTGGGTTACCATAAATGCAAGACAATAGGAACATCCTTAAAAAAAATCACAAAAATTCTGGTCAAGGTAGAACTTCATTTGAGTCCAGTTCTTGATTGTAGTCCACTAATTGGGAACCTCTGAATGAGAATTAAGACTCAGAGAAAATTAACATGTCAAACATTAAATACTTAAATACTCATTTTTCCCTGCTTTTTAAAATATTATGTTACAGTAGGATGTGATTAAATTAACAATGGTTTCAGTGCACTGAACTGTGATCATCTATCTGTGAGATCAGTACATACTTCAATTGCAACCAGATTTAATCTGCAGTTTTTTTGGCAGCATGGCAATAATATACAGCTACTGTAAATGCACAATGGAAAATCTTACTTCATATAGATTATATAGTAATAGTTAAGACTTAAATCTAAGAGCATAACTGAAAAAATATTTATTACATTTTATTTTTTACGAAGTTACTTATTGGACTGGCTATCTTTTTATCACACTTCAGTGTGGCAAGTGGAACAACGGAATGTAAAAATTCATTACATAAATAAACTTGATTAAAACAACATACCATTATTTACTTTTTTAGGTTGTTTTTGCACATTTTCTATAATGCTGATGACTGTCGGACTGAATCTGGGTATGAATGTCCCTTCTTAAAGGAGAAAGCATTACCGCCTACCTTTCACTTGTCCAGGGACTTTGGCTCTGTAAAACAGATTATCCTCCCTGTTTGCCAGCGTAATATTGATTATCACCCCCATGTGCCAACAGCCCCTCTGAGAGGATCATTGTTTTTAATCCTTTGACCTAGCTACCTCTCCTTAACACACCTTGGATTAGGTCTTGCCGTGGTTGCCTGGCACTCAGGGAAGTAGGGTAAACAATTAGGGGATTAAGTGGCTTGGCCTAAATATTGCTCTTCCTCCACTGAGAACACCCATTCTTGTCCACAATGGACTGGTCTGGGCTCAGACCCAAATTTGTTTTGTTTTTGTTTTGGTTCCAATTGCAGGCTGAGAGCTCAAGGTGGGTAAGATGGGCAGTCCATTCTTCTCTCCCTATGCCAGTTTTTCCCCTTTGCATATGCACCCAAATGTTCAGAGATCTCCTGCATTTGATTTCTCACTGTACAAGTCTCATAATAGATTTCACACAAAAAAAAATTTGGGCCATAAAACCAGTTCACATTTATTCAGAGACCCTGTTTAACTATAGTTTGGCAAAAAGGTAGTGGTGATGAAAAATTTAAGGGTAAACTAAACCAGTAAAACAGGTACATGTAGAATGTATTTAAAATGCTAACTTATAATATTAAAGCTTTAGATTTTTATATTACATAGATTAACAACAAACTAATATATTTCCAACGTTTAAAGTTCATTTAGATTATCAAGGCTTCCAGCTGATAAAATCCCATATTTCCATTTCTCAGATATTATAAGTCGGTCCTCAACCATCTTTGCCCCTTGGTGAGGTCCGCTGCAGTTTGACTACCAGCCTGGTATCAGGGTGGATGATGCCATCATCTACCTCCTGCACTGAGCTCTGACCCACCTGGAGAAGCCTGGAAACACTGTGAGGTTCATGTTCTTTGATTTCTCCAGTGCTTTCAACACCATGGAGCCAAGACTTCTAAGGGACAAGCAGCAGCTCTCAGGAGTGGACCACCACATGTCCCAGTGGATACTGGACTACCTCACTGGGTCCCCACACTATGTTAGGACACAGGGCTGTGTCTCCAACAAGCTGGTCTGCAGTAAAGTGGTCCAACAGGGAACTGTGCTGGCACCATTCCCCTCTCAGCCTATACACTGCAGACTTATTCATCAACTTCACAGGCTGACTCTGTCATTAGTCCCATTCGGACATACCAGTTCTAGAAACGCAGTTCTGAGAACTACCCGCCTCGAGTTTAGTTATAGGAACCACCCCTCCCCATGGGGAATTTTCCATTTTGCGTTCACACATGAGTGGTGACCTTGATAGGGATTTTTCGCCAGCTTTGTCCATTTTTTTTCTGTTGTTGTGATCTCGTAAACACTGCTGTGAGAATTTTTAAAAATGGCAAGGCCAGGAGAAGCGCATATCAGGCAAGGGTGTTGCTTGTCAGTTCTACCAATCACCAAAGACCTACATATTTGAGTTCCTATGGGATTCGGAAAAGACCCTGCCTCAGAGTAGGAGCTAAAATGGTTATAGGAACTGAGGGCCATAGTCACTAGTTCCTATATGTCTGAACACGGCAAAAAACATCGTGGTTCCTGAAAAGGTTACAGGAACCCCAAAAGATTCCTACAGTGCGAAAAAGCGTATATTCTTAGTCTCATCATAGAGGAGGATGACTCAGAGTACACACAGTGAACTAAGGACTTTGTGGACCGGTGCCAGTGGTACCACCTACTGATTAATACGAAAATTAAGGAGCTAGTGGTGGATTTCAGCAGGCGTAGGACCGCCGCACTAACACCGGTGACTCTTCCAGGGAGTGGACATTGAGATAGTGGACTCTTATAAGTATACGAGGGTTCACCTGAACAATAAACTGGACTAGACTCCCAACACTGATGCTCTTCATAGGAAGGGCTAGAGCAGACTATACCTGCTGAGGAGACGGAGGTCTTTTGGAGTGAAGGGGGCACCCCTGAAGACTTTGCTTAACTCTGTGGTGGCATCAGCCAGCTTCTATGGTGTAATATGTTGGAGCAGTAGCTTATCTACAGCTGAGAGGAAGAGGTCAGATAAGATCAGCCGGAAGGCCAGCTCTGTCCTAGGATGCCCCCATGACGCAGTGCAGGTGGTGGGAGACAAAAGAACTCTGATTTAAAAAACATCACTGTCAGACAGTGTCTCCCACCCTGTTGCTGAACTGAAGAGCTACTACAGGGACAGACTATTGTATCGTAGGTGCACAAAGAAGTGTTCTGCAGATTCTTCCTCCCAGCAGCTGTAAGACTTTATTACCATCACTGCTCCCAGCAAACTTAACAAGTCTTTATAAATCTGCTATTACATGCAGAACCCTGTGTGCAGTTTTCTCACTTCTACATGGTCTGTTTTTTTTATTTTATTTATGCACATATATCTTCATGTACATCTTGTAGATTTTCTTTTCTAAATTAACCTTTATCTGTATTGTTGGTTCTGCTGTCTCTCATCATCCTGACACTCTGCAAACTTATTGCAGTTTGGAGGGTGTCATTAACCATCTGCTGAAAAAATGTCAAGTCAGCAGTCTTCATCACTATTGTGGGGGCCTTAACAATAAATTAATAGCATTTCTCAACTCAAAATCATTTTTATATATTTTATTTTTATATAATATTGTAATTTTCTGGACAAGCAACTTTTGGGGTTTCTTTAGGTATGAGCTATACCTTTCAAAATTAGAAGAAGAAAATGCTTGTAATGCATCATTCTGTGCAATGAATACATATAATATAGGGTTTCATTTTTTAATCAAATAACTGAAATAAATTAAAATTTATTCAGACTTACTCTATATAAACATAAACTTGTGGGGATTTTTTTGTTTTAATGCATGTTATGAATATGAACCCAAAAAAAAGCATTGGATCTGCTGATCATAAGGTCCTATTAACGGAAAACTGGCAGATTTTCATCTCTGAGCATTTCTAATATATCCTCTAAATTATCAGAAGTAAAACCGTTATGTTGGGTTGACAGTGATCGCTTCCTACTCAGTGACAAACCACAGGTATTAAGGCCCAGCAACAGCATCAGTTCCATAGTCACAATCTCGGTTTCAACGTAGGGCTAAAGATCCACTCAGCTTCAGGAAAAAGGCTTGTACAAGGCCAGGCAAACACAATGGCATTAATGTTGGATGCTCATTTAGATAACAAGCTATCTGTGTGAGCGATCAGGCTGAGTGACAATAAGATATGCTGAAGCTGCAGGCATCATGCCTCCAAGCCTGAAGGTAAGTACTCGACACAAACAGTCGGTAACAAAGAAAAAAAGATAGACAGAAAGACTGCCTGCTTGCTGTAAAGCTGGAAAAAAAATTGACAGATAAAGTCACCCCAACATGAGTATTGACTGACAGGACGAGGATTATCTGTGAAGCAGTCATTTAAACTGCTGTAGGACAAAATGTGTGAAGATGGTGCAGCAACGAAGATAGTGAAATATACATGAATATCTGCTGAGACGCACATGCTGACGCGTAGGGTGCTGAGCTTCAACAAATCTCACCTCGTAGCGGTGACTTCATGGCGGCTTCCACCATCCCCACAAGCAGCTGAAGGCTCTTGGGGTCCTGGGCCAGCCCAGAGGCGAAGGCGGCCAATGCGTCCGCATGGCGTCCAAGGTACTGAAGGGCAACACCCTGTCGGAAGTATGCCTGTAAAACAAATGCAAGAAGGGGTCGGAAAGAGTTATCAGGGATCCGGTCGTTTACCACAGCATGGGGCTTTATTCAAACACATTACCAGAGACACTCATTTCACGCCATTTGCATTTCTTCCACATGAGCAGTTTCGCCAAACATGGCACCTCTTTGCTTTGTACCCCCATTATAGAATGATCAGTGGGGTTTTTTTGTACTTGTTAATTGGATTATGAGTTTTACATAAATGCACATGTTACACTCTGGATGGCTGCCTTCTCAGGAGCAAGTGTTTGGCTTTTTTCTCCATTTGCTGCAGGAGTAAAGTGCACATGTAAAGTTGAATTCTCTTTGGATGTGTTTGAAATAAGTAAAGAGGAAGAGAAATTAATATGGGATGAGGGCCCATAGCTGCCCCGCAAGAGTTTTCATACACCTTGAATTAAAAAATTATATATTTTCTTACAATCACAAATTAAAATGGGTTTTAATTGGATTTTATGCGATAGACTAACACGAGGTGTGCAGTTGGGAAGTGGATTCATAGTATGTTTTCTTTTTTTTTTTTTTATAAAACCTTAAATCTGTGGTAGCACATGTACTCAGTCAAATTAGTCAATAGTTTGTAGAACAACATTTAGCTGGGATTCCAGCTACAGGTCTCTACCAGCTCTGCACAACTACAGTCTGATATTTGTCAACTCTTTTTTTTTTTTTTGAAAACAGCTCAGCTCCAATCAGGCTGGGTAGAGAGCACCTGTTAATGATAATGAACAGATTATCTACTTCATTTTAAGCCTGTACTTTGACTAGCCTATTCTAACACCTGGGAGTGCTTTGATGTGTTTTAGCTCTGCCAGTATGCTTTAGGATTTTCTTTCACCCTTTTTCCTATCAGCTCTCACTTTCTGTCCTGCTGCTGCTGAAGAAAGGCATCTCCACTGCATGTTTCCGCCACCCCCATGGTGTGTTTATTCAGGTAGATGTGAAGTGTTATTTTCCACCACATGAGGCTTCAAATGTTTGCCAAAGAATTCAGGTTTTGTCTCATTAGAACAGAGACCCTTCTTCCACATGTCTGCTGTGTCCCCCTACATGGCTCGCAGCAAACAACAAATTACACTTCTTATGAATTTCTTTCAATAATAAATGTGTTTTTGTCACTCTTCCATTGAAGCCAGATTTATTGAGAGACTAATATATATCCAACTGACAGATTCTTCCAACAGAGCTGGGTATTTCTGTGGATTTAATGACATAGAGGTGGACCCTATTTACTTATCAGGTGATTGCAATCTTTCTATAGCTCTAGAAACAATACTCATATATTCAGCCAACTATACATACTTCACTTTAACAGGATGTAGTTGTAAAAGTCAAACAACTGGCAGCAGATTTAGAATGGTCCTTCAATACAGTAAAAATTAAATGGATGTGTAACTCAATCATTTATTTATAAAGCTGAGAAACACATATAAACCATCACAAACTGCATGCAGCTTGTGCAAGATTATTCCTTTCCAAAAGAGAATAAAATGTTTTGAACATTTAGCAGAGTGAAACCTAAAACAGATGCCGTCTCTGAGATCAAAAGATCCATCAATAAGTCAGATTTTTTTTTTAATGTCATCTTGGACTCTCAAGAGAAAAATAATTAGGTTCCACGCAGACGTGTGACTCAAAATATCTTTTATATTTGAGGCCTGATCAAACAATAATCCAAGTAAATTGTTAAATCTGACTCTGGTCCAGTTTAACTTCAACCGCAAAGATTTAAAGAACTAGACTCAACTCAGTACTCATGATCCAAACCACAAAATCCTCCAAGGAAAAAGCAAACTGTCTCTCAGAACAGTCACATCTTGGCCTTTTTTCATCCGAAGTACTTGACTATATCTGTAAAGCATGCGAAAAAAGAAGGAATGAGAAGCATGTTGGGAAGCCGTCATCTTTAGAGGCCTATTGGTGTTTTCGTGTGTTTGTTTATGCGAGAGGAGCTGGAGTCCCGGCTGCCGCTTGGCCATATCCTGAGTGAGTAGGCAGTCATTCCACTCACAGCCTCCAAAAGTGACACGAAGGCTAATTTTCCATTAGCATCTAAGAGGCCTTTTCATTAGTCTTTCCGAGCCTCTCTACTAGAACCACTAGGAACTGAAAAAGGAGGGGGGGATTAAACAAAATGAGACATGACATTGAATTTATAGAGACCAGTAATTAATTTTGCTTCCGCCCGAGCCCCACACAGACTACAAATCACTCTCCAGACCTTCTGCCCACCTCAGCTCACTTGCAACGCAACTTCACTAAAAATGACGAGGACAGAGATTAAATTCAAAGCATTAACCTTTGTTCTAACATTGTTATTATATGACGAAGACTGTAGGCCAGGGGTACCTGCTCAATATTAATTGCATTTTGAAACGTTGGAGTTTGGGTATGATACGCCGGTGAGAACTGAGCGGTCCCACAAAACATTTTGCCCAGGGGAAAAGAAGACATTTAAAAGCACTTCTCTCGTTGATTAGATTTACCCAACAATATGCCCTGCCATCCTGTCATTCCCTTAAAGGCCCCAATGGAAGCGACCAGGGAACGAAGAAGAGAAAAAAGATGGATAAAATAAAATAAGGCTTGCTTCAATCAAAAAATAAGCGGCATTTTAAGCCCTTTCATTGTAACCTAATAATGTTCTCTGAATTTGGTAGATTAAGCAATAAACTAAAGTAAAATTAAAGACAAATAAATAAGAAATAAACAAGCATGTTCAGAAATGACAGAATTAATGTTGCTGAGAACCTGATGAGAGATTTTTGTCATTAATCTCCCACTTCTCTTAAATTACATCATGTGGCTCGAGAATAATGAGCGCAGTATACCTTTAGCCTTATAATCCAATAAGTCAATTTGAAACAGAGGATTCGTCTGAAAATTTACATCACATTGGCTTTATGCTAATGAAATGGAGGTGTACCTCAAAGGGAAGCTAAAGTGATACTGATCAATTTAAGTTTAAGTCTCAAAAGGAAGGTTCAGAATTTATTAGGCAAGGTTCTGTTAAAACACTCTAAAGAGTCAATATCTTACCCGCAGCACATAACTCTCATAGCACCTTCATTTAATGTAAATCCAGATTACGGCAGAGTGCGATAGCACGAGCAAGTTTGCTGCTTCTGGCGATGGAGGCCTTACAAGAGTAGTGAGAGCAAGATTTTACTCCTACACATGTTTTTTTGAATTCATGCTTAACAGGATCTTTTCTAAAAACACAGCAGCGTCCGCTGAGAGCTGCTGCTTGAGTGATTATTGCAGCATCTAGCTCGTAGCCATACACAGAGACAAACTGGCCGAAAGGGATTGTTAAAGAGGAGGCAAAAAGAGCAAGTACAGCAGAAGTACAGAGAAGTACACCTCTTCAACATGCAGCATCAGAGAAAAGACTTAAATCGTACAAATGACTGCCTAATCTTTCAGCCACAAAAAAGCACCCCAAACAGGCAGCCCGACTAGAAGTTCTCACACAACACACACATGCCCTCTTGAAATGGACTGCCTCTGTTTAGTGTCTTCAGTAACATGACATCTACAAACCAAGACCTTTGACAATGTTTTTTTGCCAAAAAATCAATATGGACTACAAACCTCTTTGCTTTTTGTATTTAATGCAGCAAAGTGCTGATGCGACAGAAGAGTGGATCCAAAAGGAAGACTTGTCATTCTTACCCATGGGTAAATTCACAGAGGACTAATGCGCATGTCCATTTGGACATGCATGTTAATGTGGGTGTGGGTGTGTTTGCGAGAAGCTACAAAATACTTAAGAATGAGAGAGGATAAAAGCTTTTCTTCTGTCTCGAACATTTTAATATTTCATGAATGCTTGTTTGATGTAGTTTTAAATATTCATGTTTTTATGCTTCGGAGGAAAAGGGAAATGATGCAAAAAAAAATCCCTAATATACTGTGATACACACTGCGGGAAAGCAACACACACGTTTACACAAACGCATGCACACTCACACAAAAAAAGCTAACGCACACTTCTGCATGTGCTCTGTTTCGCACTAACAAGACACTTACAATGAAGCATGGACAAATTTCTTCCACTGACAGCTCTGTTGTTCACAATAAGGCTCACAGTTGGAGCAGCTGAACAGAAAGTTGACAAGATTAAGATTGCGAGTTGGGTTCAACACCAGCTGTTTCTGGCTCCTTCTTTGTATTAGCAGATTAATGTCTCGGTATGTGTCCTTGTCCCTTTCTTAGGCTCCTCCTCAGCCCTCTGTAACCCCAGGGGTGTCCTTGGCCCCAGGGAACATGTCTGTGTTTACACATGCCTGTCTCTGTTCAAGATGTGGGCCTAACAGGCTTCAAAGAAGGAATTCAATATCTCGACTAGTGGTGTCGTTACATTAAATGAGAGTGAAAACAATGAGCAACAGGAGTATGGTTTAGCTCAAGGTGAGTAAGATGTACTGTTTGTAGGCAGTTTGCATTCTACTCTCTTGAAATAGGATTACTTTTTTTCTCCCACTTGTATGAAAACTTTCCTAAGCAAAGGCAACTGCAAAATGCCACTAAAACCCATCTTTATTACTGCAGGTTGCGCTATAAGACGTACAGAGAAGTTTATATATAATCATCATTGATGGGAATGTTATATCATTTTTGGGATTTGTAAAGATTTGTTTGAATCCAAACATCTAATTGCACAACTTCACCCACTTGCAAGCTGCGGATGCGATGGGTACTCCGACGACACTTGAAGGACTAGTGAAACAACTTTATTATTAGACACAAGTGTTTCAGCAGGTGGTCTTAATCAGGGTAATTTTTGATGACCCTGACCCTGATGACCCTGATGAAGGCCACCAGCCGAAACACGTTGGTCTATTAATAAAGCTGTTTCACTAGTACTTCAAGTGTCGCCTGAGTCCCCATCTCATCTGACTAAAGCTTTATTTGAATCATTCTGTTTTCAAGGTGGATTGATGATACAACAAATATCAAGATCGACATATGGACATGGCCTGAAAGAATGCCAACCAGGAAAGACCCATCAGCTTGTAACTTTTCACATTAACAAGCTTAACAGGCTTACAAACCTAAGAACAATTGAACAACCGTGAAACACAGTGATGGTGGCATAATGGTGTGGGGCTGTTTCACTACCGGTGCTGCTTTGTCCTTGCACAAAGGGGTGTCAAAAAATGAAGACAGGGGACTTCCTCAAAACTTATCAACATGACTTTGAATCAACAGCCCACGCGGTTAAAAGTAGGACATTATTGAGTGATCAAACAGAGCAATGATCTCACAACACAAATCAAAATTGATTTGGGAATGGATAAAGCAGTTCTGCTTTGTTAAAATTCATGTACAGTTGCTTAAACCAACAAATATAAATGAACTCTACCGTTTCTGATTAAAAGAGTTATGAATTATCCAGCCAGAAAGATAGCAGAAGCTTGTTGTTTACTATGAAAAGTGTGTTATTTGCTTGTAAATTGCTAAAGGACATTTGACAAAGTATAAAAGTAAATAAGATAAACTATTCAAAAGAGAAGTTAAAGAAAATCTTTAAAAGCTCAAAAACAAAGTTACATTCAGAGTGACCATGGGTCTCTTTAAATGTCGGAACATAAATGCACCTCAAATTACAACCTGGGGAAAATAAGTTACATTTTAGCTACTGGGCAAGTGTTTTTCATATTTGTGTACGATAAAATGTCCCCCCTGCTGATAATGAGAGTCATTTAACTATGTTTCAAAGATAAAACACTGTCAGATCTAGTTGTTCGGCCTGTTTCCTCTTGATCTCTAATTATTTTGTCAAAAAAGGAACTCCTAATCAACTTTATGAATACTGATTATCACAGACAATGGATCTAAAAACAGAAGTCTAAATATTCAGGCCAGTTAAAGCTCAACAATGCTTCTTTAAAAAAAATCCCTAACACCTTTTTCACAAAGGCAGCCTTTTACCCCAGTAGTACCTCCAGCTGTTCCTCTGTAGCCTACAGCTTTGCGCTGCTTGCTGTGCCCTGATCTGTGATCAGCAATAATAAAGATATACTTGTACTTGGAAATCAATATAAGCCTCGTAACCTTGTCTGAGACCATACCACACCCTTCACTGCTGTGGTGTGGAGGATATGCCTGCTGCAGAAGGCTTCTGATCACCAACAGGGCAATTGGTGTTCAAACACTCATTTTGAGCAGAGCCCCCACCGTCAACAAAAAAGAACCAAAATCAGTGGATCAAATAGGGACAGCAGGCTGCAAATACACTGCACACACACAAAAATACAAACTGAAGATTGATTTGTCGATATCCCCCATAGAAAACCACCCATCAGTCTCCAACAAACAAGTATTACTAGAAATCATCTTTGGACTCAGCCCAGGATGCTGAGATCACATTAAAACTAACAGCACCATGGGATAGATTATTGCATTTTTCCCTCTGTTACCTCACTCTTTCACTGCAGGTCCTGTTGCAATGGCGTGCAGCATAACGCAAAATAGTCTGAGTTTTAAAGGTGGGTTTAGAACATTTGCTTCACACCTTGCTGGGTGGACCCATTATTTTTCAGAAAAATCTCAATTCTTCATGACACAAATTAAACAAGTTTCTGGAAACCTTCCTCCTTTGGTCCATGTTGACAGAACAACATCAGACAACCTCAGAAGATTTACCACCTGCAAATTTGTAATGCGAACACCCTTTTCCGCCACATTCAAAAGGCGCTCTGCTTAACTAAAATTGGGTGACTGCGGAGGCTGTTGGAGTACAATGTACTCATTGTCCAGTTTTAGAAGCCAGTTTGAGACAATTTGAGCTTTGTGACATGATGCAGTACACTATCCTGCTGGAAGTAACCATCAAACAATGGGTACACTGTATTTAAAAAGAGACATAGTGATCAACAACAATACCCGGGTACCATGTGACATTAGACCTACAGCAGCAGCCTGAACTGTTGATACAAGGCAGACTGAATTGATTTTGTCATGTCATTTACATATAACTCTGACTCTACCATATCAATGTTGTAGCTGAAATGGTTCTGACGAGTGATTTTTTAAGCTACTGTTGCCTTTATATCATCTCAAACCAGTCGTCCCAATCCCCTCTGACCTCCGACATCACAAAGGTATTTCTCTCCACAGAAGCACCACTGATTAGGTATTGTGTCTTTTTGAGGAAGTTCTATGAACTGGAAGTTGTGGTACATCAGCAGTTTCTGAATTAAGACCACCCCGTTTACCAAAAAGAATCACGACAGGTGGAAAGTACCTTTATACCTCTTTCTTCCCCATTCTAATGCTCGGTTTGAAATTTAACTAGTCATCTCTGCCACATCTCGATCCCTAAATGCATTTACTGAGTAGATTTCGATGTTATCCAGTAACTGCACTGGTGGATCTTAAGAACTGGCCAAGGAGTGTACTTGCAGTTATACGTTCAAGGTCCCAAAACTGATTCACAGGATTTACCAGACATCAGAGGCTTAGTTTAGCAATCAAAAGCCCCTTTCAAACAGGCCATGAAAAGCGGTAATTTTCCAGACTTGGTCTGTTTTGCTTTTGTGTCTGAAAGAAATCTTCCGGACTTTGTCCGGATTCCCTTTACCGGTAATTGTACGGATGAAGACCTAGTAACAAGAGCGGACTTTTCGCGGTATGGTGTTTGCATTCAGACAGTCAGGTAATGTTCCGCGAAAGCTGGAGGGGTGTGGGGCGGTGGGGGAAAGGGGAGGGGGGCAGGGAACGGTGTGAGTGTACACATTGATGACGTATAAATGTCACTATTTTCCTTTCAGCTTCTTCGTTGATGTCTCTTAAGCGTTTCCATGTGCGCAAAATTGCACACATCACAAAGACGAGTGCTGCGAGTAGATCTGCTGTTTCGTCTACCATCTTTGCAATATTCCATTTGTTTGGGGAAATGACGTAAGTTTACGTAATATCCACATACAACCCCCCCCTCCCCCGCAGCCTGCACCCGCCAGACATTCATCAATGCATTTATCACGATCCTCCGGTACATTTCTTGCTGTTTGAAAGCAGCCAAAAGGCAATGTTCCGGACAAAAAGGGGTGTGTTTCAAAACGCAACTTCGGTTAAAGACCGGATGGAATTGTCCGCAAATATTCCAGAACTTCTGTCTGAAATCGGCTAAAGATAGCTGTTGATCATGGTAAATTAGTTTGAGATCCAGTGCCAAAAGTGAAATGGAATACAAACTGTTTTGGACATGCAGCTCTACAAAAGACTGATTCAACTTTTATTTAAAAACACATTTCAATGCATCTCACCAGAACCCCTCACAGGTATAGCTTTTTATCCTCCAGAATTAAAGAGGTCTAAGGTCTATCCTGGACTGTAGGGTACTGGGGACATTACAATTGCTGCCTTGGGTCAAACAAAGACCTTTAACCCCAAGGTCACTTAGAGAGAAGCATGATTCAGCTGCCTGTCTATTACCATCTACCCAATCTAATAAGACCCAGCCCTAAACCACCAAACAGCACTGACCCATATCGATCAAGTGAGTTCATCTGAGTGTGTGTTGTGTTTTTCAGGAAAAAAAAACATAGACAGACTAATTTTTTTCCAACTGACTGAGCCTTTTCTTTATTAATACACTGGTCAATGAAAAATTTAGCTTTTTCCCACCATTTTGTTCCGAACCAAAATGCTGAATGCACTGGCTTCTGCAGAACAGCCTTAGTTAACCTTATTTTTTGTCAGTGCTATAACCTAAATCAAAGGTGCTTGTTAAATAGTTGTTCAAGTCAAACTCAGGGCCCCCTACAATCTGCATTTAGGTAGTGGTAGTAAAATATTTATGATCCATTGATGTATCTCTCCTAATGGGCGTTGTAGACTGTTGACTGCCGTTCCATCCAAAGCCCTTAATGAGGCCATTACATTAGATGGCTCTAATGAGAGCAAATTAATTATTCTTTGTGGAGCTGGCAATTGAAGGGTAAATGTTTCATTATTTAGTGAGTGGCAGCAATGAAATCTAGGTAAACTCCAGGTGGCCTAGAAGAGATTTCGGTGGGAGAGTCTCAAGACTGCGAGGAATCGATTAGCCGGCTCACATCAAACTGGCAGGCAGCGCAGGACTTTAGATTGGAAAAGGTCATAGTCCGGTATGTGGAATCAATGCTGACCACTCTGTATTCACTGTGTCTCACATTATCTGACTGGAGGATGGTTTAATGTTTACTAAAAACAATTACCAAAAGACAAAGAGAACCTTCAACAAAAGAAAAAAAGGTCAGGACTTGCAGTGCACATCTATTGTGACAGTAAATGTGAAGCACAAGGGAAAAAGCTAATATTGTTCATTCATCAGTAGCAGATGAAACGGCACAATGGTGGCAAGCCGTGGCGTCATGCAGTGACACGCTGTCACAATGCACTGTTTGGCAGAAGAAATTCAATTTTCTTTCTGCTCCATGCATGTCCGCCATAACAGACCATTTTCACAAAGGAAACAGACCAATGGAAAGTGATAAACCACCAAATAAAATCTCCAAATGCCTGCTGCTCATTCACAGCACGTTAATCCCAATGTTGGAAAAGTCATGTCACACTACCGCCGTGATTTATAGCTCGATTTGTCACATGGATGCAGCTTGCATACTTGCATTCCTATTAACATCTTAAAAGCCTTTAGATGAGTGGCTGAGAGGGTCAGGGCGCTAGACAGATTTCCATGCCGCTCTCGACTAGATCCTTGGCTTCGCTCAACACTCGATCCCCACAGCCACAAGGGCTGACTCTCAATTAAGGTAGGCCTTAATTACTTAAAGGAGCTTTAAACAATCAAGGCCAGATGGTGAACCTGAACAGGAGAGCAACCTCCAGGCTGTAGGAGTGCCTTAAACAGACCAGACTGATTAATAAAAAAAAAAGAAAAGAAAAAGAGAACCATAAGGGATACTTTTTTCATGTCAATGTGGGTCATAAAGTAAAAAGCTGCAATATTTACTGGATATTAAAACATTGTTTAAATCTTTTTTTAATTACTTAGCAAATTTAGACACTTTACCTGTTCTTCTTTGCAAAACAGCTGAAGCTCAATCCGAATGGATGGAGAGCATCTGTGTACAGTTTTCTACCTTGCCACATATTTTTTACTGGATTTATGTCTACACTTTGACTGGACCATTCTTACAAAGGATTTTGCTTTGGTCTAAACCAATATATTGTAGCTCTGACTAAATGTTTAGTCTTTTCAAACCTGACACAAAACATAATTGTTAGGAATTTTTTTAAAGGTTTTTTTTGCTATAAATTTGCTGTGGTCTCTAGTTTGAATTAATGCCTTGCGATTTTGCAGTTTGTTAGAGGAGTGGGTAGGGGCAAACCCCTCTGGGGAACTATGATCATGTTTTTGTTCTGGGGGGGTGGTTTATGTGGGGTGATTCTAATCTGTAAAGCACTTTTAGATGCTATTTTGTATAAAAAGCACTTTATAAATAAAGTTTAATTTGATTTCGCAAGTGAAGTGTTACGGCTTTTGCTTTAGCACTCCGCTTGATATATCCATCCATCCATCATCTACATGTAACAACCATGCATGCATATACTCATACCTAAGGCCAATTTAGAAAGACTAATTAACCTAGTGCTACCAACTGTGCAGCCCACTTGATATATATGTGTAAGAAATATTTATTAGAAATTGCTGTGGGGTTTTTCTTTTCAGATATTATGGACATTGAGACGGAAAACAAAGGGGAAAAAAGTAAAGATTCAGAGAGGTAGGAAAAAAGTTAAAAGGGAGAGGGTGAATTGAAGATAGAGAGGAAGGGGAATAAAGAATATACAAGAATATACAAGAAAACATCCTAATCTGGTACTACACGTGCAGGACGGCAGAGAGAGGGAAAAGAACAATTACACAACCACAACTCACAAATAGATATATAAACACAACAACTGAAAAGCGTATGGTAACGATTATTATAAAATGCATTTGTGGTAACCTCAGCCCAAGAGTGAATCTGTAAACACCGGAATCCCCCCAATTCCCTGTTGCTAATGAAAAAAAGCATTCCCATAGAATGATGGTGCCACAATCTTGTGCAGCATAAGTCTTCTGATCACACACAGCGTTTTGCATCCAGGTCAAAAGGTTCTGTTTTGGTCTCATCTAACCAGAGCTGCAGCAACATTTATGCACTGTTTACCCAACATGGTTTTTAGCAACCTCCAAACTCCGATTATTGCTTTCTTAAGGAAAAAAAAGAAAAAAAGAAGACTTTCTTTGCGTCATAAAGGCCAGACTTTTAGAATAACTAATAGGTGTCCTAATGACATATCCTGCCTCTCTTGTTGATCTCTGCAGCCCCTCAATGTTACTATGGGGGTTTTGGCTCCTATTTCAAATAAATATGGTTGTTGCTCATAATTTCAGTTTAGGTGTATGGTCATGTGTTGGTAGAATTTCAGCTGGGCTATACTCTTAGTATTTTTAGATGATACTTGATGATACATAAAGCCTTAAGAGAACAGCTGTATTTATAATGTGATTAAACTGCACACATATAACTCTTTTGACTGATTAGGTGGCTTCTGAAGGCACTGGATGTTTTCCAGGGACTGCCTGAGTGAAGGGTCAATGATATACAATATGAATGCACGTGGCAATTTACTGATTCTTATTTGCCAAAAAGAAAAGTTTAAAACCCTATATTGTTTTCTCTTCACTTAACGATTACACAATACTTTTTTTGGTCTGTCAGATAAAATACCAATAAAATCCAATTAGGTTTGTGACTGTTACATGACAAAATGCAAAGTTCCAAAGGTAAGAACGTTTTTGCAAGGTACTGCTTTGTTTAGCTTAACAGGGATAAAAGAAGAGCCTGGACCAGGTTCTGCACTCAGTTGCCCCGAGGTCCATGTCATCCATCTTAATTTGTACTACCTTAATGGGCTTTGACAATGAGCTCAAGCATGGCTGAAAAAATGTCCCTCTGTTGGTAAACACTGGCTAAGAAACAAGTCCTTAATATAAGAACCAATCTCCAGGACAGCTCCGACCGACTGTCTTACCAACTCTTCAAAGCGTCATACTCATGTATTAACTTTCTAGAAGGAGATGTGCATTTTGTATCATGTTGCCATATTCACAATGCTTTTTGGTCTGGAAAGAAAAGAAAGATCCACATATTTCTGAGGCTGCTTTTCTTTTGTTTATCTGATGTCATTGAAGATGCCAAAGACAGAAACGAAGTTCATTACCCCCTCTTGAGTGTGACACCCAGTAGGCAGGGTGCTTTGCCAGAGTCAGCACTTCATTAGAGCCCTCTGGTCTGAGTGGAAAGTTGCCTATTCAAACAAGAGTCAGCAGCAAGCTGCCCGACAGCATGGCTTCTCCAGGGCAGCCTTGAAACACTTCAAACGAGTCACAGTCAGTCATCAAGGTCTAATGAAAGCATAGCATGAGCTCCGCCTGCTTTTGATTCCACTATATTCATGATAGAATAAAGCCAGGCTCAATCATTGATAAGGCACAGAGAGGCTGGAAAAAGAGCAGGGTAAGGATAGAGTATGGTAATATGGTCCAGAGGGTGAGACAAAAACATCAAGTAGGTGGGCAGAAGACAAGGAGAGAGCACAAGGGGGAGAAAAAGGTTAGCACATGAAGGAGGCACAGAGAGGCCTCTTGTTATTCCTTCCTCGTCAACTGTACACGTCTTCCTCCATCCGAGCTATCAGAGCTCTTTATTGTGAATGACCTATTTCTCCTTCCCTTCTTCCAAAACAGCATCTGTATACCGGTGCTGTTGTGGCTGCAGCTCCCACAGCTCCGCCATCATGCTTGTGCACACAGAAATCTCCCTAGTGATTATCAGATAAATGCACTTTAATTCACAACACATGCAGCTGAGGTTTATATATAGACTCGCTAATTCCCCCTTGGCCACAATGCAATATGAACTCCATGCTGCACCAATTTAAGTGTGTGATGAGTCCCGCACGGACAGGCTCCGCGACTTATCATATATATGACAAAGCTGGGCCAGAGGAAAACATCAGCAGCTGACAAAAGTAGGATTATGAGAGGACCAAGATGGCTTTATCAATGATTAATGATGAGAGCTGCTTCCTGTGGAGAGTTATTGGTCAATCTCAGATGTAGCTGAGCTGAACAGTGTTTTCAAGAGATGCACTGAGAAATGACTGGCCCTGAATAAAGACTGACTGGTCAGAAAATCAAAAGGTGCATTCACTGATCAGTGAATGCACTATAACGAAGCTTCATCAGGTCATGATAACAAGGACACTCATCAGTCTGGATGTTGTTACTGAAGAAACAGGAATTACAGGTGCAAATTTTCAGTAGCAGTAAGTTGCTTCAAAAATAAATTCAGGGGAAGCACAACTGGGCTAAGAAATTATTTAAAGAAGTTGTATTTAATGTCAGCTGTTCATTCACGCTTTTACAACGGAGAGCTAGGCTTCAGTGAGTTGGTTATTTCATACTTCTACAGTGTTAATACATTTGCAACCACCCTTTTCAGGTAAAAAAATAAAAAGTTCCATCTCCCACAGGTTGTCAATTCATACCTCCCCAGAGAACGTTTTATAAAATTGGCAAGGGGGCAAACAGACCTGAAACCCCTATTCACGCTTCAGTATTAGCAGATTCACCTATTCGTTGATTTTGCTTTGGACCATACCTTCAAATTACTTATGGAAAACCCACCTATTGACAGATTTTTTACATCTAAAATATTCTAAAGAAAATGCAGCTTGGTAAGCTGAAGTTCCTAGGCACAATGCTAGTTGTGCAACTAGCATGCAACTGGCTGCCTTTTGGAAAACAGCACCTTTTTTTCCTTGGCAATGATTGGCTGTACCGCCAGGAGCAGTTGTGCCAAGATGGTGTCCACTGTGCATATTCATGTATTTTAAGGTTTGGCATTTCAACAAAATAGTCAGTTAGAAGTGCTTTTAGTAGGGAAGTTAGGTGTTTGCTAAGGTGGCTGTGGTCCCTAACATCTGGGCATTGTATGTCAGAAGCCTTTTTTTTTAAGCCTGCAAGGGAAAACACACAGAGATTGCTGCTTCCGCTGGTCCCTTCAAGGTGGCGCCACTGAGGAAATCTGTGACATATTTCACATTTTTGCATCAGTAATTTCATAGTGGACATGGTGCGCACTAAGAAAAAGGAAGGAAAATGTCCAGGTCTCCACACCGGAGATAATGCACATTTTATCAAGTAGTACTCTCTCTTTTAGACTGAAATCCTGACAGCCAGCTCCCAAAGGAGGACTAATTGGAGTACCTCTGCAAAAAAGGAGGTATCTGTCTCTGATAACACTGCAGTGCCCTATAACACATCTGCACGGTCTTTGTGTTTGCTCATTAAAACGGCAAGTTCTCTCAGCATTCATTGGCCATCACTGTGCATCATTAATTGTGCCCACCTGCCTATAACGATCACTACATTTTTTCCTGGCTTTGATGTCTGTCTCCATGGATACTCAATGGCATGTCCGTTGATAAGATCAACAGAGCAGGTCGCCTTACCTACCTGTGGACAGTTTATACATGATGAAAGCACGTTATCTAAAACTCCTCTGGCAAATGGTCTCATCGTACGAGTAATCTACCGCCCAATATCACACATATGAACACACAGACACACTTATAAACAGACACAGTAAGCCAAAATAAAAACACTTGCTTGAAGCTATGAGTCATACTGTGGATGCCAACAATCAATGGGGCTCGCCGCACCCAGCTGGCTGTAGCAGCGGAATGTATTAATTTTCTCATTTGGAAACAAATATAAACTGCAAATAGATTAATGGTGTTTGATCAACTTGGCGGAGCAATGCCAATTAGTATGCATGGATGGGGAGAGGCAGGATGTTTCATTTTATGTGCCGTTCTAAAAGCTTTCGGCAGCTACTATAAATGGCTAGGCTAAAATGAGATGACACGACTACCCGCCTTACTGCTTTTTTTTTATTTCTTTTTTTCTAAAGGCATAGCTCCAAAGACAGAGCACAGGATGGGGTTTATGGAGGGGTAACAGTGGGGGAAAAGATAGAGATAGAGCAGGAGGAAAAGAGAACAGAGCAAAGTGAGACCATAGTTTGCTTGGGACCATGAAGAGGGGGAAAGTCGCCCTCCTTTTCATACAACGCTGAGTTTAGGCAATTATTGGTGACAGCAGTTTGCACCAAAACAGGGAAAAGATTGATCCGGACAAGCAAGACTGTTTGCTTTGTTAAAAGTAATTAATCACTGTGGCCACAGAGGACTGCTGCCTTGAGTGATACAACTATTCTACTGAGTGAGTCAGCATGGCCGTGTGTATACGCGTGTCCCGGCATACATTTCTGGACACAGGTCAGGAAAAGTCAGAGATGAAGAATGGGGCAGGATGGTGAAGAAAACTGAAGAAAAAGAACACTTGCATATGGAGGAGAGAGGAGGGAGGAAAGAGATGAACATTAAACATGGCGCCCATTCATCCTTATGCATGCGCGCATGAGGACAAGTAATGCAATCCATCATAAGAGCCCTATATACACTTACTGAGCAGAGAAAGTGGAATAGTGGCTTAGGGAGGTAAGAAAAGGAGAAGACACAGACCGGTCCTTATCACTGTTATCTATCTTTTGCTTTAAAATGAAAATTACGTAATTTTATCTATGTACAGTTGAAACCAGATATTGACATACACTATAAATAAATCTTTTTTCTCACTAACTATCCCTGTTTTAGGTCAGCAAGAAATCACTAAAATTATTTATATTAGCTTAAAATGCAGAATCAGAGAGAGTGGATTTTTCTGTTTTTTAATCACTTTCCTACATTTCTTTGAATAAGTTTGGAAAATATCCAAATGTTGATATCATGACAGAACATTATGTGGAAATATTGAACCACCATCTCAAGACATCAGCCGGGAGGGCGAATGGGTATTCCAAATGACTCTAGTGATATCACTAAATTAGTTACAAAGCGGCTTAAGGTCAAGGTTAATGTTTTGGAATTTCCATCACAAACTCCTGATCTCAGTCGCATTGAAAGTTTATACGCAGAGCTGAACAGGTGTGTGTGGGCAAGATGACCTATAAACATGACCCAGTTATACCGGTTCTGTCAGGAGAAATGGGCCAAAAATTGAGCAAAGCTTCTGGAAGGACATCCAAGAATTTGATCCAAGTAATAAAGTTTAGTTTAATTTAGTTTATTTAAGTTATCTGACAGGAAACCATGTACTGGAGCTTTAATTAAAAAATATAAAAATATCTGTACCAGACTTTAACTCTTAGAGCTAATTTCCATCTGCAGTTCCTCAGACACAACTTACAAAACACTGTACATGAAAACATAAAACAATTTATACTATTTACATCTATTATACAGCTCTTAAAAAAGTTCATTCAACAAAAGGCAATAAAACATAAAAACATGTTACCATGTATCCATCCCATACACTTCTGACATTTTCTAATCAAGAAGAGTCTAATCTAGTTATGTTTCGTTTTGGTTTAGTTTGTTTTTTATGCTGACAGGTCTGCATTCTTTAAAATGTTTCATGACTAGGCTACATATTTTTAAGTCTGCATAATTTTAGCTCAGTTGGGAGGTTTTAAAGGCACGAAACCCAACCTGAATTTAAAAGTATTTGTATTCCAGTTTTCTTTACATTTTGTTTCACACTTAAAGTTTTGACACATAATGTGCATTATTTTATTTATAAACTTTATAATTTTACAGATTCACCTAAAAGGTATTTGGTGAAGTTCAGTTGATTGAATCTCATGGTATACTAAATGTAATGATTTTGAGTTTTTACTTTGTCATAATTTGAAGGAGGATAGTATTTGCTCTTCTTTATGAAACACCACATAGATGTAGTACAGAGTGAAAAGGGAGAGTCCACTGCGATTTTTAATGTTAGCGTACATGATAGGCTTTGGATACTTTCAGTATCATAAAGCAAGAGTGAACCTACAAACACCTCTGGAACCTTTTCACATTTTGTCACATCACAAATACAAATATTTATGTATTTTAAGGATTTTATGGGACTTGATTTCATTTAGGGGTGTAAAAGTTAAGGTGGGTGAACTAGATGCAAGTAGCCCTTTACTCAGGTCAGATAGGATCAAAAGAGAACTTTTTGGTCTACATTCAAAAAGCTGTGCGAAACAGATAACTAAGACTAAATCTTTGTGTTTGTAATATCCTAATAAAATACTTATAAGTTTGTGGTTATTAACTCACAAAATATGGTAAAGTTCAAGGGTCGTGAATATATTCGAAAGGCACTGTACTGTCTCCAGCTTATCAGAAATATGGAAACCAAAGATAAATCTGGCTGTTTTTATACCTGCAGACATCTTCGCCCTTCATGTGATTACAGCGTCAGATAAGGTAGGTTACATTACGCCTGCTGTACAGCTGTCAGTGCAAACAGGCTATCATTTAGTTTGGTTTAACGCTGTACATCATTGAAGCAATTTGCAAAAACATCAGCAAATAGAAAAGAAGCTGAAGTTGAAGTCTTGTAATTCTCTATAGATAACATGCACTGCGCTGAAGCTGTCAGTGCTGTGAACCATGGTCCCACCTCACCGCCCTCCACACTGCAGTGATAACAGCAACAGGAGCCCAGAGCCACAAAGACACAGCTCTGATCAATAACAAGGCGCATACACTTACAGAGGGGACCAGAGTTCTCTGTGCATCTCAGGGGTCTTAAGGGAATGGGTGTCACCAGGCGACGGGAAAATTAGATGTGAAAACGTGAAGGGAGCTGAGAGGAAAAGATGAAGGGGTGGAGCAGGAGAATACCAGGGGGTGTTCTTTAGAGTCATATTTCTAGCCATAAGAGTGAGAGGCTGAGTTAGAAGGGCAGCAGCTGCAGCGGTGAATGGCCATGCGCAGAGAAAGCACTCACTGAAGTGTTGGCTGTGCAGCCGCGGGCTTGGACTCTTAATAGAAACAGAAACCAGGGACCCTTCAGTGTCAGTGCCACGGCTGAGCTGAATACTAAATCCCTCTCTTGTGCTAATGATCACCCCAAGCAAGGAGCGGGAGTGCAACACTCTTTTGCAAATGAACATCAGAAAACCTGCAATTTCAAATTAGCACATTGCCCTACCCGCTGATCTACACTCACAGCCTCGCGGTGCGAAACCTGGAGGACACCATTTGGTCAGTAATGGCACAAACTCAGCATTTCCACACAATAACAATTTGCCAAAGCAGCAGTGGTGGGGTTATCTGAAATGGGTGTGGTGCGATAAATCAAAGAAGAAAAAAAATGTCCAGAATCCCCACCAGCCTACTCCACATGGCTGAGGTGGGGGAATTACCTAGCAGGTTAGCCCTGAAGCCATGACCCAAGTTGATGTAGCCACTGCTGCTATCATCATTTACAGAGCCAGTAGCCCCCTGTGAAAAGACCTGGACAATAACTTATGCTCGAGAGCACCCTCTGGACCTCCAACTAATATCTACAGCCCCATTTCACAATTTACCATCAGATGGCTCTGTGTAAATGTTATTAAACAATGATATTAATTTAAGAGCATGAGACTCACTGGTTGACTTCATTCATGTGTTAGGAGCCCAAAATTGGATGGTGCTTCACTTTTCTGTAAAATATGTTTCTACACTGTATCCTTGGAAGCATTTTTTTGCCACAGCACATATTTCTAAACTGTTTTCTAACACCCATTCCCTTGAATCATTTATCAAGTTGTGGCATTAAGATAACATCCTGCTCTTACTCATCTCCTGGTGCTCCTCTATGAATAAACTTCCTAATATCAGCCAGCAATGGCTCATTATGTTGACCTATCACGCTAGGCTTCTTTTAAAGTATTTTTTCTCCTGGGTGAAAAGGGAAAAAAAGAGCAGTGCTCCTGCTTTCAATGCTACTAGATTAAGCATCCTGTTTTAACCCTCTTTCAGCTGTTTTTTTCCCCAGAGCCTGAAGAGATGAAGAGAGCTTTGGAGTGTTCAGAGAGAATTTCATTCAACCTGTCGTGCTTCATGTTGCTGATTTTTTTTCCTCCTCTGTCAGGGGTCTGAAAGCTAAACAACCTCGAGGAGAAGGCTAGGGAGCCCACTCATCTACTGTACAAACATGGTAAGCACAGACAGGATGGAGCAGCAGGCTGTTTACAAGGCTAAGCAAACACATAGATCACTGCTGATAATGGCTCTCCCAAAATCTCATGGACTAAAAGTGACTTTTATTTTTTTTATAATTTGAGCTAAATCCACGACAACAAACTGTGTGACTTATAGCATGTACTTTAAGATTGTTTATTCAGAATTCCTACACATATTTGAACTCATGATAACAGACTTATCCACTCTGATTTCCAGAGTGCTTGGTCTTCACTAGTAATTTATTTATATATGTTTCTAAACTAGTGAAGCTATAAATTTAAAAACTGGAAAAACAACAGATGTGAAAAAAGAGGAAGGAAAAATGGATAGACATATAGATGAATAGTGAAACGAATGGATGGACGAACAGATGGATAACCAGATAAGATATAACTTTTTGGTAATAGGTTTGATAATAGACCACATTGGTTATTAACCCTGTATATAAAAAGAAAATTGTTCATACCTCTGGAAGTTGGAAGAAGTTGTTGCAGTTTAAAAAAAATTTATCTGTTTTTATTTGCATTTAAATAAAAAAATGGTATGTTGCACATTTTGCATGCTCCTCAATTATCAATGGGAAAAAATATTGGCATTACAGCTTTCAAACTCCATTAATTGCTGACCAACCTTTAGCATGTTTCCACAAATATATTCATGATTTATCACTGATGATGAGCTCCAAGTCTTTAATTTTGGAAAGCAATATTTAAAAAAAACTAAAGCCATTCTAATCCAAACTTCAAAAAAAGTGATATCGTAACTGTATCGTAAACAAGTGTGAACTTGTTTGAAATGTGTGCTTCTTTTTTGTTCATACATGGTTTTATCTGGGGACGATTTTTCTGGCCAATTATGTGATGCACCTCGATCGCTGAACCGTCTTATTAAAGCAGTTGCCTGGAGAAACCAGAGTAATTACGCTCTCCCTTAAAACACCTTTTAGACTTTGGGCCAAATTTGATGTGCTGCTCCAAATGTCACACACCTCGGCTGACAATTAAACAACATTCTTCCCTCTATAGATGGTTTAATGGGCTTGCTGTACTAAAAAAAAAGCTGGAAGGCAGTGTCAGTTCAAACAGAAAAAAAAACTGAATATAAACCGGAGAATTTTTTTTAATATATCACCTACATGTATTCACCAGGTGTTGAGGTCAGATAAACCATGGATATCATGTCTAATGAATTCTACCAGGAATAATGAAAACAACCTGGAGAAGCAGGCTACTTCCACTTACATAGCACGCTACTTCCTTACTAACATAAGCTAAAACAATTTGTTATTGCTGTGCAAAAGGATTTTGTATTGTACTAAATGCCTTGAATCACAGGTTTCAGCCAATTGGTGGCTCAGAGGGAAAATACAGAAACATCAGGAAGACAATAGCCTATGTTAGAAAATACAACAATAACATTCTGAAAGACCAATGTGAAGAAAAGACATTTCATTAGGCAGATTTCAATGGTGAGTAATGTTTTCCATATCACACACACACACACACCTAGACACACACGCACGCACACAAATAACTGTAGACTGTTTTAAAGGAAGCTGTTTCAAACAAGTGTTTCATGTTAGCTGAAAAACTTTGTTTTTGTGTCTATTTTTGCTTGATGATGTGATAGTTTCAGTCAGTTTCAATGAAACTGTTCTTTCAAGAAACAAAAATAGTCTAAATACTGTAGTGCTGTAATATTTGGAAGTTACGTTACAAGTTGTGAAATCAAATAGAAAATCGGAGGACCCCAGCTAAACCCAAGTTCTCATTCAATATGGCTGCTGGGAATATAAAACACTAAAACTTGGTTGGGGGGAAATAACTGGTCACTGCATTACATAAAACATGAGGCCCATATAGTACTTTCCTGTCACATTTTTCATTTGGGTTTGTATTTATGGCATTGGGAGGAATAGCTAGAGTAATTTTGGCCTGCATCGCAAATGATGGTTATGGATGTAACGATACAGCTAGTGGGATACGAATACAGAATACTGGTTTCACAAGAACAAGATCAGATTTTTGTAAACAAAAAATAAGCATTCCAATTTTTTGGTTTGCACAAACAATATTCAAAAATCATATGTTTTAAAGAACCTGTATTCAGTAACAATCAAATCTAATCTCTAACTCTACGTATTCAGTGGCACTAAAATGTAAAAATGTTGATATAAATTTGAGATTTTGTGTTTTCACAAATACAAAAAATGTCTCACTGTTCTCAGTGTTTTAAAGAAGCTTTGTTCTCTGCAGAAAGTTCAGGTTTAGCAACTTCTAAGTATTTCAGCCTACGTAAAGCTGTGAAATATACCTTTAGTGAAAATAGTAAACTCCCAACGCTGGTGTTATCTGCAAACAGTTAACCAGGCGTAGTATTCGTTTTACTAACAAATCTTTCATATGTTGTCTGCCAACTTAAGCAATGTTAGCTGAAAATTGCAAATATCTTGTCTGCCACCTTTAGGATAGTTGATGGCTAACAGTTAGCCAGTAAGCTAATGATTAGACACTCACTGTATTCTGACAGTGCTTGATCATTATTTATATCTTTTTTGTCCACTTTAGAATAGCTAACGGCTAATAATTAGCCAGTCAGAGTATTCTAGCAGTGCTAACAAACTGTTTTTATCTTGTTTTGTTTGTTCCTGTTTTCTACTGAGCACCCAAAATACTTTGATTCGGTCAGCACACTAGGGCAACTTAGGAATACTTCCTTCTTTACTTCAAAGTAGGAGTCTCAAACACAGATACAGAGTGTCAAGCTGAAACTTACACCTTTGTAACTGGGGTTCATAATAATAAGCTGCCTTACTCTTACTCACCAGACAAATGTGCATGTTGACAGCAGCTGCATGTTACTTCATGAGATAGACTTTACTTTGAGGAGAAGGATTGTGTACTACCTTGAGACACAAGGTCATGTGCCCTAGTAGTTAGCGGCAGTAGCAAATTACCCACTGGTTTTCCAACTTTGAACTAGAATGCATTTACCTTGAGTATGGCCTTCCCAGATTCAAAGTTCTGATTCTAGGACAAGTTGCAGCATTAAACTTTATACTGCTTGTTTGCAAGTCTTGTCCAACAACACAACATAAACACAAACTGCCAACAACAAGTTAAAAAAAACTAAGGTCAGAAAGCAGCCATAAAGTTTGACACCTCTTGTCCATCAATTGGCTCATCCAGCGATAAAGTCATATCCAGTTTCTATCAGGGCTGCTCACCCCCGTGTCACTTTGCAATGCATGAAGTCCAATTAATCGAGCACTTTCTATGCAAGCATGTCACAGTGGCAGCTGCCTTACTCTCTCCTTCTTTCTGAGAACAGCTACAACAAGTGCTCAGTGTCTATGTCACTTCTTAATTGCATTTCCCCCCCTGGTAGAGGTATGGCTTTGTGCAGACGCCCCGAGGAAGAAAAAGAAGGTCAGGCTGCCAATTTGGAGCTGGCAGGTCGAAAGAAGCGGTGGCACTTGAGGAGGGGGTGGGGGGGGGGGAATGCTCATCTATGGAAACCAGGACCAGCAAAAGAAGTAAGTTAAGGGGAAAGGCAGATTAATGCCCCCCAAAGCTGATGTGAAGGCTTACAGAGATACACCTTGCAGCACTACTACATGTGATTGAACAGGGACAAAGGAAAAATGAAAAAAGGTGGTGGGGTGGTGTAGGGGCACTGTAACACCTTACAACACCAATATTACTCAAAAACACTAAAAACAACGGTAGTCAATATGTTCATTTGTAAGTTTGTAAACTTTTATTCTGGCTGCTAACAAGTACAGTATTTATACAATGTTTTGGGGTTTTTGTGGGGTTTTTTGCACTGTGCATATTTCATAAAAGTTTATAAAAGTAATTATGGATAGAACCAATACATTGCAATTGGAGACTTTCATCTTGATCGGCTCTGAGTGGATCAAGACGGAAAGTTGTCACTGAGGGACGAAGACAAAGTTTGCAATTTCAGGATTGGTGAGGTTAGAAGAAGCAGATCAGTTTATTTAAAGCATCCCTCTCTCCTTCCATTATCTATACCCTCCCATCCTCTGCAGGGTTGCGGGGGGCCGGTGCCTATCTCCAGCAGTCACGGGCGAAAGGCAAGGTACACCCTGGACAGGTCGCCAGTCTCAGGTCAGAGGATGCACATAGGTTTACTTAAAGTAGTGTTTCTGAATTATTTGCTGTCCCCCCCAGGGAATAGGGTTGTGTCGATTTACCATAAATTGGTTATTTGCGATGTTAAATGGGCAAAATCGATAGCCATTCAAAAATCTCTTATTTTTAATAATTAAATGAGAAAAACCATAAAAGTCCGGCATAAAAGAGCACCGAACTCATAGCTGGCAGATTTGTTTCTGTGTATAACAGGTGGCAAACATCTCATTGATGCAAAAACTATGAAAATGCTGTACAAAGTTAGAGTTCAGTACTAAATTGACAGCAAAAAAACCAAAGACTGGAGTATAAAGTGTCTTTGGGAGACTTCTGCTTTTTATTTTCTCAGAATATAATTTCAGATTTTATTGGTATAGGTTTCTTTTCTAATATAGAAGATTAATTATTTCTATTTAGATTTTAAAGTCATTTCTGTAATGGTTACATTGTAAAAGCTGATCTGAACTTCATTTTTATTTTAACCACAGAGAGCAGGAACACTTTAAATATGTTAAAATCAAAAGTCTTCTTTAAGTAAACCGAATATGATTGATGTGTTTAACAATTGGACCAAGTTTCCTCTTTTATGGAACTCAAAATAGGGTCACCCTATTGAGAACCTGATATTTAATTATTTGTCTGTACAAACCACTGGCACCGGCATTCTGCATACAATATCCTGATTATTGAAACTGATTAATAAAAAGGCCTGTAACAACTTCAATTTTAAGTTGCTCAATTGCTAACATTTATTCAAGACTACTACTGAGTCTGGGATTCTTAGAAGACAAAAGGTACAAATGACTCACTGGGATATAAAGTTTTTAACAAAACAGTAATATTCAAAAAAAAAATTTAACTTTAAACATTGGTTACTTGTCAGCTTCATTCCTTATCAAAAAATTATATCACTCCTTTGCCTCCGTCACCTCCACTGTTTTATTTTTCCAAAATTCCACTTTTTCAATTAGTATTTTTCTGATTTTTCTGATTTCCACTATAACCGAAAAGTGTATAATTATGGAGTGAATGAAAACAATTTAACAAATCAATAACCACAGATACCCACATTTACTAATATTCACACAAATATAACAGTGCTGTTGTCAAAGCATTTCCCTGTCATTTTTAAAGAACTAAAACATTATGTAAAAAACAAAGAATCTCATGTTTTTTACAATTTATAAAAGAAAATCTCCCTTTAGAAATGCTTTAGTTGAACTCAGCACCAAAACATGTCCCATAAAGAGACCTGGAACCAGTAAAACTTCATCACTTCCGGAATGATAAGGACCTTTGCTCATGTTTATTTCCTAACTCTGTCCCAGACTTTAACTTCTGTTTGTCATAAAACAAGTAGGATCTAGATCTGGTCAATGTCAAGGTACAGATCCAACTTTTCTAGAAAAGAAGCAATGTTATTCAGAAAAAAGAGTGTTTACCACACAAGCGAATGTTTCTTAGTGTACAACCTGACAGGGTGCAGGGATTATAACAGATTTATGAGATGAAATGCTAAGGAAACTAAGGGAGAAAGGCTTTAGTTGCTGTAAAAATCCAAATATGCCTATATTTATTCGTCATATAAAGTATTTTTCAATGGAGCTTTACACAATTAATCCCAAAAGTAAATATTGTTACAATACATAGCCAATGAGGGACTTTTTGTCTATTTGTAACAGAGGAAAAACAAAATCTATTAAAAATAATCCCAAAAAGTTTACTTCATAGGTAAACACCCAATGGGCTTTCTGCACTGTGCCTTAGTGTCTGAACACTTTCTTATTGACAAAAAAAAAGCAGGGAACCTTGGACTTTTTATTTGCTTCCATTTCTGTCATCATGTGTGTTTCATTTTAACATATAAGAGAGAATAAATGGATAAACCAAAAAGGTAGTTCAGAGGGAGCTGGCTCGGAACGACAAACAAAATAAGATTAGCGCCGCCAGTCTATCATACTGCACTCTCTTTGAGTTAAACTAAAATCACTACCTGAAAGATATTTATTTATTTATTTACATTCTATACAAAAAGTAAATTATTTGCTTGTGACAACAAATCCGTTCCAGTGGAAGCTCGGTCTGAAACATGAAAAGAAAACCAGCACATATCTCTTTGACCAGACTTCTCTGACAGGCAGCATAAGCTCCATAGATCCCCCGCTTTGCATTCCAGTCTGTCTGGGTCATTCTGTCAGTTTGTCTCTGACATTTGTTGTCTGTCCCAATCCGGGGTGTCACTGAACCAAGTCAGGAGGATGTGGCAGTTCTGGTCAGGAGTTCATCATGGGTCAACAGCTGGGTTCCTCCCATGGGGATGCCGGCTTTGTTTATAGAGAGTGATCTTTTTTTTGCATGCAGTCACCCATGAAGGGCTGGTCTTATTAATGCTAAATATATCTGTGGTACACATGAAGAGTTGGTCGACTAATTGCAGTGGTTATAAAGCTGCTAAATTGTGCTTAGTGAAATATGTAGGAGCATAAAAGTTGTGCATCAAAAACCCACTCTGTGCACAAGTGTTGACCCCTTTGACCTGGACACCATAACCCTACAAACTAAAACACACACACACACACACACACACACACACACACGCAGGCTCAATTTTACTACAGCAGATGCTGGAACCCAGTTTCTGCAGCTGCTTCTGCCGGTCAGTCATAAAGCAACATTCAGCGAAACCAGACAAACAGGAGTAAGTGCTTTGCAACACACTTGTCTATTACTGAGGTGCATCCATCACCGCCTCCAGGCAAAACCTCACACAGAAGGAATCATTCCAAATGCTACAATATAACCATAATTTTTTGAAGCAGAACTGAACACAGCCATTGATAGAGAGCTGTCCTCAAAAACAGTGGAGTCCAAAATATTCTCCCTTCTGCTCACGACCCAAGCTGCACTCATGACGTAGCACACAGCTATTCCCAGGAACCAGTCTAAACACTTGGCTATCAACGAGGCTCAGAACTGGAGGATCCTTTGAACATCACACTACATGCTGCAAAAAGAGCATCAGGGCTGGCCCCAAGGGTCCCCCAAGCTTGCCCGCATTCTTATGTTTTTCAATGCGCAACCACTGATATAAATGAAAATTCGAATAGGAAACAGCTGAACCATTAAATGGAGTTTTATGCCCCAGACATCTTAGGCAATTTCTCCACATATTTGTTGTTAATACAAATGAATACAAATGAAATTTTCCTGTCCGTCTTCTCCCATGCAGCATCTCATTCCTTATTATAAGAGAGAATCCCTTTCAAACATCCTCAATTTGACGCCGCCGACTCTTTTTGGTCTCCAGGGAGCAATTACAGTTGCCCTGTCAAACACTTCAATGTTCTGAAGAACCAGTTCACTCCTTCAGGGACCCTCTTATGTCTCCTGAAACCAAGATTTCAACCTCTGTGAAAGTTAGTTCACACCAGTCTCTTGAACCCACTTGAGCGGTCGAAAACCAGACCGGGATGTGAATGAAAATTGTTTCCAGGTAAACACTGGGTTTCACATCTATACCTCAGCCAATTAACCCCTTCTGCAACCTCAAACCCTTCAAAGACAACGACCATCCATAGTGAACTCCCTGGTGATTGGATCCCTATTTATGGAGGGAATTTTCTCTCAAACAGTGACCTCTAGGTCTTAGATGACCTTCCATACAAAGCTCCGAGCCCTTTAAAGCATCCCCTCTTATTGGGATCTTCTGGTTGGTTTCCAAAATTAAAGGATTGATCAAGATTTTTGAAAGGGTTCTGTTAAAAGGTCATAAGCAGTTAATATCTAACATGCAGCGGATACATCTTATTGTACCTTTATTTAGTTTAGTTTTAGTTTGATGGAAGTTTTAAACAGACAAAACTCAGAAGCAGCCAACAACACATTTTATTGGCGCTTACTCATGAAAAGCAATACTTGCAGTGTGCAATTTTGGAATAACCAGTCAATTGTAAATGTAACCTTAGGCGACAACATTATCATTTACTCAAATGATTTCAGCTCATAGGCTTACATTCTCTCCTGGTTACATGACACATGACTTGAAGATTAATTAGGAGACTCAAGTCCTGAAACTGGAGTCTAAGTCAAGGATTGAGTATTTAGAACATGAATCTAAATTAAATCTAGAGTCTTTAGAAAAAAAGTTACAGTTAGGTGGAAAGTCATTCTTTTGCGACTTTAGGGTAACATGAGTCCGAGTCACAGACTTGGGTCACAATCTCCGACTTCTACCATCTGATTTACTTTGATACCAGACTAGAAACACTTTACATGCTCCGTTGTCTTGATGTAATCTCCTTATAAAGATAATTAGTGCTACCAGATCATACAGAAAATTCCTGTCAATAGTTATTGACTTTGTTGTAAACAACTAAAAATGTGACTTTAGTTCATAGGTTCATTACAAACTGTTGTCATAAACTGCTAAGATGTTTATCAGCTGTTTTGAAAATCACTTAGCTTTTAAAAAATTCGGAAAAATGTTCTGTTTGATTTGTCACGGAAGACGGAGCACTGAGCTGGGAATGATGCCACACCAGAATCGAGAATGTTCTTTTTGCAAGTTGGAAAACACAGAAATATGCCATTTGATCTGTTGTCAACTACTATTAGTAATACATACGGGTAGCTGCGCAATTTTCTCCCTTTTTATGTGGACATACATAAAAGGAGCATATTCACTATATTTAACAGCAATTATGAGTCACAAGTTAAACAATTCAGGAAGTGCTAAAAGTGTAGTAATACTGGCAACTCTGACTACATGCTACTTTTGCACAGCCATTTTGAATCCCAAACCTGGGGTTCCTTGGTCAGATTCGACTTTCTCAGCCGGAATCCTAACTTCAGGGGGGGTTCTTGTTGTTTTTCCAATTTGGAATTTGGAAAATCTGACTTCAACGAGCCCAAGAAATGTACCTGCTACAAGGAAAATATTAACTGCTTATAGTCATTTAACAGAACTTCAGTTCAAATGTCCTGGAGTAACACTTTCATTAATTAGCTTGTAAAGTCCAATTGGTTTAGCAAACAAGGGTTCATACTTAGCCCACACAGCAGGTCTCAGAAGAAGGTGAGAGGTGAGAACTCTAAAGCATCCCGTCTCTATGCTAATGATAATGTAAGCAGTTGGCAGGCTTTTGAGACCTCCACCATTGGCAAGGGAAGGCAAGGCAAGGCAATTTTTTTGTATAGCACACTTTCAACAGCAGGGTAATTCAAGGTGCTTTACATGATTTGGTGATTTAAAAAAAAAACAAAAAAAAACAAAAAAAACCACAAGGAATATAACATTGGAAATTAAAAGTAAAGAAACACACATTACACATGATACAAAAATCAAAAAAGCAAGAGAGCATGAACACATTTCATACATATGACATCAAGCATTTACTCGAAGGCAATTCTAAACAGATGGGTTTTTAATCTCGATTTAAAGCAGTTCAGAGTTTCAGCAGCTCTACACTCGTCAGGAAGTCTGTTCAGGATAAGGGGAGCATAGAAACTGAAAGCTGCTTCTCCATATTTAGTTCTGAGTCTAGGGATGTTTAGTAGGCTAGAGTTGGAGGACCTGAGTGGTCTTGGTGGTTGGTACTGTGACAACAGGTCTTCAACATATTTTGGTGCTGAGCCATGTAATGATTTATAAACTAGTAGGAGTATTTTGAAGTCTATTCTCTGAGCTACAGGGAGCCAGTGTAAGGACTTTAGAACTGGGGTGATGTGCTCTACTTTCCTGGTTTCTAGTGAGGACATGAGCAGCAGCGTTCTGGATCAACTGCAGCTGTCTGACTGACTAAAGATAAACGCATGGATGAGTTTTTCTAGGTCCTGTTGCTACATCAGTCGTTTAATCCTAGAAATGTTCTTCAGGTGATAGAAGGCTGACCTTGTTATTGTCTTTATGTGACCCTGGAGGTTCAGGTCTGAGTCCATTACTACACCTAGGTTTCGAGCCCGATCAGTAGTTTCTAGCTGTATTAACTGAAGCTGTGTTCTGACTCTTGATCGTTCCTCCTTGTGTCCAAAAATAATTACTTCAGTTTTGTTTCTATTCAGCTGGAGAAAGTTATGGCCCATCCATCCATTAATTTGGTCAATGCATTGATTTAGGATTTGAATGGGTTCAGAGTCACCTGGTGACATTGTAATGTAGAGCTGAGTGTCATCCGTGTAGTTATGGTAGCTAATGTTATTAGTTGCTATAATCTTGCCTAGTTGGAGCATGTAGATATTAAATAAGAGGGGCCCCAGGATGGAGCCCTGGGGCACCCCACATGTGATCTCTGTTCGTTCTGATGAAAAGTTTCCTATTGAAACATAGAAGTCCCTGTTCTTTAGGTAAGACTCGAACCAGCCAAGTAGTGTACCAGAGAGTCCAACCCAGCTCTCCAGTCGTTCCAATAAAATATTATGATAAACAGTGTCAAATGCTGCACTGAGGTCCAACAGAACCAGCATTGTGGTTCTACCACAGTCTGAATTTATGCGGATCTCATTGAATACTTTGACGAGGGCAGTCTCGGTGCTGTGGTGAGCACGGAAACCAGACTGAAAAACATCAAAACGGTTAGTCATTGTTAGAAAGCTATTTACCTGCTGAAACACAGCTTTTCAATAATCTTACTGATGAATGGAAGATTAGAGATTGGCCTGTAGTTCGGCATTAATGTGTTGTCCAGATTTTTCTTCTTTAGTAGTGATTTAATAACTGCTGTTTTTAAAGCCTGAGGGAAGACACCTGATAGCAGGGATGAGTTCACTATTTGAACAAGATCAGACCCAATAACAGGAAGAACTTTCTTTAGAAAAGCTGTGGGTAGGATATCAAGACAGCAGGAGGAGGAGCTTAATTGGATAATTATTTTTTGCAAGGCTGTTCTGGTTTAATTCGTGGAAATCAGACATTTTCTCTACATTGTTGTTGATTGGGGATGGCACTGGTTGTGGGTTCGATATTGAGTTACAGATTGACCGTCTAATTGTTAGAATCTTTTCAGTGAAAAAGCCACTGGCCAATTAGATACACCGAAGATGGGACGGCGATCTCACACTCAGTGCATGAATGTCACAACAACAGTGCTTATCTGCTGCATGGCGTTATGTTTCACCTGCCTTGCATAGGCGCGAAGAGTGACAGCATACCTGATAGCATATAGCTCCTGTTACACCATCTATGCAGCGGTGTATTTTCCTACTCGTTTTGCAGCACTGCAGCGATGGTGCTAATTATAAAGGCTGAGGAAAGACCAGGGCGGATAATGTAAATGTCAGATGCTTGAAGGAAAGACTCTGGGCTCTCCTCAGGATTGCTTTGAATCTTACTTCAGTCATCAAAAGCACACACACAGAGAGGAGCACAGAGCCAGGTCCCGGTTATAATAACCTAAATAATTCAAGATTATTTCATGCAGAAAGCAAGAACATTGAAGATCACTGCCATGTACAATAATTACTTTTAGTTCCTTTTCAGTAGCTTTTAAGGCTTCCCACCCATAACTTGGACCGCTTGTTTCCGTATGTCAAGCTTCAAATAGGAAATAAAGCCAGACAAGGATTTACTGACAAAAATTAGCTTGCCGTAACCAGAAGAGGAGGAGGAAAATATCTGGGGTTATTAATCTCTCATTCTGTTGCTTATGAATTAATAAACCCTCCTCATTAATGTGTCATAAAAAGCCAGATCCAGTTTCTATAATGACCTACTAATTTGTTTTATTGTACACCTTGCACCTACCTGAAATGCATCTTGACTTGGCTGGGCAGCTCTACACCTCAACACAAAACTAGCTGCCACACGATGATGAGAGACTCCGGCCTCACCGTGATGGAGAACCCGTCTCTGTCTTCTATTTGTATTTTCAGGGATTATCTAGCAGAATATACAGGCCAAGAGTAGATTTATAAAGTGTGCATGTGGGGGGTGAGTAAATGTATTTTCTCGTGTTGTGTATTTCAATCAGATTGAACGGGTGCAAGCGCAGCACATTATTCTCCCCCTGCTCTGCATAGCGCTGCGCTAGGCTATGTCCTGTGCTGTATTAGTGTGATGTATGACCCAAACGCAGCGCTGCACCACACTGCAAGCACTCCGAACGTACAGCTCCAAACGCCCTCTGCAGCTTTTTTTTTTATTCCACCTGTCAAACTGTTATTCATTTCTGGCTCTCTTGTCTCTCTCAGTTCCTCCTTGCTTTCACAATTTGCTTATATTTTCACACAGCATTACATCTCTCTTTACTGTATCCATCACTTTGCTTTGTCTATATGAGCGCCATTGCAGCTTTATTTACCCCAAAAGGAAGGAAATATTACCATTACTGTGGCTGTTGGATATGCATCCCATTGCATAGAATGTGCCTTGTGGTACTTCAAAATCTTAAATGTTTTTAGTATTGAATATTTTGTCATGTTACAGCCACAAACATCAATATAGTTTATTAAGCTTTTACATGATAGAAAAACTCATAATTGCAAATAATAATAAATCTTAAAAAGTGTTTCTAATGAAGAGAAGCACCCCCACAGCATGATGCTGGTACCACCTTGTTTTATGGTGTTGGTGGTGTTGATGGTGTGTTCAGGGTTAAGCGCACTGTTAGTTTACGACACCAGGCATCTACACCAGAGAGCCTAATTCTGGGCTCATCTGACCAGAGAGACTATTTACACATGTTTGCTACAGTATGCCCTCCACATGCCTTGTGGCAAACTACAAATGGGACTCCAGTGTTTCCTACACATAGACGAATCTGTGGCGGTTCGCCACAGATTAAACTCCGACCGCCACAGATTCAACACCGACCAAAAACCAAAAACAAATTCAACACCGACCGTCACATATTGCATTTCATTTTTCCTTTTTACGCTATTTAAAACACGCAGCGTATTTGTTCAGATGCATTTTCTTTTCCCTGCTCTCTCTTCGTCTCTCTGTCACTCACGCATCTCTCTCGCACTCTCTCACACACACATACACACACACACACACACAGCCCCTCCCTCCGTGCACAGCACGTCTGTCTGGATCACCTGTGGAAGATGTGGCCTATTTGGTGCAGAGAAGACGGGAGGCGAAAGGTTGGTATCTCGTGAACACTTTTAACACACAATCGCAGATTAAAAAGTGCTATAAAGTATTTTATATTCTGAATATAATAGTTTCAGTGTGTTGATGTTACTGTAGGTCCCAACCCATAGCAAACAAGCGATTGCGCCTTCTTTAGAAAGTTAACTATAGTCGCAAGTTTGCGGTAAAATGTAGGCTAGCCTAGTTGGGTTGTCAAGATCAAAACACTATATGTAGCAGCTGTGAATCAGATAAAACGTATTATAAATAATGTTATGTTGTTTCTTTACTCTTACACTGAATGTTTGCTTCTTCAATTCAGATGAGTATTGAGAAGTATTTTCTCCGACTGAAAATAACCTTTTTTTAGCAAGCCCCGCAAAATAGGGTGCCCTAACAAAAGTTGCAGACTTTGCGGCAAGTAGACTGTTCATATAACCCCCCTCCCCCCCTGGCCGACCACCACACATTGCTTTCGCGTTTGCGATTAATACACTGTTTGACTGGTCTGCCAGTTTAGGTTTAGAGCCACGTCTTTATAGTTTTGCAGATGTGTCAGACTCGTTGCATTTTCAAATAATGGATTGAGCAGAGCTTGTGAGATGTTCAAAGCTTGGAATATTGTTTTATACCCAAACTTTGCTTATCCTGGACTTCTGTGATTTCTTCCTGGGTCTTTATGATGTTACATTTACACAGAGAATAAATTATACTATTTACACTTTAAGAGTTAATTTAGACTACATGCTCCTGTTTGTTTAGTTTTCTTTTTAATTTACGGTGGTAAAATTTTATAGCTAAATAGCTTTTAGTTTACCATTTTCTACGCAAGAAACTCTCATGTATAGATTTAAATAGAATGCATAGGTTTAGTCACAGTAGCCATTTTACAGATAGGACCAAAAGTATACACACCCTTGTCAGATTTCAGCTTAAAGTTTTTATTTTTATTTGGTCGACATGCTTCCCCTTGACTAAAAGCAATCGAAACATTTAGGAGCAGAGTAATGACTTCAACTGATAGAGAATCTGTGGAGGGAGCTAAAGATTAGGGTGGTGCCAAGGCGGGCCTTCTAACCTCAAAGACCTTGAGATCATCAGCAAAATAATAGTGGAAACAAGTACACACGCAAAAATAAGAAGCATTTGATTGTCTTTTATTGTTGAGAAGTTTTTGGCATAGCATTTTTTAAACCGTTTTTTGGGGGATGAAAGTCTCATGTCAGATCAGAAACAAACAAAAAAAATTTATGAATGTACATTTGCTGGGGGTATGAATAATTTTGGACTCAAATGTAGGTGACTTTTAAAGGCAGCTAGATTTTATTTAAGGGTATCAGGAGAAAAAAGTCCTAAATGTAAATGCAGATTTACATTTTATTTTGGAAAACTTTTCAAAATGATAACATTTTATTTCCCCTCCACTTTATAATGATACACTAGTTTCCACAACATGAAGTCCTAATGAAACAGATCAAAGTTTGGGGTTTAAAAGTGACAAAAATGACAATAATGACAAAAATAATTTACTCTTATACATGAAGCAATAATGTACAGTTTATACAGGAGCACACAGCACCAAAGGTGTCACATTAGGCAGCTTTACAGTTGTGCTTTGACAGAGAATGATGACTGCTTTTATCAAGGGGAGTTGGTGAAATGACATCTATTCAGTGGTAAAATAGAGAGATTGCTTTAAGTTCAATAAAGTAAAAGTGCATCTGAGTAACACAACTTGTCAGCTCACGGCAGCTGTGGTGAAGAGAACTGATGTTTGCAGAGCGGAGGAGGCAAGAAGGTTTATAGGTTAGAAATGTAATCTGAAAAAGGCAATTACCGTCATTTACTTGGTCTAATTTATCTCAGTGGTATTTAGACCAGGAGGATTGCAGTGTTAAAGGGAGAAAAACAGCAAAAACACTGCCAGTCCCACCAACCACTGTTTCCTTCATTATCTACGGCTGCTGGCTACAGAAATACCCAATTAGGCGGCTGGTTGTGTGCTATTGCTGTCTGCATCCATTGTTCTTCATGTCTATCTCTGCTTTATCATTAAAACACAAAAAGATGAGAGGCAATGAGGTTTTAATTCTGGCTTCTAATTGCATCTGTGTGAAAAATTCATGTCCCTATTAAAGAGAAATCTGCAATTACCTCAACATTTGAACAGTAAAGCCTCTAGTTCACCTTTTGCACATTAAAGGAGCAGAAAAAATAATATGTTTCATATTCTTTAAAACCTAACAATCAAAGTCTCCCCTGAAAACTACTGATCATCCGAGTTGTGAATTTTCGGCATCTAGTGCACACTGACAAACACATTCTCTCCTGAAATCGGACAGTTCAGTCTAAGAGAAACAGCTTAGGTTCCATTCAGACACCAGGGCTCTATGTTCCTAATAATAACAGTGTAAAACCGATTTAATTCAATTAGCATGGTAGAAGATATGAAGCCATTACTTTCTTATTAACAGAGAGCAGACGCGTACCCACACCTGAGTGCTTTGGAAATAGGCAGAGCGCTCAGCTGATTCCTCTGCAGGAGGAACACCAAGGTGCAACGAGGGGAGGGAGGATGGGGAGCACCATTTAAGGACGGCGAGGCTAAATTTGATTAATCCATAAACTGATTTAGTATGTCTGATAATGTGCTGGTAACACATCCACACAGGGGCTGCTATGATTATATCAGTTATGGTTCATGGCTATCTCAGATAAGGTTAAGCTGAGGGCTCGGAGGAGGGAAGGGTTGTAATTGAGTATGCATTAAGGTAATACTATTCTTACTGAGGTATACAAAGTGTGACACTGAACTGTCCACCCATGACCTGACCTCTGACCTATACACACTCTGCATTCTGTAGTTTTCAGCCAAACTGTATTCATCAAGACCGATATTGTTGTTGAAAACAAAATAGATTAAATTTGCAATTCGACCATATAGGTGAAGTTCTCAGTTAAATCCACTATATATAGAAATATATAGAATATATTGCTTGTGGCAATTATTAGTAAGATTCATAATTTTATGTCAAAATTACCAAGTTTGGGGCACCCTCCTGGGATTCAGGAAAATAATCATAGTCAAATAGTTCATGTTTATTATTACCTGCCATATAAGGCTGAGATATTTAAACAAACGATGAAGGAATGAGTTCTTGGCTTCTTTGAACAGCAAGTTGCTACACATGTATGTGAAATAATAACAAACAAAGACTTTCCAAAATGCAAGAGTATACAAACAAAAGAATTCAACTTTCCAGTCAAAATACTTTTATCAACAAACACAATAAGCTAGTAACACACAGCTAAGCTACTAAGGAAAAGAAGAACGAATATTAAAACCAACTACCTAAATCAAAACAGTAAAATGGACAAATATGCAAAGAGGTAGAAACAGTAACCAATAAATTGATTGTGATGGCACAGTTCAGTGTGAGTATGTATGCTTAAAGACCTAGGCTTAAAGCAAAGTCAGTTTATAATCTAATTGTGATTAGTTTAAGACTAAATAGCACCTTATGGTTTGTGTTCAAACAACCAGTTCTCAATGCAAAGTAGACGTGAAGACAACATTATTTGGAAATCAATAACCTTTGGAGAATTGATTCTAGTTTACAGCAGTGATTGATCTAATTTAGTATTTTGACATTCTAAGAAAGCCTTTTCAAAAATGGCATATGATTAGTTTTCGGAGTTTAAACTATTTATTTTAAAGCCGGTCTGTATTTTGAATACCGTAGCAATCTTTATTGTTTATGAACGCTAGCGGTCTGCAAAAAGGAGGCCACACTAATCGGATCAAGCGTGCGGAGCTAATTTATGAAGCACAACTCATAGCCACTGTCTTTAGCTTTGCACCAACGATCAAAGCTCGGCTCTCCCTCTCACTGTTGGAGGCTGTAATTTAACGATTCTTTCTGCAGGGTTTGAACAGGTTCAGGACTTATTCCATCGGTCGGATACAGTTTACCTGATCAGCGATCAGCAGGCTGTTGTGTCTTTGGAGCAAATGAGTTTCTTACAGAAACTTGCTCCCTCCCCTCGCCAGCGAAGGAAAGATAGTTCAAAGCACTAGTCTCGCATTTGCGGTCGCCCGCGGTCAAAGAGGCCCGAGTTCCAGGCAGCACCTATAGTACTAATGCTAATATATATATATATATATATATATATATATATATATATATATATATATATATATATATATATATATATATATATATATATATATATATATATATATATATATAGGGTGATCAACCGTCCTCTTTTCCCTCTTTCCATAGATAGATGAAAATGTCCGGGTTTTCATCGTTTTTTTAAGGAGACTAATAAGCATACTTAAATTGACTGGTGCGATGCATGCAATACGACACATTTTCTCTCATCTATCGTCCTCACCGGGCTGCTACTTCGTGGCTGGTTCTGAACTGTTTCATAGACATAACAGACAGCGGGCTTTGATGCACTGCACCACTTTGCGCAAGTGTAGCTTTACAGACAAACAGAGCTGGCAAAGCTGGCATATGTGTTTTTGTGTGTGACAAAAGTGCCAAAGATCCAGTAGGTCCACATGGAAACGAAATCTATAATAATAATAATAATCATCTATAAACGGACTGAGGAGGATGAAGATCAAATCTAAAAAATGGAGCAGGTATTATTGTGTTTTTGAGACTGCTGCTTTTTACTTTTATTACATTGAAAAGAAAATAATACCTATTTTCTCAAAATGTAATTTCAGATTTTTGTTTAATTTTTGTCCAGCATGACTTAAAAAGCGAACTTTTATTGTTTCTGGTAAATTTTCTAATTCGGAAGAGTAATTGTTTCTATTATTAATTAATTTCTAGATGTTTTAAAGTAATTTTTGCACTTGTGAAAGCCTATCTGAATTGTTATTTAACTGTTCATTCTAACCACATGGTTAGACCTGCTTTAAATATGTTAAATTAAAAGTCTGGTCACAGTCATGACAGTGTTTCCACACTGTGCCAAGTGTCCTCCTGTTCGGAAATCAAAATATGGTCACCCTATAAATATATATACAGTGGCTTGCAAAAGTATTCGGCCCCCTTGAACTTTTCCACATTTTGTCACATTACAGCCACAAACATGAATCAATTTTATTGAAATTCCACGTGAAAGACCAATACAAAGTGGTGTACACGTGAGAAGTGGAACGAAAATCATACATGATTCCAAACATTTTTTACAAATAAATAACTGAAAAGTGGGGTGTGCGTAATTATTCAGCCCCCTTTGGTCTGAGTGTAGTCAGTTGCTCATAGACATTGTCTGATGAGTGCTAATAACTAAATAGAGTGCACCTGTGTGTAATCTAATGTCAGTACAAATACAGCTGCCCTGTGACGGCCTCAGAGGTTGTCTAAGAGAATGTTGGGAGCAACAACACAATGAAGTCCAAAGAACACACCAGACAGGTCAGGGATAAAGTTATTGAGAAATTTAAAGCAGGCTTAGGCTACAAAAAGATTTCCCAAGCCTTGAACATCCCACGGAGCATTGTTCAAGCGATCATTCAGAAATGGAAGGAGTACGGCACAACTGTAAACCTACCAAGACAAAGCCGTCCACCTAAACTCACAGGCCGAACAAGGACAGCGCTGATCAGAAATGCAGCCAAGAGGCCCATGGTGACTCTGGATGAGCTGCAGAGATCTACAGCTCAGGTGGGGGAATCTGTCCATAGGACAACTATTAGTCGTGCACTGCACAAAGTTGCCCTTTATGGAAGAGTGGCAAGAAGAAAGCCATTGTTAAAAGAAAACCATAAGAAGTCCTGTTTGCAGTTTGCCACAAGCCATGTGGGGGACACAGCAAACATGTGGAAGAAGGTGCCATGGTAAGATGAGACCAAAATGGAACTTTTTGGCCAAAATGCAAAACGATATGTGTGGCGGAAAACTAACACTGCCAATCACTCTGAACACACCATCCCCACTGTCAAATATGGTGGTGGCAGCATCATGCTCTGGGGGTGCTTCTCTTCAGCAGGGAGAGGGAAGCTGGTCAGAGTTGATGGGAAGATGGATGGAGCCAAATACAGGGCAATCTTGGAAGAAAACCTCTTGGAGTCTGCAAAAGTGTATATATATATATATATATATATATATAATATATATATATATATATATATATATATATATATATATATATATATATATATATATATATATATATATATATATATATGCCCACCGTGTAACATTTTGCAGACAAGAATACAAATATTGTACAAAACTAAAACAGGAAGAACAGGAAGCAGGGAGCCACTTGTTGCCATGGTTGGATTGAAATCATGGTATTTCGGGAATGTTTCTCCAAAGCCTTGTAAAGCTTGTGGGATGCTGAAAATATTTGCCCTCACTCACAGGCTGCGAATGTGTGGGATCTGTTACTCCCTGCTCAAAAGAATGCAGTTTATGCATGTGTTTACTAACACGAGTGCTTTGTTCTGAAGCCCAGGAGGGTCACGTTCCTTTAACAAGTCAGATTCTATTCCCCGTCAAGGTAGGTACACTATGTGAAAGTCACACACACTGGCACGGTGTGACAGGAGTTGGTTTGAGTTTTCCAGGCAGATCAAAGAAAGCTGAGAGAGGAGTTTTCTTCTGTTCCTACACTCACATGATAAGCTTCACGGTTCACAGAGAGCCACAGGTTGACATCTAAGGGAGTTAGCCTATGCAGAAGGTGGGACCACAACACTGGCATCACATCAACCGTTATAGGGCTAACACATGCTTTGTGGTACAGATGTTTACGTGACCCTTTGATAGGATAAAACCTGGGGTGGCAAATGAAACCCTGTCAACTTTTAGATTAAAAGGAACCAAGGAGAGTGATATTAGAATATTTCACAAAGATTAAGAGTTACAGGAGACCCAGCGTCACGAGGGGCCTTTAGGTTGCTTCATCTTCTCAAGTATTCAATGACATCCGCATAAATACAGACTGTGGTGGAACCACAATGCAGGTAGTTTTGGACCTCAGTGCAGCATATGACACCGTGGACCATGATATACTATTATTGCAACAAATGGAGAGCTGAGTCGTATTCTCTGGTACAGTACTTGGCTGGTCAGAATCTTACCTAAAGAGCATTTAATATCTGTCATAATTTTCAGACTACAGAGACGAAAGTAGAACAAGTATAAAAACAGAATTAAGAATAATACATTTACATTAAGGACCAAATTGCAAAAAACAAAGTACTGTGCAGTTATTTAAATGTGAAACTGAGTAGGAGGATTTAAAAACAAAAAATATTTACAGAATGTGCATATTTTATTGTTTTTAATCAGTGGATGGATGTGCCATATTTTTCCCCAAATAAACATAAACAAAACTGAAGTAATTATTTTTGGAACCAAAGAGGAAAGATCAAAAGTCAGCAAACAGCTTCATATAATACAGCTAGAATCTACTGATCATGCCTGAAATATAGGTGTAGTAATGGACTCAGACCTGAACCTCCAGGATCACATCAAGGCAATAACAAGGTCAGCCTTCTATCACCTGAAGAGCATTTCCAGGATTAAATACAAATATCCCAACAAGATCTAGAAAAACTCATCAATGCATTTATCTTTAGTCAGATTGATTACTTCAACAGTGTCCCCAAAGGTCTGCCTAAAAAGTCAATCAGACAGCCGCAGCTGATGCAGAATGCTGCTGCTCGTGTCCTCACTAGAACCAGGAAAGTAGAGCACATCACCCAGTTCTAAAGGCCTTACACTGGCTCCCTGTAGCTCAGAGAATAGACTTCAAATACTTTTACTAGTTTATAAATCATTGAATGGCCTGGCGCCAAAGTATGTTAAAGATCTGTTGTCACACTACCAACCCCCTAGACCACTCAGGTCTTTCAACTCTAGTCTACTAATCACACCTAGATTAGACCATTAGAACCAAACATGGAGAAGCAGCTTTCAGTTTATGTGTTCCTCTTATCTGGAATAAACTCCCAGGCCAAAGCAAAGCTGCTGAAACACCAAGTTCCTTTAAATCAAGGCTAAAAACCCATCTGTTTAGAGCTCCCTTTGAGTAACCGATTAATAATAGCTGGAATATCATATGGTTTTATGTGTCATATGTTATGTGTCTCTAATGTTGTGTTTTATGCTTTTACTGTTGTTTTATTGGTGCTTTGATTTTATCCCTTAATCACCCAAAGCACCTTGAATTGCCTTGTGGTTGAAAGTGTGCTATACAAATCAACTTGCCTTGACTTGCCTCAAATTAAGTATGCCAGCTACTCAAGGCTTACTTTTTAATGAGATGGAGTTATTTCAAATATTTATTCATACCATTTATAACAGCTTATTTAAAAAAAGGCAAATGTGCACAAATCTCATCCACTGATTAGTTGGGTGAGGCTCCTGCTATGTCCTACTATTTCACTTCACATGATGTACAACTGTTTAGGTTGCATCTTAAAAAGCTAACAGTTTCCTTACTTATGAAGAAAACGGACATCCAAAGAAGTATTATCAAGCAAATAACAAATCTATAGCCTTGCTCAACCAGCTGCTTATAAAAAACATAGACTGCCTCTTGGTGAATCACTCATTGATGACTGCTTTAACCACTGCCCTTCTAGATGAACCAATCAGTCTTTTTTTATAATCGCTTTACAATCATTGATTTTGTAAGCTTAGGAGTTAAACAGGATTTCACCAATGTTCAACAAAGACAACATGAATACAGAGTTGATATTTTAAATTGACTTTAGCATCTTTTTCCATTAATTGGCTAAATGAATATGATACATATTTTTATCTGTTAACATCATTCCATATCTATATTCCCTGTAGAGTGAAATCTCCAAAAGATTACCAACATTTCCATTTAGAATTTCCCATAACAAAAGAAAATTAAACTTTTCAAAACATTGAGTTTCCTGTTATTGGCTGACGTCTTACTCCATGTTGTAGCGGCCTGAATGGAAAGCTGTCCACCATCTTTGCTTCCTCTGACTTTTTAATCACATCAGTGGTACTAACAGTAGTCAACTCTGTTTCTTCTTCCCTCAGTAACAACATCCACACAGAAGAGTGGTGTTGTTAATGCAATCTGATAGTGCTTAGTATCAAACTTTTGAGTGTTCGATCGTTCAATCAGGCTAAAAAAAATCTGATTCTGGTCACCAGTTGTTTTCAAAGTGCATCTATACTGAAACAGTCTAATAAAAGAAAAGTATGTCTTTGAGTGTGAAAATCCGGAGCATCATCACCACTTACCAACCTGTCAGACAGGTGTGACACCAACCCGTCTTTGTCTCAGCTTTGATTGATGTTCCGTCTCCTAACACAGCCATGCGTCACTAATCATTTCATATGAGGACTGCACACAAAAGTGGGAAAATTGACTAACCATTAAAAAACCATTTATTGCCAGCGGACGGCATTAACGAGCTGACATTGACCGGCGCTTTCATTTAAAGTTCACTCTCATCAACGACCAACAAGGAGGAGCGGCACCGACGTGCGCGCCGCTCATCAAGGAGAGGAATAATTAAATATTCCAATCTATTTTGCTCAGGATGCCTGAGTTTATTGCAGCACTGTGGAGGTTTTTCAGATGGCTGATCAATACAGTATTAGTGCAGTTTCCCTCCACGCTGTTAACTGGCAGGCATTACACGGACTCTCCAGCACTAAGACATTGGCCATGCGCACCACTGTTGCTGCTGAATGTGTGCGAGAACGATAAGCCCAGACTGAGGGAATCCTGGGAATGCTAGGAGGCATTTTGTGAGTAATCTGACCCAGAGGCCAGGCTTAGGCCGAGCAATGTGGTGAAGGACAATGAGCCAGAGCAGCGCAGAAACTCATACGCAGCGGCTTCCCCCCCAAATGACTTTAGACACACTTCCATCCATAAAAACAGATTATTGCTGTTTATCCTCTTTTCATTCGCAGTTTTTACATGTGTGCACTGGGCTCTCTGGCCTGATAATGGCGTTTCTCCACACCTCCCCTTCTCAGTGAACATCGCTCTGCTGGCTTCAGTGTGTACTAAAAAATTTTTTTTTTAAATCAATTGCTACAGCTGTGAGAGGTGGATGTAATAGTGAATACATTTTGTGTGCCCCCCCCCCCCTCCCATAATCTTCTGCCTCAACATGTCAGACAAATTGTGCTGCCTCTGCCCAATCTAATAAAGCCGGCCCCCTTTTACCACATACTGTGCATATAAACGCACACAAACAACCACAACAGACACTTCCACAAGGAGACAGGCTGACAGTGGAGAGAGCTGGTGGTAATCACAACCAAGAGTGGATCAAATATGTATGAAAGTACCATGTTGTACGGTAAAAGCGTATTTCTTTCCCTCACCCCTGGGGGATAAGTCCAGATATGCAATCTCTGTGATGTCTATCCCCAGGGCCAATGTGTTTAAACTCGTTCACGCAGAAGTGACAGAATTGTGTTTTTTCACTGAAAGATAACAACCAAACACAATGATTGGAGGACTCCTCCCCTCGCATCCCTGCTCCGGCGGTATCATGGTTAAATCGTTTCTACTTCATCCCGTCACATTTCAGCTGCTTTTCACTCCTGCCTTTAAAAAAAGGCCTGCACTTACTGATTTAGCCAAAAGGCCATGCCACCACCTTAAGTAATTCATGCAGTGATTTATCCCACCACATCTTGTGACCACCTGTCATGAGGAGATAGCATTCTTGGTACTATTAAACCAATGTAATTACCAGAGAGGGGTTCCCTAGTTCAGTAAGCATCTTAGCACAGCAGACTCACCATGTGACTGTGAAAGTTGATATAAGCTGGTCTGCTGGTGCCCTGTTCTCTGAGAACAGAGCTTTGGATCGGACAGATGAACATAGACTCAGTTAAAAACCTCAACGCATTTGATTGCTTTTGGAGTTTGTTTGTTTTTACAGATGTTTTTACGAATAAAATCTGAGAAAAGTGACATGGTTGACATTTTGCATCTTTTTTTGAAATTATTACAATCCCAAACATTTGGGGGTATATCTCTAGATGCTTTGCACATCCAAAAACAGATATAATTTTCCACTCTTTGCAAAATGGATTAAACCTGGTCAGACTGGATGGAAAGCATCTGTGAACAGCTATTTTAATTCAGATTTAGATATAAACTTTTAGTGGGCCATTCCAACACATGACTATGCTTTGATCCAAACCATTTAATTGCAGCTCTGGTTGTAGATCTCGAGTTATCAGAAAGCGAACATCTATCCGAATATCAAGGTTTTCTTCCTCTCACCATCTTCCCTGTCCTTGCTGAAGAAAAGCATCCCCACAAGATGATGCTGCTGTCATCAGTGCTCTTGTTTCGGATGGTGAGTTCCGGGTGACGTGCAGTTTTTGGTTACCAAAACTAAATTAAGTGACTTGTGAAGGCAAATGAATGCACCTGATCTTATTTTAATGTATCAGAGTAAAATGGGGATGAACACATATCCATGCCATCCATTTCAGAATTTTATTTCTACAACATATCCTTTTCTTTTAACTGCACAACTATGTGCTACTTTGTGTTGGTCTTTCACTTAAACTTGCTATAAAACACTTGGCAATAACAAAGTGTGGTAAGGTTGAAGGGGCATGAATTAGACATAATGTGGTATGAAATTCTAGCAGATAACTTTGCATATTAGTATTAATCTACAGTATAACACAAAGATTTGACAAACATTTCCAAATAGCTAAATTCAGTCAGGTGGCATTTTCTGCAGCATCGCAGCAAAATGACTACGAATAAAAGGACTATAAACTAAGTGTTTAGCAGTTTTGAAAGCATCTTAGTTCTACTGTGGTATAAATCAATGCCAATATCGGCCCAAGCCTAGTATGAATAGTTTTGCAAGGCACTGTGGGTGAGTAACTTGAGGTAGGATCGGACAAAAACAAAACATGGAACAAAAGTCAGTAGAGTTGTACCACAGCCATCTTTCTAATGACAGCCAGTTTAATTGAAAAATCCACTTCTTTGTCAGAGAGCAACCAATTCAGAGTAGAGAAGCAGGAACTCTATTCCTTGGCTCAGTGGTTAATAGCAAAAAAAGATAAAACTAAAGGAGGCAGGGAAAGAGAGATGGGGCAAAAGGAATAAAAAAAGAAAGCAAAGAGGAGGAGAGTGTTAAAGGCAGGCACAGATATGGATGGAGTGAGGGGGAATTACAGATCTCACTGAGATAAACGACGGGCGGGAGGGAGGGAGAAAGAAACAGAGAAACAGACTGAAGAAGAGGGGGAGGGGAAGGAAAGTGGAGTTAAAGTCAAGCTCAGCAGTCTTTCTCAGGCTCAATTTCCAGGACATGATTAGTTTGGGTGATGACGTGTAATGGGGGAAGGAAAAAAAAGAAGACAAAATATGCCTCGTTCACTCTCTATCTCTTAACTTATGTTTTCTCTCAGAGAGGAGTTCTTTCTAAAATAGTGGCCTGCTTTGAAGACTACAAACAGTAGACCAGTGGCGGCAATAAAGTCACAGTACTTTTTTTTTTTAAACAAATAAAGCTGAATAAAACAATAATATTCACACATTTAGACTTCAACTAATCATGTGGTTACTGATGAAAACACCTAAATGACTAGTTTAAGCCTTTTATGTAAAGCTAGTTATCTTCACAATAATTCATTTAGATCATGGGTGTCCGGCTCCAGTTCTCGAGGGCTGAGGAACCCTCAATATACGTATTTAAAAAAGGTGCAGTTAAAATGATTTTTCTGTCTACATTTGTGGACTGATATCAACAGAGAACAGAACCTTTTCATAAAAAAATTCTGTTTACTTCACATCCCTGTGAGGAATGTGCCAGTCTTCTCAGCAAAGACCTTTTACTGTACACAATTTGCCTCAGACGTCAGAGCTTAGATTTGGGAATGAAGTCAAACCCAAACAGAGCATATTTCAGATGCATGTCGTAAAAGCAGTAGAATTTGTTTATTGTTGTGGTGGTTACAACTAGCAGCAATACAAGCCAAGGACAATGTATTTTGCCCCATATGATGTGTTCAAATACTAAAGAAACATGCTCCCATGCTCACAAAAGCTTGTTTCAAAAGACACAAGGTAGTGGCATATCAGGATAATACTGCCACCACGGTGAGTCCTTTGAATGCACCGTGGCGGCATGGCGAGGCGAGAGTATTGCACCATTTGTGCCGCCAAGCTTGAAAGTAATATTGCCGCAACGCCGGACTTACTACTTATGAATGACCAAAGGCTCCCTGATGCCACCTCTGCTTTGCGGCAAAGTGGCGCCATTGTTTTTTTAAACAGACTAGAGGCTGTTAGAAGTGATAACTAATAGTTTTACTATGTTATATCTGTGCTGCATTGATATTGGATATTGAACTCAGGGCTTCTTGAAGAACTCTGACTTTCAGAAGGCTTTCTTGTTTCTACCTGTGAACTAAAAAATACACATCTAAAAGACTATTAGAGCATGCATCTTCATATAGGATTTGGATTCATACCTAACAAAGCAGATAAAAGAAACATTGTAGTATAATAACCTTTAGTTAAATTGTTACTGGTTCTATATGCTCCCTTTGATGTAACACTTTTTAAAGGAAGAGTAGAAAAGTGAAGAAAAATCTCCAGAAAACATCCAAGAAAACAGAAAAGAAATCGAGCAGTCTATTTCTGCAGGTAATCTGATGATTGGCTGACAAACACATATTATCAATGAAATCCCTGCAGTCACCCACCACCCCCCTGCAGAGAGCTTGGGGCTATGACAACCAAGTAAGAAGCCAGAGAACAAAGAAAAAATGAAAAAAACATGGATACATCAGGAGCATTAATTGAATCCAAAACACTCAAAAGCAATTTTTGATTAGTAAGCTCACTCTCCGATTCTGCCTCCTTCAATGCTTTTATGTTTTAGTCATATCCTCTTTCCTAACATCAGCAGAGGAAAACGCCGCAGTTTATCATCCAATTTCAGCTGCGTTTCATTCCAACCGAACATTTGACACAGGAGTAATGCAAAGGCAGTAGCTGGACCCTGGAATTTTGACATTTCCACCTCTGCTTTATTTCTCGTCAGCCCTCAGCAGAGCAGCCCCATTCAGACCCCCTGCTGCTGCAGAGTCCCAGACAGTGTCCTGGCCTGGCTCTATCCCAGTGAGCAACAACCTGGTCTCAGCCTTGCACAGCAGATTGACTCCTTCTGTGCTAGCACCCTGTTGGGTAATGCAAATACAGTCCATCTGCTAATTCTAATCCATTCAGCATCAACTGATATATAAGCACAGATTTAGAGCGGCTCTCCAAAGTGTGCACAACCTAGCTAAAATGCCATGTGTTGTAAAAAATAAATAAATAAATAATGAAGCTCATGATAAACCCTTTCAAACATCTTTTCCCCACATTTATTGTTCCAGACAAATCTACAGAGATGTTTGTGGATTGGTGAGCGCAATAACATGGCTGCATTACTGTGCAAACCCTGAAACTGATACTTTGTTGATGAACCTTCCAGTTTAGTTTCAGGATTCAGTCTTCTTGCATTCGCACCAACCATCAAATATATTTAATCAGATGACTGAAATAATGTCTGAGTTGGATCATCCTAACTTTTCCACATTTGCCTTGTTTGGCTTAAATCTTTGATTGCAGAGACGTTGTAATGGATCAGAGGAATCTCTTTGTACAAAAGAATCAGTCAGGAGTAAGACTAAGAAGTCAGTTTTCAGTAATATTACGACACTGAATATCATTAAAAGAACATCACACCTATATACTACATGGTAGTGGCAGTATCATGCTGAGGGGTTCATTTTCTTCTGATGGAACACTGTTTTTTATGAAGGTGGATGAAATGATGGACGATCTCAAATACCGTCCCGACCCTAAACCTTCAGGTGTCTTTTAAAAAACCAAAATGAATAGGTATTTCAACCTTTAGCATCACTGTGTCCATGTATATGTCTAAATCCACATAAGAATAACTTTGTGAAAAGAACATTTTGGTTTTGGAAGGGCTTAGTTACAGTCCAAAACTTCATCTGACAGGTCACCTGAAAAGAGCAGCGCACAAGAGATGTCCTCACACAATCTGAAAGATTTGAAGAATGTTTGAAAAGCAGAGTGGGCAAATATTGTAAAGTCAACATGTGGCATGCCGTTAATCTCCTACTAAAGACGACTGTATGATAAAACTGAATCAAAATCAACAAATTATTAGTTTAAAGGTGAGGACGCCATATAACCAAGTTATTGCACTTTTTCCGCTCTAACAGATTAGGTTTGTTTTTTGATGTCACATCACGTGGAAAACCCATCACAAACATCCCCTAGGTGCGTGCACATTTTAGAGGGCCACGGTACACTTGGGTATATGAGACAAGCTCTGAAGGTTGAGATCACGACCTGAAAAATATGATTAATCGATACCATCAACATTGTTATGAAACCTTTCTGCATCCTATCACCTGATGATCAATGAAGATAAATGGCAGGCTCCGGCATCTCCTCCTGGTCTTGTCATACTGGTTAGGCACATGCGCAGCAATGTTCTGAGTAAAAACTTCATGGGGGATGATAACCCACTCCCGCACACAAACTCGTGTACAGGCATGTAAACAAGCATGCACACATTAGCCACCTGTGACCATAAATACTACACTTCAGAACACAGGGATGTGGAGAAACACCCCACACATGTACAGTACATGAACAGCGCTCGAGGAACAAGATGAAACAAAGATGATGCAGTTTAGGACTATACATTAAGAGAACTGGGCGATTACAAGGAGATTAGAAATAGTTAAACAGTGCAGATACATTTTCTAAACACGCTGCAGAGTGGTTAAGCCAATCGTGCTAAGGATTAGGTTACAATATCATGTTAGAAGAAGACGAGTTAGGTCACACACTAACGCTGTGAACACATTTCAAGGAAGTAAATAGAGTCTCTGAGAATAGATGAACTGCTTATAAAATAAGAGGAAAATCATGATCTCTTCATAAATGAAGGCAGCTCAGAGGAGTGCAATGAGCCCCAATGCAGTCTGGTGTATGAATGTAGGCCAAGTGTGTTTCATGTGGACATTTGCATGTGTAGCTGTCATGATTAGCATATTTTTGTGTTCAGGGGGATGCAAAGTAGCTCCCACTGTGTGTGTACACGAGCAAGAAGGTGTGCACGAAAGATTTAGGAGCAGTCAGCACACCGAGGCTCTGACTTTGCACATCTCACACATGCTGGAAGAGTTCTCTCTGCATAATCACATTTAAACCCCTTTCACACACCATAATTCAATTCCCGCTTCTAGACAATGACCATGTCATCTTAATCTGGCAGGTAGATTATACAGCATCCCACACAAGACTGCTAATGCTAAGGGAACGGCTCGAGCTATTGTACGCTTCCTTCAAGGTTGGACGGGCTGCTGCAGATTGCTTTGGCGGATTGCTTCTGCCACTCATGTTTTCCACCGGTGGTTCCTTGCATTTAATCGGAAGAAGCTGCTTTCCCCTTGTTGCACCATCTGGGAGTCCTGAACGTGCTTTTCTGTGAGGTTTACTGGCTAAACATCAAGCTCTAAATAGCTCTTTTGTTGAGTTATATTAAACATTTATCACTAAACATGAATGTGGTCCTCTCAATACAGGGACACACCTTGTTCTACCGCTCAAGCAACACAAAATAAGCCTGATGAGCTGAAAACGTTTGCAAGTGTTAAGACAGAAAGCTGTGGGACCTAAAGAGCTGGTACAGCTCATCTCTAGATTTCCAGCTACAGCCTACATCGGGTATTAGAGACAGAACAAAACCATTTTATAATCTGTATTTCTAGAAAATCCTCTGAGATAGTGAATCTGATATTTTTAGAAATTTTAATTAATGCTGCTAATCAGCTAGAACACTCTGATACGGTAGAGTGGCAGGTGTGTGCACACTGGGTGTTTGGTTGTTAGGTCTTGATGCCGCCCATCAGTTCCCCTCCCCGTTTCCTCAATCGGATTATAGCTAAATCGTTCAGCCATAACAGGGTCTGTAGGAGCTTCTTCCTACCTTAACCACTGATCCAACCAGCATGGTTCCATCAACACTGTGAACAATGTCCCTGTTTGCCTTAAGGGAATCTATGTGTGAAGAAATCAGTAGTGTAGCCACAAGAAATTGTGAGATCATCTTAGTGGTGTTTTTTTATTGAGAGAAATTAAGATCCACATTTTTTTTTTACCAGTTTGTCATGGGAACATATTACCATCTTCAGATGCAGGTGAGCCAATGTGGAATTCTCAAGGTACGATGACCTTGAGTTAAAATACCAAAGTGTCCCACTGGTGCTAAAATAACATTTTATGTATTACAGTTAGGATATCCTCTATGATAATTCTGTTTTTGTAATTAGATTCAGACACACATATGGAGAGTGAGAATAGGGCTGGCCCAAGGTTCTATAGAGCCTTAAGCAGAATATGACTTGTGGCCCCTCTTCCTGTTGAGAACATCATTACTAACAGCGTTTTAATACAGGTTTGGTGGAATCTAGGAGAGAGAGCCACGTTTAATTGGCTGAGTTTAAAAGCAAAAACAGATAATTGGTTATTTGCTAAGATGTGGTTGCGAACGAATCGAACTAAAATACTCATAGGCTTCGATGGCAGCTATTAACCAAAGAATCAAGGTTCATTGAGATTATTCTCTCCACTTTTACAAAGTAAACTTTCCAATTCCTTTAAATCTTAAATTTAAATGTGTTTACAATTAGTCTCATGTGACAATGGTTAACAAAATTAACAAATAGATGCTGAAAATCAAGAAATTAGTATTAAGCTAATGCTCACCTACAGTCATGAGACAAAGATCAGGACTAAAACAACGAGATACAAGCGGCTGAAATTAGCTTCCGCTGAAGAGTGGTTAGACCCCTTGTTGCTTTGCCAGGTACATCCCACTTAAAGGAGATGCAAGGTCAGACTCAATGCAGGGACTATATATATCCTTTCTTGTCGGGTATTGCCTTGGGATCCCCCAGAATGATCTGGGGAACCCTGCTGAGGAGAAAAAGGTCTGGGTTTCCCTCAACAACCTGTTATTCATATGACACAATTAGAAGAAAAACATAGATGTGAACGGACGGATGAATGAGTGGAGGACTAACTTCTGCATCAGTCACAAGTAGTGAGATGAAACCCCTTCTGCATCCTTCAAATCTGTGCTCTACAGGTGCTACTTAGGCCTCAAGATCAGCTGAATGTTCTTGAGATAGAATAGGGGGGTTGAAGTTGACCCATCAATGTAATGCCCCAAATGGAGAAATAAACACCTATCTGTAATGACTATGAGACTTAAGACAGGGCTGTGTAATAAGAATGACAGTTATGACAGAGTCATAATGAAGAACCACGTCATCCTTCAGCTTCCGTTCGATGTGAGAAATACGTTATGATAATGAACTAGCAATTATTTTTGTAACCAGATTCAGGCAAAACCCCCATACATACATGGTGCAAATTGTAAGCCACGCCCCCTTTGGCCACGCGAATCCCACCTGCATGATATGGAATCCGATGGATAGATGGAATCAATTACCATCTACGTCACTAGGAAGAATTTAAACCTTAGAAATTGAATGATGAAAAATTTAAGCAGTTTTGAAATCTTCGTATACTTTGAAACCAATATTCTTACTCTTGAACCGGCTTCTGCTGAGTGAACACATGTGCTGCTGGGCGAAGCCTAAATTCTTGAGTGAGTGACTAAGCATCACGGGATAGCTAATGAACTGTGATACAGAAAGGTGTAATTAAAGAACTGCAAGTGCCTTCAAAATGTTGATCTTGTGACTCCTTAAATCATGGGTCAAAGTCTCTGATGCAGTCCGGCTAATTTAAAGCAGAAACATTCCTGAGAGGACTAACACAACAAACTAACAAGTACCAGAGCAAAACCAGAACCATACAATGAAAATAGCATTACAGCCTAACCACAAAACTCTGGGATATTGTCAGGAATAGACATCGGGTGCAGACAGTTGTAAAATGTGCTTATTTTGTCACACACCACAACAGGTTACACTTTAAATCTTCAAAGTTCTTTTTTAAGCAACCAATTAAAGTCACATCTGCTCTTTAGTAAACATGCAGTGGGGCCAAAGGCATGTCTCTCCATAAACTACAGCTATTTGCTGAGCAACAACTTAGTGTGAGGCCAGTAAATACAGGACTAAGCAACCACCAGAGTGGCCGTGATTGTTCAAGTGTATGCCAAACTGTGATCCCAGCTTTCACCGTGTGGCCTTATTGAACTCATGCAGTCATCATTTTATCAGAGTCTGCTTTCATCCTACGAGAGAAGTAGATCTGACTGTGGACCAGAAGGTTGCTCCCCTGCCTTCAGGCCGTTACTGTGAAGGTTTCCGCCCCCTCTGATCAACCCTCTATCTCTTTGTGGCTCGTCTAACAGGCCAGCCAAGAAGACAGGCTAAGTCAGACATGCTGTTCTTGGAGTTCTTGTCTTTTTTGTTGACCAGAGAGAATGCTCTCCAGTTGGACAGGATTTGCCTCCCTTCTCTTTATCTCCCCAGCTGCAGACTTTAGCTGTTTTGGGTGACATGCCATTGGATACTCCTTGCCTTGTGGATATGTGAATGGGAGTGTACACCGGGGAAAGTGCCAGCGAGATCAGTGCATTGTAACCTCAAAATAATGCTTCATGTCTTCTCTTCAGAGCAATTTTCAGAGTCCATGTTTTCATCTGAGCCTGTAAGAACAATACATTTATTGTGAGCCAGCATTATGAAGTGGTCTGTGGTGCAACCAGGTGACTCTTTGAATGATCCCATGGGTCCCATGTCAAGATTGGATTCTGTTTTCCTTCACCACTAAAAGGTTGGAGGACTAACAAACGATTCCCCCTAAAATTGCTCCAACAGATCTACAATAGAAGTTGGTTACATACAGTACATATTAAGCAATGTGACAAAATCTGCAGACCTTGTTGGGTGAAAACATATACAGTGGCTGTCAAAAGCATTAAAACTCCTTGAACCTTTCCAGAAATTGTTTCTTTACTTCCACTTGTATTTTCACAATAGACTTAAAACAGGCTAGTGCGTAATTATAAGTGGAAGGAATATATGCAGATGTTAATTTATTCTTATTTATAGACAGCCTCCTTTTAACTGATCATTTAAAATAAATTCCGGTGCAATAGATTGCCATCCAAATGAACCTAATCAGAAGTTTAAAGCAGGGTTAGAAGCACTATTTTATCCATCATCTGGAAATAAAATGAGAAAGACACGACTGCAAAGCCAACGAGAAATGGCCGTCCACCTAAACTAAAAGGCCAGACAAGTACGACATTCATCGGAAAAACAGCCAAAAGGTCCAAAGTAACCATGGAGGAGCCGCAGAGACCCACAGCATAGGTGGGATTTGTTTTTATCACATAGGGAAGGGTTGTCTGAAGAAATCTACTGCTGAAAGGTAGCCAGGTGAAGCCTGTCACAAGCCATGCTGCACAGCAATCATGAAATAAGGTGCTTTGATAAGATGAATCAGAAATGTAACTTTTTGGTTTACATGCAAAACTCTAAATGTCGTGAAAACTAACATTGAAAATCACCCTGAGGAAACCATCCCAACTGTGGAACATGGTGGTGGCAGTTTCATGTTGTGGAAACTCCAAAAGAAAGACGTTTAAGACCCACTCCAATGGAAATCGTGTTTTTCGTGTTGTTAACGTGTTCTTGTGGCATTTTTCTGATGCCAGAGGACATAACTTAAGAAAATTAAGCTCAAAATTGCATTTCTGAGTATTTCTGCTTTCAAATCGCTGTGAATCAGTAGCAGACGCTAAAAGGCCGTCTAAAACAGACTGTGCTTGTGACGTAGCAACCGCACTGAGCGGGCTACAAGCTCCTGCTCCGCTCTGTCCCGCCCGCTCAGGTTTTGAGGAGTAGAGAAGACAATGGCGGAGCAACACCTGTGTGCTGTAGCGGGTTGCAATGCTAAGAAGAATGATATTATTAGCTTTCATACTTTACCAAAACCATCTGCAGTGAGAGAGAAATGGATTATGTTTCTTGGTCACAGCAAGATTAAAAACCGCACTTCAGTTTGCAGTCAGCCTTTCAGAGAAGACTGTTTCACCAACTGGCAGGAAAAAATGCGCCAACGGTTCCGCCCACAACACAGAGGCAAATTGCTAATGAGCTACTGCCGTTCTTCTGAAACTATGTCCTAGAAAACTACACAGGTTTTGTGATTTTGGCTAAAAACAGCATAATTTAAAGACCACTGAGAACAATTAAAATAGCTCAAAAATATGATTGGAGTGGGTCGTGCGTCTTTAAAGTTTTTGGCCATCTCTCAGCACAAGGTTTTTTTCCCTCAAAAAGTTGAAGAGGTACGAAAATTTTTGCAAAGCATTGTATTGATGTGCCATACTGTAAGTGCTAAGAGTATAGGTTTACATAGAACATTTGGGTACTTGTTTTATTCAGTATATATTAAAAATTACCTAAACATATGAATGCTTAGCTTGAGAAAAGCCTATATACTATCTTTTTTATTTATGAAAAAACTTAAAAAAGCAAACCGATTACCAAGTATTGTCTTCACAGAGGGATTGAAGAAGAACTACAACTGGAATTTACGAGATTCAGCCTTAACTTATTTATGTAGTGAACTCAACATTTACAGCAAGGCATTATCAGCACATGAGAAAAACTCAATTCAGTTGACTTTAAGAGTGAACATAATGTCAAGTAAATGAATACGAGTTTTTAAAAAGCTCTTTGATTCTTAAACATTAATTCAAAGACCATCTTTGTACTTCTGCCTTGCAGACTTTTCCAGATGGAAACTTTCTTTGGCGGAATTCCCTATAGAAACATCTTTTGATGGTCATTTTGTAATCCATTTCATAATTCTTAAATTGGGAACATTTGCGGTTTCCATTATGGTAAACTAACATATGTATAGTTCACAGATGTTTGCAGACTTCTAAATATGGTATCTAAATTTTATCCTTGTCTACTAACCCCTATATTCATGAGGACAAAGCAGTGTTCTCAATCTGAACCAGTGTAGAGCTGCACAGAGAACAAATAGGGCTCACTATACATGAGGGAGGACAGAGATAAATATAACCTCCCCTTTCACCTCGAATTCTGTGTTTGCCACCAGTGTTCTTCGGTGGAGTTCCCAGTAGATCCACGGTCATCACCAAATAGACATCTGGCACTCAGTTATGTTCTGACACCATATTTGAGGTCCCTTACCACCTAGCAATGTGAATACTCTATTCAGACACTCCTAAATATTTAATCAGGACAAGTAGAAGGCAATCTCCTACATCCACAAGCATTAAACATTTAATACCCGGCTGGCATGATATCCAGTCAGCCGAGACTTAGTGAGGAGACGCATGCAATAGAAAGCTGAGGACACTTGTTCTTTCCTGGTTAATTTACGCAAAGACAAATCCGACTGCAAGAAATACAGACCACAACACTCTATCAAGTGTAGGTCAAAATCAAGGATCCTGCACGACCACAGTCACAGACAAAAAAAAAAAAAAAAAAGACAACTCCCACAAACACACGGACTAGAACGGTAAATCTCTCTACAAACATATATCATCTGTGAGAGGTGAAGCAGGCAGGAGGCTGCCGAGTCCCATCAGTCATGGCTTTAGATTGAGGTTAAAAGCAGAACAGGGCAGCCACTGTCAGCACAGCCAAGGACGCAGAGAGAGGCTGGAGCCAACATGCTGTATACTGGAAAAATTAAACGCCGTCTGCACAACAGCAGATGTGCAATGAAACACAGTTAGGATATAGATGTTTGTACAAAATGGAAAATGAAAAAGGAAATTGAATCTTCCTTGCAAAGAATAATTTCTTTGAATAGATGTTTTATTTCCTTTCTTAAGATTGTTCTTTTGAGCACACATTTCTGCATTTAGCCTCACTTGTTCCATGAAATGTATTTATTTCTTATTTTTGGATTTCAGTGGATATAAGTTAACATTAATGATGTTTGAAATATAACAGATTGCTTTTTATGAAAGAAGAGTTACATGGTCAGCTACTGAGAAAGCACTAAGTAATGGCACATGCTATGGGGTGTGCTTGGAGGCAGGCAGGGCAAAAGAACTGTTAGCTGAGGGTTAGAGCTGACCTGTATTAAACTACAATCTCTAAAATCCATCTTTCTGAGAATACAGTTAGTGGGATGGATTATTTAAACCTGCAAGTACATATGAAGCATGTACACAATAAGAGACTGTTTTGTTGTTCTGTCCACCTCCATAATAACCTTTCCAAATACAGATGGATTTAAAAGCGGCAGTAAAATCCAAAGAAGCAATGGACGTGGTGGAATACCACCACCCATCCAAACAGTACAGACAATAGATGATGACGCAGGCCGGTGGAGCGGCACGAATAAGCAAGATTTATTTCGATTTCTTAGTCATTTCACTGCAATAGATAGTGTGGCTTCCCTCCCAAATATTGCTTCACCTTACTGTACATCTATTCAACTTCATCAATATCGTCCAAACAAAAGAAAACACTTATTAAGTTCATTATAAACACACTGGCAATTAGCCACTTTGTTAGGTACACCTTGCTACTAACTTTTTGCCTTTTAGAGCTGCCCTAATTCTTTGCGGCAGAAATTCAACAAGGTGTCTGAAACACTCAGAGATTCGGGTCTATATTGACTCTTGACATACATGTCGTCATGTAGCTGGCCATAAACCTTTGTCCTTTTTTTTCTGTTGCGAAGTTTGTAAGGAAAACGGGTATTTAAAGTGATGTCATTAGGTCTGGAAACTCAAACATGGACTGTTTGTTTGGCACATACAAAGAAAAGAACAATTTTCTTGCAGGTGGACCTCGGGAATATGCAACAATTGAAAAAAAAAAGGCTTAAAGCACATATAAAGGGACATTTCTTTACTGTATCTGTCTCAGGCCTGTAATATTTAGGTAAAATAAAGTCAATTCTGAATGATTTACATCTCAGCATAAAATTTAAAAAACAGTATCAAAACATTCAGTCAACCAAGAAAACTGAAATCTGCTTTAATTGTGAGCAATGATCCTTAATTTGTCCTGCAATTAATCAGCTGTCATGAACTTGCTGAGACTGAATAATTGGGGTGATAACTTTGTGCACCTCAATATCAGAATAAAGGTTGTGTGTGTGTGGTCCCAGTCAATACTATCAAGGGGTATCATGAGTATACATAGTATACAGTGTAAGGTATACATGCACAAGCAAACACATACAGATACAGATGCAGATACTGGAGGTGACCCAGCACCGTGACAGGGTTGGACGTGACTTGGTTAGCAATGGCGATGTAATAGTGATAAAGTAGCATCTAAATCCACCCACATCCTCTGACCCCTGCAATAAGTCAAACACCAACTCCAGGAACATACACCATAAATAACCCTGTCTGATTTCAGAGTGGAAGATCCCTCCCTCTACTCAAGTTTGGAGTCACTGTTCGACTAAGTGTGAGATTGAAAAGAAAAGGCAAAAAAAAACTCAGCTTATGGGAAAACAAACACGAAGCAGACATCCTTCATTTAGCAACTAATAAGTTGCTAAAGGCAGCTAAATCCAACTTTCTGATCTCTATTTCCGAGCTCTCCTGGGTCACATATGCAAACACCGAGGAGAGCATAAGTAGCACACACAGAGAACGCTTTCACTCTTGAGATAACTCATGCAATCACACCCAAACACATCATGTGGGGTTAATAGAGCAGGTGTCCACTGCAGAGATCGCAATACAACCCCTTGGCTCCCAAGCCAATATCCCAGGCTAATTTGAATTAGAAAAAAGGAAAAAAAACTGAAAACATTTGCTCGACGATTCAGGCTAATGTTCAATCTGCTGCGCTTTGACACAGTGCCACCATGCATCTCATTTCTATTCCTGAGGCCTTACCACAAACCTGCCAGTACTGCAGAGGGTTATGTAGCGGAAAACAGAAGGGAAGGAAATAGGGAGATGAGGCAAAAGAAAGATGGAGCTGGGTCAATGTATTTTTTACCTCATGTAGAGTTTTTAGCCTGAAAAATACTGTGTAAGTTTAAATATTTTATGAGAACATACTCAAGGTCAAAGTACGAAATAAAATGCTGCTTTTGACAAAGAAAATGTGGCACATGAGAATGGCAAGCTTACAACATGAGAACAGGTCTATAACAGAGAAACACTGGTAAAGAAAAAGCTTTGATATTTGTGAAATGCAAAAGGTATGTGCAGTCATTCTCATGACATTCATATACCTTTGTGAAGGATATTTACACATATAATTAAAACAAGATATTTACCTAGACTGTATAAGACGAAAGATAACCTTATATTTTCTCTGCCAATTCTGGAAAGCCTGGATGAAGCAAGATGAAACTGGAGGAACACCTGTGGATGTATTTTAAGACCTGCTGCTGCCTTGTGTGACATCAAAGGAAAAGCTAAATAAATCAGGGAAGATATCAGAAAGAGAATTGTGGACCTCCACAAATGTGGTTCAATTTCCAGAACACTGAAGATCCCAAGTTTATCTGCTCATCAGTTAAATTATACATTTGCATAAACAGCATGTGAATGTCCAACCATCCTACCATCCTTTGCAAATGAAGTTCCTAACGGATAAATAAAGTGAATTTGATTTGATTCAAGAAGGAGACAGGTTTTTTGTCCAAAATAAGACCACATTCGGTTACAAAAGGTGAGACTCATGGCTGGTGTCAGAGTCTCACAATCAATGGTGAAACTAGGCCTTTAGTGTCGGGCTGAAAGGCTACTCAGAGAAAGAACTCATTACACCAAAAGCAATATATGCAAAGCTAAGCTACAGTTTAGAAATGCACACAGGGATTAAACACCTTATTTATTGGAGACTTCTCCTGTGGGTTGATGACACTAATATTAACCAGCATCCAAACTTTGAAGTAGGGTTGTGGCACCTACTGCGAGAGGGACTGGTGCACTTCACTAAACAGATTGTAACATGCGAAAAGGAAATCAAAGCTTGACCACACGGGGCTCTTTCAAACGGACAGTGACCCTAAGTCTGCCACCAAATTAGTTACAAAGTGGCTTAGTTAATGTTAATGATTTGGAGTGACCATAACAAAGTGTTGACCTTAGTCTCATAAAACATATGAAGGAGAGGTTTAGAGGTGAATATGAGGAAGACATGGTTAGGTTTAAAAAATATATATATACAATGTATGTACATATCACATATCGACTCTATCTACCTCATCTGATAAATTAGTCTAAATACAGAAACCCCAGCACGTAAAATGTGAAGCTGAAAGGCAAACAGTGAGATTTGGGGGAAAAAATAAATTGAGGAATAAGGATAGAGAGGGAGAAAATCCTTTCCCCTGATGATTTTTATGCATAGTGAAAGTTTCCACTCAATTTCCTCTTCTTATTTTGGCACCATCCTGGAGATGCTATCTCTCTGTGTCTCTCATTCTCTGCTGCAAAGTCATGATGAGGGTTGCATAAAATTAGCTGCTTGAAAGGGAGACTGTGACCAGGGGCAACATGGAGGACCTTGATTCCAAAGAGTCTCGACACACTCCCCTCAATCCCCCACATCCCCAAGCAGCAGCAAAAGATCAGATAGAAAGGGGGAGACCTGTTTAAAATAGCACCCCAAAGACACTGCACTGAATTTTTCATCAGCATAAAAAAAAGGAAATAAATAATAAAATGCAAAGCGTGAAATGATTAACTCAGCGTTGATTTTTTTTCTGCCAACCATTTCTGTTTTACAGGCCTCTACCACCCAAATAAATAACAAAAAGAATGAACTGTATAAAGTACACTACTAATCAAGATATTTCTATTTCACTTTTTTTAAGAGATGCACAGATAAGAGATCTGTGGCCAATTTCTGATCTCTGGTTCTTGTAAAGCTGCCACAAGGCTTTTTTTCATCTCTAAACCTCTCACTGACAATAAAAACTTTGTCTTCTTCCCACAGTAACTACCAGGCCAAAGAACGTTCCTCTAAATGAGAAAAACACAGCAAAAACTTCAATTAGAAGGTTTTTTTTTATCCGAGAGAATACAAAGACGTAAAAATAAATAAAACTATTACATTAAATAATGTTTTATTATTTTATGACTCTTTATCCCGATAATTCATCATAAATGCCCAACTACAGACAGAAATAAACAGATTCACAATGATTTTACTGCATATGTACAACATTGTTTACTGTAGGTACCGCAAATGTGTGCATGCATAATGAATGTAGCTTGGGACGAAAAAACTATGTGTAGGTAAGAAATGGGTGTATAAATTGGTGAAAAGCCAAACTGACCCAGAGCCAAGACAATCAATCTGTGAATAGCAAGGGAATCACCTAAAATAACAGGCTCATTTTGTTTTCTCTTTTTACCATTTTCGCTGACTGATTACTTGCTACAGAACACGGCAAACGTTAAATGGCCTCAGCTTCAGGGAAACATCTTTGCAGAAGGAATTTATGTAAAAAAAAGAAAAGAAAGCTGCTTCTTGTGGTTTCTACAAATCTTTCATAAAACAAAAGTGGGAATGTGCTGCCAGTTTTTCAAAAAATCTGTCAAGTACAAATTTATGAAGCAAATTTTTTTTAGAAGTATCTTCACTTTTGAAAAAAGCTTTTAAACATCTTTTTTTTTTTTATTATTTTACCAAAGGCGTCATTTGCACATGAATGACAGGTGCAAACACAGCAGAAAATGTCTGGTTTGTGAAATACGCATGTTAACGTGGAGACACCCTTAGACATGTGTGTTCTTTATTGTGGTCCAAAGTAAGCAGTTGTTAGAAACCAAAGAGGTGAGTCTGTCATTTCACACACTTCATGCCCTGCAAATAGACAAGGCAGATCCTTAAATGCTTCATCTAGCCTCAAGTCTCCCAGTCCAATTACAAGTCATCCCACCGAGCTTTCTCTTTCCACGCTCTCACGGGCTGTCAGGTTCTGATATGGAGGGCGTTGCGGTGTTGAAGGTCGGTCAGTCAGCACACTTAACCTCATTTCCCAACCCTCTGCTCTGCCTCTTCCAGAATTCTTTTGATTGGTGTCCATTTGAAAAGCGGGCTTTGGACTTGACTGCAGGGGCAGAGTGAGCAGAGCAGCGCAATATGAGAAAAAAAAGCTTTCTGAAGCATGACTCCTGACTGTAGTTAGTTATAATGGTTTTCAATTAACCATAGAAAAGAGACTAAATTGATGGGAGCTTGTAGATGAAAACCAGTCATGCAATATTCATGTACACAAATTCATGAAAGCTTATATTAGCATGAATATTAACATGGGGTCAATGCTGCGTCATGCGAAAGAGATGGCTACCAATAAACTCAGTAAGAAAAGAAAGTGTAGAAAAGAGATCCAGGCAGAAAGAAGTCAATGGGAGGAAAACAGGAGGTCAGTGAGAAACAAGAGAGGACCTTGAACCAAAAGAAAATGATTTCATAAGGGAAAGGAGGAGAAAGAAAAGCTAAAGGAGGTACGACTCCTCAAAAAGAGATTAGGGATCATCTGCATTTTGCCTTTTCATCTGCTTTTACCATAATCATCCCTCTGTAAAGGCAGACAGCAGCCCCCACTCAAAACGACACCAATCTGAATGAGTGATCTTGACAAATTGGGCTGACAGAGGAAAGGCGGGTGTGTTTTTTTGGCCGAGGGGAGGGCTGCAGACTGACAGCAGGGAGTCTGCGGCAGGACAAAGATATCCTTGCAATTGGCTGATGCACTCTCCTTTTTCTAATCTTTGAGCATGGAAAGTAATGACTTGAGGGAAACTATGCAGACTGCCAAAACCAGCATATCAAGTCATCATAATATTCAGACATATCAGTCTGGAAAGCAAAAGAAGTCCCATGTTTCTTCTGGTCAAGACACCATAAAAACTAATTTACCAGCCACAGCCTTATGTCTGGGTGCTTTCTGTATAAAGAAGACTCAAAGGTAGCTACTTTTAGTATCAGTGAGCTATTTAAAAATTGGGTGTGTTTCCACTATCAGAACTTCAGGGTAATTTTACCGGAACTTCACAGGCAGCCGAAAGGACCGTTTTTTGGGGCCTTTTCAGGAACCAAACGAGTACCAAAATTGCGCGGTAGTCTCCCTAGTGCTGTGGTTAAGTCAGGCTGATTGGTTGTAACTCAGAGGGAAATGAGCAGACATCACCAAACAACCGGCTTTGTAAAATAAGAAGAGTTGTTGGCGAAACAGTTTATAACAACATACCAAACAGAAACACGTCAACCATCCCTGCTTCTTCCATTGTCGATCTTTTGTTACTTCTGCTGCTATGGGCGCCTATTGGCGCTGATCAGAGACGCTACTCACTGCCGAAACGCTCTTGATATGCGGGCATCTTAGTTAATTCCTTAAAGTGCCAATTTTGCATTGAGATGCAACGGCTGAGGAGCGGGCCAACAGATTAACCCCAATAGATTAAAGTCCGGTAAAATTACCCTGAGGTTCCGATATTTAGAAACACACCTAAAGGAAGCACAGAGATGTTTGAATATTTTTATGAGAAATAACCATTTTATACAGCCAATCAAGGGACAATTCAGAATGCCAAAGTGTAATAGTGAGAAATACTTCAAGCAAATTAAAGGAAGGTAGAAAAGAGTACAGCAAAGTTTCTCTTTCTTTATGCTTTTGGGCTTTCAAACTCTGTCTCTTTGTGGATTATGCTGGATTTGGAAGTAATGGAATCCTCATGGAAATTTCAGAGATAGGGTAAGCCTTTGAGTATTGCTAGCCAAGTTAACTACCCTAATTGCGGACATCAGATACTAAAGACAGTTGAAAATGTAAACTTTACAGTATTCTTTTTCTGCATTTTAAAATCCTTTTTTTCAGCAACTGCTCTACCACAGAGACAGCAGGAAGTCTATAATAGGACAAAGATATAACTGTAGTTAGCAGAAACACACTCTTTTTCTTTACTTGTTAGTATGGTAACTGGCGAAAAGAGTGAGTGAAAACACTCAGATTGCCCAAGGAGCAAAGCCTGTCATTTTCCAAATATTACATAGGTGTCCATTTGAAAAGCAAAGAAACCTGGTATTTTTTCAGTCCATGAACCCACCATAAGTGAGTGATACCAGTTTAGGCTGAGAACAACACTGCTGCTGTTACAGAGTTAAGATTCAAGGTTGTTCAGTATCAATGAGGTTTTGAAAATGAAGTCAGACCAAGCAAAGGACGAGAGAGGCTATTTGAAAGGAGACTAGTATATACATTATGCCAAGACATGTCTGTGGTTCATAAGGGTTTGAGAGAGAGCAAGACCTAAAGCAGATAACAGGAAGGCTGGAAATACTGTAATGCATTTGCTCTGTTTTTTCCTTTTCAGCTTTCAACCCTTGTCATGGAGCACAGTAGATTTTGAAACAGCAGCAGCCTATTTGAAAACATAAGAAGAATCTACATTTTTACATAAATACACACAGAGACTGTCGTTTAAATTGTGCTAACAGTGCTTACCCCGCTAACTGCTAATATCAGACACATTCTAAAATGTAAAACCTCTCAATCTTTTTTTTCCTTTTCTTTTCCTCTCCTTACGGTGACTGCAATCTCGTACCCAGACAGCAGGAAGTCTACAGCATGACAAGGACATAACTGTAATTGGCTGATAAAGACTACATTTTCTAATCTGTGACAGTAGAAAGTGGGGGCTGGAGAGAGAACACGCAGATTGCCAAAGCAGGAGATCAAGTCATGTTTCAAATGTTAGATGCAAACGTCAGAACAATATGAGAAATTCATCATTAATCCTTAGTAGGTCACAACAGAATTAAAAGACTTCAAAGCTGTATGAAGAGTGAGTGGCCATACCAATTCCACATGGGCTAACTTATTACCGAGCATTAAAACTGTATGTCAAACAAGGAGCTAATCGTGGCTTTAGTTTGAAAATATCATTTGACCTTTTGAGGAGGTCTCAGAATTAATTTTATGCTCCACAGATATCTAATTTTATGCTCTTACGGACTTACACCACTGCAGGATAATGAAAATGTCCTGATACTTTTTTCCACTTGGGAAACTGTTGAGCCTGCTGTGCTGCAGAGTGTTCAGTGTTAAATTCCTGCTTCTGTTTAATTTCATGGCCCTCTGTAGAAGATGCTGGTGTACACGTACTGACGGGTTGAAAGGGAAATGCGGTACAGAGTGAGGAACATTTCTGGTTTGTTTCAGCGAACCAGAAACACTAATGAATTCACACTTCAACCAGTGTGCTTGGCTAGCACCTTCTACCCCTCCACTCACTTTTTACCTGCCGTAACTTTCGCAAATCAAAAGTGAGAAATGGGCCAATTTACAGCTAAGGGCTGTTTCTTCCTAAGAGACACAGACGTAGAGATGGAGAACAGAGGATGTGCAGAGGCAGATGAGGGTTTGAATTTCAGCAGAGAGAAAAGAAAGGAAGAAAAAGATGAGGGGGGGGAGCATGATGTTGGCGCCAATATGAGTGTCATCTCTGAGGATGGAAAAAAGTGCTTGAATTGCTTTTTTTGGCCTTTAACTTCTCTTATACAAAGAGACTGCATTGAGGAGCAGCTCTTGATCTTTCCAATCAACCTGCACGACAAGACCTGCTCAGATATTCAACAAGCAGAAACAAAAGGGCCTGTCAGCATGAAGAAGTTTGCTTCATTCCGGGAAGTTTGGAAGAAAGATACAAGTGATTTGGAAAAAAGCCCAAAGAATAAGGCGAGTAGAAAGCCAGGCAACACTAAAAAGTAACAGAGGGTTACCATATGTTAATAATTATGATTCAAGTCCTTTCTCTAACTAAAATGGTCTGGAGCTCATGCTGTAGTCACAATTGTCTTATCTGTCCATTGTAATTAAAGCATAGAGTAAGGATTATTCACACATGCACTCTGAGTAATCGGCTGCTGTCCTTAATCGGATGATTTTTAGCTCGAATGGCCTGATCTGTGTCCAACCAGGCATACATTAAAAATCCAATCTTTTTCCGATTGGTGAACACACAATATGTATAAGTGCCACCATGTTCCGTTAATAACAACACTCTTCAGTGTGGAAGTCGTTACTGATGGAGGAAGACTTGATAAGCTTAGTAAAAGGAGATGTCTGCAGTTTATTCTGGCTGTGAGAGAGAACATGATATAAAGCAAATAACAGGAAGGCTGAAATACAGCTAAGTTGCTCTGTTTTATTCTTTTGAGCTATTTTATATTTTTATTTATAATCTAGTGTATTTGCTTATTCAGAATAACTACCTCTACTTAATTTAGCATCTGCTTTATGGCAAAAACAATTTTTATGCCATTGAAGGTTAATACGGACAATAAGGGGTAAAAATGTGAATAATTTTCTCTTTGTTTTAAAATATCTGCCAAACCTGTTTTACAGCTACTCGTCTCTTACACACGTGAAACTACCCCTGATCTTATTGTAAATAATGCATGAATGTTCACAGTAAGAAGGCTAGACAAGACAATATTTTAAAGGATCTTATGATATTATTGTGGCTAAATGGAGTTGGAATCAGCCACAATAATATCATATCAAAATTAGAAAAGGCAGGTGAAAATTTTTCTAAAACTAGGTAGGCCTATGGAAAGCAGCTTTGACTAAACTCTGACCGGCCCATCTGTAGAATTGATGATTGCAAACGTCAATACACGTAGAGAAGGAAATCACTTGAAACACAATTTTCAGCATATGTGACAAACACATGAGCAATCTTATGGCACTTGATGAAATAAGCCACAAAACACACAGATAAAACTCCTCGACTGCCCCTAATGTCCCATCTGTTAACTCTCTGGCACAGCTTTGTGACGATGATGAGACCAGGAGGAGGAGGAAGGTGTGCAGTAGCGCCTCATGGGACCAGTTACATTTCATTTAATAGGAACTGGAAAACCACCATCTGTAATTAGATCACACAAAGATAGATGGAACGAACAAAAAATCTTTGGTTAATTATCTCAAGCCATATTCTAATCAGTCTTCAAGACTGCCTGTCATTTCAAGAGCCTCCGATTAAAATCCAATCGCAAATCCCCCAGGATTCACAACCACACCAGCCAAGAAGAGACAGAACCTCAAACAGGACCGTTTGACCCTAATTTCCTAAACAGGGCACTCCTTAGAGATGCTACCTGATTGCAACGACTTGGCATGTGAATGGCAGGGAGGAGGGGTGGAAAAATATCCTGTCTAAGGTTGTTTTGAGAAAGTCTGGGTGGAACGGGTCCAGCACTGGTGCGACAATTTCCGTCACTACAGGAAACAGGGACACGGAACTGACTGGAGCTCTTTTTATGGAAACTGGGACAAGTGGCTGTGATAGCAGTCGAAGAGGTGTTGCAGAAGGAGAATAGTTGCCACATTCACAGCTCCATTATCTGTGAAGCCGCCAGTCCATCTGTCTGTTTGCCACACATGGCTCAGAAGATTAACAAACTACATTTTCAATGAAAAAATTCTGTTGTGTGTGCAGTGAACAACAGCAGTGCCCCAAAAAGTGTACCAAATTGTTGATATTCAACTTTTTATTTCTTATAGCAGAATAAGAACACCATCATCATACACTCTTATTTCCCCAACAAAATAGTGGTAAATAAGGATTGTTACCTATGCATCTTCTATTTGCTTTTTGTTGCATAATAAAAGGCATGGTTAGTTATTGTGTCAGACTCTAGTGATAAACACTTGTATTACTGAGACACACATTTATTAGTACTCTAGAATCAAGGCTGTGACTTGGCTTATTAGAGAACCAACCGGTAAGGGGAATGTTTATGTCTTAAGGATTTCAATTGATATTTCAATGAAGTAATCTTTATATCTACATTGACATTGCTTAGTGAGTTCTCAACAAGTAAAATGTATATGCTCTTCCAGACTGAATTAGAGTTGGTGTCACTTCTGTTGAATGTATAGAATACTTAGGTTCACAATGAACATAAAGCAGATACTTCTACAATGAGCAGGCTTTAAACATGGATCCCCAAAAAACATGAAACTGGAAGAAAGGAAAGAAGGACACAAAGAAGCAAAGAAAGAAAGGGTACAAGGAGGGAACATAGGTAGGAAACAAGGAACAAAAGAAGGACAGAAAGACGGAAGGAGGGATACAAGAAAGAAAGGACAGAAGACAGGAAGAAGAGATCCAAGTAGGTAAAAGGGTAAAAAGAATTGAGGAAGGAAATAAGCTAGTACACAAAGGAGCAGGGAAAGAGGAAGATCAGATATAAGGTATTAAAGAAAAAAAAGCAGGAAGAAAGGAAATGATGTAAGAGAATTTGGAAGGCAATGAGCACACAAGACAGAATTGAATAAAGAAAGGACACAAAGAAGGTAGAGAGGACAGAGACAAGGAAGTGAACAAGAAAAGAGGGATGGAAAAGAGGGAGGTTGGACACAGGGATAGAAGGACATAAAAAAGGAAACAGAAAGAGACAAGGAGGGAAAGAACTACTGGTACAAGTTAAAAAAGAAAGACATGAGAGTGGGTAGAAGGATGACACGTAGAAGAAAAGAAGAACATGAGGAAGAAAGAAAGAGGGAGGAAGTGAAAACAAAAAATATATGAAGGAAGGACAACATTTAGACAATGGAAGTTGGAATAAAGTCTAAAAATAATACAAATGTTCAATGTTCTTACTTTCTTTTTCCATACTTATCCAGATCTGGAAGAAATATTTTCACATTATCCAAATGAGATGAATTTATAAAATTCCAGACTATAAATGACAATTATGGATTAGTCAAGCTGCTTATTGTACTTTATGGTAAACAATTTTTAAGAAGGAAATATTAAAACTTCATTCTCTATTACATTAATCTCTGGGATGCCATGGTCATGGTCTGGTAATCAGCAGGTTGGGAGATATGATTCAAGTCGTACTGCATTTCTCTATAAATCTTTCTGACTGTTGGCACATTTATACATTGTTTGAGGGGGTGCTATGACTAGAAAAACTCTTGATTAGTTGAGTTCAGTTTTTCAGATTACTGATGTGATGCCAATCATGGTGTGGGGCTCAAACTTCAAACAACAGCAATCTGATTTATTCCCATACGAAGAAAAATGGCTATTTTGAAAACCACTGTAGTTTTTTTTGTGTGGGTGGTGGATTTTCTAAAATTTGTCTGTGTTTTTATTTTCAAACGGAAAACGGAAACAGCAATGGAAACTCAACTTCAGTGCCTAAAGACCCACTTCAAACGATTAAATGGCAGAAGAAATTATCTTCCCCAGCATTGTGCACAGACTTGCAGTCAACAGGATTTTAACAGCTTCAAATTGTTCCTTCAGGACTGCGAGCACATTGACACACAAAGGCATGCTTCAGTTTTCAATACCTGCTTGCTCAACCACAAAATACAACCAGCACACAGCTTTTCTTTCTCCAACAAACAACATTGCTCTGCCATTTCCCTGAGAGCTGCACACAGCCAACGCTTCTCCCATGAGGGTGCCCATGTGCGTGCGCTCCCATCACAGCAGCCAGCACCTGCTCCGCCTGGGGCCCAGCTCTGTTAGCTCGGAGCAGCAACCCAAACCATCCATGGAGTAATGAGGGAACTGGGTGGCAGAAGCTGAGGAAATGGATCTGATGGCGTTAAGTGTCAACAGCTTAGCTCGCACCAACACCGGTTATGCTGCAGAGCACTTGAGGAGGAAATATGAATTTCAAGCTGATCACTGTTGAGCTTGTGTGCTCTGCAATGCTATAAATATTACACTATCCCAGTTGTCTGGGAGAAAATAAAACCCAATACTTCAAGGTAGGAAGTTGTTGTGGAAGTTCAGCTGCACTTCTTAAAGGATCGGATGAAGGCATGTATGTTTAGGAGGAGACAGCTGGTCAGAGACTGATAGACACTCACAGTCATGTTCGCGGAGAGAACCAGGCGCGGAGAATTTCACATGTCCACATGCCAGCTAGCACAGCCGTGTTACAATGATGTCTCCAGGGCACTGCTGGAAAACCTGTACAGCTCAGCAGCTACAAACCCGAAACATTTTGTCTGCATAAAATACAACATGTCCAGGTGTCCGCTCACCGGTTCAGTACTTTAGGATCTGAACTGAACCAGAACTTTATCTTACATTTGATGGGAGAACTAGATTCTATTATCGAAGAAACATGTCTGTATTACGTCTGACAAATACTACTATAACAGTTGGAGCCTTTTCAGCAACTCAATAAGATAAAGTTCAGAGAAAGACAAAGAAGATAAGACTAAAATCTACTCCCCAGTATAAAAAAGGGGAGGATAACTTCACAGCATTCTTGCAGCACAGCAGCAATGCTCTGCCAAGTTGGAGTGTTTTGTTCTAATGAGTGGTTATGTACCCTGTTTTCTTTATTCTTGCCTTTTGAACTGAACTGGCATCCTATACTGTATTTTTTTTAATTCTAGACGAAAGAACAACATTTGTAGCACAAAACATGTTAATTCATCCATCATGGAGATAACTCTGCTAACCACAATGGGTAAAATTAGCTGCTCGTGAGTGTGAGTCAACACAAGGGCCACTTCTGAGTACTAACAACCATTTAGGTAAAGGTCATCAATGATGGGACTCAGCAGCCTGCATCAACCTGTTACTGCTCAGGAAGTAGACAGCTTTCACTTTCTCTTTCTTAGGGTATAGACTTACTCATTTAAATTCTCTTATTTAATAAAATATTAACGATTCTTGTATTTAAGATGGAAAAAATGTCTTATCATCAATTTTATTCCATCGTATCTTGCATTGGCGCTACTACATTTTAATGAAACCAGCGTGCGTCACTGTGGCTAGTAGAAAACATCAATTAAAGACTTTGTGTTGTACTTGTCTGGATGGCTCCTGTAACATTCTTCAACCTCTTGCAGTAAATTCAAACAGCAAAGCGAGCACGGCGCATTAAGATTTCCCAGAGTCAACTGGAGAACTCTCTACATGCTCTAATGTGGCCCCTGACCCCACTCACAGGAGTATAGATCAAGATAAGAGCAGTGGAGGAGGGGATGAGCCAGGGTGATAGACAGAAGAGGGAGCGTTTCACTATCACTGACTGCTTTCATCAATTATGTTCAATCTGACACTAGAATAGAGCTGATTTTCAAGGGACTAAACAACAATACTAGAAAAAAAGCACACCTTTTTCCTGAACTTCTTTTGGTTTGAGCATGGTGTTTTTTTTTGTTTAGTTTTTTTCTGTTTTTTTGCCTATGATGTACAATTGAGTGTACAGTTCTTCAGGTGTGACAGTAGTCAGACCTGGGTGTGGCTCGTACAATTGACTTCAGCTTTCCAAACAATGTTGCTAATCAGAATTATTTAATGATTGAGAGAGTACTTTTTCATAAAGGACCAGGTTGTATTGGACAGCTTTTCTCCTTAAAAAATGAAATCGTCATTTGAAAACAGCCTTTTCTGTTAACTTATAATGCTTTTTTCGAAGGTCAATGAGCCAAAATGTGCACTACAGCAGGGAACATTGTAAGTTTGAGCTGAGGGGCCACAGTGCTGCTGGTCTCCATTATCCTACAGGACAAGTACTGGTTAAATATATAAAATCTATGAGGCATGCAATCATTTGTAAATGAGAAATGCGGGGGTGGACCACAGCGGTTTGTTGTGCAGTTCTCAATATTGAATCCATCTAAAGGCGCGTTTCCACTTTCGGAACTTAAGAGTAATATAACCAGATCTTTTTCTGACAGGGTAATTAATCTGTTGGCCCGCTCCTTTTAGCCGCCGTGTCTCTATACACAATTGGCCCTTTAAGGAATCAGCTAAAGACCTAGGCAAATTACTCTGTTTCAGCCGCAAGTAGCATCACTGATCAGAGCAAAATGGCACCCACAGCAGCAGAAATAACAAGAGATCAACCTGGAAGAAGTAAGGCTGTTTGCTGTTGTTATAAACTGCTTCGCCAGTAACTCTTATTATTTTCACAAAGCCGGTTGTTTGACGACATCTGCTCATTTCCCTCTGAATTACAACCATTCAGGGCGACTTAACCACAGCTCCCGCTACGCGACCCGATTGGGCCATTTCGAGTACATACCCCCATACAGCTACAGCTACAGATGGTTCCTGAAATGGCCCTAAAAACAGCCCTTTCGCCCCGGCCTGAAGCAGTGGAGACATGCGCATATCGGAAAGATCCGGTCAAATTACCCTTAAGTTCCGATAATGGAAACGCACCTCAAATGTGCCTGTCAGTCACAACTTATCTGTCTGACTTGCTAATTATTATGAAATCATGAATCTTCCCCAGGAAACAAGCCCACTGTGCGTTAAGAAGCACTCCTGGGGGTGCATATGCAAACATATGGATGCCATAAATCTCACTGTATAAGCCTGATATAAATACACCCAATACTGCAAGTTTATAGTTGTACTCTGGGATGTTTCTCATTCCTTTCTGCTGGATTTCACAGTAAGCAGTTTTCTACCCACATCATGTCCAGTGTGGCAAAAAAGAAAGGGAGCAAGTAGAGCCAGCTGGGCCAGAGTGACATTTAAAAAAAGGCTAAAATAATCCAAGTACCAGGGACCTCTGCATTTGCTACAACACATCTCTCTAGTGAGAGTCATACAAACACAAATACTGTATGCTGTTTAAATACTATATTGCATTTAATCATATTTTTAAAGATAAATATTTATTGTAGGTCTCATGAAACCAACAACTGAGTAAATGTAAGAACCCCAACAATACGTTTGATGTTTAGGGTTAATAAATACACATCACGTAATAATGTCGCAATGAGTGAAAATTCTTACAATGATTGAGAAAAAATTCAGAATAAGGATAAACGGTACAATGATTGATCATCTCTACAGGATGGTTGGTTGATCCTTTTATATGAAAAAGAACAGTAACCCGTCCTGATGAAGCAAAACGCTGAATTCCAGAATCTTGATCCCAACACACAAAGGCTATTCAGAATGAGAGTGCCCTCAAAGGGATACATTTACTTCTAAGACACGACAGGGGTTGATGTTTCACAATAATTACCTTCATTCCCCCACATTTAGACCTTTGTCTTCAATATTCCAAATTACTCCAAAATAGTAAAAAGCACAACAGCACCTACATATAAGCAATGTAATGTAAGCACTTAACTGAGTTACATTTAAATTTTTGTTAAACAATAGTATATAATTTCCTCCTGGACAACACACTGACCACTCGGCTGTCCCATCTGAGCATCAATCCATGGAAAGGAACGGTCAGTCCTGGCAAGCGCTATCTATGAACACACTCCTGGAAAATTGATCCTTCAAAGAAGGGCTTTTGAATCCCATCTCTGACAAAAGAATAGATGGAATTAGTGGGATTTGGGGGCATCAGTATAAGGCAGGGGGCGTATTAGCGGTGCTCTTCACGTCTCCGCCCAGGCTGGATCAGAGTCCGTCTTTAGAGCCCAGTAGAGATGAGCGTCTGTTACAGAATGCTCAGGCTGCCACGGCTGGAGAGACAGCTGCTGGGCCAGAGCTGATACAATGCCTGGGCCACTGGAAACAGTCCAGTGTGGAGTTACACAGGAATGTAGGAACTGCGGTTTTGGCAGCTGTACTCTGATAAATGTTGTGAAACAGAGACAAGTATGCATGTTTTTCAGACCATATGCTGAAGAGATGTGGCTTTATTGCCGCTGGCAATCCTTATTCCAAACATATTTTATCCATCTTTTGCCTGAGACACTGCGTCTCTTTGGTGTACGGAAGACTGAGGACATAATACAGAAGCTTAACCAGGGAAGAGAACAGTGTTTAAATCTTAAAGACGACTTTTCCACCTCATGGAACAAGGAAATGTGTTCCAATTCATGTGGTCCATCAAGTCAAGTTTGCTTTATTTAGTGCAGAAGCACCTTTAGGCCAGCACCTCTCAAGCCTGAGGAGAAGCTGACCATACCTCTAGAACAGGGGTGGGGAACCCTGGTCCTCGAGGGCCGCATTCCTCTAAGTTTTCCATGCAACCCTGCTTCAACACACCTGACTCAAATCAAATGGATCCAACAGCCAAATTAAGTTCTGCACAATTACTAGTTAATTTGAATAAGGTGTCTTGACGCAGGGAAAGATGGAAACCTTGCAGGATGAGGGCCAAGATTCCCCCACCCCTGCCCTAGAACAATGACCTCAATAAACCAGTTAATTTGCTGAAAGAGAAGCACTGAAAGGAAAATGAAAAGTGCAAATAAAAATTTGAGCTTAAAGGCCTGGTAGAAAACGTTACAAAGAGACATGGATATGCACATAAATCAATTTTGTATTTATCTTCTTTCCAAAAACCCATTTCAACCTGTACAGTGCCAGCCCCTGGAATAAGGATAAATGAGCACAGAATGGCCTAGTCACGATTGTCTCTCCTGTTGTATTTTGGCAGTGTCCTCCCAAGAGTGCCTTGGTGGGCATATGCTTGCAGCTTGTGAATTCTGCAGGTTGCTACATTACAGTAGAGAAAGGGAAGCCTAGCTTTACAGGAAGCTCATCTTTTTGTCCTACATCTCTGTTCAGCTTTCCCAAAGAGAGCCAATGGTGTGGGATTAACAGTACAGCACATAAATTTTTTGCTGAATTGCTGAGTTAATGCTCCCCACGCTACCAACCACCCAACCTCAGTGCCCTCTTTACCTGACCCAATCCTCCACTCCCTGCCCTACCTTTTCATGCCCTGAGAGAATGGCCCAGGGGGCCGGCTACACATCCACTTCCCGTTCCACTTGGCACGCTGGGCCGTAAATACTGTGCAGCATCAGGAACAGCAGGTGTTATCACTCCCCATCATTAATTATCCCGGCTACATCCCTCTAGGGTCTCTCACTCCTGAAATCCAAATCTCTATCACCTGCACCATCTTATTTCTTGAACCTCAAACACGTCTCCATTTTCTCTCGCTAGAAGTCCAACCATTTCAAATTCTATCAGTCTCTCCAGCTTTACAGCAATCCCATTTCTTCTCTGCAATATCCACCTAACTAACTCCCTATTTCCTGCAATCCTACAATGCAGCCTCCATTAATTTGTTACCCGACACATCTCACTCTTAGGCCAGCACTCATAGCTTCCCATAGGTTTGTCCCCCCACCCCCTCCTCAGGGGACAGCTTTGCCAGCATTCTCCTTTCCTCAGATGTGTCTCTTCCGGCAACCTACTTCACAGTCAGCTCTTTCTTCCTGTTGTAAATGCATTCCAAAACCTGTTGTGCTGCTGCTAGCAATAAGACGTCACAGGGACTGATGGAGCACCGGAGGTAGCTATAACCCCTCCATCATTGGAGTTCATAAATAGTAAAATAAAAAATCAAAGAGAAGCAGTATGAAAAAAAAAGCCCTAAGGTAATATGCCAATGAACACTCTCAGAGATGTAAGTATGCAAATGCCGGTGGTGAAACATTCCCAGAAAGTCTAGCTTTAGAAACCTGAATGGACCATCCTGTCCCTCTCAGGTGAGAAGATGCTTTGTTAACTGTGTGCAGTCCACAATAACATCTGGCATGACCAAAAAAATAAACTGAAAACCAAAGCCACAGGACACATAGGGAAAACCAAAGTGCAGAGTCTGACTTCGCAATATGAGATCACCTCATACATCAGTGTTTCTCAAACTATGGGGCGAGCCCCACTAGTGGGGCGCAGAGGTATTGCAGGTGGGGCGTGACATCAAAGGGATTTAAATAGTTTTTCCCCCTTAGATTCTGTCGTTGTGAATGTTTCACTGCACTGTAAATTAAATCAACCAGCTCCCCCCTATCACAAAATTAAACACACTCAAATAAATTAGCAATTGTGATCATCATTGTAAACAGAACCGGGACCTGGAACAATCGGGCTGGGAGTTTGACGTTGGAACATATCGCAGCAGAACAAAACAAGCTGAAGTAGCCGCATTATCAGAGATTCCATCTACAAAATGTACAAATATCTAAAAAGATCAGGGAACGTTTCAGAGTAAGAGAAGTCACACGGTCAACCACGGAGGAAATACAGGAATGAGTATCTTGCTCTTTATTTATTTTTTTTATTTTTTTATTTTGTACTTTTGAAAGCTTTGTAAATTTGATAAAACTACAACTTTTATTTTCTCCAACTGTGAGCTGAAGTTCTACATGTAGCAACTACTGACAGCATATATTTCTGAGCCGGTTTTATACCAGTGCGCAACCCCTTTTTTCCAACTAATTTATACCCTTAAAAACTTGTAGACTAACTCGGCTATTTAAATAAATAAAACACTTTAAAAATCAGGCGTGGTCACCATTCTGTTGGGGCGATAAAAGCATGGGGGGCTTGTGTATGCTCCTTTGTCCAAAGTGGGGAATGATAAAAAAAGTTTGAGAAACACTGTCATACATTAACAGCTTTTGAGCAATTTCCTTTAACATAGCATGGGGGTAAGGATTTGAAAATATGGCACACCTCCCTCTTAACATTTTGAACAGCAGAAAAAAAAGCGTCATGCAATATTTTCCAAAAGTAATGGAGTCCAAAAACCGCTCGTTAGGACATCAGGGCCCTCATTTATCAACAGTACTTACACACAGATCTGTGTGCATTCTGTCAGTAGGAACAATTTTATGCATAGTGTGGTATTTACCATCTTGTACTTAGAAATGTTCCTAAATACAAGAACAGCTCTGACCATGCATATGCACAGAATCTAGTGGTAGAACAGGGGAACTGCCACACTGAAACTGTTTTACTTTGACGGAATGTTTATCTCAGCAGTTCATCACCTCCGCCAAGGAGCTCATGTTGGTGTCTGTCTTTTAGCAAAATAACTCTAAAAAGGCGGATTTGGATTAAATGTGCACTAAAAGTTTGCCAAGGAACAAAGGATTACATTTTAGGGGAGATCATTCATGGTCAAGAAATCCTGTGAATTGCAATCTGGGGGTGGGTGGGTGAGGTGCTTCATGGAGGTCTGCGCTCTCCGTGTACTTGTCGCATCAAGCGCTTCAGTTTAAAAGGATGTTGCTACACTTATAAATAAAAGGTTTGCAAACTGTACTGTGGAAACTGGATGGTCCTGCTTATAGGTGAAGCAGGTTGTTGCTCTCCCCATGTGTACTCATGCCAGCCAAAGCATTGTCTCCAATAATGCTGGCTACGAGTGTGTCAAAGGTGGTCAGCTCTGTGGTAATCTGTGCACCCCCGGTAGAAGATCTGGCCCAGCTGTGTGCTGAAGGACGTTTTATTGTATTCAGTTTGATATCGATCCATTTTTCCTTTAATTCTGACAGGAACCTCTCCACAGGAACTCTCCTTTCCACAGGAACCTGCATACGACTGGCCACCGCACATTTGATAAATCTGGATTTTGACTGTGCGTACAAAACTTTCTAAATTTTATTCGTAGAATAGAAAATAGGACAGTTTCTACGAACATTTGATAAATGAGGGCCAATGACTTTAGTAATACAGATATTGTATTTTCTATTACAACTCAATACATATTTGTGTGTCCTAATGATATATACAGTGCTTTGCAAAAGTGAGCATAACCCTTGCAATAATTCCCATTTTATCTTGTTACAACCACAAACTTCAATGTATTTTATTAAGATTTTAGTAGTGATCATTGGGAAGTGGAAGGTAAAAGGTGTAAGGTTTTCACTTGTTTTAAACAAAAAAGTGTGATGTGCATTTGTTTTTGACAGGACATACAAGGAGGGCAATAATCAGAGAATCAGCTTAAAGGTTCAAAAACTAAAATTATATTGTCATCTTATAGAAAGCTATACCATCAACCCTGAACATTCCATCTCTATGAAACATAGAGTTGGTAGCACCATTCTGTGGGGATGTGTTTCTCAAAGCCAGAGTTACAATGGAGTGGTTTAGATTACTCATATCCAATTCCAATTCTCATGGTCTGGTGTCCTCCATGTTTTAGATGTGATCCTGCTCCAAGACAGCTGAATCCACTGACTGAATTAGCTCCTTAGCATGTCATCAAGTTCTACAGAAGACTGCTAAAAACTCATTCATTTGATTAAGCTGTGTGGAGCCATGAAAACATCTAAAACATCCAGAACACTGGTTTTTGAGGCGGACTTTGGACATCACTGGGTTTGATTTAAGTACACTTAAGTGTTAGAATGCACAGACCTAAATCCAGTTGAACTAAACAGCTTTCCATAGACACTGACTGAGCTTACATTATTTTTGGCAAAGACTTGGATCTGCAATTGCAATGAGAAGTTGTTCAACAAAATATTGAGTTGAATGTTAAAAATAAATGTTAAAAACCATGTATCCTTTTTATTCTTATGAACAATTACGAATGACTTTTTTTAGTTCATCATAAATTCCAGTGAAATACATTGACATTTGAATGTGCAATGTGACAAAACATGGACACGTGCAAGGGGTAGGAATGCTTGTGATGTATAACTCTTGAACATAGTTGTTAAAGTGAGGTGTCAGCTTGCACTTGCACATAGCTCAAAAACAGAAACACGGAGCATAATGGCCTGGCACCGGACTGGCCCTCTCTGTGATTGCCGTCAGTCAGGTTGGGTCGTGGTTGATTTTTAAATAAACAATCTGTTGTGCAGCTTATTAGGGCATCTGCCCCGCTGAAGTTCACACAGACGCAGCAAGGTTGGGCACAAACACAGCCCCTTTGGAGGGGGTTATAACATAGACAAAAATGGCAATGATACACTTTGGAAGCATCTATTATTATTTCCAAGTGTCAGCTCACTTGACCTCAGCCCACAAATGCATAGAAACTGATCAGTCAGAGCCAAGTGTGTAACAGCGTTTTCTAGTGAAAAAAAAATAAAAAATTCACCTCAATATCTTTGTATAGAAAGTTTAGCCCCTTCTCCTGCTGTGTCCACTCCTTTATCCACCCTGAGGCTTTCATTTTTTTTCTCTAGTGACTACTTCTCTAGTCACGTTTTATATCGTGATGTTTTGTGTGATTTCCTGTCTCAGCTTGGAATGTTTGTGAGTAAAATAGGTCCGTGTGCGGTGTCCAGTCACTGCCATGTGCCCGCACATTTGGTCACATTTGCCATTTGGTCCTACACCACGCTGTAGGACCAAAACAGGAATATTCATGATTTTTTTTATCGTCGTAGGTGCGGTCTGAAACTCTTGCGACAATTTTAAAATACTGCCGTGTGAACCAGGCGGTTTTCAGTGCCGTTTGAAAAACAAGACAAAACACTGGCTTACAACTTTTGTTGATTGAATAAAGATAAGATTTTCAACACCTGTCAATACACTGCAGTGGAATATTGTAATGACAACTTAATCGGATGAATATGTATATATGAATAATTAATATTAACTGTCCCCATTAATCTTCAAACATCACCCAAGTTTATGGTTATTGTCCCCAGGCCATTTTAAAAACAAACCGACGCCCTTGCCCCCCCTCTTTTTGTGAGGGTGTGTGTCAAAGCACTGCAGACACGCCCCCTCCACCTCCTTCTCCCGCACTTGTAGCTCTAGAGGCAAAATGGAGCATGATCGACAGGCCAAGAGGAAAGTTGGAGCAAAGAGGGAGAGACTTAAAAAGAAAACAGCACTGGCCACAGACGCAGCAAAGTGCTATAAAATAACTGACATGTTCATCAGTGAGGGAACAGGTGAGACATTAAACACTATTGGTGACAACAGACTCACAACCATCCAGCCCCACTAGCTTAATGAGGAGGTAGGCTGATGGGCTAAAACTAACTTAATATAACAAAAGTTTTAAGTTGTAACAAAGGACATTGCAAATCTTAGAATATGGTCAACTACATAGCACAAGAAAATACATTATATGATTTTTGAAATCATTGTATTATATTATTTAATTCAATCTTTTTAACCAGACAAAAACTCATTGAGATTAAGAACATTTGTTGTTAGATGAACATAGCCAACACATAATTTTTTATTTTTTTTTCTGAATCTGAAAAGCTGGTATATTATGGGTGGCTTTGGGATTTGTCCTTACAAAGATGGCGAAGGGAGCCGTGTCAGCGCTGTCAGCAGCACAGGTGCTGCAGGAACTCCTGCGGTTACAGCAGTGAGGAATCAGAGCAGGAACCTTCATGTACAATTTAAGTGCAAAACAAACACACAGGAGATGCTTTTAGAATATTTTTACTTCACGTATGAAGATCAGTATGCAATGAACTTTGCAAGTCCAGATTATTCAAAGTGATAATTTCTGTGTGTGTTTAAAGTTTCCTTGTTACAGAAAATAAATCTACACATCTGCAGTGCACCACCTGTGTACCTCTCACTTGTCGAATGACGCTATGGTTGACACAGTAGTCAAATTTATAAATAGTCTGGTACCTGTTAGTTTGACAGTAGGATTTGTCTCACGTTTAGGTGGATGATGGCATATGCTATTTTATTTAATCTACAACTACACTGTTAAATCTGCAGGCTGCACATTTACCACTGTAGTAGTAGATGAAATTGAATTTCAGTTTATGCGGTTTAAGTCCAGGTTATTGCAGCAGAACAGAAATATTTATTTTGTAGGGGAAAGAAACAGAAAAAGCTGTGTGTGGGCGCATGTGTAGCCTTCGTTTTACTATTTTACACTTTTAAATCAGTAGGCACCAAACCTAACTCACTCTTGGCATTTTGCGTTAATTGGGTGGTGTTGGCAAGGGATGGTAACAAATTCCCAGCCGGAATTATTGTCCCAGTCTGCTCCTTGCAGTAGCACACAACCTCTCTTCTAGAGAAGAGTTTAGTCTCTAGAAACTGCCTTTCTTGGTCATCTCAGCTGCATAGAATTTATTGAAAAGTCAGTAAATCATACACTTAATTCTTGTTCTACTTCCAGTACAGACAAGGTTTCTGCCAGCAGCATTGGGAGAATTGCTCTCATCTGTTCAGCGTTCGACATTTGGAATTTTGACTCATTTGTGTAATCTATTATGAGGAGGTGGACTGGACACTCAGGCTGAATCAATAGGATTCTCCAACACCTCCTATTGATTCACACCAGTCTACAAGTGTAGTGTGGAGACATACTAAAAAGCTAATAAAGAAGAAGCAACAATAGGAAAAATCAAAGATCTTTTGTGAATTGTTATTTTGAACCTGAAGTCCAGGCCTTTTTTTGTTTTAAATAGAAGCTTTTTTAGTCTATGGAGCAGATGATATCTTTTCTTTTTATTTCAGTCTCCTGCAGAAAGTATTTAGTCAGAGAACATCTTCGGCTATGAACAAGATATCAAGACTAAGGGACAAGGTCAGACATACAAACAAAACCCATCCAAACACTATGTGCATGGCAAACAATTGAAAATATTGAACACTGCCATGTGCATTTGTCTTCTCTGCTTTTAGCATTTGTGCTTATACATACTGTATGCAACCAGCATCAGGATTAAAAAATAAACATTAAACATGAGGGTTTTCATTTTGCCTCTTGAATGGCAGGCATGAGCTAGCTGCTGGTATTGAGGAATACGAAAGTTTTTAAAAGTAAAGTTTTGCAGCACGTCTTTTTAGGACAACAGAGAGCAGGCTCTATATAAGCAGGCAGCATAACTAATAAACCAGTTAAATTTACCTTGCTATACTTTGTTACTGTAAAAAAAATGTAAATATGTCCTTAAACTCCTAATTTTGCAGATGCTTATCAGATAGTTTTGCTTGAGTCTGTGTAAAATTAGAACAGATATTTTAGAGTGGTTTAAATCATGCCTTGTAAACTGTGAACACTGTCTTTTCATAAATTGCGAAACGATCAGAGTTTCAGAAATAACATACAGGTGCACCCCAAGGCTCAGAACTTGGACTAATTCTTTAGCTTATGTAGACATTATTTTTGCATTTAGATGGGTGTTTTCAGATGTATGCTGATGACACTGTTCAGGATGTGGTTGGTAAGGACATTGCATCTGTCTCAGCACAACAGTCTCAGCATTCACACTCTGTTGCGGCATTTTTTGTTAAGTAATTATCACACTGAATGTGAAAAACAAGCAGAGTTCATTTGGCTCTCCTCAAGGGTCTGATTTTGGACTGGGATTTAAATCTCAAGATTAAGTGGTAAATAATCAAAAAGGTTTCAGAAACACAGTATCTTGGTGCAATTTTGGACTGTGATTTTAAAATAGATAGGCAAGTTAAGATGCTGGGTTGACAACTTTAGAGTAATTAGAAACAGTGTGAAATTTTACGCCACAAATATTTTTATGCAAACAATCTTTTTTCACATTTACATTACTGTTTACCCTTTTGGTCACAACCCTCAACAATGAGCAAGCCAATAAGGATGACGTACAATTGGGTGAGTAAGACTTTGGAAAGGAAGCCTGTTAGATCACATCTCTGTCAGGGTCTTAAGAATCTGAATATGAGAAAAAACGCAAATCAATTTTTTAATCTCAAAACGTTTTTCAAATGGCTATTCAGTGAGGCCCCTCAGGTGCTTAGTAATATTTTGGTTACAATAAAGTCTATTTAACTTTGATACTTTGATCAAGATTACCATACCATGAGAATGTCACCCAGCGCTGTGAAAAGCTACATCCATCCCTACAGATTTGTTCTGGGGTGGTAAAATGTTTTAGACAAACGCATTTCATATCAAACAAGGAGAGTAAACACGAACAACTGTTTTTAAACACAGCTAAGTCATGATTTACCCCGCTAAATCATGACTTAGCTGTGATTAAACACATCTTTCAGAAAGATGAATTAAATTTCACTAGCAACACTTAGGCTGGATTATTGTCAGACCTGTAGAATAAAGAACTCACAGAAACAGAACCTGTCTGATAACATTATGTAGGCTAAAAAGTCTCAAACACAACACATCATTGCTTGATCTAAAAAAACTCAGAAACAGATGAGAAAAAAAGTCACTGACATCTATTAGTTTTGAAGAGATTACGAAGCCATTTGTAAGGACTCCAGCTAACCACCTTGAGTACCACTCTCCACAGAGACTGGGCAAACTGGAACTCTATGGGAATGTCCAAGGTAAAAACCATTGCTAACCAAAAATAACACAAAGGCCTATCTCACATTTACCAATAACATCTTAATGATTCGAAAGACTTTGGGAAAATTATTATGAGGACTAACAAGCCATCCTGTTACATCTGGCAAGCACACTTGGGTTGAGCAGCAAAAGAATGATCTGAAGAACGTCAACAAGTCTGACCTCTCAATGACTCAAAAAAGATGGTTTTGGAGTGGTCCAGTCAATGTCCAGAATTAGATATGATTGAGATGGTGATTCATGACCTACAGTAGGTCGCTCTAGCACGACAACCCTCTAACATGACTGAACTACAACCATTGTGCAAGAAAGAGTGGGCCAGAGTTGCTCCAGAGTAATGTAAAAGACTCACTGCCAGTTATCTCAAACGCTGCAGTGGTGGCACAACCCAGTTATTAGGAGGGAGTTATTTTTTCACATAGGTGCCAGGTTGGTTTGGATAGCATTTTTTTTGCCTTTTTTAAATGAAATTTATAAAACCTTCTTTTTGTCTTCAGTCAAGAGTGTATTTGTCTGGTATTAAATTCGTTTGATGATCTGAAAAATCTAAGCAGCTAAAAAAATAAGAAATCAGAGATACACTTCCACTTCCCTGCCTATACGACAGCCACCAATATGAGCATTCTGATAAGCTCTATTCAGTAAAGTTGATCAGAAATGCTCAATGAATAAAACGCTGTTTTGCTTTTGAGATATTCTTAAGTTGAGCACACTGCAGCGAGGCTTAAAGAAAACAGCTCCTGCAGCGAGGAAAGGCATTTAGCCCTCAAAGGGGGGGGGGGGGGGGGGTTCTCAAGGATGACTCTGGCAGATCACAGCTGGAGAAATTATTAAGACATGCTCACAGTTATATTTTCTCTGTTGATAATGTGGCATTAAGAAGCTTGGTTTCTAATAACCCACTATAACTTTATCCCATCCTTTGGGATCAAATTATTTGTGTTAATAATACTTGACGTCGAACATGCAACGTAAAGAGATGAGTTCAGGAAACAGCAGCGTGCTGTAGTTTCAGAGGCTGCTCTGTTTCTGCAATAAGTTACTAGTGGTCTGTTTTTGCTCTATGCTTAAAAAAGACAGATCATCACCATGATGTTACTAGTGAGCAGTAAAAACGAAAAGAAAAACTGGGTCAGAAAGAAAGATTCCTTCCAGTGTTTATACTTAACACCGAGCTTTGTAACAAGAGGAGTTACAATAATACATAAACGGGCTGACAAATGAACAAAAGGAGTTACTCATGCATGTATTTTTTTTCCTCTCTTGTGACCAGTTTAGTGCTTCCTCCCTTTTAATCTTAGAGGACTATTTCTTGTCAGGCAGGTGCCCCCTAGTGGTAAAAAGGCAGAACATAGGCATTTTTGTGCTACTAGTTTTTTTTTTATAGACCCCAGATGATTTTCAGATATTTTCCATGCTGTAATACCCTAAGGCTTTAAAAAAAATCGAGAAACAGAAGACAGCAAAAACAAGAGAGACTTGAAAGGGAAAGAAAAGACCCAACCATGGATAATATGAAGGCACATGTTAGGCTCTCTAGGAATTAAAGAAAGGGTGGCAGCTCATTTTACAACTTTTAGGTATGGAAATAGAAAGTTTATTCAGCTCATTTGACTTCACTTCTAAAGGTATTCTTCATTTTTGACATTGGTTTCCATAGTGTAGGCTGTATGCCAACAGTGCCACAAGCTCCCTCCCAAACGCATTAATCACTGATGGCTTGATTAGCACAGATTAGACTGGCTCTCTGGTGTTAAACAGAAGTGCAGGACACACCAAACATTTACATATAGGTCAGAGTGTAAAGAGTGAACACGTTCATTAATATAGGATCATCAACTTTAAATCACATTTTATGCACAATTAATTTTAGGTATTACATTAGAAAAAGAGAAACAGCAGATCCCGTCTGTGGCAACAATCAGTGTAATTCACACTAGTTTTGGTTTTTTTTTTAAAGAAGGAAAAGAAACTTGTGCTGTAAACTGCTTTCCATACAGTTAGGAGAAGTTTAGAAGAGCAGAGCTCTGATTTCTGTTCTAATCTGCGTCTTTCCAACTTGTGATCAACCTGAGGAAGATTATCTATGATCAGAACTAGAAACAGCATCACTCACCTTCTTCCGGGGCTGCCATTTCATCATATTTGTAAACCAAAATGGAACAGCATTAAGATATTAGGCTGTGTGAGAATGGAATGTAGATTCAAAGAAATCCAGAGCGCAAGTCATGCTGCCGCTCCACTTCCCTCGATTTTGCAGCAGATTTTCCCCAAGAAGTGGTGCATGATGGTGTGCGATCGAGTCTCGGCTTTGCGGCAGTTTTTTTTTTTTTTTTGGAAGATGGGCGACAGCACAGTCACAGCAAATCACACCGCGTGTTAAATCCACAGCTGAAGAAATGAAAATCACAGACCCAGTTACAGTGGATTGGTAATATTTAGGTGAAAGGTTCATATGCGTAAATCCAAAGTAGAGTGGTGCGTTAAAGCCGCTCTCCTCCTCAGTCGCGCTCTCGGGTTCGGCGCCCCCAGGACAGATCCAGACTGTGTGTAGGGAGCGATTATTCTTCAACTTTTTAAGTCGAGGTTGTCCCTTCAAACTAGGCTGCACAGTCAGTCCAACGCCGCTCTCACAAAGTAAAATCTTCCTCTCCGATTCAAAGAAAAACGCTAGGAAGGCGAAACGCGTGCGTAAAATGCAGAAATATTCATCACAGTGATCAAATTCCGTCCCTCCGGCGATAGAGTACACTTTTGGAAATAGAAGTAGAGGAAGAGTTAAAACTGAGCCCGGTGGAGACAGGCGGTAAGATTCACGGGAAGGAGGTTGTACAGCTCACAAACGAGAAGAAGAAAAAAAAAATCCCTGGAATTTCTGTGAGGCTGTACTGGAAGGAAACCCTGATTCCTGCAATAGTAACAAATTGGGACTACAGCTATTTGGTGACTACCTCCCTTGCGCTACTCCAGCCTTGCAGTTTACAGACTTTGAGCAGAGGAGCCGAGCCGACGAGATGGAAGGAAGCAGGGTCATAGCGCCGACGGCATCCCAAGTTGCCAAAAAGTGCGCTTTACGTTTACACAATGTGCTGATGGAGCCGCCCAGGCTGGAGACTGGCTGTGGTATACAGCACACTGACAAAGGACTGATGTGCAGATTGATATAATGTCATGAAATTGCTTAAGGTCAGTTTTTGCAGGTAATACTTCAGGTAATGCTGGTAATACTTCTAGGATGTGTTGGGACTGATTAAAAATGTATGTGAGAATGCAACCTGGTATAGAGCTAAAGTAACCACTAGATAAAAAAATACTTATAACAACTTAAGTATCAACATCTTCAAGTAAATGTTTGCTGACTTATCAAAAACAAGTGTCCTTCAACTTCTAGAAATCATGAATCACTCTCTGGTGAGAGTTAATGATTCCTGGTTTGGCATCCCCACAGCAACCAAAATTCAGCAAAACAGAGTTCCCAAAATGGCCAAAAATTACAGGCCAAGATCTTCCAAACATGACAAATATAACACCTATGGATTAAAGATAGCAAAAAGCCCATCTCACCCTGCCAATATTTTCATTTATGTCCCCACCAAGGCACCAAAGGTTAAAAAGCACCAGGTCCAAATCTAATTGATTTCTAAACAGTACACATCCTCAGGCATTGAGAGCCCTGAACTCTCATAAACCATCATTATCTGCTTTGCTTACAAGCTTAATCTCCCTCTGGGTTTTTCTTAGTGCATATGTTAACTGTTTATTCATTTTGTCTTGTCCATTTTGAGTTCCATGCCAAACTAAATTCCCGATTATGTTGATCACATTTGGCAATACATTTTTTGACTTGACTTTTTGTAGCCATCAATGAGCTGCTGACATATTTTTGGCTGGATATCTGGCTATATTTTATTTGATCAGTATTGGTAGAGCTCATCTGTTTTGGTTTTGGTTCCTGGAATGGATACAGCTTTTAGGCATGTTTCATACATTTGAAATAGGGTTGAGCTAAGGGCCATTCCACAAGCTTATGATAGCCTGTTTTACATATTCTACCCACCTGTGTTCAAATTTCAACCCGACTCAAACAATAACGATCAGAGAAAAGAAAACTGGTTAGGATGTCCAAGAACAACCCAGAATCCACCAAGGCTGAAGATGATGAAAAACTGGAAAATGTTCAAATACAGTACAAGTGGTCAAAGCACGCAGTGAATTGATTTAAAGAATCAGCATAAACTAAGCCCTTGCTTTAAAAGGAACACCTTCTAGCTCGACAGAAATCTGCATCTGCAAACGGACAAACCAAATACCTTCTTGAGAAAACTTTTATGGCCAGACAGCATGACGATTAAGCTGGTTGGCGACAATCCCAGAAAGAATGTTTGGATGAGTCAATGTGGGGCTTTCAAACCAAAGAACAAGGTACTAACTGTCAAGTATGGTAGTGGTGGCATCATGATGTGGGTCTAGTTTCTATGTCAGTGGTGCTGGAACAATGCACAAAGTGGATCAAATAATGAAGAGGATTAGCTTGGAGTTATTGAATTTCAGCTCCAATAAAAAACACAACTGGATGTTACAACAGGCAATGATCTCAAGCACAGATCAAAACTGGTTCTGGAACGGATAAAGCGGTCTAACAACACATCTGTGCAATGGTACAGCCCTCAACCTTATTGAAAGCACATGCTGTGCTTAAAGCTAGGTCTGTGCCAAACTGAGCAATTTAATTACATTTTATCATTTCTGATAAGAAGAATGGTCAAATATCCAGTAGGAATTATGCCAGAAATGTGTTGAAGGGTACAGTAAGTGTGTAGTTTCTCTGAAAACTTGCTAAAGGAAATTTTACCAAATGTTAGTGATGTGTATGTGTGTCTTTGGGCATAAGTGTATCATTTTGAGCCACATATGGATTAGAGAAAATTCACAATAGTTCAAAGTTCTGCATTCTATTCTAGTATATGTATATTAGTATATGTATGCTTCTCTCTTTTAACATCAGTCAGCTGAAAAATGTCTAGCAATAGTTTAACATTTCTTCTGTTTCATCCATAAACTTTATACTAATCTGTTGTGATAAAAAAAATTAAATCAATATTTCTAAAGAGTATCCCTTTTAGTTGTCTGCAAAATTTTCCTACAGTCCACCCGAATATACGTAAGTATTATATTGGACTTCGGCTTCATAAGCCAATTACAATGTGATGTGGGGTTGGTGCTGGTAATAGCTTTTAGTTTCTATTTACTATGGAGGTTCATGAGATATTTTCACAGTCAAAAAAACAAGCAGACAAATAAAAGTAAAAGTGAAATCTGCTTTACATGCTGCAATGCACATTTTCAGTGTAAGTGGTTGTAATTAGCCTAAAAGATATGTATAGTTTTGCGCTCCAATGCTGCACTGCAATGCTGGTGTGGTCTCTATCACTGGAAGCTACTGTCCTTGGTTTTTTTGTTGTTGTTGTTGTAAAAACGGATTTAATCCAATGCATAAAAAGCACAACTCACACAAGAGGGAAAACCTTGGAAACTGAAGACATGTATAAAAAAACATGTCGTTTTTTCCCCGTTTCTTTCTGCTGAGAACTCCTGTCACACTCAGTTTACAGTGCAATATTTTACCGTACACTGCCATCAGATGCAAAACGTTGCCAGGGATTTTTATTAGAGATTGGCTGGAGAGAGAAAAGCTCTGACACGCTTAAAAAGAAAACTTTTGTGGGGTGAACTGAATTGAAAACAGAGCACAAGGTTGATTTGGCAAGAGCCTGTTCGCCAAGATCGATACCACGGTTACAGAAGGAAAATAGTTTTTATTAGTTTATACATCCAGTGGTCCTGCCCTTAGTTATTGGAAATAATTGTGTTGCATATAGTGCCTTGAAAAGGTATTTACAACCCTTCACTTTACAACCACAAACCTAAACAAATTTTCTCACAATAAACAAAAGTAGAGTTGTGCAGGATTGTGAGGTGAATTTAACAGTGAGACAGGGTTATCAATTTTAATTTTAATCAAATAATAATCAAAAAAAATTGTAGGGTGCATATGTATTCAATTTTCTTTACATTCACACCCCTAAATAAAATCCAGTGCACTTCATTACAGGAGAACGTTAATCAGCGAACAAACCAAGAGGTGTGTGGTTATTCTGGAAGAGCTGCAAAGATCTACTGTTAGAATCTGTTAAGAGAACAACTATTCAGCTCTAACTTTGCAAATCTGGTATTTATGAAGGAGTGGGAAGAAGAAAAGCATTGTTTAAAGAAAACACAGCTAGCAGTTTGCCAAAAGTGAGTCAGGTGTGCTGCAGCAGGGGCACATTAAAAACATGCAAGGAGAGTGGACCAATGTCAGGGACAAAAGATGTAGAAACATGTGATAAAACTGTTGCAAAAAGCTAGTGATGTGAGGTTCACGAACAAATAGAATCTTTTGAACAGTTGTTCACTGAACGATTAGAGTCCTTGTAGAGAGCTGTTCATTTTAATTAACCAGGGGAGCGTAAGCCCTCCATGCCAGAGAAAGGCAGCAATGCACCATCTGGCATGCAGTCTGCCTGAAATTTATTAGAAGAAGAAGACGGAGCGGGAGAGGAGTTTAGGAGGATGAGGCTGCAGCCATCAAGCAAGTTATGAGGCGGAGAGGAGTCACAATCGGAGAAGAGTGAATGTGAGTGGCCAGAGGCGCCGGTGAGAGAATGAGTCACCAATTAAACACCTTTAACATGTAATCCATCACTCATCTCAGTATTAATTTTATGACTAAAACGTTGCTCTTTCAAAATATTGCAAAACAAACATAAAAGAGCCAGTCTATTGAACAGCTCTTTGAGGTGAATGGCTCCCTTCAAAGAGCCATAAGTCCCATCGCTACAAAACGCTAGGTCAGGTGAAAAACTAACACTGCACATATCCATAAACACACCGTCCCCAAAAGGGAACTTGATAAGGGCCTTGAATTGAATGCACCTTGAATTGCCTTGTTGTTGAAAACGTGTTATGCAAATAAAGTTGCCTTGCCTTGATAATAGCTCCATCATGCTGTGAATTGTTGTTTCCCAGACGCTTTCTATCCAATCTGATGGAGGCGAAGCCATTTTGCAAAGAAGAATGGGCAAAAATTTTCAGTCTCGAGATGTGTAAAGTAGGCCGATGTGTGAGCCCAAAAGAGTGTAGCTTTAAATGTGGTGCAAGGTGATTTTTACAAAGTACTATACCCCCGCTAAACTTTGCAGATTTCTTTTTCTAAAAAAATAAAATGTATGTATGTATGGGTTATTTTGTGTTGTTCTATCACGTAGTTATATGAGCTACAAAAACACTTAAATTCCCTCTGGGATCAATAAAGTATTTTTGAATTGAATTCGAATTGAATAAAATACATACAATCAGATGTATAGTGGTAAAGCGACAAAATGTGGAAAAGTTCAAGCACAGTATGCTACAGCAAAATGTATTCATAAGAGCTTAAATGATACTCTATATGAAAGTGAATTAGGGAAATGGTCGATAAAGAAGCTTCAACAATGGGCTTGTGATTTAAAATGGTTTAGGTAATGGACTCTGGAGCTGTGGGCTGTGGTCAATAAGCTTGACTCTCTCAGGGGTCAGCGTGGTCCCGCAGTGCATCTTGAGGTCAGGCGGATGACAAAAAATGAGTAGGAGGAGGGGGCAGGCTGCCATATGGCCTTATGGGCAACTCCTGCTGTGCACAGGGAGTCCACTTGGTGATCCCCATGGATGAACAGGAACAAATGTTTGACTAAACCTATGCACACACAGCTGACACAGCTTAAAGCCCACAGAGAGAGGGGGTAGGGTTAATGTTACAGTAGCTTCACAGCTTTTTATTCTCTCGAAATGGTACTAAATTACATGGTTTTTATTTGAAAGTCAGTGCAAAAAGGTTCCAGCGACGTGCTAAACATCTCACTATTGTTTTCTTGTAAACTACACACTGCTAACATCTAAAATAGGTTTGCGCAAGAAGTTGCTTTGTAAAAGGCATTTGGAGGACCAATCACGGGCCACATCAGTGCGGCGTTAAGCAACAGCCTCTCTTCGTAGTGAAGCCTGTCATCTGGCATCTCCATACAGCAGCGGGCTCCCTGTGCGTGCCTCTGCTTTCCCAATCACAGCCGCACAGGAAATCAGACTCCAGCCTTCAGAGGGAAACAAAAAACTGCCTCTTTCATTTTCCACAAGTTGGAGCCGTTCAAGAGTTTGGGCTATACAGTACGTTAAACAGCTGCAACATTACAAAGATAGACCCGTGTAAGGCACGAGCACAAACTCAATACCGTACCGTTGACTAAAAGGAGAAACCTGAAGGAAAACAGTGTGCAACAACAGAGGATGTTTAGTTATTGGGGGGGGGGTGTGTGTGTTAAAAAAGCCATACTGAAGAGTAGCATTCCACTTGTTCTCCTGAATGTTGGAGGCATAATTAATTACTACACAAGCTCTCGGTTTCGAAGTCATGACACTGGGGTGTCTTTGTGTGCTATCTGTCCTCTGTTTGAATGAACAATGCCCTTTTAATTACAAGCACTGGTGTTTCAAGACAATAAATTCCACAGCAGAAACACCTACACCTGTGTCCCCTACTTACAATTGGATAGATATGCAGTATTCACAGTAAAATGCTTGTACCTGCTCCAAAATACAGTTATAGACTTGACATTATTATATGAAGTCTAAATGCTCCACACAAAGACATAGAACATCATCAGAGAGAGATTTAAAAGGCAGTTCATTCAGTGAAAGATTAAGAGGTCAGGAGAAATACCTTCTGAAAGTTAACACACCAGCGGCCTACCAAGGGATTTAATTATGTTCTGTGGTGAGCACAGTCTGCTTTTAATTTCACCACAATGGGCGTTCACTACTTGTGACAAAAACATGAGGTAGATGTTGTAATTTATGCTCTGGTTCATATTATCATTGTGAGTCTGAGGTGTAAAGGCACCAGCACACCTATGTCGCCCAACAACTGTGTCGCTGCAGTACTGTGCATTAGGGAACTCGGCAGTGTAAAACATTTGTTGAGACAACAGACTGCTGTTTGCAACAATAGATGTATTCTGCAGTTCTATATTTGGTCGTCATCCAAATTTCCAAATGGTTCTTTCTGTTACAGAAATATGTTTTTTGTTTTGCTTTTTTAAGTCTGCTATTAAAACCAATGGAGAGCCTGATTTTTCTGTGGAACATATCTCCAAATTATTTGCCAATTGGTCATTTTTGTTGCAGAGCATTTCTAAAATATTCCAAAAAATGCGGCTTGGGAAGCAGAAATATGTAGACACAATGCTATTTGACATGCTACTGGCTGGGATTTGCAAAGCAGCCAATCCAGAAGCGACACAAATTTCCATTGCTGCTGATTGGCTTTTAGAGGAGGTCTCTGATTTCAGCTACTAGCGGGCGGTTGTGGTCCCTAACCCCTGCAAATACCTTGACCTCTATGTATTGCACTCTCTCAAAAACAACAAATTTTAGGATTTAGGGTTGCATCAGGAAGGGCATTCTGCTGAGGCAGCCCCCGTGGTGTGCCATGCTGAATGGACATGACTGTCAAACAAAAATGTTTTTCCTTTAACAGGTATGACAAAAAATGTCACAGAAGGCCACTAGGAATAAGTTATTAAGCCTTAAATACAAATAAACCTTTTTGTCAGGCGAAACATTTTTAACACAGGAATGTAATTTAGAATATTTGATAGATTACAACCATAAAAAGACACGACAGCTGGATAAATCTGTTTTGAAGTGCTTAACAACACCGTAACAATAAAAGTGTTAAACAGCAATGACACCCACCACTCTGTTGTGCTGTACATCACTGAAAACAAATAACCCTCATCAGTATGCATTCATTCATTCATTCATTCACCTCTCTTAACAAAGCTGTTTTGGTAGATGATGTTGTGTCAGAATTTTGCCTTCTGTGGAATATGTGAGATGGGCGAGAATTTTTGTGTGTAAGTGCATCTATGGTTGTGTCTTAGCGGGAGCTTGGTGTTGATTAAGTGTCTGGAGCCTGAGGGGGGATAATGAGAGCCTCTAATTAATGAGCCTGTGCATATCTCAGAGTCGCAGAGTCCTATCTGCAAAGAACAAACACACACACGCACACAAACCTCAGCGCACCGTAGGGATTGTTCCCTGCCCTCCGCACTATTTTCTCCTGGGAAGCCCAGCTGTGAGTGTGTCACTCTGGCTGCTGTCCCTGATGAGTGCCCTCTAATAGGGATGGATGGGGGTTACGGGGCCACACTATGAGAAGGTCACATGCACTGACCACCCAACGTGCCCTGAGCAAAGGTTGATGTTACAGGCTCTGAAAGCTATTCAAAATTGTATTTGTTTGCTGGGTTCTGTCCATTGGGAGCAGAATAATTCATCTTGGGAGTCGACTAATGTCAAGGCAGAGTGAAGGCAAAACACCCACTCAGACTAGAATGAGCTGTTCAGGGAAGTGTTCTGCCAGTTAAACGAACAGCTGCAATAGTGGGATGAATTTGTTCTGAATGACAGAAACTGTTTTCCTATGTCTAAAGAATATATGCTTTTTAACACCTTCATAGCACTCTCTGTTTGGCCCCCATTGATCAGCAGAGTGCATGCTCAGCAATATGAGCAGCAACCTCTCATTTCATGTCACATCACATTCAGTATCACAGACTGGGAAGAAATCGCATTACAGCAGGGACACAGATTGAGTAAAGCTAAACATTTGCTCACCAGAGCACAAAACCTGGCAGTGGTCCTTGTGCTGAAGCCCAAAATATTTTTTGTAAATGCAATTTGCAGCTTTTCCAACTGTGAATTTGCTGTTTTCAGTCTCACTGAAAGAGAAATGTCACCAAAAATGTTTTCCAAATATATACAAAACAAGGAAAATGAAAAGGTCCCTCAATGGAAAAAAGAAAAGAAAAACTATAATTTCTTCCAGTAAAACAGAAAACATTGTGTGTTTACGTTAGTGTGACAAAGCCCTGTGGTAACTGCTGTAATTATGAGTTTTGCCTGTTGGGAACAAAGTAGGAAGTTGTGTGACGTTACAGAGCAAAAGGGCTGGATGGGTCATCGGAACGTGCACCACTGTGGCTGTCTTAAAGCAGCAGTTATTACTGTAACCATGACAACAAAGTTGTCTTCATCCTCCCTCCAGACTGCCAACTGTGCAGGTTCCATATGGAGTATCAGATAAAACATGAGGAAACAAAAACAACATAGGGGCGTTTATGCAGTTCTTCCTACATGAGAGATTCTGTTTTTGAAAGGTCACAGGACTCAACCCACACCTACACACCTAATCACGCTTCAACATCAATACCTGTCTGAGTGACAAAGGAAAAACCCCAAACTCTCCAGCCGCACGAATTTTTTCAGACCAACTGAAAAGAAAACGAGAAGAAGAGAAGAGAAGAGGGGACAAAAGGGAAGTTGAGTCATGTTAAAATTCAAAATGATCACAGCAACAGGAACAATTTGAGACTGAAAAGCCTGAAGGAAGCTGATGGCCCTGAGTACCCCCCCGAGTAGCCCTTCAATTACCTTAAATTACTCTTGCCTGGTACTCTACAACTGTGTTTTCAAAAATGTTGGCTCCTGACCCACAAAATAACAGTGGCAGAGACTAATAGTTTAACAAAAGGGGTTAAGCATTAAGCAAGGGCTAAGTGACGGCAAACTGCCTCAACTAAGAGTGTTGTTTACAATTTAACATTTACAGCCTGAACATGTTTTAGCTTTTTTTATGGCAAATGTTAATATTACATTGACCTCACACAGTGATTTGCAAACCCAGCATTTGAAACGAGTGTTCTACAAAAACACCTCACACAATATAGTTTCTTGGCTCCATAAAGGCAAAGTCAATACCTTTGGAAACATTGTGAGTTGTAGGCTACCTTTTGCTGTGTTTCAGCCATTTTAGCTTTGGCATTTAATGAACAGCAGACAGAAGTTATTTTAAGTTACAAAATAAGTGTGATTATGTTTGTTGGCGACATTGTTTGTACTTTTTACTTCTCTTTCTTTGTTGTTTTCAGTTTCGTTAGCTTCATTGTCTTTGTTACAAAATCTGATGCTTTCGGTTCTTGTCCAGAAAAAGCTACACACCAGTCCGAACTAGGTATCTACCAATGCGTAGTTTAATGCCCAAAGACTGAGAGTAATGACTCACTGCTGGCCACTGTCACAGGTAGGAGTTTGTCCCACAAACAGTGGGTTGGAGGTTTGAACAAGGACTCAGTCAATGTGTCCTTGGGCAAGACACTTCATCCACCTTGCCTGCTGGTGGTGTTCAGAGGGCCTGATGGCGTCAAAGTTATGGCAGCCTCGCTTCTGTCAGTCTCACACAGGGCAGCTGGCTTACCACCATCAGCGTGTCAATGTCTGCGTGAATGGGTGAATGACTGAAAGTAGTGTGAAGAGCTTTGGGGTCCTATGGATGAGATAAAGGGCTATACAAGTGCAGGTCTGTCACCTTTTACCGAAGTCATTTGATACTGTTAGTTGATTCTGATAACTCAAACTGGGCTTAATCTGTGTTGAAGTTTAATTCAGTATATTGTTTTTTTGCAATTAGGGAGCTAATGCTCAAGGCTTTCAGATTTGTCTTTCTTGCAGTTAACATAAAACTATAAGGCTAGCTTTCTTTAGGTCTTACGGTTTGATACAAATAAATGTTTTGTTGCACTTCTCCTTACAAGTTGGAAATTCAAACGTTTAATTTGAGTAGAAACAAAAACGACTAACGGCACCGAAGTCGGAATTTTGTGTTGAAAAGTCTGAGATTTCTCATGATTGATGATCACAAAGTTCGATATGGCTGCTAAGCACACATAATGCGGAAATAGTCGCAGAAAATTGTTTTATTTGCAACTTCTTCCAATTTGCGAGAAATAATTTATCTTAGTAAGTGTGTTATCACAGGGTTTTAGTGCATCCCGTCCTGAGAAATACATTGTGCATTTCGTTGCTAATAGAAGTTACCCTGGTCACTATAATACATTTCAATCTAATTCTGCCAGGGGTATGAATAATTTTGGGCTGTGTTTAATTTCCCTCAAGAAATACAACCACCATAAATATAGATAGACAGTTATATCAGCGATGTTCACAGCATACTATATGAGCAGCAGCCATACTCTATTCTGAATTTGCTCTAATTTTACCATTCTGAATTCTGACTTAAGAACAAAAAAAAGAGACAGTAAACCTGCTTGTGTTAATACGACCATAAAGAAATCAAAAAGGTAACAGTACAATGTTAATACAGGACAGTGTAATACCTGGATTAAAAAGATTCTGTGGAAGTGTTTGTTCTTTTCATGCGCAAAACAACCTCAATTTGAGTTGAAGTTGTTAAACGACTTGAATCTAAATGCGGAACATCCATTCATAAACAGTTGTGCATAAGTCACTGGCTCTGGAAAGTTTCGTTTTTCACGGCATCCCGGAGTATCAAACAACCCACTTCAGCCTCACCAAGAATTCATCTCCTGTTTTGATATTGTATATGAAAGGATGTGATTAAAAGAAACGTCTCTAAAAGCTCTTTTCCTTTCAGTTTAATCAGTAATTCTTCATATCATGATTAAGACATATGATTACAATCCCCTTATTCTCTTAAGTCCTCTCCCCTAATTTTCTCCTCTTTCCTTTTCTTCTTCCAATCACACTAATGAAGAAAGGCCTGTTTATCCCCTTGAGGCGCTTTACAGTAGATTTGTGTTACGACATTAAGCAAAGCGAGGGACCTTTGCTTCAGAGTTGTGTTTAATAATTCAGCGGTTTTGGACACGGATGAAACAGTCTCCAAACATGCTGTTTCAATCAGAGAAGCAGTTACATAGGCGCTGGGGTTTGACGTCTGCGGCAGGATCAATAATGATAGCGTTGCCACATACTCCGACGCATGAGGCATAGATCCTGTGTGGTCTTTCCAAGCTCTATACACTAAACACAGAGATGGAAACAGGACAATGAATTCACATGTGTTTGTGTCTATCTGATTTCACGAATGCACACACACGCGCATACACACGCACTGCGGTCTGACCCACCCATCTCCAGTCCCTCATTTAGAAAAACCCCCAAAACCAAACTTACTCCTCTCTTTTTTCAATTACCTTTCTTCCCACCGTCATCACCACACCAAGTGTATCTTACATTCTCCCACAGTCTCTGTTTGCTTTCCCTCTCATATCAAACGTCTCCATGTGTTACACCCCCACACATATGCACACGCACACTCAAGTCGCACGCCACAATCTGGTAATCATAATAAGCACATTAAAGCATTAAAAGGACAATTTATGACAGATTACCTCCCGAACAGACAACAATTAGCAGCAAATTACTGCAAATATTTATCTTGCCTTACAGGTCTTCTGTAGCTTCTCTTTTCCGTTCAGTGGAATAATTTAAATAAAATACTGATTAGTAAAGAAAAAGAAAACATAAGCATTGCTTAACTAAAGCCAGACTACAGCAGAGGCTGCCTGCATTCGCTTCAATAATTTTTTTTCATCAGTTTCCACACTATAATACTTTAATACTAGAGGCTTATTATGTCAATGACAGCTTTTCCTACCCGTACTAATCTAATCCTGAGAGAGCACATCAACCAAGAATTTACAACTCTTGAAGTGGCATGAAAGAAGTGATGCACAAAAGGATTTGATAATAACTCAATCCCTGTGTGGGCTAGCAAACAGAATGGTAAAGGAAGCAATAAGAGAACAGTTGGATTTCTTTAAAAAAAAAGCAACTGCGCAATCAAGCACCTGTACGTTTCTGGTGGATGTTGTGAGGGGATTAGGTCAGTCCACTCCTTAAATCACTCTGACTTTAGACCAAAGGGGTTAAAACAGGATTAGGATTAATGTGCCTGTGGTAGAACAGGTGATAATCCCTTAAATTAGCAATGTCGCACAGGCAGACCTTTCTTTCATCTCAACGCCTGACGTATCGGCTGAAATACAGGGAGATGAGTTACAGGAAAGCAGAGCTGTTGTTGCCCTGCCAGGATTAATTGGTCTCCTTCAACATGACCACTCAGATAATGGCCATCACAGTAACTTGTCAGCAAGATGAGCTCATTTGAACGCGGGAGGTGATTGGGGAGCGGCTGAGCCAAGCAGCTGTGTACCTACTCTTTGGAACAAGGGTTACATGAAACAATCTTTATCCTATAAGATGATACAGTGCACTGCAAAGGTGTTAACATCCCTTCAACTTGTTTTTTTTCACAATACAACCACAAACGTTACAGTACTGTATGTGTAGGTCACATAAAATTCCAAATGAGTGCAGAATTATGAAGTATTTGCCCAATTTTGGCAAAATATCTTAAAGTTTAGTCAGGTTACAAGGAAAATGTTTCTGAACACCAAATGCTTTTAGGATTGTCAAGAATTCTCAAAGAGAATTTAGTTCTGGACTTTGACTGGACCATTCTAAAGCATGATTATACTTCATTCTGAATAATTTCATTGCAGTTAGAAAGTGAAACTCTGCCCCAGCCTTAAGTCTACTGCAATCCCCTCACAGGTTTTCCGTCTTCTCATCAACTCTGACCAGAATAGCATCCCCACAGCATGATGCCACCACCACCATGAATTACCCTGGGAATGCTGTATTAAGTGAGGAGTAATGAGCCCATTTTCTGCCACAAAGCATTTTGCATGTTAGCAAAAAGTTACATTTTGGTCTCATATCATAAGAGCTCATTTCCCCACATGTTTGCTGTTTCCCCTACATGGCTTGAGCCCTTTCCATTATCAGATAGTGGATTAAACGGGTTTATGTGGGATGTTTAAAGATTAGCATAAAGATTTATAACCCAATGCTGGTTAAAACCTCTCTAGATGTTTTTACCCAGCCAATTTGGTTTTTCATAATGCTGTTTGTTTCTGTAATGCCCTCTAACAAGCCTCTACAGCAGGGGTGTCAAGTTCCAGGGCCTTTTTTATCAAACGTTCATAGAAACTGTCCTATAGTCTATCCTATGAATGAAATTTAGAATGTTCGTACAGTCAAAAGTCGGATTTATCAAATATACTGTGGCCACTCGTATGCATGTTCCTGCAACCATCTGTTGATAAATCCCACATGTGTGTACCTAGGTGCACGTGCCTGTTCACAGTCATTTGCATACAGAAACACCCTCAATTAACCATATTTGGTAACACCACATCCTCTGACACACAACCTTCCAGAAAATCATGGCCAGAGAGCGAAAAAAAGAATTTTATTGACACCAAAATCGAGGTGAAACATAAGAGGGGCAAAAAAAAAAAGTCATGATGAACAGACTTTTTGAAAACTGTCATCGTAATTGCAAATTCATTTTAACATGGATGGTTTTTGCCCTCTGTCATCAGCGGTTCTTCTGCTTCATGACCCCCCCCCCCCCCCCAGCACACAGTAGTTTTATTCTTACCGCTGCAGACATAAACACATGTGGCAAATAATCATTTGCTGTAATTCACTTCTGTGGAAATACCTAACTTATTTGAACTAATTAAATTAGTTACATTTGTCCTGAGCTTGGTCAGCTCAGGGGTAACCAGTAAAAAAAAAAAAAAAAAAAAAGACTACTGCCTGGGAGAAAGGGACAGAGGTAGTAAATGCGGTCGGGAAATAAAGAAAAAAAATGTTTCGATATCAAACTGAATACAATAAAACACCTCTCTGCACACAGCTGGGCCAGATCTTCTACTGGGGGGTGCACAGATCACCACATTTGACACACGTATGGCCAGTGTTATTGGAGACACTGCTTTGGCTGGCATCAGTACGCATGGAGACAGCGTACACAATGTGTAAAAATTTTCCTATGCACAGATCTGTGCGTAACTACGGTTGATAAATGACGGCCCAGGCTTCAAGGGCCGGTGTCCAGTTTTAGACGCATCTCTGCTCCAACACAGTTGATAAAAATGGTCCAGCTACCTCCTCAGCATGGCAAAGTTCTGAAGAGGCCTCCTAACGAGGTATCATTTGATTCAGGTGTGTTGAACCAGGGAAAGAACTAAAACATGCAGGATACCGGCCCTTCAGGACCGACTTTGGGCTCCCATGCTCTAAAGCATCTAAAGCTGTAATTATACATACATAGAATTACATTCAATATCAGTATCTTATGTGTTTCTTACAGGTATCTGAGTAGAAGAGGCTGAATTCATATGCAAGTTACACTTTTCAGATTTGTAAAATTATTTTCCTCCCAATTTATCACTATGTTTTGGTCTTTCACATAAAAGGTCAGTAAAATACACCTAAGTTTGTAGATGCAACGTGACAAATTGCTTAAGGGGTGTGAATCTTTTACACAACACTGTAAATGAATGGAACATCAACCAACAAACTATAAGGAGTTCTTTTAGAAATAAATGGCGCTCCTGCTATTGATGTGCATCAAGCTGAAGCTCAGCAGCTGATGTAGCAGAAGCAGGAAGATGTAGGGGGGTTTGACTCCACTCCAAGAATAGGAACCACTCCAGTCATTTCCTATCAAACTCTTCACACATGCTGCCTCTCAGCCCCACCAGCTTTCTCCCCTGCTGTCAAACCTCCTTGTCATCGGTTTGACTTTTCTACTCGAATCATCTTCACCCGTTTCCAGGGAACCCTCCTGTCAGACAAGATCCGATAACAAAAGAACATCAGAGGCAATCATCGCCCGCGACTCCAAATTTTTCCCAGAACTTTAACATAAAATCCAGGACCCTTCCTTCACCTGTCTAGCAGTGGATAATTAGCAGTTGTTGAGGGGTAGCAGTGCTGGTGAAACTACCTGCAGTGCTCCTGTCTGCTACAATTTTGGCCGGTGGGTTTTGCCCCAGTCCTGGGCTAGACCCGGCCATCTGGCTGGCCCTGAGAACAGCCGGCCCCTCTCCCCCTACCGGTCAGACAGGAAGATGACCCAAGGAAGGTCAGGGCACATCCGTATGGTCCAAAACAAAGACGGTAGTGGACATACAGATGGGGGGGGGGAGGGGCGCAAAACTAATGGACAAGAAAGAAAGCAACAAATGGACTGTAAGATATAGGAAGGACACCTTTAAGCTGTCACCCTCATCATGACTCAATGAGTGATGAATGTGTTTGCTGTTCTCTTTACTCTATATGTGAACCTGTGTAAGAGACAGAGATGGTGGGGCGGTACAGAGCACTGTACGAAAGCATGTGTGCACGCGTGAATACGATCCCACATTTCTCAAACACATCATGACAGCTCACAGCCAGAACGAAAGCTTCATTTATCCACAATTCAGCAGTAAATCGCAGCTCCACAGCAGGGCTCCCAGTATAGATAACCATTTGGAAGGTCATTAGGAATGAAGCTGAAACGCCACACAGCGGATGGAGGATTCTTCTGAGGCTTAAATATGAACAGTAAAGTAATTACATTTACATTACTATAACGCTGAAGAGAATCGGATTGAGCTAAAGTCTCGGAATAAGATAGGGAAAAATAATTGCTAATCAAGCCACCTGCTGAGTTTTTATATCTCAGCATGATATCAACCTCTTCATCCACCATCTCCATTCTTCTGCAGCGTAGGGGAAGCTGATGCAGGCGGAAATACTTAGATTTGGAGCAGGTCTGCATGGTATTTATACTGCATTTGCCTCAAAAATGTTTCTCTTTATAAGAGAAGCTCAAACACTATTTTTAAAATTTCTGCTTGACCAGAACATATTTTGCCACATGTTTGCTGTGTCTTATATATGGCTTCTGGCAAGCTACAAACAGAACCTCAAAAGCCATTCTTTCAGGAATAAATGTCTTTTTTTTCTCAATAAGACCAGTTGCTAAGTGCAAGAGTGATAGTTGTCCATTTAAAAGATTGTTCCACCGGAGTTATGGATCTCTGGAGTATACCTAGAGTTACCATGGGCCTTTTTGTTGCTCCTCAGATTACTGTAATGCTCTCTCCTTGCCAGATCTGTCAGTTTAGCTGGACAGCCATGCTTGGGTGTGATCTCAGATGTGCAATACTCTTAATTTTCAGATCAGATTGAACAGAGATCCATGACATGTTGAAAGCTTGGGTAATCTGCTTCTGCTCTTGTTTGTCATATTACCTGGTCTTCATGATGCTGTTTGTTCACTAATGTTCTCTAACAAACCCCTAAGGCCTTCACAAAACAGCTGGAAAATACAAGGGTTAAATTACACACAGGTTTACTCTTAAAGAGGCAGTTAATTGCACTGCATTTTAAATGGAGGCGTGAGAGTAAAGAGGGGAGAATACAAACGCAAACCACAATTCTTGTTTGTGCTGCTGTTTCACACAAAATCACAATAAAACACACTAGCGGTGTGTGTTTGTAACAGGACAAAGTGTGAAAAAGTTCAAGGGGTTTGAATACTTTTGCAAGGTGCTGTATTGTGAACTTTAACAGACTCTGCACCCAGACTGTTGTCATTTTATCAGAAGGCTGTTTTGTTTTTTGTTTTTTTCCTCCGACACGTCGACCTTGGCATGTCAAACGCCTGAGAAAGAAGACTCACCTCATATTGTCTGAGTAAATGTAAATTTAAGCGAGATATCACAGTGCAGTGCAGCAAACATCAGCAATTTTGCGAGTGGGTTAGTGTCTCTCTGACCCTCATTCTCTTCGCACTCCCAGTCTCTCCATCTCTGTCTCACCCATTCCTTTCCCCTCCTCGGGCTACCCAGGACTTCTCTGTCCTTCATCCTCATTCTATTTCATGCCTCGTCCTTCTCTTAGGCGGCCCTCATCCATCACCACACTACAACCCCCCCCTCCCGGTATGAATTACATCTTGGCCAGAAACAGATAGAAGGCCTCGGTGCTGACACACTCCTCTGTGACTCAACAGTTTGTCTGACTTGGTTTAGCATTCATCACGGCGCTACATCTCTATCACCAGCTGACTGAAGCACAAGATAAAAAACACTTCTGTTAGATCACTTTATACAGCTTTGCTGTGACTCAAAACTCAAAGGAACTCAATATTAAGATGCACAGCTAATGTGGCATTTGCTTATTTGCTAAAATATCTCATTAGAGGTTGAAAAAAGTAATTTTATGTGTTATAGATCAACTGCTGCTTAGAATGCTGCTGAAAAAAATCTCAAGGCTGTCTAATGGTTATTAAGTATCCTAAAAACAAATATGTTGGTGGACGTGTCAGCCCGTCAAGTTTAAAAACAAAAATGTTTAGTATGAACAGCCACACTCATTACCCTGCCACCCTTGTCTCCTCTCCAGAGGTCTGTGGCTTTTTTTGTGGATGTCTCTGCTTTCTGTTGTGCAGAAATTATGAAACAGCTAAAGCAAAAGATGATTAGAGCCTTTAGTGTCAGGCTCCTCTGAAATGTAAAGCAGGCAAGCTGCTGCTGATGACAGTCAGAGGGGAGAGATTTCGAGATCCTTACTGATGCTTCAGTTAGTTTAAAACTGAGCCCATCAATTTAGGCCTGTTGCAATCAGATTATGTTTAAAGTGTGGACACTACAATTATTTGGTTTGTTGATCTCTCTTATGAGACTCTGCTTGTCACTGCTTGTGACGTAGAGATGCACTCTGGATCAAACTAAAAATCTTTTTCCCCAACCAGTGTATGCACCATAAGCAGCAATAGGTTTTACTGATTATAACACTCATAGATGGGGAGGTTGTTACCACAGCAAGAAGACTGGTGTTTTCAGTACCAGTAAGGTGTTAAGAATTTAAGATTAAAGTCAAGATATTCTTTGCCTTGTCCATAAATGCAAGCCGCTTGAACTGCATCGAAAGGACGCGGCTTTATTTATACTATTTTTAGCTCAGTCGAGCCACAGCGTTTCACTAAAAGCAAAACCGTTTTCACTACAGCCAGCCTCGCAGGGGGGCAATAATGCGCTGATGCGTATGCTGAACACTCAGAAGAGCGGAAGTGAACAAAAAATGTTGAAGAATTAGTTAATAATATATGTCATCAAGATGTTCTTTTTAAAAAGTGGTCAGTATAGAACTGAATAGAAATGCAGATTTTCTTTCAAGTAAATTAATTCATTATACGACAATAAAATCACTTGGAAATAGTAAATGTTATTGTTTAGGATTTTTTGCATAACACTGCTGACATCTGATCATTTAATTTTAAAAAAATGTATTTGATGTATAGACAGTTTGGTGTATGCTTTGTACTCAAATGAATCACGGAAGTGAATCTGGTGGGACAAAAAGATTCCTCTCAGCACAGTAGCAGGGTGTGGTTACATGTCTGCTGCTATTAAGACTCCAATAGCATTTGAGGCTTGTTGAATCCTACAGGCATCTGGATTTTGACATGAGCTGATTTTGCTCCAGTTCTGGTCATGTTTACTTTCAGCTTGACTTAATTTAAGGTGAGTATTTAGGTGCTGACGTAAAGCTTTTGGTTGGTCTACCTTTCTCTCTCCATTATCACTGCAGCTGAATTTTTTGTATTATTTTTTTATGTTTTTCATTGGCAGACTTTAGGGGTAGCCGGGAATCCTAATCCTCTACTTTCTGTTGGTGTCGTTATTCGAAGTTGTGCGGTAGAACAAAAAGTTACCCTTCTTTGCTCAAATGTTCTGCATGTCTTCAGGTTTAAGACAATCTTCTATTTGTTCGGTACACGCACTTGCCGAATGGTAAGGGGCAGTGGCGGCTGGCCAATAGAGGCCCCCCCCAGTGTTTCCCAAGTGTTTTAGATTTTATTTTATATTTTTTAAGTTAACAATAATCACATATTCTAAGTTAATTGTGAGTTTAAATTCGTAACAAAGTATCATATATAAAAATATATATCCTTTTCGGAGAAAAAGCTCCCGCTGCATAGCAGCTGGGGCGACAGAAAGATCGCCCCAAGAAGTGCAGCAGCCAGCCAATTAACGACAAGAAATTTGCACATAGCAACATGAATTTATCCAATCACCGTCGTTGATTCGGCCGCTTGAAGGGCGATAGAGAAATCGCAACAAGGCTGGTGTGAGGACGGGCAAGATATCGTGCCCGTCCTCACACCAGCCCCCCTTTATGTGGGGTCATTTTAATCTGTAAAGCACTTTGTGATGCAACTTCTTGTATGAAAAGCGCTTTATTAATAAAGTTTGATTTGATTTGATTTGATCTGGTGGTGACATTGACAGTGTGATTTCTTTCCTACAAGGGGGCGCTGATGTAAGCTTTGTGTGTAAAATTTTTGTGTAAACCTAATAAGTTATTTGTTTCCAGTTTGGTTCTAAACTTGTTTGTGCAATATTGTATTTATGTTTAGTATAAGAATGCCTCAAGTTGTTAATATTGGCATTAACATAATCAGTATTTCACATGGTAGCCTACTGGTATCCAGCCATTTATGTTCAACTGTTTTGGGATGATTATTGAAAATGACTTGATACGCTATATGCACAGCTCCACTACTTCCTGAACTAAGTACGGCCCTTTTATTTCCTGTCTGTATTGAACAAACTAATCAATCCAGGTGTGTCTGACCTCAGTAGTCACAACAACAATGGTCAGACACATCTGGATTAATCCGTTTTTCCTATGATGTAAGACAGGAAATGAAAGAGCTGTACTTGGTTCAGGAAATAGTGGAGTTGTGCACAAAGCTCAGAAAGCACAAGTTTGATAAAAAAAAATTTTTAAAACACAGCCCCACCAAGAATATTTTTCACCGGCCGCCACTGGTAAGGGGTATACAGAAAAATATTTGGAACAAATATTTATACTTTGATACCTGTATGATATTTGTGTTAGTTTCCAAAAATGTAAACACATTTTTAATATGTCCAAAAAACTGTGCAGTATTCTTTCTGACCTAGTAATCAAACTCAATATGTTGTTGTATCTCACACATAGCAAGCTGATGCTGGATCGTTGGTCATCTGAGGCAGTTTTGTCTTTGCATGCCAATGAAACGCAACCCCTATCACAATAGTGTGGTAGGGGTCATACCTTACAGGTCAGTCTATAGTGGTAATTTATGGTACAACAGTTGTTGTCCTTATTCATTGGGAAAACGTTTTAATCATGCTTGGATAAAGAAGGATTCAGGTAAAATAAGGGAATGCAAACTCTGGAAAATCTCTTGTTTCACTTGTACATCTGTGAGGAAAATGCCCACACATGGCCACATTAAGTACTGTAATATACTTTAATTACCACAACAATAGCACAATACAATGGCAGCAACAATAATATTAATACATCAACATAAAACCAAAACATATAATTGCACACACAATACTGTGAAAGGACATCTGTCTTTAGAGCATGGGATGAATTTGCACTGAGCTGCACTGGCAGCTGAACCAGATTCCTCTGTTTGCTGTGAGCCCTCCATGCTCGGACTTCTGTTCTGCCATCGGAGCAGCACCACTTAACATTTTGCGGCAGTGCTATTGTTTATTTGGGTTCTTTTTAACCAACATTCCAGCTCCAGACTTTAAATAACTGCATTAAACTTTCAATCATCACATCCAATTTAGGTCACATGTATAGTCCACAGGTGCCAGGAAATATAAAGGCAGGAAAACGATGATTTGGATCAACAAGAGGCCCTGTGAACAACTAGCCTTTACCGCATAGAAGGCCTCCCCTCAGAAACCTTTGATGTGGTTCGTGAAAAAGGCCCAGATATGATGCAATGCCGCAGAAAGCTGTGTTTGAGAATTACAGTTTCCACACTGTGACCCAACTGCAGCTTCCCACATCTCAGAGCTGCTGAAAGGGGCTGGGCATCCCTCAAAAGCCTCCCCCTGTGGAGCACAGCAGATGTGAGAATCCTCCGTGTGGATCAATCATCCATTGTGTTTCATTACACCGTCTACACACGGTGTGCGGTCCAATTGGAGATAGGCAAATTGACGTAATGCACAAGAGCAAACAATCCCATCTTTCATAAACTACATGAAAGCTGAAAAAAAAAAAAAAAAAAACAGGACCATACATCATGCAAAGTTTAAAAACACAACTAAGGTTTTGTAGATTTTCAGAATGCCTGAATAGACAAAAACTAAATGGGCCTGGAAGAAAATGTACATAATTAGGTCTAACAATATATAGGAAACTACAGTTTATTATGAAGTTGTTCGCTACTGTTACCAGTTACACTGTCAAGATAAAAGTGCCCCCCTAACAATAGTGTGTAAATCACTGTCTAGGCTTCATAATCCTCACTGAAACACCGCCGGTTAGTGTTCTGCACTAAGCATGGATTATGTGCTCATTATCACGGACACAAAACTTATTAACGCTCTGCGATAAAAATCAAACGCACCAATTGGCACCACAGCTTTAATTGAGAGGTGGGAATGTTCATTTTCACCTTCCACTCAGTAAGAGTGCTCCACAACAGGATAATCGGAAGTGGTGCTTGAGGCATGATTACTACAATGAATGGCGTCTTAACAAAAAGAGGGTTTAGGAATAAAGAGCGGGAGTTTTTCAACATTTTTTCTTTTTTTAGGATACACTCATTTCTGTTAAGTTGGTTTTATCAGAAACACTGAAAACTAATGGCAAGTTTGAGCAAAATAGCCAAAAGGTAACAAATTCAATGCTGCTCAGCACTAGCTGTGTGTCAGATACTGATTTGAAAAAGAAAAGGTGCCTTTCACTTTACAATTCTGGCAGAGGAATTACAGCTGCAAAGATCTGCCAATATAAACTTTACTGGCTTCATCAGTACACACCAACTAGCTGTCACTGAAGCGTAGGGATCTGTTTCTTAGCATGAAACCTGGATCACACGTCGGAAAGAGTCTGAACATGCTAGACCAGACACCAGAGACACAGAATGGTGAGAGCAAAGGCACTGTTAAGATGCTTAGAGAAAAAACAAAAACAAAAGCGTATAGAGAGCTGTCTCAGAATACGGGTGAATCTCAATAAAGTACAACATCACCAAAAAGTGATTAGATTGAAACAACTGAAAGTTATATGTTACATGGACAGATTGCAATTCCAAATATTTATTTGGATGATTATGGCTTGCAGCAAATGAAAACAGTTTGTTTGTTTCTCAGACACATCTGTGTGTGGTGACTCTGGAAAAGCTAACTGCAGCAGAAGTCCACACATTGTAAATCTCCATTAAAGTCTAGAATGGGCTTTGCTTTACAAGGCTCCAGCTATTCCCTTTGCTCGTGAGCCGTTTCTCCCACTCAACTTACCATCAATATGCTTGCAAACACCTCTCTGGAAAGGGTTTAGCAACAATCTTTGGTGCCATAGCTTCCATGTGAATGACTGTCATAACATTGATGCATGACAACTCATTAACGCTGAGTTGTCATAAATAACAGAAGAAAAAAATGTCACTCTGTGGATAATAAATATAAATATTTTATAAGATAACACTTAATAATATAACTTTAATGATAATGACTTAATGTCATTCTAATTTGTTGAAATATACCTGTATTGCCAACAGCTCTGAGTGCAAGACATTCACTTTTGTTCTTCTATATGTCACTGTGATTGTGACTAAAAGTAAATAAACAGTGCAGCAGATGTGCACTGCAGTCACCTAAGAAGTGGGAGCAGAGGTAGAGGTCCACTGAGGGCTTCTTGCTATGCAGATCCACAAAGTACTCTAAAGAGGATAAATGGCTCTGTAGCGCTATCAGTCCATCCAGCTGGTGTACAGGGCAGCTTTTATGGTCTTGAACAAGCTCTCCGGCTTCTCCGCCATCCCAAATCTCCCTGACCTAAATCTGCTTCTCCAGAGCAGAGCAGAGAGCTCAGCAGTGGACACACACAGCTTAATTAATTTCTGCTCAGCATGAAAACATGCAAAAATCATCTTGATGTTGCAGTTTTGTTTTGTGAGCAAACAGAAACCTTCAAGGGTGATGGAGGAAGCCAGGCGCAATTCTTCAAATGGCCACATGGGGCATGGTCCAAAAAGAAATTATTCTTCAAAGGGTTTGGAAACCAATAAATGGTGTTATGTTACAGCACAGAAATAACAAAAGGTTGGAACATATACTATTATATATATTTACCATAAAACAACGTTAAATTACCCATCAAGGACCTTTTTTGTCACAATTCTTGTAAATTGTTAGAACAGGGAGCTCATTAAAAAAGCAAGTCACAGTTGAGTACACCTCTAGCCCATGTTGTTGCTTTCCAGAAATGGAACATGTCACCTTTTAACTATCTAACTTAGCTCACTTTATTCCTTGAATGTACAAGTTTATCTAAACAGTATGTGAAAACATTATATGATGTTAGCAGATGTTCAAACAAAACTAGAAGAAAGTGTCTAACTCATATGGTTTATTACTCACCAGTAAAGCCTTTTGTCCTGCAGTTTGCCTTTGGTATGCTCAATTTATTTTCTATTTTAGTTTTTAATTTGATTTTAATTTGGTTGTGCCTCTGAAACAAATTATTTATGCCTAAACATTTATTTTTCTCAAACCTGACAAACTGCAGAGACCTTTAAATTAGCCCAACGTGTATGCCCCTTGCAATAGGTCATTATAGGCCCATAGTTAACCCAAAATCATTTGCGAAGATTATAGAAAAGGTGGTTAGTTAAACAACAATTTACACCTTTTTGATCTAAGAAGACCAATGTCTTGAGTGCTTGCCAGTCAGGTTTTTGACCACATCTCCGCACTGACTCTGCACGTAGAAAGGCTTTGAGCGACTTTACAGTGATTCATCAAACACCTGCTGCAGTTGATTCAACTGATCATAACATTTTGCCTGATAAACTGAAAAGTAGGTGAAACATTTTGGTATCATATTAAACTAGTTCAAATCCTATCTGAGCAAACAAAAAATACATTTGGGGTTCCTCAAAGTTCCAATCTTGAGCCACTTTTATTTAATACCGTGGAATATCTACATATTCCACGATATTTTCAACCTAGCGCATGGATTTTAGGCATTCATTTTGATTAAAGCTGCAGAGAATATATTTATGTATCAAAATGTTATTAATCTTTTAATAATCTTTAAAATGAAATGATAGTCTGGTTCAATACTATGATAAAAGGCTAGTGCTCCACAACACTTGTTATTTTTCTTAATCCCACCTTCCTCCCGTAGACCCCTATGCATCTCACACTGAGCGCCGAATTTTGTTTAGCCAATAGAATTTGAGTTTCCACATTGTCGGCTGTCAATCAACTTGCATGCGGATTGCGCAAACATGTGAACCTGGGGCCGCGCACACTGACCGCTTCGTGTCTTCCGTTTACAGTCGCCATATTGTGAGAGAGCATCAGTCATGCAGAAGTTGCTCACCTCCGAAATGTCCATAGCAAAAATACAATTGGGTGGTGCTCAATAGCGCTTGCTGCTTACTTCTTTGACTTGCTGTGTCGCCACAGGTGATGCACGTGCACAACTGCTGTGGTAGGACTGGAAGGAGGGAAGGGGAGGGGGGAGTGTTTTGGGAGGGGCCTTGGTAAGTCAGATTCAAAAAATCTCTCTCCCTCAAATACTCCGGACTGCCGCTTTAATTCATAAAAAACAATGTGTAAAAAGGTACATATTTAATTGCTTTGTGGAAGGTAACCAAATATGTCTGAGCTATGCTTTGCTGGTGGCGGGGATCAATTAAAGAGAGCAGACAGAACTGGATAATAAAAGGAAAACTAAATTTACCAGTGCTTATAAGAGCAAACTTAAAAGTTAATTATTACTATAGACCCCAAACATTTTAAACAGTAAAGCCAGAGAGTATGTGGTAGAAAGAGACATGGTGAGAGGAAAAAAACAGCTAAACATGTGTCACTGTTGTTATTACAGCATGAAAAGTTCCTTTTTTTACTTTACTGTCTTCTGGTTTATTATCCAGCATTTAAATGTGGCTGTGAGACATTAAATAAAATACACTGCATGTTGAGAATGTAAAAATTAAATTTCCACAAAAAATGCAGTGAGTGTAAAGAGAGACAGAGCGGTTGACAGAATCACTGTTCTGTAAAACATAGACGTAGACAACTCTTCCCCCCAAATTTAGTTGCAGGATTTAGAAGAGTATGAGGTATAGAACTGCTGGTTTAATAGCACTGAGACATTTTAAATGCTAGTTGTATCTGGATCTGGTTGGATGAACCACTGCATGAGCACAAAGCAACAACAATCCAGTTTTGATCAAGTCAAAAAGAAATTGCTCTTCATCATAACACAAATAGTATTAGGTCTATTTATTTTTAATTCAGTCAATGATATTGTATTTTAACTGAAAAAAATGATGTTAAACATGTGTGTGTCAAACCAGGTGCTCAGCAGCACAGGAGCATCACAGGGGACCGTACTCTCACCATTCCTTTTCACTCTGTACACCTCAGACTTCCAGGGCAAATCAGAGACCTGTCATCTGCAGAAATACTTAGATGACTCTGCAATTTTCGGTTGTATCAGAGATGGACAATGGAGAGATGCAGAGCTGGTGGACTGCTTTGTGGTATGGTGTGGAAACGATAGTCTTACCTTGAATGTGAACAAAACAAAGGAGATGATTGTAGATTTCAGGGATAAGTCAAACATTGTTTCTATCATGGGTGAAGAAGTGGAGGTGGTTGAGGAGTATAAATACATTGGAGTTCACCTTGACAAAAGACTGGATTGGAGGCGCAACAATTAAGCCGTCTACAAGAAGAGACAGAGCAGACTGTACTTCTTGAGGAATCTTATGTCCTTCAAGGTTTGAGACAAGATGCTGCAAATCTTCTACAAGTCTGTTGTGGAGAGTGTAATCTCTTCAGCCATCATTTGTTGGGGTCGCAGCATCAGAGCCAGGGACACAGATAGGCTCAACAACCTGATAAAGAAGGCTGGTTCTGTTCTGGGGATGACTGTGAAACATCTGGAGATGATGATGCAAAGAAGAATTCTTCATAAAATCACAAAGATTTGGGACAAAACCTGAGCATCCTCTTCATGAGACTATCCTACAACAACCGAGCGTCTTCAGTCGGAGGCTTCTTCAGTTTCGCTGCAACACAGACCGCTACTGAAAATCTTTCCTGCCCACAGCTATCATGATCTACAACAACTCCTTAAAGAATTAATTGTATGAGCTACAACAATAATGTATTTTTGAATATGAATAGCAAACAGAAACACTGAAACCATCTTGTTGTGGGAATATTCCTATGTAATTAGGATTTAAGTACATATTCTCTGTCTAGTGAATGTATCTAGGGCAAGGTGACAAAGTTAGGGGAAGCAAGGTTATTGTTCCAGCTTAATGTTCCTGATAAAGATGTGTCAGATCACCAGAGAGACAAACCCCAGGTCAGCAAGATAACTACGGAACAGTCCAATCTGGGATGTGCTGGTTCATGCTTTACTATCAGACTGGCATGAACCAGCTCTCCAGAAGCTGAACATGATGATTGTAGAAGACGTGCTGCAGAGATAAACATTGATGCGGAATACTATTTAAACTGTTAGTCAGCAAGGTTGGGTAGGGCGATGCAAGAGTAATCTCTGTCCCCACCATGTTCTGGTCAGACATGTTTGAATTAAATACTTAAACGCCTTCTGGGACTCAGTCTTCTTTTATTTTGGGAACCCTGAAGTATTTTCTCCCATTACAATCTCTAGTTGTTCCATGTCGACCTCTTTTTATTTCTACTGCTGTGGGTGCCTTTTGGCATTAATAGGTGATGGTACTTACTGCTAAAACGGTCACGATATGTGAACATATTAGCAAATTTTTTTTAAAGGGCAATTTTTATATGGAGACAGGACAGCTAAGAAGAGTGAGCCAACAGATTTACCCTGATAGATGAAAGTCCAGTAAAATTACCCTGAAGTTCCAATAGTGGAAGCCTGCCAAAATGCTGTTTTTACCGGTCTGTAAAAAACAAAATCAATCGGGAAGCTGCATATTTATATGGATCATGTAATGGCAGTAACTGTTTGTAAAAAAATGCAGTGATCTCCGGCTGATGTCAGGCTGACCAATTACAGACATGCACTCTCCGTTGCGTTCGATGGATAGTTAAAAAATTGGGCTTTGCTGTGCGTCCTTGCCTGAGTGACAGAGAGCCCATTCGTTGACGGATAATGGCGCTGCGTGTCTCTACACCTCCACAGACGGAGAAGTATAAACTAGGCTTTAGTGGTTCTAGGACCAGAAACTAACCAAATGGAGGCAACACTTAGTTTCCAAGCCCCTTAGCTGTGGAACAAACTTCATGAAAATTAGGATGTGTAGAAAGAAAAGCTTATTTAATCAGTTCTCAATTTATTTTTTATAAATCAACATTTTTATTGTTTCTTTTTCGTTAACAGCTACGTTTTTTTCCCATTTTTGAAAATTATCTCTGATCTTGTTCTGACTTTCCTTCCTTGTGTATAATTGGTGGTAAACCAGTAAACCTGATTTGCCTTTTGCTGATATATTTTGAATTTAGTTTGCTGCCATGTTTTAACCGTGAAATGAAAGCCGAAGATAAATCGTGAGTGCCTAACATTGTAGAAGACACCAAAAAAACATAAAGCTTTATTAATTTATAGTAACATTATTTTTAAATGTAATCTAAATTCTAAATGTAGTCCATGGTCATGGACTGTTAGAAAAACTCAAAATCACAATATCACAGTCTGTATAGTTATCAAAATATTTTTTATGCTTATAAAAGTCAATTAATTTCTAAAACATCTTTTGAAAAATCTCATATTGACCTAAATTATATAGTTGTGCTGATGAGGTCTCTGATGGAGGGAACTGAAAAAAAAACAGATAAATATAGTTAATTGAGTAAGGCAACATTTAATTTGTACTGTGATGATCATAGATCCAAATTAAAACCTGTCAACATCTCAAAATACTACGAATGGCCCACTGAAGGGGAGTGAACAGCGAGCTTGTCAAGATATATTAGAAACCTCCATCTTAGGAGCACTGGCGTCTGACAAACACATGCCTGGCTTGGAGCCCAGAGGAGAAGGAAACACAACAGATGCGATCCAAAGCACATCATCCTCCTCAATGAGCCTGCTGAGGATACATCAAAAAAGAAGCACACCTCGAGAGCAGAAATTCAAACCTTCACCTGGCTCACACAGAGCTGCACAGATAGGTTTAGTGTTTTTTTATGTTTTTGGGTCTGATCAAAAACACATGTGGTAAGCATGAATATTTCTGTCACCTGCCTCCTCACAGACAGTGCCAAAAGAAGGTTTCTAAGAGCGTCATTAAGAGATACTCGAAGGAAACTTCAAAGCAGTTCTTCACCACAGCAGGCTGATGGGTCGAGATGCTGTAAATTATACCTTATGTTGTGATTCCTGGGAAGATGCACCAAGCCTAAAAGGTGAAGTGGACACTTTTGGTTATAGATTTTATCATCATTGAGGGATTTGTTCAAATGATCAACTAAAGAGACAAGATGCCAATAAAAGATGCTTGTGTTTATTTCCCTGACATTTCTGGTGTGCATCATCAAATTAATCTTTTTTTGGTTCTAAATTTCTATTTGAATGTTTAAATTTATTTTGGAATAAAAATAATATGAAAGAAAGACAGCTTTAGCACCTTCAACATAAAACTTTTATTTTTAATGTGCACCATAGCTTTCCTTTTGATTGCTAAAGATCTGTTAACATAATGGTTGCGAATAAATCTTGTGCCATATGATTTCATAACATCAGATCCCTATATCACTACAAATGTGTTTCTCATTAAGGCCCTGTCTACAATAGGCTGTTTAAGTGCTTAAACGAATAACTATTTAGTTAATACCCCATCTCGTCCACACTAGCCCATTGTTTAAGGGACCCCTCCCCGGATATTTTTTTACACGAGTAAGGGGGCCGTCTATTTCTTAAATCTTTGGCTCTTGGATTGGTGTGGATTCGTTAGACGTTTAAGAACTGAGTTCGGTAAGGAAGTGAAGTCAGAAAACACCCACCAAAGCCATCTTAATAACAACCAGTGACCAGTCAGAGGTAAACAATAGGAAGATGGAGGCAAATCATCCAGACATGCCCTCGTTGCTCCTTCTTTTACATGTAGAAGCGCTTGTAAAAATCACACAAGAATACCATAAGAGAAAGCACGGGGCGATTGCAGCAATTTCAGATACACCATATCTCAGACGGTGAGGGTGACTGTGACTTCATATATGTGGGTCTGCCTTTTTCTTCGCGCATGCCTACTAGGTCGGGGTTGCGCTAGTGGGCGGAGTGGGTCGTAAACGATGCTATGTGTGTGTGTGGACAGGTATAAGATTAGGTGGGATATATCCTGTTTAACCTTAGCCGTGTTAGTGTAGAAGCAACCTAAAGAGAAGACAGTCCAGCAAAGGGTTCTATGTGTTCTTTAAAACATAGTTCGAAATGAATGAAGCCTTCATTGTATTTTCCAAAACACAAAAACAGACTGTTTTCTGTGCTTTTTTTTGCATTTAGACCACCTATAGAATTAAAAAAGCATAAAACCCCCAATATATGGACTTTCAAACCTAAACTGAATTATTCCACACTGATGACATTTTTTTACAACATAGTCTGGGATTATCAAAACCAAATGGTCTCATAAGTAGCCGGTTTTGTTACACTCCTATTTAAAACTCCCCACTGAAAAGCTCTGGATCTTGTATGAATAAGAAGAGGAAGAAAACAGCTTCACTAAACACAAATTAGGACAACTGCTGATGTGGGATTACCATCCCAATAGATGGTTCAATAGTGACAATCGTACAGGTCACAACTGGCCCATCTTAAAACAAAGCCACTGTTGGTGGGTCACATCTGCACAGAAGGGGCAGATGAAGCACAAAAGGTCATTTTTCAAGCCCTTCGGGCTGACATAAGGCAGTTAATATACACTAAGGGATACAAACTGCCGTTGGAGAAACTCTATTGATGTGTTTGACTGTAGCATCTGGACTAATATTGATCAACTATCGACCGCAGCACCCTTCCCACAGCTTTTCATCCAATGCATTCAAAGCACGGTTTATAAATGTACACACAGTGGAAAAAAGATTGAAGGGAAGTAAACACGCAGCACAATGGCAACATGTAAGTGCCCATCTCAACAAACATACAGACCTTCTCTGCAAATGCAAGGGATTTTCAAGCTTCAGCAGTCAGTCTGTGTAAATTTAGGAAAGCAACAAAAAAAGGAATACTTAATTACAGTGCCTTGCTAAAGTATTCATATCCTTTTTAACTTTCTCACCTTTTATCATGCCGTAGTCTCAAACTTAAATGTATATTATTCATTTTTATGTAAAACTTTGTGTAACAGAAAACTGTCATTGCAAATCATCCTGAAACCACATTGTGACATATGATGGTGGAAGCCAGATTTTTAAGTTGCCCAGAATTTTGCATCCAATATATCTATGTGCATAGGATTTAATAAAGCCCGTTGATATAAACCATTTATTAGCATATCTAAATGTTTGTACCTCTTTAAACCAGTGGCACACATATTGTAAAATATATATTTGTCAATGAGAATCACAATCCCATTGTGTTTGGATAAAATGGAGCAATATATGTTACTCCTTTTTTTTAGTTGTAGTAGTATGTTTTTTTTATTTGCTTTGCTAATCGCATCAAAACAAGTTGCAAATTAATCAGTTTTCAAACTTACAATTGCAGCGGTCTAAACTTGCAAGACAAATGGAACAAAAGATAAATAATCTACCCAAAGTTCAGACCTAAATCCAAGCTTGGAATTTGTTTTGCAATGATGGAATGTGTAGAAACGAAGCTCTGCAGATGTGCAAAGCTGTTGTATTGAGCCAGGTGAGCTCAACATATTTACAGTTGTTTGTGACTAAATGTAAAAAAAGATTCAAAGCGACGTAGGGAAAACTCTTTCAAGGCACTTTATAGTGGATCTGCAACACTAACATCTGAACCCAAAAAATCTGTATTCTATTTCAACTGAAACATGGTCAAAGAGGCCTTTCAAGACACAAGGAGATTGAAAAATCACTGCATTACAAATACAGTAGTCTCTGAGTGGAAGCCTGAAAGCACACACAGTGCCTCCTGCTGGGTAACAGCTGAAACCCCTCCCTGACGATCCAGTTTCAGAGAGCACAGAAAGACAGTCAGATCTCCTGGGACAACAACGCCTTTCACAGTCCGATTCATACTGCAACTTATCTTTTTTGTACTGCGAACCAGGGATAAAACTAATGTAACTGCAGAGGCGCTGCACCACATATCTCTCACTCTCCCTCAACCAGTTTTGTCCTCTTCCTCTCCTCCAAGACCCTCGCTCACACATGCACTCAGTCGTTGTTTTGGGTGAACTCGCTGCTCACTTCAACTTCAACACAAGACTCACCAAATGATGCGTGAAATAAAACAGTGACGCGCGTCCCAATGAAAGCTAATAAGACATCACATTACAGAGATGAGAAACTATATCATTACCATGGCAACTGTGAGGCGCACAGCCAGAGGGCTGGCTGGGTGACAATAAAAGAGAGGGCGGAGGAGAAGAGGATGAAGAAAGGCACACAGGAAAGAGAAAATTTGTAAAGACGAAAGTATGAATGAATAAATATGAATAGAATCTGCTGAAACGGTATTGACAGCATGTCTCGCCCGCTCCTGAAAAGACCGCATTAGCAACTTCTATTCTGTCCACTCTGTGACATGGTAATGTTACAGTTCACTATTTTTCCTTGGCACTGTCATTGCTAAAGACCAATTAGCGCATAACAAATTCCACTATAAAGTTCCTGATGAGTGGCAGGATTAATTGGTGCGCTAAACCCAACTGACCCCCCCTCAAAGGAGCTTTCCCTGGACCCAAAGTAAGGACCATATGGTTGAGCAAACGTCAAAGTGAGAGGATCCTTTACAACTTATCTGCGTTTTAGTGACTGAGTCGTATTTGTGAAGCATTGAAACATTAAAAGCCCCATCTGTGCTCCTACTTTTGCTTCATTCATTATCTCATTCAAATGTGTCAAGTGTAGTCTTTAAAGGAGTGAGCTGAGCAGGATTCTTGTGTGCTGAAACGGCAGTAATGCAGCATAATTTTGTGCAAGAAATGCCGACTGAGCGTCTGTGAAATCCCAGCCTTTCAGTGGCAGCTGTGAGCGGTCTGAACGAGCAAGGGGAGCGCGAACGGCGTGATTTGGAGCATCTGGAGCAGCAGGCAGCGCTGCGCTGTCTACAAGCCACTAAAACAGAGCAGCGCTGCCAAACCGCCTCCCTGTTTATTTTTATACTGGCTGGTAATAGAACCGGAGGCTGAAGGAAAAGGTAGCCATGACATTCATAGGAGGAACAATGAGTGGAAAAGGGGAGGAAGGTGAGAAGTGGTTTGAAATGAACAAGTGAACGAGAGTTAAAAGGGAAAGAAAAAGTGTGTGAACCTGGTGGCAAACACACTTCCAGAAAGTTACAGGAAGCCAGAAACAATGGGAGAGTTTGTGACAAAGTGGGAAATGAAAAGAAATGGAAGGAAATGAAAGGACAGGAAAATGATAAATGAGCTGCTTAGAGCACATGTGAAGCACAATATACTGTCAGTGTGTAGAAGAAGTTTGAATAAATGATCAGAGTAATAAAACTTAATGACTAATCAAAATGCTGCAGCACAAGGCAGTCTGTGGGGCATAAAGGACAATACATTATAGGACTAGCCAATCAAAATCATAAGCTGCATATAAAAAAAATCTAAAGCAAAGCTCTTTAATTCGCTGATATTTTAAATAATTAAACAGACATTCTGGTTCATTCCTCTCAGCCACAGCACCATGGCGCCACCAGCACAGGACCCTTTACCCTTCATGAAAGAGATTCTAAGTACCAGCATTTAAAGTTGTTAACATGACAGACGGATGGATACGGAGGAGCTGCGGAGGAGCTGCCAGGCATGTGAGGGTGTCTGTCTTCATGTGCATTGCATTATCCCACGTCAACGCTCTCTCAGGCTAAAACAAATACGAGGCACATGCAAATGAAGCAAAGTGCAGTGAGAACCTCGGGTTGGCAGCACGCCGTTTGGTGCAAAACACTTTAATATGTATGCAAAAGCAATGTTTATCATGGAGATAATGAATTTCAAATGCTGTCTCAATGCATTACTCTGAAATGCATTATTGGTAGTGAAGGAAAATTCAATTAGGAATATGAATACTGTAAACATAGAGAGATATCATTATAGCCCCAGAGTACACTAATATTGCTGTTTTAGCAGTCACAGAGATAACTTTGAAAACATTTGTTCATAATTCCAGCAAAGCTTAATCAAGAGAAAAATACTGACTCAGAGAAAATGTTTCAGTTTTATTCTGTTGTAAAGATGTTCCTCTAGCCTGAGGGAGAATGTTCACTATATAGTGCACTGATATGGTAGCAACATTATTGCCTGAAAAAGCTGCCATTTTTAGGAGAGCTTTAGAAATTATTTGAAAACGATGACCTGAGAACTTCAATTGGATATTAGAGTAATGAATATATAAAAAGCCAGTTTATGTATTTATTTTATTTAAAGTATTCATTATAATGGTTATTGCTAGGGATGTGTATTGGTAAAAATCTGCCGATAAGATATGTATCACAATACAGGGGAGTCGATACAATATATTACGATACTGTGAGTACACTCCAACCTGTTTCATACTTTAACACATCCAGTTTTATTACTAGGTCTAGTTGATTCACTGGAAAGGAGAACGTGAAAACAGCCACCAACTACTAGTCATACTTTTAATTTTACTTCAGAAATTACTGTCATTATTAATGGTTCCATTCAAATTCAAAAAAATAAAATAAAAAATCGATACATTCAAATTCAAATGTACTTTATTGATCCCAGAGGGAAATTAAGTGTTGTTTTAGCTCATACAATTCTTGTTGTTGCTGAGTTGTTGAATCTGGACTCAGCCAAAGTCCAGATCCAAATTAAGCTGATGGAGTTAAAACTATTTTGAAAAGATCAATGGGTGAAAGGCCCTAGAAGTCTCAAGGTCCAAATGTGAAAAGCTGGTACAAAATTAGGACTCAGGTAATGATAAACTGTTTATTCAGAAGCATTTTAAAACATGTCAAGTTTAAAGTCAGTGTCATTTAGCTAAGCAAATAGTAAAATGAATGCAACCTTTTCTTTCTCAAGTCGTTTCAGTGCACTCTTCAGTTCACACCAAACCATCAAAAACACGCCGCACGTCAAAGTTTCACTCTTGAGCATTCGCAGCTCGACGCGCTTCCAAAATGAATTGGGCACGCATCAATATATATCATTTTGACGTGCATCAAGCCAGAAATACGCAACTTGTGGGAGGAGCTAGTGCCAGACTGTGTTTTTGCAAGATGGCAGCTGTCGATCTATCGTAGGAAAAGAGAGTTTCCATTCTCTATTTACTGTGGAGAGTACCCTGCGCATGTTCGCAGGGTCAGTAACGTGAAAACTTTCAAAAGTGAAATGAATTTACCAGGTTCCCCTATCTCCTCACTTATATTCCTCCAAGCGAGGTCCTTTTTATTCCTGTCTCTGTAGAGAAAGCAGCTGGTGTCATATAGCTCGGGGTGATTAGCCACGGCCGTAATCAATATTTCCTCTATATTGAATGACAAATTTTGCCAGACCTGACCCCGTGAACTGGGTCACAGCATCACATGACACAATGTCACCAGGCTCATTATTGGTTGATGCGGTGCCAATTGACGCCAAAGTACAGGATTTTCTGCTATGACTTTACATGTACACCTGACACCCATGACGCTTCAAAGGCGTTCGGTGGGAACGCACCGTTAGACCTTGACGCCTGCTTCCAGGTTCCTAAAAAGCAAACAGCATCTGACCTGGCTAATGCTCTCTATCCTGAGTTAGGTTGTTCTCTGGCATCAGGACATTGCTCATTTGTCCTAAAACTATTCCAAAAGTTAAAGCAGGTATTTAGAAAAGTCGCTCAAATTTGTATTACTTTTCAGAGAGAGAGAGAGAGAAAGAGACTGACAGAAACCTTTGATAAAGTTAAATCTTCACCACCTGAAGATAATACAAATATTCATTTTCAGTATTACCACTCTTTTGTAGTAATTTTTATATTGTGACTCCTAAGTTAGAACCAATTCTTCTAATAACAGTTTCTGAGATGATATAATAATAATAATAATACATTTCTCTCAATCCCCCTCCCTGGGCTGTCTCCCTTATAACAGTGGAGGGGTTTGAGTGTCCAAATGATCCTAGGAGCTAGATTGTCAGGGGCTTTTTAGCCCTGGCAGGGTCACTCATGGCAAAAAGGTCCTAGGTTAGGGATCAGACAAACCGCAGCCCAAAAGACCCCTGATGACGATGATGACAAATGGACTCAGTGTTCCCTTGCCCGGATGCGGGTCACCGGGGCCCCCCTCTGGAGCTATGCCTGGAGGTGGGGCATGCTGGCGAGCACCTGGTGGCCGGGCTTTCACCCATGGGGCCTGACCGGGCTCAGCCTGAAGAGGTGACAGGGGCCCCTCTTCCCATGGGGTCACCATCTGTGGGAGGAGCCACAGGGATCGGGTGCATTGTGAGATAGACTGGCCAGATGAGGGGACCTTGGTGGTCTGATCCTCAGCTACAGAAGGTGGCTCTCGGGACATCGAACACCACCCCTCTGGTGGGGAAGGAGCCAGAGCTGGTGTGCAAGGTTGAGAGGTTCCGACTGGACATCGTCGGACTCACATTGACACATGACTCTGGCACTGGAAGAGGTCTCCTCTCTTACACTCTGGAGTTGCCCCCACTGAGAGGCGCCAAGCAGGGGTGGGCATACTTGTTGCCCCTCATCTCGGCACCTGTCTGTTGGGGTTTACCTGGGTGAACGAGAGGGTGGCCTCCCTCTGCCTATGGGTGGGGGGACGGGTCCTGACAATTTTTTGCGCCTATGCGCCAAACGGCAGATCAGATTACCCACCCGGCAGATCAGATTACCCACCCATTTTGGAGTGCTTGGAGGGGGTGCTGGAGAGTGCTCCTCCTGGGGACTCCCTTGATCTGCTGGGGGACTTCAACGATCACGTGGGCAATGACAGTGAGACGTGGAGAGGTGTGGTTGCCCCCCACCCCCGATCTGAACCCGACGGGTGTTTTGTTATACTAACACCATGTACAAACATAAGGGTGTCCATATGTGGACTTGTCGCCAGGACACCATGGCCCACTTGGACATTGAATCCGAGTGGGCCATGTTCCATGCCTCCATCGTCGATGCGGCTGACCAGAGCTGTGGCCACAAGGTGGTCAGTGCCTGTGGCAGCGGCAACCTTTTAACTCGCTGGTGGACACTGGCGGTGAGGGATCCTGTCAAGCTGAAGAAGGAGACCTATCGGGTCTTTTTGGCTTGTGGTACTCCAGAAGCAGCTGATAGGTACTGGCAGGCCAAGGAGAGTGCGGCTCTGCTAATTACTGAGGCAAAAACACGGGCATAGGAGGAGTTCGATGAGGCCATGGTGAACAACTTCCATAAGGCTTCGAGGCAATTCTGGTCCACCATCCGGCATCTCAGGAGGGGGAAGAGGTGCATCACCAACACTGTTTACAGTGGGGATGGTGTGCTGCTGACCTCATCTCAAGACGTCCTGGGTCGGTGGATGGAATACTTCGAAGACCTCCTTAATCCCACCGGCATCCATTCCAATCTGGAAGCAGAGTCTGAGGACTTTGAATCGCCTGCCCCATTATCCACCCATCACTCTGAACAAGATCACAGACATGAGCGGTTGAAATTAGTTTCCTCTGCAGGGTTTCAAGGCTCTCCCTTAGAGATAGGGTGAGAAGCTCAGCCATCTGGGAGTGACTCAGTGTAGAACTGCTGCTGCTCCTCCACATCATGAGGAGTCAGTTGAGGTGGCTCAGGCGTTTGGTTACGATGCTTCCTGGACGCCTCCCTGGTGAGGTGTTCCAGGCATGTCCACCGGGAGGAGGCCCAGAGGAAGACACGCTGGAGGGACGTTTCACAGCTGGCCTGGGAACGCCTTGGAATTCCCCCAGAGAAGCTGGTCAAAGTGACTGGAGAGAGAGAAGTCTGGGTCTCTCTCCTTAAGCTGCTGGCCCCACGACCCGATCCCAGATAAGTGGAAGAAAATGGATGGATGGATGGATGGATGGATGGATGGATGGATGGATGGATGGATGGATGGATGGATGGATGGATGGATGGATGGACGGATGGATTTCTCTCAATCCTTTGGATGAAGTTTGCATTAAGAATTTACCACCTTGATCCTGAAAGATTTCTAAACATCTGACACAGATAGAAATAAAACATGTGTATAAGACTGATAAGATTTCCATTCACTACAGCAGTAACTGCACCAACAGAAAATTGAGCTCATCAGATTCAAAAGGTTTTGACATTTGGACGTGTTTATGAAGCATCACTCTGGAGAAGAGACAAAAAATGTCTGAGTCCTGAAGTTTCAAAGTTGATAGAATACAACAGGACCCTAAAGCGCTCTCTGAAGGTTCTGTTCTTTCAATTCATGGTAATTTCAAATCACTGATAATATAATGCTTGTGACTGTGAAAGCAACTGGGCTGGTAAGGAGACATTTATGTGGATTATCACACTCTGTTGCTGTGTTTCTTTGCACATTGTATGGCTCAAAGAAGATATCTCAATCCTTTGTCTCTAAACTTTCCTGCTTAGGCTTCCAGAGTCCACATTCTCGAAGCTCTTTCAGTCTACAGGTTTCTGCTATATCATGTAATATACTAATGGTGAAAGAAAAGAATAGCTGCATGTCTCGGTAACATATAATAGAACAGGTCCAGTCTTTTATTTCTCCAGTGTAAGCAGCTGACAAACTGCTTAAAAGCTGGAAGTGAAATAAATAGACAGAGGTGGGGCTCAACTCTCAAGAGATCACAGTGATTGCATTGGGTGTTAGGTTAGTATCCTGGCAACAATTGAGCTGATGATGTCACACAGTTTGAGCAAAGCCTAAAGATGATATTTAAGCTGCTTCCTAAATGTCAAAAGTGGATATTAGAAAAATATAATAAGGATGCAGATCAGCTCCTTTTCTGCAACATATCCAGTATGACATTATTAATGTTAACAATCAGCACAAACCTATCTTCTTTACTTTTACTATTTGCTATCTCCAGTAAGCTTCTGATTCACATTTATCAACTTGAGCAGCTGCAGCTCTTCTATTTGTGAGGACACTGAAGGGAGTACAACACACCACTTAACTCAGCAGGTTACCTTTTTGGCCTGTTAATAATTTGGTTTTGAATCAGCGGTGAGGAATCGTCTCTACATGCAGTGAACTAGACCAGACCTAATAAGCTACCCACCTCAGAGGAACCTCGCTGGCTAGAAACAACAAAGAAGGGGTCTTTGATAGCTACATACACCAAAGTTTAATTCAGCTCTGAGTGAGCAAACAACCTGACACCAGACCATAAAGTGAGGCACTTCTTTTCAGATGTATCTCTGGAGGTTTCGTGTAAAAAAAAACTGATGGACACTAGGGATGGGCATAATTAATCAACGATCGATTAATTGATCATTAAGAATTTCATCGATTACATTTTCTTTACCGATCAACTAACGCATGTTCTGTTGAGTAGTGTGAGTTTTGAAGGAATGCAATAGATTTTGCTATGTGGCAGTAATTAAACACTTTACCACACGAGGGCGATGACTGAAAATAAAACCCACAGGCCGACTCAGTTTCTTGCCAGTTTCTGTGTATTTCAAAAGTAGCATTGTCATGAAGAGGTCGCAGCAAAGTGTGGCGTGGGACCACTTTGACAAAAAAAACAAACAAACAAAAAAAAAAAAGTCTCGGTTCACTGCAAAGCTGTGTATAAGTAGGCTACTTAAATGCACTTCCAACCCTGGTTAGAAGCAGAACATCCTGCTCTTGGTCTCAACCTAGCATCAAGTCGGTGATAGCACAGAGGAGCCAAGATGCACAACGAGCAGAGAAACCTACTCACCGATTACTTTCTGAGGGAGGCTCTGCCACCCCTGGATTGCACACCTACAGACTGGTGGAAAATGAATTAAAGAAGATTCCAGAGGCTTGCCAAGTTAGCACGGAGGTATGTGTATCACAGCGGCGTCTTTCCCCTCACAGCAGGTGATCTCAGCGCTGCAGGTCAGACGTGAAAGCAGCTGCTTTCGCTTTTGACCCCAGCGCATGTTAACATGCTCATCTTTCTTAACAAAAATCAGTAGACAATAGGTAAAGTTATATATAAATTATGGTTTATTTTGTTTTTGTCTTTTTTACTCTGTTAATGAGCCTAATTCATTGTTAGATACGCTGATCTCTCTCATCCTCTTTCTCGACTCTTTTTGCCAAATGTAACACAAAACTATCAGACCTATAAGTATTTTTTTATATTAAGTTATTGTTTAACAGGACTTTTTATTTTATTTTATTTACTTTTTTGGAGAAGAAAATAAATATGAGCGTCAGTTGTGTTAATGAGTACTGTCTTTTAGCTGTCGGCTGTGCTGCTTATAGCGCATATTTTCTTTGCTCAACTGCCGTGAATTAATTCCGTTTAACTTCCACAAAAGGTGTCCCACTTGTAATGAAGATCTCAATGAGGAAACACGCTATTTTTCTATTCTCACTGTATTTTAATATAGCCTATGAACACTGAATTTTAATATAAAAATATCAATGATTAATCAAAAACCGATCGTTAATTCTCCCGATGATCGATGAAGACAATTTAATCGAATGCACATCCCTAATGGACACAAAGGCCGTCTTCCTTTCTATCCATATTTCCCTCTTCCAAACTCCTCCTCCCAGATTAACATCAGGTAAATATAACCTTTTCTTTTCACTCCAGGCAAAACACATTTTGATAAAGTTGAACCTTTCATCACCTTTGCTGATATTCTGAACGTTTTAAAACAGATACAAAAATTTCTTGTAATTTCATAAATATTATTTTTGTTTAATCATTAGATATTAGACCTTAATGTAATTAAGAATACAACTACACTAGTTAGTTATGTGTAATTAATTTAACTGTGAGTCAAATAGTTCTGATAAAAAAAATCTGAACTTCCTTCTTTAAATAACTTAACTCTCAGATAAGGAAAATTCCTCCCTCAGAATTATTTTGTGATTTTTAACATGCCAATCAATATTTAGCCTGTTCTCCCAATGCATGCATGGGTTCTTTCAGGATACTCCAGCTTCCTACCACAGTCTGAAAACATGACGGCGAGGTTTAATTATCAATCTAAATTGCCCTTCGGTATGAGTGTCGGTGTGCATGGTAGTATGTCCTGTGTATCTCTGTGTTGGACTGCGATGGACTCAGTGGCAACCTATCGAGGGTGTATCCAACCTCTTGCCCAATAACTGCTGGAGATGGGCACCAGCCCCCTGCGACCCTTGAAGCATGAGCTGGTATACGCAATGGATGGACAGACGAGTGGACGGTCTTACAACATTAATACAGTTCAACACTTTGCTACACTAACCTATATCTGATCTATACTAAACTCAAAACAACTTGTATTATTGCATTTTTTTATTTTTTTTCTCATTATTTAAGAGGCTGATGCAAATGCTGGCTGACTGATTAGTGCAGCACTAGTTTAAGCTTCCAACTTTTTACCCTGGATTTGGCTCATGCTTTGTGACATTCTCTTATAAACTGATTTGGGTTTCTGGATCACAATCCAGAAAATAGTAAGACCGTGGAAAACTTATCTGTGAGCATTTCCCCTTTTTGCATGGCTCTTTATCATGAAGGAGGTCAAGAAGTGCTAGAAACACCAGCAGAAATAAAATAGGGAACATCGAAATCAGAGTCCAAAATAATTTTCCAAGTCAAACCAAAGAAAACATGTACATTCTGTTCTACAGTCTCCAAAATGATTTATTGATCTTTAAAACAATCTTTGAATGCATTTATTAATGCACTTTACCCAATTATCATATAAAAACTATGTAAACAAAGGCAATAAATAACTTGAATGCATAGGATGCAGTGAGAAAAAAGGGGTCCACATGCTTCTCCATGCACATATGCTAGTGAGTGTAAAGATATTGCTGAAACAGTTCTGTACTTGCATCACCAGGCGAGCAAAACGGCCCGCACTGATGTCAGCCTGAGAGAATTACTCAACACAATGCTGTTCTTTCAGCGTCCTAAATTACAGTCAGCCTTTGCATCAGCTTTTTGATCATCTTTCTCAGCATGTTTCTCTCTATTTTTTGCTAAATTCTGCTTCCAGTTAAAAAGTGCATACACACAACAAGAGACCGTTTCAAAAACCCTCCAAAACATCCTGTCAAAACTTTTCTGTAAATTATGCTTAAAGCCAAAAAAAGTCAACATTCTGCAGAAATGGCTAATTATTTGCTATCAAAGTATTTGTGAACAAATGATAATAGGTAAGTGAAGCCAAGACAAAAGTTAATCTTGGCTTCCTCTTAACAGTCACAAAGTGATCAACACTGTACCGAGTAATTTTGTTTTCAACTTGGTGCTGGACACACTTCAAATAAAATATTTCAAAATAGGTAAGGAAGCAGTAGTTATACTTCAAGTAAGTCAGAAGATTTTTGTCACAGTTATAGAGCTGTAAAAAGTATCTACTCCCTTAAACATTTCCTGTGTTTTTGCTTTGCTGTATTAAATGTATCAAACATATTTGATTACTGGACAAATGAGAATTTTATTTATTAAGAAATTACATCTATCCAAACCAAACTACTCCTATGTGAGAAAGTAATCACTCCCTAATAACTGGTTGTGCCACCCTCTGGCAGCAACAACTGCCATCTAGTTCCAACAGCCAAAGAGTCTTTTACATCGCTGTGGAGAGGTTTTAGCCCATTCTTCTTGTTTTAATTTTGTGAAATTGTAGAGTGTTGAGCATGAAGGGTTTGGCACAACATTTTGATCAGATTAAAGACCATGGTTTAACTAGGCCACTCCCATCCAAAACCTTCATTTTGTGTTTTCTAAAACATGTGTACTTGCTTATTAGATTTACAGTTTTTAATATCACTACTTACGAGATGAAATGAATAGAGGTGCCATGCAGAATAACCTTGGTGAATTTGAGCCTAAGGTCAAAACCAGATATTCTCCAATACTATCTGCTAGTGAGCAGAAATGATGGTTCCCTCATTAAAGCAAACTGTCAAGGTCATGCAAGAGCAAAGCAGCCAAAGGCCATCACATCATCACCACAGGTCTGACTGGCTGTATGTTGTGTTAGTTTAATGCCATATGTAATAAGACATGTATCTTCTAAAGAGTACAACTTTCACCTCGTCCGTCCACAAAATATCTTCCCAAAACTCATTGGGATCATCAAGGTGTTTTGGGAAATTTGAGATGGGCCTTTATGTTCATGTATAGTTAGCAGTCATTTTCATCTTCCCTCATTGATGCCCAGTGTCTTTCATAAAGTTGAATCGTGAACACAGGCTTTAACTGAGGCAAGTGAAGCCTGCAGTGCTTTAGATGTTGTTTTGGGACCTTTTGTGACCTCCTTGATGAGCCACTGATGTGCTCTAATAGCCCTTTTCCATTTCAAAGAACTGAGAGCCTGTTCGGAGCTGGAGCTGGGGCTGGTGCTGGAGCCAGAGCTTTCACAAAACCTCCTTCGTTTTCCATAATAAGGAGCCAAATTGGAGCCACCGTGAGCTACGGCGTTGCGTAATCGAAGCGTCACTTAAGAAATCACGTGGGAAGCCGCTCGCCGAAAATAAAGCAGACGCAGAAGAAGAAAACCATAACAACAAAGATGGATGACCTCGTCTGGTTGCAGATGCTAATCGTCGCTTTACAAGCATTTGTTGCGATACAGCGGAAAAAGGCATCGCTGTTGCAGTTACTGTCGACAAGGCAACGTCGTAATAGGCGACGTAGTCTTGATGCTATCCATGTTTTCAACAACAACAACAAAAAAACATTCCGAGCAGTCTGGATTTAAATATGGCGGTCCTCTACTGTGAAGGCTGAAAAATCCCTCCCCCTTCCCCCTTGAAGTAGTGAGTGCTTGGATAGCTCCGCTTTGGCCCCACACAAGAGTGGTGCCAGAGTAGCACCCGTTTCTGGCTCTCGGAGCTGGTGCTCGCGGGAATCGAAAACGAAAACACCGGAGCTTAGTCAGCACGGGAGCCACGGGAGCTCCAGCTCCGCCTCAGTGGAAAAGGGCTATTAGAGTCATTGGGGCTGAAAGGTTTCCCACTGTTCCATGTTTTCTCTATTAGAGAATAATGGTTTTCTGAGCCTTAACAATAGCTTTGTGACATTTTCCAGACTGACAGATTTCAATGCATTTATATAGTTCTCAAATTTATTCAGAACAGGTCTTGATGCGTTACAAATTGAGATCTACTTCATGTCGTCAGACAAGCTATATTTAGGTGATTTGTTGATTCTACGGGTCAGGCAGAAATAGAGGCTTGATGTGGATACTGGTCTCTAATATAGTTAATTGCATCTGAATTTATGTTGGGGCCCTTAATAAATAAAACAGTTGTTTAAAAACTTATTTTCATATTTACTCAGGTTATCTTTATCTAAAATGGAAATTAACTTGATGATTCAAAACTAGGGCTATCAAATGATTAAAAGTTTTAATGTAATTAATTACAGGGTAGCTGTGAATTAATGGCGATTATTCAACAGCCCTAAATATGACTGAAAAAGTATTAATTTCAGTGTAAATAAAAAGGACAAAACCAAATGCTGTTGCTCATTTTCCTAAGGAAATACAGGAAGGATGCTTTGAACTCCACTATCACATTTACACGTGGCTATTTCACCTTATTCATCTTTTAGCATTTTAGACCGTTTCTTTTGAACAATAGAGGGATTATTTGTTTATTAACACAGTGGATGCGGGCGCAAATGGTGTGACACCGGTCCTTTAAATAGCTCCAGTTCCCATTATTATTTGCTGTTATCTTGCAATTGCAGTGTTGGTTAGCGATGTTAGCTTGTTTTTTAGCCAAGGAGGCTCACCTGATATGTGATCGCTGCAGATTTTTGGATTTTTACCCATCTGCTCTTTCCAACTGCTACTTCTTCATTTGCAACCAAAGACCTCTTTTGTTTGCCTTGAAAGGGGTGCGAGTCGATGGAATTCTACAGAACTTGCACATTTGGTTGTTTTTATCAAAGCGATTTGTGCAAGCAACAGACACAAGACATCATTGTGTGTCTTTCTGCAGACGACAAGCGCAGCAGACAAAGCAGTGACGTAGACCGATTATCCCTCTATAAGAGACCTTCACATGGAAAGCTCAACACAGTTCGGGTCTGCCATACTGTTTACGTGACAAACACTGAAAGCAGCCTGTGTTGAATAGTTGGATAAACAGGGCAAATCATTCTGTGCATGTGTCAATGTGTTAAAAAAATGAAATGTGTTAATTTTGACAGACCTATTCAAAAAATTTAAGTGTAGCAACAAAGCATTAAGAGAGGAAATCTGTAAGCGGGCAAATACATTTGACGGTATGGTATGTGTCACAAAGGACACTTCAGTTCAGCTCAATCATACAAGTTTCATATTGCAGACTGTAAGACACAAAGATAAATACTAGAGTTTAAAATCTTCACATCATGGCTTCAGTTTTAAACCAAGTGCACATGGAGATTAACACGGAAAAACGGAAACACATCTTCAAGCACAACTGTACACACTAAGGAAATCTGCAATGGAGAGCCTTACATAAAAGAATGAAGGGGAATAGTTTCTGGGGAAGAGGGGTCTGTGGTTCATCAATAATTCATCGGCTTGGTTATTTACTTGTGCAAGGGTGCAAGTGCAGTTTTATCATTTTTGCACAAAGGGATAAGGCTGTATGTAAAAGAAGGGGAAGGAATGAAGAAAACCAGAGGCGGGTGCAGGATGGATGAGACTATGACCCTGTCCATTTCTAAGACAAAATACTGGATTTAATCACTGCAGAAGGACAGTGAAGCACTGCATCTTCTAAGCAGAGCACCACAGCCTGCCAGCTCCCAGCCTGTGGCCATGCTGAGATTGAAAATGGCCTGCTGATATATGCACTATAATATTATGAGGTACTTGGACCATAACATGGTGCATTATTTCAATCATATATCAATAGTCATATGTCATGTCTTGCGCCGCATGAGCAAATGCAATGGCGAGAGAGAATGTATATCTTATGAAGCAGGTAACACCCTGAACTCTGAGGTGCAGATTCATTGCCCAAAATAAGATAAAGTAGAAAAAGCTTTTTCTAAACACTTGACTTGAGCAGCGTGTGTTTTGCTATGTTAAAGGGTCACCTCAGTCAGAGATCTGCTTTGTACCTGTGTCCACGCTCTCCATTTCACACTGCCTGTGATCCGAGTATGCTGCAGCGTTGTGCTTAGACAACACAGACCTAAATGTTCTCAGTGGTTGATCATGTGGCACTCATGCATGTCAAATGTTAAAACAGTGTAATGTATGAGGGGTTACTGGGCTCTAGTTTAATGCTGCTAAATGGAAGATTGATTGACTATAGTTGCGTCAAGTGGAAGAACAATGTGTTACTAACCTATTTCTGGCTTACAATACAACATTAATTTTTTCCTAAATTACCAAATCCAAAGATGATCAACAATATTTATTCAGACATTTTTGACAAACCAGAAGTATCCAACCAAGTTCATCATTCTGCTCTTACTGCCATTTTAATAGGCTTATTGCTGGCAATGGAAATTGCAGTCATCGTTAATTCAAGATCATCTTTGTGGCAAGGACTCCAGCTTTAGTGGCTACAACATGCAAGTGCAAACTGAAATAAAAAGAAAATTTTATGAAAGCGCTCAATAACAAGAGTCCATTGATGTATTCACACACATTTGTGATATTTATGGTCATGAAACAGGAGTTTCATTGTGATTTAATGCCATTTGAAAAATTGTCACCCATTAATATGTAAAATATAAAATATAAGCTCATCTCTAAGAGCTCAGAAAAAGCACAGAAACAGACTTACGGTATATTTTGACCACCTTAATTTTCAGCTCTGTGTAACGCTCAAAAAATTAAACTAACTTCAAGCTTTATGTGCAGTCATGCTAAGCTACTTCTAAATTAAAAAACTGCACACTGCACTGATCTTGTCATTGCTTATTTAAAATATTAGCACATCATTGCCGAGGAAAACCTTGGCACCAGTATGGTAACTTCATCTGTTACCATGTTAACTAATGTTGGATCTAAAGCGATCAGGTCGAACATTATGACCATTGACAGGACTTGTTAGCAGTTGGAATAAATTAGGCAGCAAATAAACATTTTATTCTCTAAGTAGAATTGCTAGAAAGGGAACAGAAAAACATGCGAAAGCATAAGCATTTCAGCAAGTGTCATGGTTCAAGTTGTGATGGCTAGACGGTTGCGTCAGTGCATCTCCAAAACTGCAGGTCTTTTGAGGTTTTCCTGGTCTACAGTGTTCTGTATCCATTGAAATGGTCCAAGGAATAGTGACGAACTAGTGACAGGCTCATTGAGGCATGTGATAAGTAAACACTTTCCTGTGTGGTCTTGTTCAATAGACAAGCTGCTGTGACCCAAAGTGCTATAAAAGTTAATGGTGTTTCTGGCACAAAAGTGTCGGAATACACAATACATTGCACTTTGTAGCTTATATGGCTGCCAAGTTTCAGACCAGTCAAACGTGAAATGGCAGTCCCTGTTGACTGTGGCCTCTTTCAGCAGAATAATGTACCTTCCCATAAGCAAAAACAGTTCAGGAATAATTGGAAGAGAACAATAAGTTTAAAGAATTGACTTCAACTCCAAATTTCCCAGATCTCAATACAACAGAGTAGCTGAGAAATGTGCTGAAAAACATGTCCCATCTGTGGAGGCCCCACCTTGGTGTTTACAGGGCTTAAAAGGATCTCCTGCAAACATCTTGGTGCCAGATATCACAGGATCTTCAGGGATCCCGTAGAATCCACACCTTGATAGATCAGGGCTTTTTTGTCAGCAAAAGGGAAACCAATACAGAATGAGATATGAGGTCATAATGTTATGCAAATACATGTAAGTAGTTATCCAAATTTTAACAATGGTTTTCATTCTAATAATATTTGTTCTTACAAAAGTGCATGATTTTAAGTGATATGCTTGTTATGAATTACTATATAATTCAGAACACCGGAAGTAGGAGTTCAGCAATCTGAAAAAGCACCTGAATTTAATGAGGAAAACACCAGGCAAGGCAAGGCAAGGCAATTTTATTTGTATAGCACACTTTCAACATCAGGGTAATTCAAGGTGCTTTACATGATTTGGTGATTTAAAAAAAACACATAAAAGAAACACACATTACACATGATACACAATAAAGCAAGAGAAAGATAAAAAAAAGCAAGAGAGCATGAACACATTTCATACATATGACATCAAGCATTTACTCGAAGGCAATTCTAAACAGATGGGTTTTTAATCTCGATTTAAAGCAGTTCAGAGTTTCAGCAGCTCTACACTCGTCAGGAAGTCTGTTCCAGATAAGGGGAGCATAGAAACTGAAATTTGCTTCTCCATGTTTAGTTCTGAGTCTAGGGATGTTTAGTAGGCTAGAGTTGGAGGACCTGAGTGGTCTTGGTGGTTGGTACCGTGACAACAGGTCTTCAACATATTTTGGTGCTAAGCCATGTAATGATTTATAAACTAGTAAAAGTATTTTGAAGTCTATTCTCTGAGCTACAGGGAGCCAGTGTAAGGACTTTAGAACTGGGGTGATGTGCTCTACTTTCCTGGTTCTAGTGAGGACGCAAGCGGCAGCGTTCTGGATCAGCTGCAGCTGTCTGATTGACTTTTTAGGCAGACCTGTGAAGATGCTGTTGCAGTAATCAATCCAACTAAAGACCAGCAGTGATATAGACTCCAAATAAGATGCTGGCTGCTCTTCTCTATGAAACTTTACAGACTAAAGGGTAGAGCCGATGCCTGAATGTTTATTTATATAGCACCATTCATACCCAAGGCAATCAAAATAATTTTTCAGGACATTGTTATTAAGTGCTGCCCATACACAATTAACTGAAATCAGACCAAAATAATACAACTCCAGTTATTAAAACGTTATATCAAAACAGAGACTAAACATTCTAGCACTTAAGCAAACAGCTTTGAAAGAAAACATTGTCAGGAGGAGCTAGAGCAAATCAAAGAATGTTGCCATGTGTGCAGCGTCAAATGTATGTATCTCAGAACAAATGACAAAACGATGTGTGCCACGATGTGGTGGGTTGTCAGATTTAAACTTATAACGATAACTTGTACTATGTGGTGTGTTTAATACCCCTTTGTTGTCAAAGTAGGAACTTTACTGATCTTTTTGAATTCCTTATAAGAATCAGAGTCTCTGTTCTTAACATACAGTGGCTTGCAAAAGTATTCGTCCCCCTTGAACTTTTCCACATTTTCTCACATTACAGCCACAAACATGAATCAATTTTATTGGAATTCCACGTGAAAGACCAATACAAAGTGGTGTACACGTGAGAAGTGGAACGAAAATCATACATGATTCCAAACATTTTTTACAAATAAATAACTGAAAAGTGGGGTGTGCGTAATTATTCAGCCCCCTTTGGTCTGAGTGCAGTCAGTTGCCCATAGACATTGTCTGATGAGTGCTAATGACTAAATAGAGTGCACCTGTATGTAATCTAATGTCAGTACAAATACAGCTGCCCTGTGACGGCCTCAGAGGTTGTCTAAGCGAATGTTGGGAGCAACAACACCATGAAGTCCAAAGAACACACCAGACAGGTCAGGGATAAAGTTATTGAGAAATTTAAAGCAGGCTTAGGCTACAAAAAGATTTCCCAAGCCTTGAACATCCCACGGAGCACTGTTTAAGCGATCATTTAGAAATGGAAGGAGTATGGCACAACTGTAAACCTACCAAGACAAGGCCGTCCACCTAAACTCACAGGCCGAACAAGGAGAGCGCTGATCAGAAATGCAGCCAAGAGGCCCATGGTGACTCTGGATGAGCTGCAGAGATCTAGAGCTCAGGTGGGGGAATCTGTCCATAGGACAACTATTAGTCGTGCACTGCACAAAGTTGGTCTTTATGGAAGAGTGGCAAGAAGAAAGTCATTGTTAAAAGAAAACCATAAGAAGTCCTGTTTGCAGTTTGCCACAAGCCATGTGGGGGACACAGCAAACATGTGGAAGAAGGTCCTCTGGTCAGAGGAGACCAAAATTGAACTTTTTGGACAAAATGCAAAACGCTATGTGTGGTGGAAAACTAACACTGCACATCACTCTGAACACACCATCCCCACTGTCAAATATGGTGATGGCAACATCATGCTCTGGGGATGCTTCTCTTCAGCAGGGACAGGGAAGCTGGTCAGAGTTGATGGGAAGATGGATGGAGCCAAATACAGGGCAATCTTGGAAGAAAACCTCTTGGAGTCTGCAAAAGACTTGAGAATGGGGCGGAGGTTCACCTTCCAGCAGGACAACGACCCTAAACATAAAGCCAGGGTAACAATAGAATGGTTTAAAACAAAACATATCCATGTGTTAGAATGGCCCTGTCAAAGTCCAGATCTAAATCCAATCGAGAATCTGTGGCAAGATCTGAAAACTACTGTTCACAAATGCTGTCCATCTAATCTGACTGAGCTGGAGCTGTTTTGGAAAGAAGAATGGGCAAGAATTTCAGTCTCTAGATGTGCAAAGCATACCCTACATACCCTAAAAGACTGGCAGCTGGAATTGCAGCAAAAGGTGGTTCGACAAAGTATTAACTCAGGGGGCTGAATAATTACGCACACCCCACTTTTCAGTTATTTATTTGTAAAAAATGTTCGGAATCATGTATGATTTTCGTTCCACTTCTCACGTGTACACCACTTTGTATTGGTCTTTCACGTGGAATTCCAATAAAATTGATTCATGTTTGTGGCTGTAATGTGACAAAATGCGGAAAAGTTCAAGGGGGCCGAATAATTTTGCAAGCCACTGTACTTCGTCAAGCTTATAGTGGTATTGTACTATGCAGCCCCTAATGTGTAGCACATCTAGCATAGGGGTCACTGAATAGCTGTTCCTTTTCATTGGCTTCATAGAAAAAAACACCTTCAAACATCAATTAGTTTTTTGTTTTCTTGACTAAAAATGGTCATGAAGGCTCTTCTCCAGACCTACTGGCTATGTCACAATAGTTTTAGATGTTTAGCACCAGCTCTGTGTTTGATTGTCAGCCTTGATTGTTCAGGTGAACTTCACCAGGGGAGGGGAGGAGCTGTGCATACAGTATGAATGTCTGCAGCACTGCTGTGTAAAACTGTATGGCGACTTGGGAAGATGATAAGGGCTCATTTTTCAAATCATCTTCACACAAAAGAGTATCTTAAAAATGATTTCTTTACATGGCGTCGAGTGGTGTAGTGGTAGAATGGGCGCCCCACATACAGGGGCTGTAGTGCGTGACGCAGCCGTCCTGGATTTAAATCCCAGTCTTAAGACCTATGCTGCATTTCTTCCCCCTTTTCTCTCTGGCCTCTTCCTGTCTGGTAGCAATCAATAAAGGCCACGAGTGCCCAGAAAAAATCTTTAAAAAAAGATTACATTAATATGGATTATATTGATAATTTTGACAACTCCAGTTGGAAAAATTTCATTATTTCAACAAAAAGACATTGATTTCATTAATTTCAATTTAGTTTTAGACGGGGAAACATTACTGTAAAAATGCCCAATCTTAAATGACTCGAAATGGCATCTAGGAGAAAAGAAAATCATCATGACATCCCTAATTTGAACTGTGTAGCTGTTCTGTATGCCACACATGGGATGGAAATCAAAAATAGTTGGCTGTATATACAGACAGACGGATGGATGATTAATGATACACTGGGCTGTATTGTTCTTGGAGTTGAGGAGAAGCCATCCTGAGCAAGAAAAAGGCTGTGATTGACTGGTAATACTCTAACTCCCTCTAATAGAATGGACAGAAAATGGAACTTCTGTCACGCAGGCCGACTTTAATCTAATTATCAACTGTGAGAGCTTTGGGCTCTACCAATATCCCACATTGACATTACATACTTCCCCTGTTGGATTTGTGCTACAAACAGAAATGAAAGAAAAGAGAAAACTAATCACATTTGCCTTTGCTGGGAGAATATATGTTTAATTAATACAACCGTGAGTAGCTGCTAAAACCCTTTACCAACACAAAAATACAACACATTCATGAGTTTGATGACTGTGAGGAAACATTAGATGTGTTGTACTCCCAGCGATTCACTGTATGTGCCAATGACCTTATGCTCTTTAAGTACCACTCCTCCACTGTAAGGAACTTCATTATGACTGGGAACAATTAGTGGGAGCAACGTATGTAATGGGCTCTCAGCTTCCAACAGCACAGTCAATAGGCTGGAAATGGAAACTCTGCTCTAATCACTAATGAGAAAATCGTGGTCGGGCTAGAGGGGAGGGAGAGAACCACCAGGGAGTGGGGATAAGATGAAAAAGCAGCTAGACACTGCTGCACTGAATGTCAGATAAAGATAATCTAATGCTAGACTATGAAATAAAAAAAAATTAAATCTCACTTTTATCACCACAACATGGAATCAAGCGTTAATCAGATATACTGGTTATCAAAAAGGTAATCATCCGACTTATTACTCTTCATCTGATCATGGACTCCTCATAAATAACCAATGCATTTATAGCTTGATTTGTAATTGACCCAAGCCTGGGGAAGGGTGTCACAGAAATCACGTTGGCAATCAGCAGAATAATGGATTAGGCCTATATCCATAGCAGGGACCGGCCCCTGGCAGCGAAAATGAACAGCCAAAAACACAACAGGGAATGCTTCATAAAGCCCACTCAGCACCCGTGGTGGAGGCTGCAGAAGCTGCAGCTAATGTGTGCACTTCATATGAATTCCTCTGTGCCTCTGTTTTAATAATAGTCTAAACTCTATTTCTCTCACTCGCATCTCAACAGAAATCAATGTTAGGGAAACACTTAAGTTTCCACTGAGCACTAGCAATTTCTGTCCAGATGGCTACATTGCAAAGAGGTGTTTTATGGTGGTAATGCCACTGCACCACAGGCTATGATTGGAAATCTAATAAGCAGGCATGGGAAATAGTCTGGTGCTCTTTCAGCCAGGCTGTACCTTTCCATTCTTCTCTATACTACGAGGTTTATAACACCAGGAGCCTCGACACCAGTAAATTAAAATCTCTGCTTGGGGGACTCAAGTAGGGAAAACAGCTTCACAGAAATCAATGCAATCATTAGACATTTTGATGGCCTCAATGCATTCATACTGCGGTGAAAAATGCTTTGTAAATGAATGGTAGGGCTTGGGTCTGATTCATATGCGTGATGTTGCAGAGGCTCATTTTTCGCATTGGTCTTACTCATATACCTTCACATCCTGTTTCCCTAGCAATAGCTGTGTGAATTATTGATGTTAGCACCATGTCTCCCTTCCTCCCACAGTCCCCTACACACCAGCGTTCTGCAAGGATCTCCAAGCTCGACTGAGTCTCCTAGGAACACTCACCGCACACAATCTCGGCGACAATATCCAATAAAGCCAAACAGGGGGAGGGGCGAGATGCACCCTGACATTTAAATCAATTGCTTTCTTTTGTGAAACAAATCAAGGATTTTTAATCTTTATTTTATTGCTGTGAGATCCTCAGTGCTACACCTGAAGCCACAATTTTTTCTACCACTGTAGCAACTACTAATAGTCTCTCAGTACCTGTAGTGGAAGTGAAGTACAGTGCCATAAAATGTTGTCTAAATATCAATAAAGCTTAATGCCATAATGCTCCTGGTGCCAAAATTGAAACGGTGAACTCAAACGGCTGGCGTCGGTTGTTTGTTAAACGCTTCATTCTCAGATCTGTATCTGCACAATGTGTTTAACCATGTGTACAAAAGAAAAGGAACAGATGTGTGTGAGTTCCCAAGATCTCTAAATGCATGTTTCATCACTCTGCCTTGAAGAGAGTTAGGAGGGAAAGGTGGGGGCAAAGTCTAAAAAAAGGAGTAATATCAAGATGAGTAAGAAAATAGAAATCTTTTTATTGAATCTGTTTGTGTTTATTATGAGTTAATTACTCTTTGCTTAGAGCTAATTTACAAGTGAATAGCAATAAATTTAAAAAGCATAAAAATATATTTATTTCAATAATTCAAATAAAAAGTGAAGCTTACATACAATACAGATTCATTATACAGATTTATTACAAGCATTTACAATATTACGATAATTTTTTACATTTTTTAATAAGCCTATTGTTATACGTTTTAGGGAGCAAAGAGCAGACGACAACGCTGATTAGGCTCAGGGGGGAGAATGAGCAGCTCTTCACTGGGGTGAAAAACTCGGCCATTGTGGCATTACCCACTTTGTGCTTATGAGAACGCTTATTACAAAATTACAAAAGTGAGGAAAAAGTTCACCACAAGTTCTACCTCCATTTCTGTAGCTTCTTCTGCTTAGCGCTGTAGCGGTTGCTAGGCGACAGGACATCCGCCGAGGTAGGGGCGGGAATTCACCCTAAGACTAGAACCGTCCAAATTCACGGCCACTAACATCCGGTCTACCCGTTGAAGGACCAGTGGCGGTGGGTCTATAGAGGGTGCTGGGGCACCGCCAACCCGTAAAATAGTGACCAAGTTCGTCAAGCAAACCATAACAAATTTCAAAAATTTCAAAAAATCAACAACAATGCTATGTTCTCCTCATGTAATAGTGAAATTCTAATAATAATCCTCTAATAATGTTGATATATTACCATTAACCATTCTGCGCCCGGCTAGGCTTGCTATTTGTTATTAGATGTAAATTCCATCCTCCTCAGGGGCACCAGTAACGCTGAAGTCTATGACAGCTGTCAAACTTTTTGGTCCCACCCAGGCAAAGGCAGCTTTTCATTGGCGCATGAAAATTTATTTCTTGCTCATATTTTTAATCTTAACGTGATTGGACAATTAATCCAATCCAATACGTCCATCATCATCAGAGCAAACGTTCGCGCCACAAGTCTGAGATTTTCACTGCCGTGCCTCACAACCAGAGAAGAGAAGCTACTGAATCCCTACTCTACTTCAACAGCATGGCAACTGTAATAAAAGAAAACTCGCTTGTTTCGTTACGCCAGATACCTTTTTTTCGTCGGTCAGATGAAGAGAAGAAAAGAGTAAAAGTCTTAAGACCTGACCGTCCGGATTTAAATATTCTGCAGCAGGCAACAGAGCGGGGCGGGACGTACACTCGGAGCTTCTCCTCCGATGTGTACACTAAACGCAGTTGGCTAACTGGATGTCCAGTAAGTAATGCGCTTTTTTGTTTCCCCTGCGGTATCTCTGTCTTGACTGATTAATAGATCAACATTATTCAATGTCACTCTCTTGTGTGTATTAATAGTTAATCAATATTCAGCCCCTCTAATCGTTTGTATTAATAGTTAATCAATATTCAGCCTCTCTAACTTGTTTGTATTAATAGTTAATCAATATTCAGCCCCTCTAACTTGTTTGTATTAATCGTTCAATTATATCCAATGTCTGTCTCTGATTGTATTGATGGCTTAACAATTATTTTGTTTAACTGGTGTTATGGTATAATGTGTTTTTTTATGTTTTTATTATTATTAAAGTAGGATATTTTTGAATGCTTTTCTGCCCCAAAACATTTTAGATCAACAATATCCAATATCTCTCTCTAATTGTATTGATGGTTTAACAAGTATTCAGTGTAACTGGTGTTAAAGTAGCCTACTTTTGAAATATATTCTACCTCAAAATTAATTTCAGATAATCAATATCCAAGGCCTCTCTGTAGTTGTATTGATACCAATGGTCTAGTTTAACTGGTTTTCAGATTTTGTGTGGTGTTCTGGTGGTGACGTGCCTTTTGACCCATCACAAGCAACTGCGCCCCCTCCCTACAAATTTATTCACCAGCTGCCACTGAGAAGGACCCGACCTGCCTAGACCGGTGAAGACGGGTCCTTAGAAGGATCCAACCCCTGAATCTGGACACAGCCTATAGCTTTGCTCAGGTGTTCAGGAAGCTTGTCTACATTATTGGCTTTGGTGTCTCTCATCTTAATATTAACAATTCTCCATAGTTTTTAAGCTAGGCACGTTTTCTGCACTATCAAGAACTGTGATACCACAGTCATTAAACCAGTTAGTGGTACTTTTGGGGGGGTGTGAGTAGGTAAAAAGTCCTGCAGCAAATTGAAATCAGTATCTCCATAGAGCTTGGCAGTGTTATAGCAAAGGGAAGCATGAAGTGCTCTAAAATCTCCTGGTAGATGGGTTGATTGACTTAGGACTTCAGAAAACCTAGCGGACCAACAGTGGGTGAATGGCTCCCCAAATCCTTGCTGACTGTCAAAACTTCACACTGGACTTCAAGCAGTGTAGATGCTGTACCTCTGCACTGTTCCTCCGGACTCGGTGACCTTGATTATCCAATGAAATGCAACATTGACTTTAATTCGAAAAGGGTACATTTGAGCACTGCACAACAGTACGGTCCTTTTTTTGGCTTAGCCCAGCTAAGCCCCTTTTGATGTTGCCTTTGATTCAGCAGTGTTCACAAGAAATTAAACAGTTGTAGCCTTTCTTCAGAACATGTCTGTGTATAGTGCCACATGGAGTACTAACTAAAGCAGCAGTCCCCATCTTGTGAATCTCTTCAAAACTCTTTACTGGGCTTTGCTTCACAATCTCATGGTTGCATTTATCCCCGTTGCTTGTGCACTTTTTCCATCATATTTTTCTTTCACTTAACTTTCCATTTTTGGGCTTGTATAGAGCACTCTGAATAGCCTTTTTGACAATTAACATTTCTGGCTTCCCCTATTGTGGATCTTGTCCATGACTGTCTGCTGGACAACTGTGAGGTCCAAGGTTTTCCCCATTATTGTGTAGGAGTAGTGTCCAAACTTTTTTTCATGTGGCCAAAATCATCAAGTCAAAAAATACTCATGTGGTAAAAAAAACAAAAATGAATTGTGATTTCCTATTAAAAGAAAGACATCCAGTTTAACCAATTGGTCTCGGTATCATTGCAAAAATAAAGGAAAAAAGGAGTCAGGATTTGGGTCAATCTTTCTTTGCACTAAAGTCTGCTTTTGAGTAAAAGTCCCTGCTTAGATGTGGTCCTCCTTACTGTGAGATAATAGAAAAATGCAAAAAAGAGTTATTAAAAGAGAAATACTTTGGGTTGTACCAAACATTTTCCATTGTAAGATTTTAAATAGTCGGAAATAATTTTGTTCCAATTAAAAACAAAAACCTGCCATTTGCATAAACCACCTATGCAATTCAAATCAAACTAAATGTGTCATATTTGAATTGCAGCCATATTTTGCAGTCGCTTTGTACATCCCTGGTGTAGAGCATAACATAACATCTTTGTTTTTTTTGAAAAATGGAATCTGTGGGTAATACATTCATGAGTTTAGTGTTTTGAATTTTCTGATATAGTAGTTGTTCAATAAAATTTCTCCAAGTATCTACAACCTTTAAATCATAAAACAAAAGGCCTGATTATCAGTTCTTTTGAAAAAAAAAAACTTGGGTTATATATGATGACATATGCAATATGTCCTATTTTAATCAGTAGGAGAAAAACTAATGTAAAACTTCTTGTCTATTACTGCTATAATTTACTATTTATAGCACTGTTTGTCAGATCTTAGCCGAGACGGGGAAGGAAAACATGGCCACCATATACACAGATAACTTATGTCTCCTATTTAATATTTGAACAAACAAAAATGTCTCCAGAGGAAAAGCCCTTAAACAACATTAGATACTCTCTTAAATAAAAGATTGCAAATGTTCTAATGGAAGCGTTTTGTTAACATGAAGTGTTGGCTGATTTATACTGACAACCTCTGTTAAGACTATATTGGCATCTATTCCCAGGTGGTCTTCTGTCTGTGTGGCTCCTACGGCAACCAGGCACTTAAACCAAATTGCTTTAGTAAATATCCAACCATATATATTGATCAGACATAAAAAAAAGTCTATGAAATAGAGAAATAAAAGATTCACCAGCAAAAGAGTCATGGCCTAAAATCTGTTTAGAAACATGTTTATCAGATGCTGGTCTTGATAAATCTTTAGCTACCTATTATTTGAACAAATATGTGTAAAGGGGTTTAACACATCCCTGTGTATGGCTTGGATCTCACGAACAAGACCTTAGTTCTATTGACACCATTTTTAGGTCAACTGAACAACCGCACTCTTCTCACAGAAAAACTGTTTATACTACAGCCTCCTAGGAGGCAGTGAAGTGCTGGGGTATCACACTCTCTACTAACAAACAGAGAAGGAGAAAAGCAAAGGGATTCCTCACCAGGACCTCGATGCAGTTTGTGGGTCCTTACTTAGTGTCCACTTTTTCTTCGTACATTCATGATCTAACTTGCAGTTTTCTTAATCTGCCTTGTGTTTAGTGCCACCCTCTAACTAAGGTTATTATTCTCCTTGCCCGCGTGCATACCCAAAATCTGGGTTGCAAATGGGCATCCGCAAAAATTCCTAGTGGATGGGTGCAGATGACAAAGTTAATGTCACACAGGTTTTGTGGTCAAGCGGGCAGTAGAGAGGACTAACGGGCATAAATCAGGCTTAACTGCTTCTGTACATAATGTTCTAGAGTGGAACCCTGGTAATTGTAGGAGTTATGGATCACAGCCGCTTGCAAATGGCCCAAATCTGTTAAAACGTGAGACCCCTGTTTAAATTCTTATAACTGCCTATTTTAATAGTTGAAATACCAAATATACCTTAATTTGCATTAAGACGCACAGTGGAAACTGTTTACAGCATTACATTACAGCAGAAGCTAGTACTGTATCTGGAGTATCTCCACTCTTGAGGTTACAACCAATCAGCAACAAGGAAAATAAATGGTGCTCTTAGTATTTCAGCTTCCCAGGCTGCATTTTCTTTGGATACATTCTACGAAAAAATCTGCAATTAGGTGGATTTCCACAGTTAATTTGGAGTCATGTCCCACAGAAAAAATGGTCAATTTATGAATATTGAACCACAAATAGGTGAGGGTCTATTGTACACCATATCTTACCTATTGGTGTTAAATTCCAAGGTTGCTTTATATTTCATTTTTCTGGACTGCATTTCATTCCTATTTAGCTCAAAATGTAACATAATATGACTTATAAAATCTGAACTAACTTTTTTTTTTTACAGCAAACAGAGATATATGAAAACAGAGATTTAGATTTATAAACCTTTATTCAACTGTATGATAACATAAAAAGGAAGCATTTTCAATTTGTATTTTTTGGCATTACAAAAGCATTAAAGGTTAGAAAACCATTTAAAAAATGAAGTATTTATAACTGGTCAAACATGGAATGAATTAATGTCACACTGATTCTTTGTGTTATTCCTGGACTTTCCATTTGTGGAAAAAAAATTTTTTTTCCAAACTTAATATTATGACCACAAACAAGTGAATTGAAAAACACGGATTTTCACTTATATCATGGCATCCAACATTTCCACCGTAGGGTTGGGTGGAGTAGGCAGGAACAGCACCATCAAAGTTGATGTATACAGAGCAGGAAAAATAATTGAGCTTAGGAATTTCAGTGAGTTTCACAAGAGGCATCCCAGCTCTTGTGGTATGGTCCCGGTCTGCGGTGATCAGTATCTATCAAAATTTTTCTCACGAAGGAACCAGAGACAGGGTAAAGAGTGGTCAAAGCTAACTGATGCACAAGGCTCGTCTGAACCACCACATAATCCACTGTAGTTTAGATTGCAGAAAACGTTAGCGCTTTTTCCGCGAGGAAGGTGTACAATACATTGTGTACCACACTCTTTGCATATGGGCGAGCATGGCGGCAGACCAGTCAGGATGACCGTGCTGGTCATAATGTTATGCCTGATTGATGTAGCTCCTGTGTTCCTCTGTTTGTGAACAGAGTTTCACGCAGTCTTACTTCAGACCTAGTAAAAAATATGTGTTACTGACTGGTGACATAATTTTCTGAACTTAGTATCTCCCCTCATCTTTAAGGTGATTTATCATCTAGTAAGAATTAGAGATTCACCGAAAATGTATGGATAAAACGCCCAATTTAAAAAACATACCTAATTACCATCACCTAATGTCTGATCTAATCAAACACTAGAGAAAATACCAGCAAAGTATAAGTATATAACAGCTAATTGATGAGTGGTTGCTTGTTTTTTTACTTGCACATCAATAGCAACATAAAAGCAAGTAAAAAACCTCAGATGAAGAGGGAATCCATCAAGATGTGAACTTTCTGGATGAGACATGAAAACTGGAATGTGAACTGATCTGATGACAACACACCGCACATCTGAACGACTCACTGAAAGTTTTAGACCTAGGTGGCTTAAACAAAGTAAAAGGTTTAGGGATTTTGCACTTTTTGACAGTCAAAGACATATTTTCAAAACAAAAACAGATTCATTCTTAACCCCTTTATGTGTCAGAATACTGTCTGCTCAACGCTCTAACACAGAGCAAAAAAATCAAAAGGGCTTATGACTATGAAAGAAAAACAATAGCAGTTTCAAACAAAAGGGAAACAGAGGAAGAAATTACTGAAGGAACTCATTGTAACAATTCGTAGCACAGTTAGCGCTTCAGAGACAGTCCCCAAAAGTGAGACAAAGAGAGGAAGAAGCTAAGATAAAGGGAGAGAAGAGAAGAACTCAAACGTCTGCAGCACATTAATTGTTCATGAGAGGGAGCATACAGGCAAACAAAGCTGTGATGAATGGTCTCATTTGTTCGATGAGAGAGAGACTCCGCCCAGCTTGTACGCGATCCAGCTCTTTACTCAGTCTTATGCAAATACAGACCCCCATTAGCTCTGTTAACAGGTAACTGCTTGGAAGCGACCCCTATTGACTAGGCTGCAACATTGTGGTGATGGATGGTTCAGGAGAACTGATTCAGTGTTGCTTAGGGCAGAGGGAGGGGACTTTGTTGCTCTGGAAAATATGATAAATAAGATCTTAAATTGCAGGAGTACTCAAATTTATCTTCTGACTTGTATCATTGACTTTCACTGCCACACCTTCCTTCAAAGAATTGCACAAATGCAGACCAGGAGGCACAGAGCTAATATCACAGCATAGCAAAACACGAAGAAGGAAGCAAGATTAGATTATGAAACATGAATAATTACGCCCTTCTCTTGTCCATTTTTTGCAAACAAAAACGCACTATTCAGAGAGCAATAGCACTTAATACACCATTTGATCGTTCTTCAACACATAGAATAACAACAATATAAAATAAACAGATATAGTGAGGTGTTTATTTAGGAAAAAATATCCCCTGGGACCCCCCATCTGATTCAAGTGCCTCATGAGCGAAGAAGCAGACAGTCCTCCTCCACGGCAGGAGAAATTACACTTAATAAATCTTCCAAATAGACCAAAAAATGATGACATTTCTCATTTGTTCACTGATATTGATTACCGTATAACAAAACAAGCAATTACAGAACAAATGCAGCTAATTGGGTGGGCAGCTGTGGCACTGATGGCCACGTCCCTCAGTGGGAGTTCACGAAAAGATGGAACAAGTGTAAAATTCACCATGAATATTGACAATGTTTCACCTAATAAATACGACTGCACATGTATGGCAATGTAACCTCGTTTGAGTAGACAGGATCCAAGCTGGGGAGGTATTAGTTCCAAACAACAGAAACATTGGAAAGCCTGTAATCCCTGAGCATCTGTTTGCACTCCTACCTTCATGTATATGACTACATTCAGCGGGCTCCGCGATGGAGCTTGCCATGTGAGCCGATGTCGCTGAAGGTCAGATCTACACCTCTGTTGTGAATAATGCATGGCAATGTAAAACTACTGTTTTCAAAATAAAGAGGCCGTCATGGGAGCAAGTCGAAAATGAAAATGTCACAAAACCTAGAGAGGAATTGTAATTAGTGTAACCCAGTACACACCTGTAGCCCCCTGAAACAGTAGCAGCCCTCGTACCACAGGGGACTGATAAGGAACATATATATTGCTACCACTAAAGACTGAGCTGTGCAGTTAATGCTACTCAAATAAATCCCATATATGGCCAATAAGAACCGTGTGTTCCAACAAACACAAAAATATATGTATATATGCTTGCATAAATGGAAAACTAATACTGTATATCTTTGAGCGTGAAAACCTTGGAAATCTATAATCTTGCAAGTATAAAACACAAATTAATCCCAGGCCGTCTTCTTTTTATCTTAACGCTTGTTGCTGTTTATGTCTGAACATAGAGACAGAACAGTTTTCTTGACAAAAAAACAGCCCTTGAACAATGTTTGAGAAAATACTGGTCTGGGCGTAAAACACTTGCTTGCAATTCCAACTCCAACTCGCTACGAAGGCGTGGCCGAGACTCGGCTGGTTTTCTACCCCACTGAGGCAGTGCAGCTGACATTACACGTACCGGCTAACGCCGCATATCACTGCTTAGCCAATAGGGGTGGCAGATTCAAATTCAGATGTAGTACAGTCTTTTAACCTGATTTATATTTTAGACAAAATGCACTAAAATGCCAAAATAATGACTACACATGTAGACAGCACTATTAAACACTCTATATGGCTCCTCTGATGGCATTTCCTTGCATGGTTCATCTATGTGTATCAGTATTTTCAATTCCCTTTCATCCACCATGTATGTACAAATAGCTTGAAGTGACTATTCAGGGCCAACCAACTTGCTAAATGCAAATGGAGTAATAGAGTTTGAGCGGCCAACAGAAGCCATCCTAAGAGAATGATATTGTCAGCAGCATTATTATAGCACAGTTACACCCTCACAAACAAAACATGGACTAATTATGTTTAGAAAACTGAGAATTGCATAACCACAATGAGCCTTGCTATGAAAGGGAGGTAATTCTGAAAACACAATCATTGGGAAAAATGGAAGTGCTGACAGTCATTTGCATAAGACTAACAATGCTGGTCAGAAACTGAGCAGAAATTAAAACATCTACTTGAATGATTCAATAATTTTATTGTTTCCATTTACAGTTTGTCTCACAATTGGTCATTCATCAGTGTAGTGAATTACAGATTGGTCGCACCACAGGAAACCTTGCTACGACTTCAACTATGGCTCATATTAGAGCTGCCGATTTTCATTGCAGGCTACTACTAACTTTGTCTTAAGTCTCTATGATGTTATCCACTGTTGCCCGAGTCGGGTATTCCAAAAATAACGCAATCCTTTTAGCAACCTTTTTGGGCTACATCAAGTATATATTAGTGGTCCTGTCTAATAATACCTACTACATGGATTTGCAAACAGGATAAAATTGTGGCTTACCACACAATAGAGTTACAAACAGATTCCTTTTCCTTTTCATTAAATGGACAATCAGCCCTCAGGTCAACTGTAGCTGCAGCTGTTTACAAAAATAAAATCTTGTAAACGCAATGATACTAATGTGATCTAATGAGAGTGGAATAATAGCCTTGAATCATCATCTAAAAATCTTTTGCATAATGGATGAGCAGAAAAAGGCTAATTTAATTCAGACATTAAAGCCTAAAAACAAATTCAGTGCTATTTAATATTACACAAGCATTTACCATAGAAGACAGCTAGTACATATTTTAACAAGCTGTCAAGCAAACATAGCCTTTCTTCAAATATTTCTGATTTTGTCATGTTTACTAAAATGTGATGTATTATGATGCATACTAAATTCATGGAGTGTTACAAGGAACACTGGTTTTATTCCCAGTTCACTTGTGTCACAGAAGAGTGATGTCGCTCAGTGTAAAGTGTTACAGTTGGTCCTAAATTTCCTATAACGTGTCATCTGTAAATTATTATTTTTTCAATGATAACAGTGCTATGTCTTTTTCATCATCACCCTTGGTCTTCCTGTACATTGCACATCAATCTTAGACACTTCCAACACAGAATGCATTTCTTGGTGAGTGACAGGAACACAGCGCTGGGCTTCTATAATCCCAGTCCAGTTCTCCCCTCACTCCCTTGAGAATTTGTGGAATATAAAACAAGTCCTGCATCCCCACTCGCTCACACAGACACACAAAAACAAGCCTATACCTCCTCTTCTACCCCCTTATCGCCTACTTTGACCCCTCACCTTAACTCTAAAGTCAGACTCTTTATTAGTCTGCCACATCCAATAAAATCCTCCTTGTATAAGGCCATGAAACCCACCTTGGCTGCTTCATGTGGAAGGATCAAAGAAGAGGTTGAGACAGCTGTATCAGATATTTTTTCTTTTACTTATTACAGCCCATCAAGATCCACTTATGTGGTGAATTAAGCAGGAAGCAAAAGCAGACACTCTTATCACTTTGAGTGTGAAAAATTCTCCAATTCCAGAGAAAACTAGAAAGTAAAAATATCAAGATTTAAAACTAATGACTTTATTTATTACAGAAGCAACACTGATTACTACTGAAACAAAACTCACGTGGCATACTGATTATTACACTTATAATACTGTTATCTAGAACATGTATTTATTGTTATTTGGAATTTGATAGTTGTGTTGTGCCACAGCCAGTATTTGTAGTCACAAATACTCCCTCCCGTAAAGACTAATAGTGTGTTCCATTTACCTCAGAACTCGGAGCTGGGTTTGACATCACACCCGAGTTCCAGAAATTTAGAAAATGGCAAAATTGCATCTGGGCTCCAATTACTCAATTATTCTTCTTCTTATTATTTTTCTTATTCTTATTCTTATTATTCTGTAGAAGATACAGCCTGGCTCTATCTACAGACTGAAGGCTATATAAAGAATAGATACATAAAGCTGTGTCGCGTTTTCATATTCAGTCTATAGCTTAGGTTGCAGCTTGTTAGCCTGCGGGTTAGTATGAATATATGTTTATATATGTTTATATATGTCTATGTCCATTCTCACAACTGGTGCAACGTCATAGAACTACGTGGAACGAGGGAGAGAATATCATTGCAGTATTGAATAATTGGAGACCAGATGCAATTTATACACAATTTTGCAATTTTCAAAATTTCTGATCCTCTGAATGAAAACAGAAAATTGGAAAAACAGTTTAAAAATCCAATTTTTTAATTTGTCAAGGTGAAAAAAAAGAACAATTTGATATTTGAATCAATTTTTCTGTTTTTCCAAATGTCCGTTTGTGTTTAGAAAATTGAACCGATAAGCATTACACAGACCAAAAACATCATAAGGTCATCATCAATTTTTATCCGTCAATTTTTTAAATAACATATTCAGTAGTTAATTTTCTTTCACTTTATTTTATATTAAATCCAAAGAAACTGATCAGAGAATCCACATCGTGACATCTCACATTGAGCAGATTAATAAGCTACATGTATCATGAACATTTCACCTGCTTTGGCCTGAATGCTCTGCAAGGAGCTGAACTGCTCCGCCTTTACGTAATGGAGGTTGAAGCACCACTTCAGTCATAGTTTCTCCAATTGAAGTGAAAAGAATACAGCAAAACTCTCTGAACAAGGGGCTTTTCTGTTTACTTCAGTGGGAGGAAATCCCCCTGGATGCGCTCTTTTTGCATCAGTAGTTAAACTGCAGCGATCTGTCACCGCCACTCTGTGTCTGGTGCAGCCACAGATGCTCTAAAAAGCCTCAGTAACTCTTCAACGCGCTGTCAGCGCCTCGTTACCGAGATGTATTGAGTACAATGTTCAGGTCTGAGATGATGCTCAGATGCTATCATGCGTTGATTTAGTTACCTGTACGTCGTGCAAAAAGTTGAAAATGTCCAACGCTCCATACAACAAGAGAAAACATCACCATGTTACTTGCTCTCGTACGCCATTAAAAAAGATCTAAAGGAACATTTTGTAGTTTTTAACTTTAAAAACCATGGGAAACCTTTCTACCAGTAAGTTGCCCATGTCTATATACAAAGTACATGGAAATGACAACTGAGAATTGCATGTATTTTTGCTTCATAATGCATGTTACTTTTACTATAGACACACACACCCACGCATATGCAAACACTCACCCTCACACACACACACACGCACACACAGTAGAAAAGCAACACATAAATTATATATTACATAATATTTTAGATTTGCGTTGTGATTTTAATTAATACAGAACCAGATCTTACAAAGCTCTCCTCAAAACTTTGAGAAAAACATCTGTTTGCAGACTGTAAAAGAGTTACCATGATTCATTTTAACTGATTCCTTTTGAGATAAAAAGCAGGGATTGAAGTATAAGATTGTTTCAGAATATAATTCACACAATCATTACACTACACTACACAACACTAACTTGTAATTACATCAGATTGTTAAGAGTCAGTAGACAGCGAGCCGACAAGAGATTTCCACAGTTTAGTTGCACTACAAAGAAGTCATTCATTAGAACTTGGTGAATCAATCTGTGCACCTGAAGCATCGGTTGGAACATGATACTGTCATAAGGGTCATCTATCTTTAAAGCTGCACTGTGCTTTTAAACACGTCATTGGAACAATATGAGGCAAACCTAAACAGAAGAGTGGATCAATTCACCTGTTTTCTATTGCTAAAGTCAGGAGCATAGCAGGATGTCTTTTTCTCTTTTTCCTCTTATTTGTTAAAATGACGTTCCCATAAATGCATATGTAATGCCTTATATAAATGTCAGCAAACTGCATCCGTGCAGAGATGGCATCTGCTCAGCAGAGATGCTCAAGAAGCAGAGCTGCCTTAGATTGTTTTAGAAATCGTAGTTCATGCAAACTCAGAATCTAAAATAAAAAATATGTGCATTTTAAAAGGAGCCTTTACCCTGCTATTAACAATCATTGGCTGGCAAGATATGGAGGTCCTTTGGATTTTTATATTTAGAGGAAATGGGCGTTTCCTCAATAAAAAATGGAGGTTGAATAAATCTGGGATCTGACAGAATCTTAAAGCACTAAATCTAAACACCCAGTATGTCAACATGAGACCTTCAATGAGATTGATCGAACTCTCAACTCTCCTGAGTCTTGTAAATCTCTCCAGCTGTTACAGGGTGGCTAGGTCATACTTTAAGAAGACTTGATGTGGTCTATTGATTTGTGGACTTCTGCTTAGAAGCCTTGAGTTTGTAGTTCAGTTGTTGTCATTTCTAGCAGTTTTAGGAGCTAGAAATGACCATATTTGGAAAAAATATTGATGTTGTAGAGTTACACCTAATGCCTTATTAACTTGTGAATTCTTTTTGGAAATAGCCACCAGCATGCTGATCAGAAAGAAACAGCTTAGCTAATGACAATGTAATGACTTAGTGGAAAAATTCAGTGACTTCATGAAAGAAGCTGATGCCTTCTTAATTGAAGGGTTGTGGAAACAGAGATGTTTCAGAGCCAGTTCCTTGTGACCGTCAGCTGTACCAAGCTTTTCGTCTTTGGTTTTATGTGTTCAGAACGTATAGCCTCATTTATTTGTTCAGTACAGTTTACGGCTGCAGAAACAGTCACATAGAAGTGACAGAGAGAAGAATGGGTTCAATAAACTGTCAGCCAGTTCTGCAACCATCACTACATTTCATTATAATCTATATCAAAAGCAGCTGAGTCATTTCAGGCAGTAAAACTAATCAATAGGCAAACAATCAACACAGACTGATAAACATCTGCCCCCCTAAATGCCAGTAGTAATCACAGGGTGGAAACGTGTGCTACAAAAAGGTGACTTCCCAGAAGGTATTTGCTGTGAGTCGAAAAAATGACATCTACTAAGCTCAACGTAAAGCAAACCTGTGTTGTCTATGTCTGGGTTTTTTTCTTTCTTTCTCAGCTTTGGTAAAAAAGCAAACTCACATACATACACACACATACAGACAGACAAGAACGCACATGGATTAAATTCTGCCTGTCATAATAGAATCATCTCTCTGAAATGGCAGTGAATGGTCCAGGGTACTGACCAGAACACAACAGCTGAGATAAAGATGAGAAACGGCAGAGCAATAAAACACAGAGCTGCAATTCATCAACAATGTCCAGAGTGAAAGGAATGCAATAAAAAGCTTTTATCCTTTTTATTGCAAGGATGGGCAGCAAGATGGGCATGTTTGGGTGCAGCAAGACAATAAAAGGGAATCAATTTTCTATCAAAATACCCCATTGTCCATCACAGTGCTTTAGGAGCATTGGAAATACTACTCCACCACATTTATCTTACTAAACAAATAAAGATAATTTCTGAATATATTTTAAAACACAGACATTCATTGCACTGAAATTAAAGGAACACCACCCATCACTTTTACTAGAGTAATGATGTTTTAAATCTGCAGTTGGCAGATTGCGATCAGCATGTTTGTAAAGCAGCAAATTGTAGGGTGGCTACATGAGCAGATATCCTGAATAATGAACCAGCTAATATCAGCTTGTTTGACCTATATTAACAAAATGAAAAAAGGGTAAATGATTATACACAATACGGAAAGTTGAAGCTCATATAACAGTAAATAAATACTGCATATACCAGTACTATCATTTAAACTTTAAAATCAACAATATAGTATTGTTGGGCAATGATATATTTTTTCCTGCTTTAATTAAAAGGTATTGAATCATGCAAATCATTTTAGGTTTAAAAAAATTGTGTGACTACTGTTACAACCTACTCGCATGAGTCACAGGGCTTACTGAAACCCTGTGGTGCAATGAAAGTGAAGGACGACCATCGCCGGCTGACGTGGGATCCTAGGCCCCTCCATGGATCTAGTGGACCACCAATCCATCCTGTCCATGGTGTCAGGTAAAGGAGCATAAGCTTGTGTGATAGGATTTAAAAGAAGGTGAACTATGCTTGGGTGTGAGAAGACAGAGGAATCTCTGGTTTAGGCCTGTTGACCTAGCAGTCGATCCTCCGACCTGGGTATAGGGGCTAAAGACTAATAGAACCTTCTTGACAAAGCAGAGGATGAGAGCTGCCCAGTAGGTGGACTTTGTTAACCAGAAGGGGTGCAGCAGATTGACCCCACAGTCAGAATTTTATAGCATCCCATGTGAAGACTTAAGCAAACATTTTGAGTTAACATTAACTTAGATAAGGTCTGATAAGGTATCTGCTAAGCTAGCCAACCTGCAGTATTTATAGCTTTACTGACATGCTGTATAGAGCTTGCAAGTTTTAGTATTAAAAGGGTGCTGAATTATAAAAGTCATGGGTGATACTCCTTTAGATTCCACACCAGGACTCAATTTTCTTAGAGACAGAGAATAGCTAATGGCTAAAACTGCTAGAGTTGCCTTTCTTGTATGTAATAGGAAAGTGCAGTACGCAGCAGTATGCAGAAACTGGTCGGGGAGAGGAAAACTCCTGAGAAAACTCCAGTCATTCTGACATATTCTCAAACAATTCAATTAAAGGTTTTTTAGGAAAAATATTTGCGGTTTGAAGCCTTTTAAGACCATGTGTACTCAGCGAGGTTTTGTAAAGTAAAAAGCAGTGAAAAAGATGAACTACAACAACTATTAGGATACAAATGTTGAACAAGCCCTGTGATGGACTAGCCACCTGTCCAGGGTGTACCTGGTCTCTCGCTAAATGACCGCCAGAATTAGGCACCAGCTTCCTGTAAGGACAAGCTGGTATAGACGATGTTGCACAATGTGTGTGTTATTGAATTCAGGTGCATAAAAACATTCTTAAGACAGTTCTCCTTGATTTCTACAACATAATATAATGAAATATTGGTTAACGGCAACAAAATCCTAGTGTGTAAAAACAAATGTCTTGCTTATCTAGTATGGCCACTGCCTTTGGAGCCCAGATGAGAGGTGCTGCTGACCTCTGCAGATCTCATCAGCTTCTAAACGTCCCTATTTATTAATCAAACATGTCACCAGAAAGGCGCTTTTATTTCCCTGGGGCTCTGCACAGTCACAAATGCATCCTCTTTAATTATGCCTCGCTATAAATGTCAATTGCTGTGAAGACTTACTGACTTTGTTGTTTCACTAATTTAATGGCTGAAAGTCACTGGGCCACAAAACACAGACTGCTCATTCAGAGAAATAAATGGAAGTAAATGATCATTAGCACATGCACGTGTTCTTATTATTAATTCTGACTTAAGTGTTTTTAAAAAAAAGCAAATATGGTCTACACATTTGTTGACCTATTTTTTCCTGAAATGAAAATGTAACTTTTCTACAAATAGCCAGAAACAAGGTGTGACTCCTCAGACTGTGAGACTGTTGAATCCCATGTGGCATGAAGGAATGTGCGCCGCTATGAGTGTTACTTGGGAAAAGACAGCCGTGGTGCCATTGCAGATGCAAATATGCAATTATTTGAAGCACACAGATAACATTAAAAGAAGATTGCATCATAAATAAACATGCTTGAGTCTCAATGCATAATTTATTCTATTTACAACTAATTTAAAACTGTGGAAGTAATTAGGCAAATTCTAGTCCCCAATATGTATTTTTATTTGTAAATACATTGCAATAAAGCTGCGACGGAAACTGAGATAATGTGAGATAAATAGCTTTGCATTCCTATAATGAGCATGCACTTTAAAATAATTCTGAATGACTCTCACACATCACACACCACTATAAATCCTGAACTACAGATTATCATCAGTGATGGAAGATGCTTATATTTGAACCACTATAGTCTTTGTTTACATAATCACATGAAAAGTAAAAACGTCCTCCAAGTGATTTTATTTTCGCAGCTACACCAGTGACCTCGGCTCAAGAGGGAGATAGTTTCCGGGCTTTGTTGACAAACTTCCCAGTCACTTTCCTGTTTTCTGCTCATTGTTGGATTTGAACATCCCAAGGACCGTGTGCACTGTGAAGGTACTGACCTTATTTTCAAACGGGTCGTTTCACACAAGCACTTTGACTCAACACAAGAGAGAATTTCTTGATTGATTTAAATAAGAATAGCCCTTTGTCCTTCATCTTACCAAAGAAATATTCTGCATGAACAATTTGTAGTTGGAACATAACATAAAAAAAGGAGTGTGAATACTTAAAAAAAAAACATCACTGTGCATTATGTTACTGAGCTGACCACTATGCAACTATAGTTTGCACTCATGTACAACCACGTGAAGGTCTTAGCAGAAACAAAGTCTTCAACAAGCAAATTATGTTTTTTTTAAATAATGTGCCTTTCACAGATTTTAGTTTTTACACACTTGCATTATTTAACCAACACGGTTAGGTGCCGACCGCTAATTGGAACGGATAAATCAATAATAAACAGAAGCGCTGCAGCTCAGTAGTCCACAATTATGGATGAAGGCGTTTTCACAGCTTTATTTCTCACATGTACTTCTGGTGTCCTTCAGACAAGGTCGTAACAAGCTTTGAATGGTTGAAATACGAAAAATCAGAGGGTGCTTTGGGTTTTTATGCACAGTGACAGATAAACTCAGCAGCAGTTATGAGAGCAGCAAAATATATTGAAAATGTATTGCGAGCACAATATCAATGTAACATTAGCAGTATAACAAAGACCACCTTTGATTGCAGTACAGCGTAGGCGTTTACATTCAAAGTTCAATGCATCTACCTCCTGTATGTCAATAATATATTTGACCAGACAAATTCTTACTTCAACAGATACAGGATGAGGGAGAAGAGTGTTAAAAGCGTCTTGATAATAAAAAGTTATATCAATATTACAAAAGAAGAATATAATAATCCTTTATTGTCCCACAAAGGGAAAATTCAACTTTAACAGCAGGAAAGTGACAGATGATAGAAGCATTTAGGTTCACACAAGAATAAAAAGTATAAAAACAGAATTATTAATATGTACATTAAGGACAAAATTACAAAAAGCAAAGTTACTCTACAATAAATGCACATGAAGACGGATGTTTGCAGTTAATAATGCTACCTGCACTTAGGCCTGTCACCGTAACAAATTTTGCTGGACGATAAATTGCCCCAGAAATCATTGCGATAAACGATAATATTGTGGTTTTGAGACCATTTTTAACTAATGTAATAATTAATGCACGTACACCCTCCAAACGATCAACAAACGTTAATTTCTAAATAATATTTACCACTGAAATTGGTAGAGATTTTTAATGTCCAATTTAAATTACCAAAACAACTAAAACAATAAAAAACTGGATGAGCTCAAAGACAGAAACTAAATTGCCCTTCAAAAAAGTAGATATTAATCACTTGGCTCAGACAAGAAAAACAAGTAAAACTACCAGTTAGGAGTTTTGTAAACAAAAACTGCAAACTAACAACAAATTTTTTTGAATAATAAAAACTTCTAATTTTACTCAGTCACTACAGATGTATGGACATGTATGCCTTTTTTCATCCAGTCTCTTTGGTAGAAAGAGGGCAACATGCGAGGAAAGCAAACAAGCATGCAAATGGAAATGATTGTAGCTGGAAAACGTATAGAGCTCATATAAATTTATCATACGATTAATTGATTTGTCGTTTATTATGACAGGCCTAATTGGGCTAACAGAAAGTAAGATGTGACCTGAGTAATTATTCGGTCACAGGTAAATCTCGTGGTATACGTTGAGGTTGTTGAGAAACCAAACACAGACAAGAAGTAGGCAAGAGGATTCTTCTAAATGAGTAAATGACATCAGCTGAATTTCTTTTTAGTTGGGTTTTATTTGTACAGATACTTCTTTCCCATAATGTGGAAGATTTTACTGCAATAACGCATCTTCAGTGAGGCAAAAGGAAACATCTCTGTAAATTTGGACTGTTTTTAAGAAGTCTTTGTTGAATTTTACTACAATACATGTATTGTGGAGTTAAGCATCAATTTAGGAAATGTAGATTATTTTGTTCTTACTTAGAGAGTTCTTAATGAAAACTCAAAATAATCAGTTGTCCAACACAGCAGAACTGAAATTTGCACCAAAACATTGATGCATCGTTAAAAAAATATTATAGAAAAAGATAACTGCAAATTAGTATATAGAAATCATTTAATATAAATAATTATTGTGATAATTTTTATCAGAAACTTGAAATTGAATTCCTGAAAGAATGCACAAAAAGCATTGTATTGTTACCCATCAGAGGCTTTTATTTTTTCCTACGGGTAGCTAACTCTGTCCCAAACAAGGAGAAATTATTTCAATAGTCAATACATCAGCTAAATGTTTTTGCTTGCAGCATGTCAGAGTCAGTGTTGGACCTAATTGCATGTTGTTAACAACGGCTCTCATTGGCTAAGTCACTGCGGTCTAAGCTGGCTGTAAACAATTCCTTTATCAGATGCAGTGTTAATCTATTAATATTTTAACACTTCACTAGCAGGATAGAATGAACTTTTGGCCTGGGTATAGCCCAAGGGCCCCAAGTTGACAGTCATATATATATATAATAACAAGCTCTGTACTTTGATGCTTGTCTGAAGGTGAAACACAAAGTAAAATAGCTATGTATTTTGCAGATGAGTTTAATTTATTTAACACTAATGAGCAGTAAGGAGGGTGATTGTGATGTGTATACACCTGCTCACAAGATAAGGAACAGCACTTTCAGTTGAAATAAAAAATAAGTAAATCCAAATTTCAGACAGAGATTGGCGTAGTTTTTACAAACACAGTAGACCTAGTATCCAAGTTAAATATAGCATGGCATGTTTCTACTAATGTTTTGACTTTCAACATGCTCTGATTGTACAGTGCAACTATTATTGTGTGTATAAATTGCAGTCCTCTTCTTAATAGCGCTTATCTTTTATTTTTAAAGCTTACTTTTTTTTTTGCCTCATTACGACCATGCTTTAGTCCAGAAAAGAGCCACTGTTGCTAGTACCACGGTCACTCTACTGCATGTCTGCCTTGTGGTCTATGCTGCATGAAGATTGGCAGCTTTAAGTAAATAACAATCCAGCATCGCCTTTCTATGCACAATGGTATTGTTCTACTTATGATGTGATCTCTTGCTGAGCCAGGCTACCACAGACTTTTTTCTAAGTTACATGATTACCACAACTTAAAAGGTGTCAAATGTGTCTCAGTGCCACTGCTCAGAAATTCAAACAAGTCCTACGCAAATGTCACACCAATGACACGATAATTACATGAATCTTATGCTATGCTATCCCGATGCTCTGTCTATGCTGATGAAGATGAATTAACTAGCTGACACATTAGAGAAGTTTAATTTCTTTTCTCGTTAATTCAGCTTACAATTATTTGACCCACTGGGGGCACCCTTAGCCTGTGTATTGAGTACTGAACTTTTCCAAGCAGGTAGTGCCTGATTTATCAAAGGTTTGCGCTTGCTAAAACGTGCGCAAACCTCACAGCAGGCGCAAAAACATGCAGAAGGTGATTTACTAAGCATGTGCAGGGAGGACTGCGCTTGTTAAACCCACAGCAAGATGCGTGCCATCCATTTAGCGCTTTTGTCCTTGATGAACATGCAATGTGGGCGTTTCTGTCAGAAGGTGCAATATATTGTGGCACAGTGAATGGGGCAGAAAGGCTGACACACACAACAGTGTACGCAAAGTCCTCATTTGAATACTACTCTTTGCACCTGTTATGATTTGATACACACATTTAGTATTTTAGTATAATTCCCCGGAAATCAGGAACACGTTATACAGGCAATTTTTTTGCAGCGCAAGCAATTTTGCGCTCCTTATTAGGAATATTGATAAAGCCGGCCCATAGTCACTTCATTATTATGTTTGTAAAAAAGAAAACAAGGAGGTAATGTCACAGCAAGAGTTACGTATCCTACCCTGATGAAGTCACACAGTGCAAACTGTATACCCTTCATTCCAAAGTCAATCCATTATACAAAACCATGGTGCATCACAAGCGACACATGTACTTTATGTAAGAAAAAGGACATGATGTTCCACAGAGTTTGCTGGGTTTCATCATATATGGAGCCATGTAAAACACAATATTAGATGCATAATCAGACAAGCCCTACAGATGTCAGCAAAATAGTACTACATGCAATCCCAGAGCAAAAGGAATAAACCCTGAGAGGATGCAGGCTGAGTCTGGTGAGAGAGTTTTGTTGCAGGAGGCACAGGTTCAAGTCACAAAATAAATGGCATCATGACATTTATGATTCAGTTACACCAATTCTGTCAGGAAGAATGGGCTTGACATGAAAGCTAAATGAAAAAGGATGACATCAGGGGCTTTGCGTGGCATGGTGGTTAGTGCGGGCACCCCATGCGGAGAATCCTCAGCCCTCAACGCGGTCGTTGCGAGTTCGAGTCCCGTCTTCGTGGACATTTGCAGCATGTCAACCGCCACTTCCCTCCTTCTTTCTACGCTGTCCACTTTTAAATAAAAGTCAGTACGACCATAAAACCTTTAAAAAAAGATAGACGTCACTACCCCTAAAGCAACAAATGTTTGGAAATACACTCAAAGACAAAGACCCCAGTTTTCTCAGACATTTCATGCGGTCTAATGAAACTAAAAATCAAAGTGTCCGGCCATAACGGCCATCGTTTCAGCTGAAGGAAAAGGTTTGCAAGCCTGAAAACACCAACCTAACTGTAAAATACGAGACAATATCATGTTCAATGGGTGTTTTGTTGCAGGAGGCACTGGTTCACCTCACAAAATAGATGGCATCATGACGTTTATGATTCAATTACACCAGTTCTGTCAGGAAGAATGGGCTTAAACTACCAATACTGTGAGAAGCATTTGGAAGGATACACAAAACGACTGACCCAAGTCATACAGTTTAAAAGCAGCTCTAGAAATACTAAGGAATGTATTAAATATTTTGACACTTTCTTCGAATTCAAAAGGTTTGTTACATTTAGCACTGGAAACAAGAGTAAAGGGAAGTGTGTCTTTTCAGGCAGAGTATGTAAATATCTGATTTCAACTATTTATATATACAGAAGAGTAACATGAAAAGGTACAAAATTATACAATGTAATTTTGGGGGTACTAATAGCAGGCATTAGCCTCCAGTAGAGGCAGATTGCATAGCAGGGGTTTTGAGTTTAGTAAAAAATAGTAAAACACATTCTGCTTTTCTCTCATGTTTGATGGGAATATGGATTTTCTCAGAGTTATTGACTTGTTCTTCATTTCGCTTTTCAAAGGAACATACAACTGAGTAACCCCATTTTTCTAACAAGAAAAAGTCTGTTTTTTCAGAAGGGGTAAGAAGGCTGTGAAGTGGCAGACTGCAGCTTAACTTTTGTTGGCCATGGTGACAGGCAGATTGGTGTGATAAGGCTTTGATAAATTCCTTATGATCATGGACATGTCTTTTCTTCTGACTTTATTGATGCCATTTGCCAGTAAAATGAATGTCCTGGTGAGTTAACATCTGGGTTTGTTGAATTCGCCTTTTTAAATGAAGTAGTCAGAAATGCATCATATTCACCAAATTTTCCAACTCATATCTGTCTTGTCCTGTTGGTCAGAAAACTCCCATCAAACATAACAATATCTTGGTAAAAATGCTTAACTTATTATTGTATTATGCAAATGATAGTAAATATGAAAATATCGGTTAAAGAATCCTTTTTATTTTTTGGGTTTCCTTTGAACACACACCTACAAAAACTAATGTTTAAGAAATCAGGAAAAAACAGCTCTTTCAGCATGATTGGTGCTTACTATTTGCATATGTATTGGTACATAAACAGATGAAAATCCAAGTAGTTTTGCATCTGAATAGGTTAACAAAAAAGGAGCTTAATTCCTTCTGCTGACTTTGAAGATGACATGATTGTGGATTTTATGATTCCAGGGTTTGAAAATGGCAGATTATGGTTTGCTATTCCTCCCAAATGCAGCAATATTACACAAATACAATAAAACACATTGAATTTGCAACTAACTTTGTCAACATCAATAAAACGCTGTCAATTGCACTTGCACCTGAATACTATGAACAGTGTGGGCTGAAATTGCAAACATCTTTTTTTACCCCAATTGCCCTGTGCAAAAAGGGGGTGTAACCTACTTGGTTTCAGTATTGGCTTGAAAAATATTTCTGATCATACATGAATGGACCAAATGCTTTTAACAATACTTTTGTCTTCATCTAGATTAACCGATAACATTATCTAAATTACTGATAACTGATTACTAACATTTAATATTAGATTTTAAAGCTCATTTTTCACAAATAAATGGCATTAATTGTATAGACTTTAATGACATATTGGACTGGGTGTTAGTATTGACAAATGCCAGATCTTAATTCAATTGGATCTAAATCAGGAACTAAAATTGCTGATCAGGACATTACTATGTTTTTAATATAATAAATTGACAGATTACTCCAGAAGAAGGTAACGATAACGAGTTGCTGAAGCCGTATGAAGGAGTATTTATACTAGGAACTTGATTACTGGATTCAACACAGGTCAGTCATTGAGCAGATGCAAAGCAGGTGTACGGGGGCAGAAAACAGAGATACTGAGGGGAAACAACACAAGAGGTCAGGATAAAAGAGAAATGAGCACAAGATGAAACAAAAAAGTAAAAATAAGCAAATTAACCCCAACGTCCAACAGATCCTCATTAAAATATTTCAGTGTCCGTATCAAACACTTAACTTTTTAATGTTTTTAATATCAAAACAAAGATTACCAATGTAAATACCAAAAACTGTTTTCAAATGATTTCATTAAATTATATATAACAATAATAATCCTTTATTGTCCCACAAAGGGGAAATCAGTTGTAACAGCAGAAAAAGCAAATACTTTAAAACCAACCTGGACCACTGTGAAAAAAAAAAAAAAAAAAAAAGTAATTGCGTCCTAAACCTGATGACTGGTAGAGCAAACTTTGATGACAACAGTCATCAAGCATTTGGGATAATTGACAATGAGATTTCCACGTCGCTGTGGAGGAGTTTTGCTCCACATTCGTCTGTAAATGAGTTTGTTTCTTATCTGTTCTTCAAATCATGGTATGACGTGTTGCTTTTTTAAATGGTTAAGCCTACTAAAGTTGACATTAAACCCAAATACTCTGGTTAATTACAATTAAGTCTTAACAGAAGATTTAACAAAAAGGGTAATTTTATTTTCACATACTGTAGGGCCAGGTTGGTTTAGATTGTGTTTTCTTACCGTAAACAATGTAATCATCATTTGAAAACTGTATTTTGTATATAGGCTATCTCTTTTTTTTAAATAAAACTGGTTTAAGGATCTGAAACACTTAACTATGAAAAACAAGTTAAAACAGAATGGATCTGTAATGGAGCAAACACTTTTTTACAGCACTGTATTTTGACTAAACTGCCTTTTGCATTTTAAAGGATAAAAAAAACCCCAATAAAGCTTAAGGTCAAATTCATGCAAAAATCTGGTGAAAAAAAACAACTTTCAAACAACAGCATATTTAATTGTCCAAGCCATTAAAACAGCAATCCACTTAAATGTGTGTGCAAGCCAATTTTATCACCTGACTGGAACAGCTAAGCCTCTAGTCAAAAACAGAGATTGTATCCAAAATCTCCCTATCATTTTTCAGCTTTGCACACATAAACACATCACCTGCATTCCATGTTTTTCAGCTAATACATCTCCCCGGGCATTTCAATTTTGCTACTGCGTCTGCTGCTGTTGTTTACTTGTCTAACTAATTATGGGGAGGAAGAATTAGAGTTAAGCATCCAGGTAAGACATGGCAATGCAAACATTCAAAAACATCTAATTGCAATACCCTAGCACAAATGAGTAATTTAGCAACCTAAAAGCGAACCTTGACATTCTGAAGGAGCACTTCACATGAAGGAGTCAGGCTGCAGGCGATTACATGCCAGAAAAATCAGACAGAAAAAAAGATTTATAATTTCCTAGGCGAGATTTGAATATTAAATGCTCCTGCTTACTGTCTCATGACAGAATCTGTGATTATCACCAAGCCCAGTTAACATAATATTGTGCATATTGCTTTGTTTACCCTCAACTGCCTGCAAACATCCATTATTTATAAGCAATCATCTATCATTAATCATATACAACATGCCAGTTAAGTCTGTAATTGAAGAAAAAATGTGACCAAGCAGTACTCAAGTACAGGGCAAATATTAGGTCATGCTTAAATTAAAGCTTGATTAAATATCATGTTTTAGTTCCATATGAGCCACACTGACAAACATTTCTTTGTTTTCCAGTGACAGACTAGTGATTGCTTCTGAATAAAGCACTTAGGGATTTTAAAAGAAATATAATTGTTATATTAATGCACACTGACATTTTACATCTGGCGTACTCTAATGTGAAGTGTGCTGTGGACTGAGTCTTTGCAATAATAATCTCTTACTTCGTTTATAGATATCCTGCAGAGTTTTGACCAGCACACTAGCGCCGAACACAAGTGCCTAGACACATTTATACTAATAATTTATCTCTTGTAAAAAAAAATTGCCTGCGGATGTTCTGTTTAAGTAACAAAACAGACCGATTTTTATCCTGCATGGAAAAGTGAAAGTTTGGTCAGATCATTTCAGTAAAATTAAATATTTAAAAAAAGTCCTAATAAGGAATGTTGAACCACAACAAAGCAGCATAAATACCAGGATACAATATAAACACATTACTAGAGAAAATTAAAACTGTACCATTAGAGGTTGAAATATATCTGTATTTCCATCTGTTCATTCATTTGAAGTGATAATTTATTTGGCGATTACTCAGACTGCTGCTTTGTTTCTAAGGTCAGCCGCCTGGGAGCAAAATTAATGGCACCTACGTCCCTACTGTTTCATTCCTCTGGGAGGGACAAGGCAAATGAGTCATTCACAAAGGGAATTTACATCATGAAAGGGGGCTGTATGAAACAGACCACAAGCTAAGACAGGAGTACTTTCCACTAAAACGTAAATCCAGACCAAACCTAACACCTCTTCAAGGAGGTGTGAGATATACAACCCCCAATCAGAAGAAGAGGGGGACTGTATGGAAAAACCTAATAAGAATTACAGTGACGACAATACACACTCTGACTTTTGTTGAAACAGCATGAACCTAGTACATTTCTTTTTTGGTCTTGGTTATCTTATCAATTAAACTCTGTCATTCAGAGCATTTCCAATCAGTTAGAAATTTAATTACAGGTAATTTAACCAAGGGTGACCTTATTTTGATTTCCAAAAAAGACTACAATGCGGTGCAGTGCAGAAACACCTCGCTGTCTGTTCCGTCTATGAACGGATAAGAACCATCCACTAGGCAGCAGCTCGGGGAGGATGTCAGATGAAGAAAGGGTGTCGTATTGCATCCAAGTCCTTTTTGATCCTTTTAAAAATTATGAAAACCCGGACATTTTCATCAAGCTTTGAAATCCACCTGGACAGCACGTGAACAACGGACACGTCCAGGGAAAAGAGGACGGCTGGTTACCCTATGTGACCAAAATAAATGTGAAAACATTCATTTAAAAAACAAGCAAAAAAAGAGAGGGTGTCCATTCTCTTTACATCTATCCTATCCTTGCAGGGTCACAGGTGGGCTGGTATCAATCTTCAGGGGTCAATGGGTGAGACATGAGTCATCCACACACACACAAACACATCCCTAACAACAATTTAGTGAGACCACTTAACCTAACAGTCATATTTTTGGACTGTGGGGGGAAGGCAGAGTAGCCTGAAAGATCTCATGTGTGAGCAAGGAAAACATGCAAACCCAATGCAGAAAACCCCCAGGCCTGGATTCAAACCCAGGACCTTCTTGCTGCAAGGCAACAGTGCTACCAACTTTGCCACTGTGCAGCCTATTTTGTCAACAAATAGGTTCCCAAAAAAAATCCTTCTTATGGAGGAAGCCATATTCGTGAAAGATGCCTGGAGAAATTGCCTGGTGACTAAATCAGCTGATTTTAAACTTGACCAGCCAGTCTGACGCCCCCCTCGAAACAAACCTTGTTCTGCTTCTGATTCTATCAGTGAATGCACTGCACCGAATTTCTTTCAGGTCAAACAAAAAACAACAACAACCATTTTACCACTTAATACCCCTGATACTGTCAACGCCTGAAAATTTCAGATGTTATTGGATGAGAATGCAGTAAGTAAAAGTGAAAGGGCTGTTTAAGGTGAGAAAGATAGAGAAAACATCCTATTTCTAAATGAATATACGTTTTTCACATAGGCTTCCCACATTAGTTTGCTGGAATCTTGGCCCATTCCTCTCGAAATAACTAGTGTCACTGATTCAGGTTAATAGGCTGTCTTGCTCATGAACACCTTTTCAGCTCTGCTTAAAGACTTCAATGAGACCTGGATCATGATTTTTTTTATGGTCATTCCAAATCCTAGTTTCCTTCCCCATCGGGAAGACCCATTCAGTCAAGGTTTTACATTTCTGGAGGATGTCTTGAGATGTTGCTTCAGTATTTCCACAAAATGCTCCCTCCTCATGATGCCATCTATTTTGTGAAGTGAACCAGTCCCTCCTCAATTAAAACATCCACACAACATGATGCTGCCATCGCAATGCTTTACAGTTGGAATGGCGTTCGCAGGCTGGCAAGCTTCCCCCCCTATTTTCTCCAAATGTACAAGTGGACATTATGGGCTTCAATTTTAGTTTTCTCAGACCACAGAATATTTCTACAAAAATCGAAGTCTTTCTCCCTGAGTGCACTCGGAACACTCTAAGCAGCTTGATCCAGTATATTTACAGTCTTTTACTTTTGTTCTATTATTGATATGCACATATTCCACTAAAACACACTCACCTCAGGGACACCAAACCAGTCTTCTTCATGATATGAGAAAAGCATTTTACAAGAAGCTGAAGTCCCAGACCTCGAGTGCAAGTTATGCCACAAGTCTTTGTTTGTGAGGTTTGTATCCAAGTCTAAGACATATGTTCCCATCTTTGAGCAAATGTAGATAAGAGCTCACTGTGCAAAAGTCTTGGGAATGTGTAGCCAAACTGAACTGCAGGAATGGAAGTATATTACCAACCAGAATGACATTCACAATACAAAAACATTAACTTTTTCCAGCATACTGTGTCTGGACTGAAAACAAAAGTCAAAGTCACAGCTACTGACACAGTAGGAGAGTGAGTGTGCTAGTCACCTAAGGCTCAGAGGTGAAGACAAAAGGCTCATGGAAGGAGATCACAAAAATAAATCTCAGCTCTGCTATTCATTTTATCATGCTTTGTGCAGCGTATACTAATGGGCACTGCTTTCCTCGTCTCCCCCAACAGGAGGACTAGCTCCTGCAACAGAGCCTGGCTCTGCTAAATCTGGAGGCATCCAGGTCTCTGGGCCTGAGACTCGCTTTGCTCCCAGGTGGAAGGGGGCAACACAATATGAGGCTGACAGCAAGATGAAGCCCTGTAAGGAAAAAAAGGAGCATGTGTATAACCTAGGAGGTCATGTGCTAGGAGCAGAGTGTAATTGTTTTCCTCATTTCCTCAAGCTTGTAAAGCTGATCCACTATCAGCAGCAGACTGTTATGCCATGAGCATGGCAATGAGGCTGCTTTCTCTGGGTCTTTTGACATTTCGGCCCGTGTAATAGTCAGAAGAAAAGCCATTAAGCTGGTAATCAATTTGGCTGTTCTGGAAGAAGAAGCACTTTGTGGTTGCAGACGCTCAAAAACATGAGTGAAAGTTTCTTGTTTGGGCCACTTACTTCGTCTTTGGCATGCTTCTTATGGGACAAAGAGACCATCTCATTTAATATTCTCAGAAGCTGGTCTGCAAAATGATCTAACAATAAACTAGAATTACGCAAAGCTAATGCACTAAAATGTGAGCAAAAATGACAAAATAGATGAGTAGCACAACTATTTCTATTTGGGGAGGCTGGAATATCAGAAATAGTCTGGAACTGTAAGGTGTTGATGGGGTGTTGAGAAACCTAACAGATTATCAACAGAATGACATCAGCTCTGACTCATTCCCAAGAGCTGGACAGTCTAGAGACAGACTGCTGGGTGGCAAGAGAAAGGTCACCTAAACATCAAATTACATCATCTGAAGAGCCGAGATGAAGACTAAAAGCCCATTTAACAACAATCCTAAAAAGTCAGCTACGAAACAAGATATTGAACATAGTTCATGGTATGAAACCTTAAAACAAGCTAATTTTCAATTTTCTGCCTTTGAGTCTGGTGTTTCTCAAGAGCCAGTTTCATTTTACTAAACACTACAATTTACTGAGGCGCCTGGGTGGCAGAGAGGAAAACCACTTGGCCTCTGTAACAACAACCTGGGTAAGATGGATTTCAAATCAGGCTTTCAAACAGAAAAAATTAGCACAGTTCTGGACTGAAATTCCATTAGAGATTAGTAACATATTGAGCCCGGACTGCAGACTAAACATGAGAACCTATAGACAGTGCCTTCAACAGTAATCATTCTCCGTTAACTTTTCCACATTTTGTCACGTGTCAACCACAAACTTCAATGTGTACTATTGGGATTGTAAGTGACAGTCCGAAACAAAGCAGTGAATATTAAAAGTGGAAGGAAAATGGTGCAAAATTCAAAATAATAAAACAAATAAAAACAAAAAAGTGTGCTGTGGATTCGTTTTCAGCCCTGCAGCCTTTTTTTGCCCATTTTGCACGCAGTTTCCAAAATTTAACTCATATTCTCAACAGCATTTAGGTCTAAACTTTAACTTGGCCATTGTAATACACCATATGCTTTGATTTAAACCCTTCCTCTTTTGTTCAGGCAGTATGTATGTTCAGGGCCATTGTCTGACTGGGGGGTTCATCTTTGACCCTACTCCCAAGTCAATAGTTTTTCTTCCAGGATTGCTCTGTATTTAGCTCCATTGATTTTTCTACAAACTCTAACCAGCTTCCATGCTAAAAAGAAACATCCTAACAGAATGATGCCATCCCTACCATGTTCCATCATGGGAATGTTTTGCTTAGGATTGCCCAGTGTTAGAATTCTGACACACATTTTACATCAGCACCAAAACGTTCTGCCAACACCTCTGGCAACAGTTGTAATTCTATGAAACACTTGATAAGTTTCTACAGGCCTCCCAGTGTCTGTCAGTTTAGGTGGATAGCCATGTCTTGGAAGGTTTGCAGTTGTGCCGTACTCCTATTTTGCAGTGATGGACCGAACAGTTCTTTCAGGGATATTGTTTTATGATCTAACTGCTGTGTTTCTTGGATTTAATGACATAGTTTGTTCCCCAACATTCCCTAATGTACCTCTGAGGTATTTACAGAAGAGTTGCATTTACACTGAGATTAAATTACACATTTTGAGTCCACAGAATTTACTATTTAAGTGACTTATAAACAAAGGTGTCAAGTAACGAAGTACAAATACTTCTTACCTTACTTAAGTAGAAATTTTGGGTATTTATACTTTACTGAAGTAATTATCCATGGGCCTACTTTTTACTTCTACTCCTTACATTTTCAAGCAATTATCTGTACTTTCTACTCCTTACATTTTAAAAATAGCCTTGTTACTCCTGCTTCATTAAGTCTGTTATTAAGAAGACACACAAAAAACGATCTAAAAATGCGCCAACTGGATAGAATTTCACAGTGGTTTGATCATAATTTTAAACATCTACCATTCGGACACCCCGCTTGTATCCGATCCATTGCGCACTGTGCACAGGGGGTCCCGTTAACCGAACATTTTCCATATTAGTCCGTTTTTGTTTTTACAAGGGTGACGGAAAATCCGAAGGCCACTTGTCATTTTGACAGATTATAATTCACACCCCTGACCATTTGGTGCAGACGCGCGGACAATTTTTAGGTTTGAGTTGAAGCGCGGAGTACAACTGAACTGAATCAATAAATGTATAATAAGAAGATTCCCATAAAGCCATCTGAGCATCATGTCAGACCAGAAAACTTTGGACGTACTTCAAAGAGCGCGTGTTGTGCCAAACACCCGTGGGAAAGAGCACATGCTCCGACATTTTCTGCTGCTGAAGCAATATGAGGCTGGGTTCAGAGAGTCTTTCCGACCTCTGATCACTTGAATCAGAGAAATGTTCCCTGATTTCAAAACTTTGGCTGAAGTGGAGCTTTTAGTTCCAGTTTCCAGTGTGTCAGCGCGGATTCACCCTCTAGAACAGTGGTTCCCAACATGAGGTTCGTGAGCCACAAGGGGGTCATTACAGATTGCAGGGGTCTGCACAATCTTGTCTGTGCCGAGGTTGTAGGACTTTTGGTGATACTATTCTTAATTTATATATACACTACCGTTCAAAAGTTTGGGGTCACCCAAACAATTTTGTGTTTTCCATGAAAAGTCACACTTATTCACCACCATACGTTGTGAAATGAATAGAAAATAGAGTCAAGACATTGACAAGGTTAGAAATAATGATTTGTATTTGAAATAAGATTTTTTTTACATCAAACTTTGCTTTCGTCAAAGAATCCTCCATTTGCAGCAATTACAGCATTGCAGACCTTTGGCATTCTAGCTGTTAATTTGTTGAGGTAATCTGGAGAAATTGCACCCCACGCTTCTAGAAGCAGCTCCCACAATTTGGATTGGTTGGATGGGCACTTCTTGCGTACCATACGGTCAAGCTGCTCCCACAACAGCTCAATGGGGTTCAAATCTGGTGACTGCGCTGGCCACTCCATTACCGATAGAATACCAGCTGCCTGCTTCTTCTCTAAATAGTTCTTGCACAATTTGGAGGTGTGTTTTGGGTCAATGTCCTGTTGTAGGATGAAATTGGCTCCAATCAAGCGCTGTCCACTGGGTATGGCATGGCGTTGCAAAATGGAGTGATAGCCTTCCTTATTCAGAATCCCTTTTACCCTGTACAAATCTCCCACCTTACCAGCACCACTTCTTTGTGATCCAAACACCTCAAACTTGGATTCATCCATCCACAACACTTTTTTCCAGTCTTCCTCTGTCCAATGTCTGTGTTCTTTTGCCCATCTTAATCTTTTTCTTTTATTGGCCAGTCTCAGATATGGCTTTTTCTTTGCCACTCTGCCCTGAAGCCCAGAATCCCGCAGCCGCCTCTTCACTGTAGATGTTGACACTGGTGTTTTGCGGGTACTATTTAATGAAGATGCCAGTTGGGGACCTGTGAGGCGTCTGTTTCTCAAACTAGAGACTCTAATGTACTTATCTTCTTGCTCAGTTGTGCAACGCGACCTCCCACTTCTTTTTCTACTCTGGTTAGAGCCCGTTTGTGCTGTCCTCTTAAGGGATTAGTACACACCGTTGTAGGAAATCTTCAATTTCTTAGCAATTTCTCGCATGGAATAGCCTTCATTTCTAAGAACAAGAATAGACTGTCGAGTTTCAGATGAAAGTTCTCTTTTTCTGGCCATTTTGAGCGTTTAATTGACCCCACAAATGTGATGCTCCAGAAACTCAATCTGCTCAAAGGAAGGTCAGTTTTATAGCTTCTGTACCGAGCTAAACTGTTTTCAGATGTGTGAACATGATTGCACAAGGGTTTTCTAATCATCAATTAGCCTTCTGAGCCAATGAGCAAACACATTGTACCATTAGAACACTGGAGTGATAGTTGCTGGAAATGGGCCTCTATACACCTATGTAGATATTGCACCAAAAACCAGACATTTGCAGCTAGAATAGTCATTTACCACATTAGCAATGTATAGAGTGTATTTCTTTAAAGTTAAGACTAGTTTAAAGTTATCTTCATTGAAAAGTACAGTGCTTTTCCTTCAAAAACAAGGACATTTCAATGTGACCCCAAACTTTTGAACGGTATATATATATATATATATATATATATATATATATATATATATATATATATATATATATATATATATATATATATATATATATATATATATATATATAGTTAGTTATGCTCAGTAGTCCACATATGGTTCTGTAATGTAATTGCATTGCACTAAACTTAATACATTTTAATGCATATATGCAGCTGAAACAGGTAGCCTAGTGTATCCCAAATGTTTCAAAATTAACATTATAATAATTATGGCCTTTTTGGGGGGGTGTGGGGGGTGGCTTAAGCTTTATTCTTTAATGTCATTTTTTTAAAAATACATTACTTTTACTTTTATACTTTAAGTAGTTTTGAATCAAGTACTTTTTTACTTTTACTTAAAAACATGACTTGATATTTCAACTTCTACAGAAGTCTTTTAAACCCTAGTATCTATACTTCAACTTGAGTATTGAATGTGAATACTTTTGACACCTCTGCTTATAAAAGTAGTTTGCTGCATTGAATTTTGCATTTCAGATTAGTATTTGTTTTTAATGTAAAACTATGTATAATTTGTCTTCTACAGCACAAAATCCCCTATTTTCTGTGGGTCTATTGAATAAAATTTCCACAAAATACAATTAACTTAGTGGTTTTAAAGTGGCAATTTGTGAATAATAGGTAATAATAGTTGCACCATATTGGTCCACTAATATGTACATTAAGAATCTAAGTACAAACGTGAGAGAAAATGAAAAAGTTTATTATTTCTACTGCTTCTTCTTATGTGTAGTAGTTTATATACAAGTTGTTGATTAATTCCTAATTTAAATTTGTAGGAATCAAAATGCTATTAAAGAAAGTAAATCAGGAAAAAGGAAAGAAAAGAAGACACACTCTGGAGTGGAAACGAAGGAGAGGAGAGCAGCACGTCCAAAGAAACTGACAACTTCAGCTCAGGATTAGTTCCATCTCATCTGTGTAAAGACCGACAGCTGGAAGGAAGTGGTGTCCAAATCAAAACAGCAGACTTGTGTGTGTGTGTGTGTGTGTGTGTGTGTGCGTGCGTGCGTGTGTGGTCATTTTCCCTTCATCATGGCCAGCGCACATGTGCTGCACTGCTTAGCAAGTAGAGGGGGGGAAGAGGGCAGAATTTAACTGCTCCCGCTCATTTCACAGATTTTCCAGACAAATAATATCAGGTTTGTGCCCACTAGCGCCAACCCTCCGTCCGTGCTGGTCTCTCTGGCCTATAATTAAATGGCATTCATTTGATTTGTTCATTAGGTCAAGCCTCGGCTGGGTTGAAGCAAAACGGAACCCTCTTATTAGTGGTTCATGACTCCACTCTCTCCATGGTGAGCGCTGGAAGCTCTGGTGAAAAACAGCCAAGCAGAAGTGGGAAGCTGAAGCTGTCGGGAAGATTTTCCCTCTTTTTTTAAAAACACAGAGCCGACCTCTTCAAGAGGAGAGGCTGTGGGGAATAAGTACATTTTCAAAATGTCAAACATGCAACCAGAAATTATAGAATCACTTTTTGTTTGGCTGATGTAATTTATTTTTCCATGCATGTTATAATCTGACTTTTTTCCTTCCCTGCACTCTTTAAATTTTTAGGATGAATTTAATCACAGAATATTATATGCAGTTTCATTATCATGAGCACAGTGGGGAAGGATTTAAATCTGGGACTTTATGCAAGATTTTCTAGGATGTCAAAGCCTAAAATATTTCTTTAAGCTATGAAATCATAATGAGTCTATCATTTTCACTCCACCTCTGTCAAGCTCATCTCATTTCTTCTCATTTCAGTTCAGCGGGATAAAATAAGACTGAAATGTTGCCTTTGTACTTGGGATATGTATTGGCAAGAATCTGGCGACATGATATGTATCACAATACAGGGGAAACAATACGATGTATTGCGATGTATTGCGACTATATATATTGTACAACTATGCAACTATATATTGTGATTTTTAAAACTGCAGAAAAAACTGTTAGCATTCTAAACACTCCAACCTGTTTCATACATAACACATCCAGTTCTCTTACTAGATTTAGTTGATCCACTGGAACGAAGAAGGTGAAAACAGCCACAAACTACCAGTCATATTTTTAATTTTACTACAAAAATTAATCCATTCAAATTCTAAAAACTAAAATAAAAGTAAAAATCAATACATTGCTTTTGAATATCGATCCAATAGTGACATAAATATTGCGATATATAAGCGTATCAATACTGTCTTACATCTGTCTTACATTTGTTAGCTTCTTTTTTAATTATGGTATTGTAATAATGTTTATTGCAGAGTAGAGTTGAGGGAATTCCTGTTGCTCAGGTTCTCGACACACAGATACTATGAGATGCACTTTGAAGATGTTACACATATGTAAATAACTCTGCCACAGAGTCATGGCTCTGCCTTGAGCAACAGTTACAAACTGTTGCAGAATATGTTTAAGTATAGAAATAATTTATCCAGGATTGGTTAATAGTAAATGTTTGCAGCGGTTTCTGCTGCTTCTGGAAACATTCGTTTTTGGGCTAAATATCATGCATTTTCTTAGGTTATAATAAGGACAACCTTCATTGATGTATGGAGGATTGTGGGCAGCTCTTTGTGGAGGAGAGGCTACATAGACGATGGCTGAGGACGCATGGAAAGGCAGACCTCTATGAAACAACTCTATTGGTGCTTTCTCCAGCTAATGTTCACACCATTGGATAACAGGATGGATTATTCACAGCTTTAACTACACAAACAGCATGTAAATCTCCAAGTAAGAAACTGCTGTGTTTTTGTCACCATAGAAACATGTGTGAATCCAACAATGTAGGCAGGTAATAATATATTTTTGTCTAGACAACAAAGTGGTGGGTGTGCTGCAAGATATCTTGATGCTGTAAAAAATGTCTAATTTTAAAACAGAAGGACTTTTACCTCCAGTTGGCAAGAGGACCAATTGGTTACATTGGAGACTGAACGCAGACTATTGGACAGCCTTTACCACCTACCAAGGAGTTAGATTGACTCCCCCTTCCAAGTACTGTTTGATCTTCTACATCTGAGAACGACTCTACTTCATCGATATCATCCAGACAAGAGAAACACATTTTAATTTTTTTGCATATTTTAATGTATATAAAATAATAAGAAACCCCATCTTATGATTTAGTTATTTTCCAAAACATAATACAATACTACGGGGAACTGGGTGGTTGAGTTGGTACAGCAGAAGCTATAGCCCTCCACCCCGCTGTCCTTGGTTTAATTAATGGTCTCGGGCCATTTGGTGCATGTCTTCCCTTCTCTCTCCACCATCTTTCCTCTCCAGTTACTGTTTAATAAAATCCACATGTGCCAAAAAACCCTTTAAAAATTAAAAACAACCATACATCCAACCAACCATCCACCTAGTTATGCAACCAGCCACCCATCATCTTCCACTTATAAGGTCACGGGGAAAAGGGAAAGGAGGGAAATCCAGGTGCCCCTTTCCCAAGCAACACTCTAGTTCATTATGGGGAATCCAAAGGCAAGGCAAGGCAAGGCAAATGTATTTGTATAGCACAATTTCAGCAACAAGGCAATTGAAGGTACTTTGGATGAATACTGGATAAAATAAAAGCAGCAATAAAACAAAAACTAATACAACATCAGAAACATAGAGAACAATAAAACATACCGCCAATCAGGTAAACAGATGGGGTTTAGCCTTGATTTAAAGGGACTCAGTGTTTCAGGAGCTTTGCAGTGGTTTGGGAGTTTGTTCTGGGGGGGTTGGTATAATGACAACAGATTTTCAACATACTTTGGTGCTGAGCCATTCAGTGATTTATAAATTAGTAAAATTATTTTGAAGACTATTTTCTGAGCTACAGGGAGCCAGTGTAAGGACTTTAGAACTGGGTCTAGTAAGGCAACTTTTCTAGATCAGCTGCAGACCTTTGAGGACTCTGTTGCAGTAATTAATTCGACAAAATATAAAACGCATGGATGAGTTTTTTGAGGTCCTTTTATCCTAGAAATATTCTTTAGATGAGTGCATAGGTATACCTCCCCCATACTTAAAAATTGCCAACGCCAAACTAGCCAGCCAGTTTGAATTGTGTTATGCTGGTCCAAACTTGTCTTTCTACGAGTCCCCAGACTCTGCCTTCAGGACAGAGGACATGGTGACCAGATTGAAGAAATCCACAGTGTTTTTTCTGCTTGCAGAAAACATCCTCAACCACTACTATGTGGGAGAAAGAAATCTAGAGGTGATTAAAAAGGCAAAATAATAAACTATACATTTTTCTTTGTTGTAGCAATGCTGCTTGGAAGAAAATCTCCTGCAGTTGAAAAGCCTGTTAATTTCCCTTCAATTGTGTCACATTTGTAGGTAAAATGAATTTGTGGGTTGAACAGCAAAGTTGTGCATGCGAGTTCTGCCCATAAAGAGCAAAAAATAAAACAAATGAATTCTTGTTTTTTTATTTACCTAACAGAAAATATTTGGGAGGAGTTTGACATGCCACACTTTTAATATTTTCTATATTTTTAGTCAAATACGGTGTCTCCTTCTTTTATACAGAAAATTTTTGCCAATTTCTAGCTATCATCATTGCCTTCGAAGTGTTGCATTTAGCCTAAAATGCTAAATGTAAAATATTAAAGGTACAGTGTCTAGTATTTTGACATACATAAAGTGTGGTTGCCCCTCCACAGTCATGCGCCATCTTGAAATACGGTAGCTGTTTAGGGACATACAAGATGTAATGCTCCGCGTTTCACGTCCTCTCTTGAAAACATCAATCTTTTAGAAGTAGTAGAGTTTTTCCTTTTCGCTCTAAACGTTGTGTGGGAGATGGTGCCGTTTCTCTCCATGGCAACCTGGCTGATTTGGGGAAATTCTGCTCCTTCCTCCTGGGTAGTATGTCCTGATTCAATTGCATATGACACCTGCCTCTTTTCGTTGTATCTGTGACCTCTGCCTGTCTTAACGGACACTAAATAATCGTAAGATATCCGAGTCCGTTTACAGAGGGGGTCAAAAATACTACAGACTCCACTACCTTGTATATATCCAAAATGGCAAATAATCAAATAAACCTCCTCAAATATATCAACTAAAATAAACAAAACAAGATAGTTTGCTTGTTACATTAGCTTGGAGTCAAGAAGAATGGACCTGATCGCTGGATTGAAAACTGGAAGTTGTTGATTACTTTTTTTCCATACTGTACCTTTAACCTTACATGGTGAGGATGACAGCAATACTGTAGCTCTCACCTTGACCTCATTGAACAATTATCTGATTACAGTATGTGTATGGCCACTGGAAAATGTTTAAAGAAAGAATTATGAGGTAAAACTGCATCATATACAAACTAAATGAAATTGGTAGGGGCTGATAAGTTCATCACTGAAAGGATGTTTCAATGGTAAAACATTAGGCCACATTTTTAAATATATAGTTTTAAAATATTTCAGCATTTGAAACATGTACAGTATAACAGGATCTAATTGACTTATTTCATAGCACATCGCTGTTCTTATGACAGGTATAAATATCAATGACAGAGTTGTGACTCTTATCCAAACATGAACCTTGGAACATGAAACCAAATATCTTACTCAACAACATTCACCTGAGCGAGCATTTCCCCTAAATTTGGTGAGCTGTGTCAGTGGTCCTCATCCAGGCTGTCCAAATTAATTCAGCGCTTTAAATCCAAGTAAAGTTTTTGTTTGCTGCCCTCAACATGTTATTACCTGGCCCCAATTCTGCTGAATAATATATTCCTCAATTGAGCGAGGCACAGGGAGATCATAAAGTAACTCTTGTGTCTTTGCACTTGTTGCTGCTGTCTTTGTTTAATATCACTGCACCATGTCCTGACTTTCCATAATATATCTGATGGGCCATTATGGCTCTCGAACTACTTCCCAAGAAGGATCAGAGGTGTAACAGGGGGGAGTCAACTTCGACCCCCTATTCCATGATAATACCTTTTAGAAGGCATTAAAACGTGTTTAGAACGAGGACTAAATGTAAAAGGGGAGGTGACTTCAGTAGCTAAATGCACTATTAAAGCAAATACTTTACACCTGAAGGGCCATAACTACTTGTTACCTACTTTATAAAGAAAAGTTGGGAGTAGAGATGCACCAAGAAATCATCTTGTGACTGGAAACATACTATTTTCAGCTTGATTGGCCCTGACCTGTGAACGGCCTGTTCAAAACTCAAAACAAAAAGATTTTTTTCAATCAGGGGAGAACAAGGTGGGTTGTCACACTTTTCTGCTTTCATTTAACTTTCAAAACAATGCTAAGCTTAGTCAATCCCATTTTATTGTGCAATGGAAGCCTAAAGTGTCTATGCCGAATAATCTTATCATTCGCAAGAGAAGTTCATTCGAAAGCTACGCATCGCCAAGTCCAACTTGTGCATTTGTGAAAACCAACTCCATTGTGGGGATATTTCTAAATGCTTTTTAAACATCACTGACCAATATACTTTGATCTCCTGTAAAAAATACTTTGGATTGTCTTGAGTATGAATGGTGTTCTGTAAATAAACCTGCCTTGCCTTGAGTTTACAACAAATGTTTACCACAAACCTCTGAGGCCTTTACAGAACAGCTGTATTTATGCTGAGATTTAATTACAAGCATTTGGACTCGGTTTACTTATTAAATCACCTTTAAAAGGCAAATGGTTGCACTGGATATTATTTAGAGGCATCAGTAGGAAACTAAACATAAATGCACACATGCAAAAAAAAATTTAAATTATGCACCACTTAAAAAAAAAAGTTTTTTTGTGGCCATAGTGGCCTATATTTGAAAGTGGACAGTAAATAGAAGGGGGAGAAGACATGTGGTAAAGGTCCACTAGGACGGGACTCGAACCCGGGACGACTGCGTCGAGGACTTCTGTACACGCGGTACTGACACTAACCACTAAGCTACATGATGCCCCAAGTAATGCACCACTTTGTGTAAAATCCAAATGGAATACACTGAAATTGGTAATGGTAATATTACAACATGTAGAAAAAGTTCAAGAGGTATTGATACTTTTCAGGGATACATTTTTTACTTGTTTAAAAATGTGGATGGGCTGTGATTAATGATATTTTAAAAAATCCTGCTGTTATTTAAATATGCTGGGACAAGAAATGATTTAACAGTTCTTCTGACAGGCTTTATACCTCAGAGGGTTTCTCCCACATAAAAAGAACACTGGCAACTGCAGCAAAAACCAAGGCTTGTCAAATCAAACATACAGTATAATCCTTTTTTCTTTATATCAGGGGTGTCCGAAGTGTGGTGCGTTGCATGATTTTGTGTGGCTTTTGAACCCAATTCAAGAATTGTACAAATATGGCGCACCAGCACAAGTAGATGCACGTAGACGTATTAATGTTGTATAAAACACATTTTTTGATTTCATTTTCATTTTGTTGTCAATAGAACCAAAAAAATCCATAGACTTTTATGCAAAAGCAGATTTGAGCGCACCCATTGATTAAGCTTGGTTAAACACAGCAAGTACTTTAGAGAGGGAGCGCCCCATGTCCTGTTCTTGTTGTTGTGCACAAACTAAAGAAACGCTTTTTAAACCAAAATACAAAAACAAAAAAGGATCTACAATGATTAATCAATCTTTCGATAAAAACTAGACTACTTTGTACAATTAAAATATAAAACAGTAAATTTATTTTAGCATTTTTAGAAAAAAACATCTTGTGGCCTCCAAGTGCTTGACTATTTTGGCCGTGATGGCAAAACGTTTGGACTCTACGGGTTTATATTCAACATACATAAAAAATAAAATCCAGCTGCATCACTTGGCAGACCAAGAAACCAATGCTGTATGCACTGTCAGGGTGTCAGCATCCACTCCCTGTACAATTACTGTATATGGTGCTGCTGTAATTAAAGTCCCCTTTCAACGCTCCACACACTCTGACCTTTTCCAGTGCAAACAGTCATTGTCTCCGTTAAATCCAGGGCCCCTCTTCAGGGATGTAAATTGATATTTTATGGTGGTAAAACAGAAATTGATCCAGATGATGGCATTCATTGAAAAAACATGTTGGAACCTCATCTGAAAACAGAAGACCTGATGGTGTTTCACCCTCCTTATTAGTGGGTTTCATTTGCAGCTCTGGCAAGAAGATTTGAGGAGCCAGAAAGCCCCCTGATAAGCACCATTATAGCCCATAATCAGAAGCTATGAAGATGATGGTGATGTTTCCCCTGGCGCTGCACTGCCAGGTTTTTATTCCATGTCCCTTGAAACTCCCCTGTCAATGCTCAAGTCAGGGACTGAGACTGATAGCGGGGAGGGCTGTTTGTTTAACTTGTCACTGGAACAGCAGCGTTGAGAGGGAGGGACCAGATGGAGGGGCAGAACACACTGGGATTTAGTCTAGAAGGAGCGCAGTCCTCTTGATCACTCATGTGAACCTTAAAGACACTTGAGGCAAACCAAAGAATTACAAAGCGCAGCACTCACAGCAAACTAATGCTGAATCCCCCCACCACAGATAAATGGCTCATTTTTACATCACTCAAAATGCTAAAGTGCAAGAGTCTTCAACAGCAGCAATCCTTTTGTACTTCAAAATGAATAAAGTGCAGGAAGAGAAGCTTGGTCAAACGCCACAGATTTTCCATCCAACACGGGCTGAATGTGAGCCGACACAGAAGTGTGCGCCCCTTGTCTATGAAACGGCACTCTATTTTGTTCCATTTAAGCTTTTTATATTCAGTAAGAAGGAGAGGCACAAAGGGGCCTAAAGCTGTCTTGGGTCATTTAACCACACATTTTCTTTCTTCTCTCAGAATGTGTTTTCTGGCAGTCAAAGCACAAAGAGGTGACAGATTAGACGGAGAGTTCCTTTACAGGCTGGCTGTGGGCTTCAGGAGGGTGGGCCTGCTCGCTCGTGCTCGGGGCGGCAGCGCCACGCCTGTCACTGCTTGATGGGCCTGCGCAGAAGTGCAGTCACAGGGAGGTATGATTGATGATATTATGTACTCGTGCAGGATCCGAATGCCAGCACACTCCTGAGATTTAATCCCTGTTTCTTCATTAAACATCCAGGCACGGCAGATGGACTGCACAACATCCAGGCTTGCTTTCACTGAGGCCGAAGCCAGACCAACATTACTAATTGATTCTCAGAGACAACTCATACAGAATATAGTTTAATATATAGATAATGTATATATAATTGTCCCCCCGTTGGTTTATTTTGATTTAGTCGCTTTCTCATACTTAAATGTTTCTCAACAAATAATTTTTAAACTCAAAGATAACATGACTACATGCAATATATGGTTTTCAATGTAAAAAAAATGCAATCTAGACCAACCTGGCACTATGTGAAAATATAACTGCCCCCACTTGTTAGATCATTAAAGGAGTCATGACCTGTAAATTTCCCTTTTCCATGAGAAAAAATCAATGTTATGATTGCCAAACGGTTATACAATGCCCGGGAAGCCGATATTTAAAAGTGAAGCGTTTGTTTACCCCTGGGTTCGTCAACCAGCCCACGTGCACGCGCACTCAAATATGTGCTTTTAATTTCTGGCCAACTTGACGTCAAGTTGGCGCAGGATATACCATATATAGCATCGCAGATCTACCTATGCTGCAGGAAGCGCGCCCTCCCTCTCTCCCTCGCTCCTCTCCCCCTCATATTCTTGAATTGCGCTGCTCTGAATGGCTGCATGTTGGAGTGGCTCTGTTGGCTACATATTAAGTTTTGTTTTTTTGTACATTGGTTCCTCTTATTTCTTAAAGAAGATTGCATTTTTTTCTACCTGTATACTTTCTAGTTTTTGGTGCTGTGAAGCTGGAAGGATTTTTGCTGTAAATTTTCCCCTTTTTGACAATTTGTTATGATGCGTAACCATGGCAACAATGGGGTTTACAGCCGGGAGCAGCTGATTAACATCGCAAAAGCTGAAATAATACCTCAACTGAAACCACAAATCCCTGATGAGTTGATAAGGAGGAGACGTGGATGCAGAGCAGGAGCGAAAAGGAGACAGAGAAAGAGGAAGTTCAAGCCATCTCTTCCATCGATCATAATGGGCAACGTAAGATCACTGGCTAACAAGATGGATGAACTCCAAGCCCTTACAAGGACTCAGCCAGAGTACCGTGAATGCAGTGTTATGTGTTTTACAGAGACGTGGCTGCTGGATCATATCCCCGACTCCAACGTCTGTCTGCCAGGCTTCCTGACTGTACGAGCAGACAGAGATCTGAAGATGAGCAGAAAAAGTAAAGGAGGTGGAGTAGCAGTGCTTGTAAACAGCAGATGGTGTCATCCAGGACATGTTACTGTGAAGTGTCGTCTCTGCAGCCCAGATCTCGAACTCTTGGCAGTGAGTTTTCGGCCATATTATTTACCAAGAGAGTTCACCAGTGTAATTTTGGCAGTTGTTTACATTCCACCTTCAGCCGATTTTAAGTTTCTTCACGCAATGATGCATGAAGAAGACATATTCGTGTCAGCCTTTTATTTTAATCAGCTAAATCAGCTAAAACCATTTCTGCCAGAAATGTAGTGCAAACGTGAGTTGTTCTGTTGTTGACTGCCAGAATCAACATGGAAATATGTTTTCTATTTTTTTACGCCGGGATCCTTTATGAATTTGGGACAATATCAGGCGAAGTTGGCATCGAAGCTCCGTTTGGAAAAAGGGGCCATTCCAACAATCAGAGACTTGCCTGCAATTGAAACGGTAAGGCTGTGTTTTTATTGCTCTGCTGTGTGTAACAAACAGCAGCTAACTGCTAATGTGGCTATTGTATGCTAGCGGGAGTAGTAGATATGGGTTAAGCGTTACCTGCGATGTCAAGCCCCCTCCTTCCTGCCACCAATCAACGCGCCCCTCATTTGCATTATTACAATGCCCATCCACGACAGCCAAAGTATCGCATCAGATCTCGCGAGACAATAATGCCTTCAGAAATAAGGGTCAGAGGAGCTCTGTGTTTATTTTTTAAACTTTTCTTCAACTTTTCTTTTTTAGAAGGGCCTGAAAGACTATAATAGAGCGTGGGTATCCAAGATAATACTAGGTTATGACTCCTTTAATTAACTGTAATTAATCACATTTTTGGGGTGCGAGTCTGTTAAATTTGCTACACCCATGCCTGATTACTTCCTAACCTATAGAATGATGAACTTGCTTGAACAGGACTTATCTGAAAACATGAAGTAGGCTAAAATATCTCAAACAGCAACATCTCCATTCCTGATTAAAGAAATTCAAAAATAGCTCAGAAACAAAGTCACTGGCTTTTTTTCCTGGAAAGGGTCATTTCTAAGGTTTTGGGACTCTAGTGAAGCAAAGTGAGAGCCATTATCCACAATTGTGAACCTTCCCAAGACTGGCTGGCCAACCAAAATTACTCCAAGAGTGCATCAATGAGTCATTCAGGAGGTCAAAAGAACCCAGGACATCTAAACTACTGCAGGCCTCAGTTAAGGTATGTGTTCACAATATAAAGAAACTAGGCAAAAATTACTTTTAGTAGCAAAGTTTCAACTTTACTATGCTGACCAAAAAAAGACACAGAGGCCCCTCTTATATTTGTCAAAAATAAATCTTGAAGAGGCCCCATGACTTTTTGAAAATATTCTGTTCACTGACAAAAGTAGAAGTGGAACTTTTTGGAAGATGTGTGTGGCATTAATACAACATAGCCTTTCTAGAAATGAATGTCATACCAAGTCATATTACAGTTAAAAATGGTGGTAGTGTTACTGTCTGGGGTAGCTTTGCTGCTTTAGGCACTGGAAGTCTTGCTGTAATTCACAAAACCATAAATTCAGCCTTCAACAAGAACAACTTTGAAGGATAATGTTAGTTTGTGACTATATGCTCAGCAAACTTGCAATGCAGGACAATGATCCAAAGCACCACACACACACACACACGCAGACGCATACATGCACACAGACACACACACAAAACTTAGTCTGGGCCAAGTGGTGTGACAAAGTCTGGACTTACATCTTATTGAGATGATTTGGCATGACCTTAAACATGCTGTTCATGATTTTAAAAAACTGTTGAATGTGGCTAAAATTAAAACAAGTAGTTATCACAAATGTGTGATGGCAGTCGTTGCTACCTCGGGTTGAATACCAGTCTAAAGGTTTTTCTTTTTCACATAGTGTCTGGTTGTTTAGGAAAGCATTTTTCCAACTTTTATAAAAGTATCATTTGAATACTGTTTTTGCATTTATTCAGATTATCTTTTTCTTTCGTTAAAATTTGGATTAGCTCAAACATTTAAATGAGACCCAAAAAAAAGCCAAAACAGAAGAATGCTGAAAGGGGACAAATAGTTCACAGCACTGTACAAATCATCCAAAAAAGCATTGATTATAATTATGTGAAAAGATACCATGCAAAAACAACTGCTTTAATCATCACATGTGTTAAAAAATATTTACTGCAATAAAAATAAAAAGTCACAATGACAATTAGGAAAAAAATCAAAAGGAAAATGATTTTGGTTGGTTCTCTTGTGCAACAATGACCCCTAGTGTTGATAAAAGAAAGTTCATTTGAAATGCATCTGTCGGCACAAATGCCAATACCACAGATGTGTTAATCCCTTTGCCTCATGTTAGAGCGTAAAACATGAGGGTCAAGGTATACATTGACAGCAAGGCTGATAATCCAAACTTGTGAAGGAGGGTTGAAGCTGTCAGGCACTAAAGCCGAGAAAAAGCACAGCTACACAGCGTAGATTAAGTCAACCATCCCCCAGTCAGACCACAAAGGCTTCTTTGTACTTGGACGGCATATAAAAAAGGAGTAGAATTGTTTTGGCTGGAATTTTCAATTACAGTTTGTTCTCACTGCAAAAGTGGGTCATTAAATCTCACTTAAATATTCTAGATACATTTGATTTTAACGCACAAGTTCACAACCAAAAAATAAAAGAAATCAGAAATGTTTGGATTGGTGTTCACAAAATGTTTCAATTAACTCAACGTGACACCGTTTCAACACCTAATCTGGGGATACATAACCCCAGATTAAAGAGGAGGTGGCTCCTGATGCAGCACCGGTAGCGCCAAATTGTCATCGATAGCACTCCACCACATTGCCATCAATCTCTCTTTTGAAAGACAAAAGTATCCCTCCATGCTAAATCATGAAATCAATGCATTTCTATCACTGAGAGGGATCGGTGCTCCAGTGATCTCTGTGGGTGAGTAATGTGAAATCCATCGCAGGTTAGTGCTCGTGGCCCGGACATGATCAAAGACAAGAGCCCAGAAAACTTTGTATTGATCAGCTGTCACAGAGCGGCAGCTGAAGAGTGGAAATGTGATAGGAATTTGAAACACTGGCGACTGAAAACAAATAGACTTGATCTTATGAGAAAAACAAATGTATTCAGTATTCAGTTATAGCACAATACTGATTCACTGTACCTGTGGAGCTACGATTATCATTATTTCAGTTTTCAGAAGTGACACCATCATCAGCTACTAGGGCTGGGTGATAAATCGATTTTATCGATTAATTTGAATTTGCCGTTTAAGAAGATTTATTTTTGGGAAAATCGAGATTTAACCCCACCCCACCCCCCACTGCTCTCTTCGGCTTCCGTGGTTTGGAGCAAGGTCAGTCACTCCGTCTCTCGCAACGTGTAGACGTCAAAATGGCAACTGGCAAAGAGGAGCTTATTCCCAACAAAGGGACAGTTTCTTCAGTTACATGGAACTGGTTCGGTTTTGTGACTTCAGACTTGGAGCAACAAACAGCACGCTGCAAAATCTGTTTGAAGGCTGTTGCTACCAAAGGTGGGAGTACGACGAATTTGTTTCAACACCTGAAACAGAGGCACTCCGTCGAGTGGGATAAGTGCTGCTCTCTACGAGATGTTCAAGCAAGCAGCAGCTCAAAAAACACCGCCAAAAGACAAGCCACCATAGGGGAATCATTTTCACACTGTGTCCCTTATGATAAGACAGGTGTCCAGTGGAAACCAACCACAGATGCCATCACAATTTATATTGCCAAAGATATGGTGCCTGTTTATACAGTGGAAAAGTCTGGCTTTATTTACCTACTGAAAACTTTGGACGCCAGGTATGTGCAACCAACTTTGCACACAACTTTGAATTCAGGTAGATTCCCAAAGGAGATATTAAATAGGAGTTTCAAAAAAAAATTTATTCTGTCATTTGTTATTTCTGTTTAAGAAAGTAAAGGGAGAAAGAAAAAAATCGATTAAAATCGGAAATCGGATTTGGTGTGAAAAAATCTGAGATTTTATTTCTAGGCAATATCGCCCAGCCCTATCAGCTACTCTTACAAAGTATGACCTCATATTATACTTATAAAATCAGGTTATCCAGCTGAGTCATAGGAAAGCCTCAGGATAGCGTCTCTGCTTTTTACAGATAATGTGGTCCTATTGGCTTCATCGGAACGTTAACTACAGCTTTCGCCGGAGCGGTTCGCGGCCAAGTGTGAAGCGGCCACCTCCAAATCTGAGACCATGATCTTGAGCTGCAAAAGGGTAGAGGGCCTTCTCTGGGTTGGGGATGAGGTCGTTCCCCAAGTGGAGGAGTTTAAGTATCAGGGGGTCTTGTTTACGAATGAGGAAAAAATGGAGCAAGAGATTCAGAGGCGGATTGGTAGGGTGTCTGCAGTTAGCAGTACAGGTCTGTCGTGGTGAAGAGAGAGCTGAGCCGAAAAGCGAAGCTCTCCATTTGCAGGTGGGTCTACCTTTCTACCCTCATCTATGGTCACGAGCTCTGGGTAGTGACTGAAAGAACGAGATCACGGATACAAGACCCATTACGCATTGGAGGGACTATGTTTCTCGGCTGGCCTGGGAACGCATTGGGATTCTCCCTGAGGAGCTGGACTAAGTGGCTGGGAAGAGGGAAGCCTGGTCTCTTTGCTTAAGCTGCTGCCCCCACGACCTGACCCCGGATAAGTGGAAGACAATGGATGGATGGATGGTAATAGGGAAGCTCAAATTTTTAATGATATGAAGGTCAAAGCTCTAACTTACATAGATTTACATAGATTTATATTTCTGGACACAGATGTCGTAATTAGACATCAGCCAGGAAATAAATGTTAATAGATAGAGGTGTAATAGTACATGTAGTCATACTGAACCTTATGGTCCATAACATAACTCATAGGTATTCTCATTTGGAAAAGGGTGCACATGGTTTTTATTGGATTTATTGGAAAGCACCCCACACCAAACTGATGCAAGAATGAATGGTAATAAGGAAATGTAGGTGATGGAACTCAGCTAAACCTCCATCCATCCATTGTTTATACCATTTATTCTTGCTGGGTCGTGGGGAATAATGAGCAGGGAGAACATGTAAATTCCATGCAGAAAGATCCCGGCATTCAAACCCAGGACCTTGTTGCTACAAGGCGAGAGTGCTACCAACTGTGCCACTGTGCAGCCCATTTTGTCAACTTAAATCAACTGGTCTGTCTTTAATAACCAGAGGACAATTAAACGGTCATAGCTGTGGTGCGGGGGGAGGGGATGGAAACATGGAAAGCCAAATCATTACATAAAAGTATAGTCATACAGTTAACCATTATATAATAGGCTGTTTCTGTATTTACTCTAAATCCTTTAAATATGGGGTAATTTTGCACGCTGTTGCAGAGCTTGCCATGCAATATTTGCAGCTCCTATGACTTTAAATACTCCACAAGGCATCAGCAGTTTTTAACAAGTGACACCCAGTGTTAAAAGATTGTAACGTCAGGTGAGTAAGTGTTTAACATTCATGGATGAAGGTTATGTGCATTCGGCTTTCATTTAGAAGCACACATTTTCAAGTTACAAACTGAAATGAAAATTAGACAAAAAGTTTTTTTTAAATCTGATTGACAATCTCAGCTCTAAAATCCAATATGGCTTCTACCTGTTTGGAACATAGAGCTAGCTGTAGTAATAAAGTACTTGTTTGTACTCTTGGCAGTTTGGATGTTATTAAATAATTTTCACACATAGTAATGGTAGTGGAGATGTTCCATTATTGTTTAAATACATAAAACCGAAATATACTGTTATGAACTAGCTTTGCTAGTTAGCTTGTCACTGAGCACAACAGTTAGCATGTCCCACTGGTTTGATGAGCAAATGGACCACAGTTTGGTTGGCTTTGGTTTCATCATCTGATCCATGTTCCGACTCCAGAGGAAAATAATCATGACTAAAACTTGTTCTTGGTTTTCTCTGCTTTTGGTCATACTGGGAGTCCCCAGATTGTTATCCACACTTCTTTTGTGTAGTTTGTATTTAAAGCAATTATTTTTCTTTTGTAGTTTATCTTTGTATTCAGCTTGTGAATCATTGATAGAAAGTAGAATTTCTCCTGGGTACTACTGAAAGCTACTTGGGTACCAACAGTGTTACTCGTAGCACAGTGTACACAACTATAGGACTTTTGGATTCTGTTTCACTTAAACTGCATGATAATTTCAGAGGGTTTTTAATTTTAAAAATAATTTACTCTCGTATAAATCCTTCCTTGCAGTTAGACATTGCTTACTGTGGTTAATTTATAGCTTCCTGTTAAAAATCCAAAAGAACCCTAGTATTTGGTATTTGCATTTTTTTCTTTTTGCTGTTGTACCACACTTGTACTTAACCATGACCCAAAACCTGGGGTGACCATCATGTGGGTGCAACATTACACCCCTACTAATATATTATGTAGGAAAAAAACAGATATTCAGCTTTTTTTTATTAAACAAACCCTTACCTTTGGCCACTTGGGATTTAGCCCACATGCTTTTTCAGCATCCCCCAGAGCTGCTTGGTGTTGGCCCAGTTTGAGGAACGCTGCTGAACGGTTACTGTACAGGATGCAGTTCTGTGGGTCGGCCTGCAAAGCATCGCCGTACAAACGCACGGCCTCCTGAAAGTCGCCTCTCTGACACGCCTCATTGCTCTGCCGCACTTTCTCCATGAACTCGGCCTTGCTTAGTGCACATCTCGATCCGTCGTCCATGGCAACGCACCGAATAGGCCTGTCTGATGTCCGACAGCCAAAGACGGAAAACTGGAGAGATAGGCAAAGAAACATACAAAGTTGATTAGAAAAAATGTCAACAAATAAAGCATAAAACAGGATTTTGTTTTTTAGTCACAGGAACGCAGGTGAAAATTTTGTTAACGAAGGCTGTGCTCCAACAAGCATCCTGGTAAACCACAACAGCCAGCCAGCATGAGCAGAACTGAGATGCCAAATAAATCTGCACCCAGATATTCCTGTGATGTGCTTTGGCTGCTATGATGTGCTAAAATGCCTGCTGTCCACTGACACAAAAAAAGCAGCTGAACTGCGAGGGAATGTTAATGAAATATGGTGTCAATGAGCGTCGCACAAATCAAGCCACATTCAACCCTTCTTCTTTCCACACTTGCATCAAAAGCAGATCTTTTGTTTAACAAAATTTGAATACTGATACCCAATTCTAGATCCAAACATGATTGTTATTTATCCCATCTGTTACCTTCCTCTTATAAAGACCATTGCCAGCTGTAAAACCTAAAATAAAACAAAAACTGTGGTTTATTCATGTTTTACGATTAAATAGGTTCCAAAATTTTAAAGTTGGTGACTAAAACATGAAGATTCTGATTTTTTTAATCTAAATATTAGTCTATTTGTTTCTAGGGCTGTCCTACTCATCAATTTAATACAGCCTTCAAACTAGTCAAAAATTAATTGAACTATAAAGTATTTCTATCTTTGTTGGTAAGAAACAGATTTGTTCTTTTACATTTGGGATCAATAATAAAAACATGTAAAATCCCTAAAAATAAAGCTATAATTAGAATGAATCTGAAGTAGCATAATCTCACACTGAACAGATGTCCTTGTATTTCAAAGAGTTCATGAAACCATGCACCTCAGCAAGGTTCCCAGAACGTTTGGAAAAGGAACAGACCCACACCATCACAAACCTTCCACTGTACTGCAGAGGGCGTAAGGTGCCAAATATTCACCCTGTATGAACTTCTAAGGATTTCCTAATGGCATGTTCTCTTGTCTTTCCTTTTTGAGGAGTTGCAAACAGAAAAGCACCTTTGTCATGTCATATTTACAGCGGGGCAAAAAAGTATTTGGCAGCATCAGATTGTGCAAGTTGTCCCACTTAAAAAGATGAGAGGTCTTTAATGTTCATCCTAGGTACCCTGTGAGAGACTGAATGTAAAAAAAAAATCCAGGAAATCACATTGTATGATTTTTAAAGAATGTATCTATATAATGGTGCATAAAGTATTACATCAATAACAAAAGTTCACCTCAAAACCTTGTAATGTAACCTTGGTTGGTAAAGACAGAGGTCAAAGGTTTCCTGTAGGTCTTGACCAGGTTTGCACACACTGTAGCTGGTATTTTGGCCCATTCTTCCATCCAGATCTTCTCTAGAGGTGTGATGTTTTGGGGCTGTTGTTGGGCAACACAGACTTTTAACTCCCTCTACAAAATCTCTATTGGATTGGGGTCTAGAGACTGGCAAGGGAACTCCAAAACCCTAAATGCTTTTAACGTAGCCACTCCTTCGTTGACAGGCTGTTGTGTTTTGGATCATTGTCATGCTGGAAGATCCAGCCACGTTTCATCTTCAATGCTCTCACTGATGGAAGGAGGTTTTTGCCCAAAATCTCACCATACATGGCCCCATTCATCCTTTGCTTATGACGGATCAGTCATCCTGTCCCCTTTGCAGAAAAGCAGCCCCAAAGTACAATGTTTCCACCCACATGCTTCACAGTGGGTATGGTGTTCTTGAGATGCAACTCAACATTTTTTCCCTCCAAACATGGTGAGTGGTGTTTATACCAAAGAGTTCTAATTTGGTCTCATCTGACCACATAACATTCTCCCAGTCCTCCTCCGGATCATCCATATGGTCTCTGGCAAACTGTAGACAGGCCTGAACTTCTGAAGGCTTAAGCAGGGGGACCTTTTGAGAGCTGCAGGATTTTAATCCATACAGACCCAGCTCTTTTCAGGTCACTGGCCAGTTCGCCCCATGTAGTTCTAGTTTCCTCACTGTTCTCAAGATCATGTGTACCCCATGAAGTAAGCTCTTATATTGAGCCACAGGTCAAGGGAGATCATGATTGAGCTTGTATTTATTCTATTTTTTAATGATAGCTCAAACAGTTGAAGTCTTCTCACCAAGCTGCTTGCCTATTTTAAATTGGCTCAACACAATCTTGTGCAGGTGTACAATCTTGTCCCTGGTGTCCTTAGACAGCTCTCTGGTCTTGGCCATGGTAGAGGTTGGAGTCTGAATGTTTGAAGGTGTGAACAGGTGTCTTTTATACAGATAACAAGTTCAAACAAGTGCCATTCATATAGGTAACGAGAGGAGGATAGAAGAGCTTCTTAAAAAAGAGCAGGTCTGTGAGGGCCAGAATTCTTGCTTGGTTGTAGGTGCTAAATACTTATCGTCTGCAGCAATATACAAATTAATTCTTAAAAATTATACAATATGAGTTCCTGGATTTTTATAAAAAACAGTCTGTCTCTCACAGTTGAAGTGTACCTATGATGAAAATTACAGACCTCTCTCATCTTTTTAAGTGAGACACCTTGCACAATTGTGTGCGCCAAAAACTGTTTTGCCTCCATGTAGTACTGTATCGAAACATATTAAGATGGTTTAGTGAATGGAAAAAGTGTAGTAGAAAAAGGTGGACAAATAACATTGATGACAGCACCCTTTAGATGACTGAAGCAAAGCCCATTCAGGAGTTTGCTTGATCCAGCAAGTCATGCAAAAGAAGCTCTGTGAGAGATCATAAGACTGCAATAAAATATATATATATTCTTAAAGCTTTTCATACATCTTTACCAGAGGCGTCAATACATGAGGAGGGCACTGTCAACTTTTATCACAATAATATTTTTGTGAAAATAATTCCTTGACTTCCTAAATCTGCAGCTCAGTTCAAAGTGCTTCTGCTGCTCACATCTGTTAAAACTGTATTTATGTGGATCCAGCTGTTTAAACAAGCATCAGAAGAGTAAAAGTGAACCCAATAAAGACAAAGATGATTTTTCTCTCTCAACAGTCCTCCCTGGCTTAACTCGAGTCCTCCTGTATTGTTACATTTCATTTATCCCTGTTGCCTCAGTTACTATCCGAACAGGAGGAGCAGTTAAACTGACTCAAGACCTTTAGTAACTGCACCCAACCAGTAATTACTGACTGATTATACAATGTAGGTTAGACTTGTTAACATTAAACCATTTGTTAAGAGTTACTAAGTTCAGAAATCCATCTTCGGTCTCTCATTTCTGTCGCCAGCGTCCACTGCACCTCTTTCTCACCACACCTCCTCCAGCTGAATTGTGGGATAGGGCAGGCTTGGTAATTACTTCCAGAGGCCCGCAGAGAGAGAGAGAGAGAGAGAGAGAGAGAGAGAGAGAGAGAGAGAGAGAGAGAGAGAGAGAGAGAACGAGAGAGAGAGAGAAAGAGAAAGAGGACCAAACTGAAAGGAAAGGTCTGTGGATCAAGTAAGTTCAACATCAAGCAAAGTTACAATACAGCATCTGTGCTAATTGAAGAGGAGCTCACTCATCTCTGTGCATGTTGAATGTTGGTAAAAACTTTAAAAGAGCTGCAGGTAACATGAAGCTCTGTGCTGTATCAATGCTAGATTTCAAAGCATGATTCCCATAGAGATGCAAACACACAAACACAGTGGGTGAGAGTGAAATCCACTCTAGTCGTCACCCATGCCAACGTGCACCCAATGGAGAAGGATCTATAATGGATGAGTGGTCCCATGCAGCTTTCTCTCATCGCTTTCCCAGGAATCTGCAGCAGCATACTGGGGGCTGCCTTCTGTATGTGGGCAGCATAGCAGGAAGGGTGGAGATGGGAGAGATAATGAGAGCCTGCACCAACACAAGGGGACAAACACTTCCAACGTGATCACACTGGAGATCCACTCAGTGCCACTCAGACTGAATTTAGCAGATTGACAGCTCAGTTTGAGTGATTAAGAGGGGACTAACTTTTTGCTACAGACTATATAAACAATGCATGCTTCTAAAACAATAATGATAAGTGTTTTGCATGATTTATCTCTTAAATAAAATCCCGTTCATGCTTTTTAGTGTCTGTTCCAGCAGTCTCCAGACGTCCACTCAGGACGCACGGCTGGAAAATCGATCGATTTTACGAGGTCATTTGGAATTTTCTCCCCAGGACGCGGGGCAAAAAATATAAATGGAGAGTAATAGAAGGGACAAAAAGGAAACGCGCAAAGCTATTGTTCTGAAAAGCTATTTACCTTTTCTTTCAGAGTCGCTTGCTTCTCCATCCTGGCTGACTGCGTGTGTTTGTATAACGGCTTATCGGTCTCATCCCATCCCAATCTCTGCAGATTTAATGTCGAGCTTTTTAATTCATCAAGAAGTGCTCCAAAGTTTGCCTAAATAAAGTCCTCTTTGCTTGGTAGAAGAAGGTCGACGAGCGCTAGAGGAAGTCCCCGAAAAGTTTAGCCGTATACGCTGTTTTAAGGAGAAACTTTCCTCAAGGAAAGTGCGCCATGTTGTCAAATCTTTTTCTTTTTTCTTTTTTTTTCCTTTTTTCTCCTTCCTTTTCTCCCCCTGTTGCCATAGCGGATCTGCTGCGCACACAGAGGACGGATAAAGTTCTGCACAATCAGCATGGAAATGCATCAGTTAGTTGTGCAGATGAATGATAAACTCTTTGTAAACTGCTTAAAATCTTGTCATGCATAATGTATTATAACGCGTGTGATTTTCTTTTTCAGTCATCTGCTGGGACTTTTTTTTTTTACATGTCCCTTCAGCTGGAAAACATTCGTCGGGTTGCGCATAAAATTATTTAATTCCCGCTAGACTTCAAGTTTCATCTACTGGCGTGATATACAAACTTACAACTGTTTGCAATACATAAATGCCAGGACATGATTTGACTGTTCTGCTCTTGGTTCAAAAAGATTAAAATCAAACCGAAGGCGTAAAAAAAAACAGATCCACACTGTCAATATTTAATATACAAAGACAAAGGTAAAATGTGTGTAAATAAATGCCTCCTTACTGCCTGTATTTTGTCTCAGTCTCAGACATATGGAGGACAGATCCTGCCAGAATTGGTTATGAATATTGAAAAAAATAAATAGCTTGATAAAGGAAATAATGTACCAAATATTACATCCGAAAGATAAAAAAAATGTTTTTCCCCAATTCATTTGTGTCATGATTTGTAGAGGTTGGACCTAGATGCAGGCATGTAGAGGCAAAGTAGATTTAAAGAGTCTTTAATAAAAAAAATAAATACAAAAACTTACAGATGGTTTGAGACTAGGCAGGACTAGGAGCAGGCAGGGTGGCATGAACAGAAAACCAGGAGAGAGCAACTGAGGCAAACGGAAGACACCAGTTAGAAAAGAAGGCGAATTAAGCGGTTTTTATACTGAGGGAGAGGTGGAACTGACAAAGAAACCTGAAAGACTAATCCGAGGAGAGTGGTGGCAGCTGGGAGAGGAGCCAGGCAGAGGGGAATCAGCAGAAGAGTCAGCTGGGAAGGCAAGGCAAGGCAATTTTATTTGTATAGCACACTTTCAACAGCAGGGTAATTCAAGGTGCTTTACATGATTTGGTGATTTAAAAAAAAAACACATGAAATATAACAATGGAAATTAAAAGTAAAAGAAACACATTACACATGATACAGAAATCAAAAAAGCAAATCAAAAAAGCAAGAGAGCATGAACACATTTCATACATATGACATCAAGCATTTACTCGAAGGCAATTCTAAACAGATGGGTTTTTAATCTCGATTTAAAGCAGTTCAGAGTTTCAGCAGCTCTGCACTCGTCAGGAAGTCTGTTCCAGATAAGGGGAGCATAGAAACTGAAAGCTGCTTCTCCATGTTTAGTTCTGAGTCTAGGGATGTTTAGTAGGCTAGAGTTGGAGGACCTGAGTGGTCTTGGTGGTTGGTACTGTGACAACAGGTCTTCAACATATTTTGGTACTAAGCCATGTAATGATTTATAAACTAGTAGGAGTATTTTGAAGTCTATTCTCTGAGCTACAGGGAGCCAGTGTAAGGACTTTAGAACTGGCGTGATGTGCTCTACTTTCCTGGTTCTAGTGAGGACGCGAGTGGCAGCGTTCTGGATCAGCTGCAGCTGTCTGATTGACTTTTTAGGCAGACCTGTGAAGATGCTGTTGCAGTAATCAATCCGACTAAAGATAAACGCATGGATGAGTTTTTCTAGGTCCTGTTGCGACATCAGTCGTTTAATCCTAGAAATGTTCTTCAGGTGATAGAACGCTGACCTTGTTATTGCCTTTATGTGACCCTGGAGGTTCAGGTCTGAGTCCATTACTAAACCTAGGTTTCGAGCCCGATCAGTAGTTTCTAGCTGTATTAACTGAAGCTGTGTGCTGACTCTTGATCGTTCCTCCTTGGGTCCAAAAATAATTACTTCAGTTTTGTTTCTATTCAGCTGGAGAAAGCTATGGCACATCCATCCATTAATTTGGTCAATGCATTGATTTAGGATTTGAATGGGTTCAGAGTCACCTGGTGACATTGTAATGTAGAGCTGAGTGTCATCCGCGTAGTTATGGTAGCTAATGGTATTGGTTGCTATAATCTTGCCTAGTGGGAGCATGTAGATATTAAATAAGAGGGGCCCCAGGATGGAGCCCTGGGGCACCCCACATGTGATTTCTGTTCGTTCTGATGAAAAGTTTCCTATTGAAACATAGAAGTCCCTGTTCTTTAGGTAAGTCTCGAACCAGCCAAGTAGTGTACCAGAGAGTCCGACCCAGCTCTCCAGTCGTTCCAATAAAATATCATGATCAAAAGTGTCAAATGCTGCACTGAGGTCCAACAGAACCAGCACTGTGGTTCTACCACAGTCTGTATTTATGCGGATGTCATTGAATACTTTGACGAGGGCAGTCTCGGTGCTGTGGTGAGCACGGAAACCAGACTGAAAAGCATCAAAACGGTTTGTCATTGTTAGGAAGCTATTTAACTGCTGAAACACAGCTTTTTCAATAATCTTACTGATGAATGGGAGATTAGAGATTGGCCTGTAGTTCTGCATTAATGTGTTGTCCAGATATTTCTTCTTTAGCAGTGGTTTAATAACTGCTGTTTTTAAAGCCTGAGGGAAGACACCTGATAGTAGGGATGAGTTCACTATTTGAACAAGATCAGAACCAATAACAGGAAGAACCTTCTTTAGAAAAGCTGTGGGTAGGATATCAAGACAGCAGGAGGAGGAGCTTAATTGGATAATGATTTTTTCAAGGCTGTTCTGGTTTGATTCGTGGAATTCAGACATTTTCTCTACATTGTTGTTGATTGGGGATGGCACTGGTTGTGGGTTCGATATTGAGGTACAGATTGACCGTCTAATTGTTAGAATCTTTTCAGTGAAAAAGCTGGCAAATTCATTGCAGGCCCTGGTAGAGTTTAGTTCAGGGGCTACCGTCACTAAAGGATTAGTTAGTCTTTCCACTGTTGCAAATAGAGTCCGTGCATTATTAATGTTTCTGTTGATGATTTCAGAAAAGAACGATTCCCTAGCATCTTTTATAGTTAGCTGATATCTATTCAGTCTCTCTTTGTAGATCTCACAGTGAACCTGGAGTTGAGTTTTCCGCCATTTTCTCTCGGCTAGTCGACACTCTCTCTTTTCACTACGTACCAGTGGATTACTTGTCCACTGAGACTTCTTTCTACCTGAGACTACTTTCACTTTAGTTGGAGCAATGGAATCTATAATGTCTGAGAGTTTCGCAAGGAAATTATCTACCAGCTTATTTACTGAGTTTGAGTAGGGAGATGAGGGGGATGTGGTGGAAGGGTAAATATGTTTAAAGGTTTCTACTGAACTGTCCCCTAGAAAACGCTTTTTTATAGTGGTCTTACTGTGGCTGGATAATTTAGCAGAGATGGTACTTTCAAAGAAAATACAGAAATGGTCAGATTATGCAATATTAATTACCGAGATGTTGGAAATATTTAAACCTTTGCTGATAATTAAGTCCAGAGTGTGTCCTTTATTGTGTGTTGGTTGTTTGACATGCTGGGTCAGGCCGAAGTTGTGTAGAGTATCATCTAATGTTTTTGCTTGTCTATCTTGGGGGTTTTCAGTATGGATGTTAAAATCCCCCACAATGATTAGTTGAAAGAAAGAAGGTCATTGAAATCATTAAAGAAGTTAGAGTTAAGTTTTGGTGGTTTATATAAACTTAGAAATAAAGCTTTGTTAGGCTTGTTTATCTGGGTGGCTTGGTATTCAAAAGAATCCAACGTGCCCAGGGTTACCTTTTTAAAGTTCATTGAGTTGTGAAAAATGGTGGCTACACCTCCACCTCGTCTGTGCTTTCTGCTCTCGCTTAAGGAATTGTAATTTGGAGGAGTAGATTCTATCAATGCAGTTGTTTCGTTATTTTCATCTAGCCAAGTTTCTGATAAAAAAAGGGCGTGTAAATTATGCTCAGTGATGAAGTCATTGATAAGAAAAGACTTCCTGGATAGAGATCTAATGTTTAATAAAGCTAACTTAAGTATTGCGATGATGGGCAGCTGAACCTTCTGACAGGTTATCAATTTGAGATTTTGTTTAATATGAGATCGTGTGGTTAACGGTTTCCTGCTGCTGATAATCACTGGTATGCTAAGTTCAGGGGGGTGCCGGGCGAGTTCTGGGGGACAGTAGGGGTAGATTTACTGCCCGGTTCCCTCAAATATCAAATATCTGTAATAATCAGTGGGAGGAAGCTCCCAGGCTTATTGACACTAGTCCCAGGGGTTTGGTGTAGTCTAAGTTGAGGTGTTAATTGTGTCCCAAATTTGATTTGCTCGTTCAGTCTTTCTGTAAAGTTTCTAAATGGAGACTAATTTGATGTGGCTGAGTCACAGAAAGATGAAGACTTGATCTCTGATGGTTGTTTATCTATTCGGTCCTGTGGTGTCATCGTGACTTGCTGTTTTTGTTCACTGATATTCATGGGCGCCTCAAGGTCAGCTTTCGGGAGCAAGTGTTTTGCTTTCTGATTTTGATAAGAAAAACTTTTTGCTGCTAAGAGCCTTACTCCGGCCTTGTTAAGATAACGTTGGCCTGCTTTAAACAGATGATTAGCACTTCCAAATACTTTGAAATTATTAATAAATGTGAACAACTTCTCAGCTGATTGTTTCTTCAACCATTTATGGAGCATGCAGAGTCTGCTAAATCTTTCATCATTCCCTTCAGGGACTGGTCCGCTGATGAGGATGTTGACGTTAAGTCCATCAAGGCTCTGTAGGAGATCAGAAAAGTCTCTCTTCAGAATCTCTGATTATCTCATCACGATATCTGCTGATCCAGCGTGAATGACGAGTTTTTCCAAAGTAGGATGTTGGTCCAAGATGTTCTGGATTTTTTTCTGATATTTCTCTCACTGTATTTTTGTAGCAGCTATAAACTTTGGTATTCTTGCTACAAAAAGCCTCAGTTCCATTAATTGATCCGTCTTGCATGATAACAATCTTTGCTGGGGGGGCTCTTACTTTGTTATGTGTCCGTTTGATGCGGCTGGGTTTCTCCTGGTGGCTTTGACTGGTCCCGGGGGGTGCGTCATTTTTCGGGGAACTCAAGGCTGCAAATCTGTTTTTCAGCGGGATTCCAGGTGGAGAAATATCTCTTGTTTTTGGCTGAAACCTCTTTTGTTTACTTTTAGCAGAAGCGGCAGGTCTGGGTTCAGAGCTTTCTCTGTGCTGAAGTTTCTTTTGTTTTTTCTTCCTCGGAGAACAGGCAGGGGTTGATGATTCTGTGCGTTTTAAAGCTGGCCAGTGTTCATTAGAGTGCGGAGTTCTGCCAGAAAGACGTTTGTTTGCTGATGGAGTTGTGTTGTCCTGTATTTTCTCTGTGACACGGTGAGACCGATGTAACAATGGGCTGACAGGCTGTTCCCTGTGTTTATTGAACGGTAAAGTTGTGTCGTTTGCATAATCAACGTGGAGATCCATCCATCCATCCATCCATTTTCTTCCGCTTATCCGGGGTCGGGTCGCGGGGGCAGCAGCCTAAGCAAAGAGACCCAGACTTCCCTCTCCCCAGCCACTTGTTCCCGCTCCTCGGGAGGAACCCCAAGGCGCTCCCAGGCCAGCCGAAAAACATAGTCCCTCCAGCGTGTCCTGGGCCTTCCCCTGGGCCTCCTCCCGGTGGGACGTGCCTGAAACACCTCACCAGGGAGGCGTCCAGGAGGCATCCTGACCAGATGCCCGAGCCACCTCAACTGACTCCTCTCGATGTGGAGAAGCAGCGGCTCTACTCTGAGCCCCCTCCGGATGACTGAGCTTCTCACCCTATCTCTAAGGGAGAGCCCAGACACTCTGCGGAGGAAACTCATTTCAGCCGCTTGTATCCGTGATCTCGTTCTTTCGGTCACCACCCAGAGTTCGTGACCATAGATGAGGGTAGGAACGTAGATCGACCGGTAAATCGAGAGCTTCGCCTTTTGGCTCAGCTCTCTCTTTACCACGACAGACCGGTAGAGCGCCCGCATAACTGCAGATGCCCCACCAATCCGTCTATCGATCTCCCGCTCCATTTTTCCCTCATTCGTGAACCATCTAAAAAACTGACAAAATAAAATATAAAAGAAAAATGTCTATTATTGCAAAAAAGACTTATGATTTTGGTGTTTTCAGATGTAAGTGTGAAAAACTGGATTGAGGTTTTTAAAAAGCAAGCAAGTGAGCCATTGTGAAAAATTAATTGCAATATCTGAAATGGAAAAATATCAAGACACAAATGGAGATAATGACATAAAAAAGAAACTTACTTAAGGAAAGATCACTTCAAAGATACATGAGACACAGAAAGGAAGTCTAGACTACCAGGTCTGTATCCTCAGGACATTAACCACTCAACGGTCCTGTAGCTGTTCACAAAACAACTACCAATAACAATGAAGTAATTTAGGTGTTATTATCAGTATATTAGTATTTTGAGCCTTACTTGTCTTATCCTCATTTCCATTATTGTTAGGATCAACTACATTGCCTGGTTTTAAAATGAGTATAAAATAAATGGTTGCTCACTGAGAAGACAAGATGGAAAGCAATGAGTTTACAAATGCTGATTAGTATAATAAGTATTTACAGTTCAGATCCACTTGTTTGAGACAATAAAAATGTCGGGAAACATCTCCTATTAGTCACAAAGCCAAATCTTGATCTTCAGTACAGTGAGAGGATTACCTGGCTGGTGTGGTACATCTGTGTCTAAGTGTTGGTTCTTTGTCGAAGAACTTTCAGGGCATCTTTTCATTCAAATATCAGCGCAGATTCCTCGATGTGAGACAACCTGATCACATTTTAACAAATTCCCAGGTCCTACATAAAAAACATGACTTTAGAACATAAAGAATAGCCTACTGATTACTTTTATCTTGGGCTGAAAGTTAAGCCTGCTTTTCTTTGCCCCAAAGTAAACTGTTGAATGATTATCAACCTTCATCCTGAAGTGGTATTTGTGTACTACTAACTATGGCAACATATGAGCATGAAAAAAACCCAGCAAACAAACAGAAGTCATGGCCGTCACAAATTTAATGACATAAACCAAAATGTAAAAATAAGATATAAAGTATGCATTATCAATAGATTTACTGAGAAGCAACCAATCATCACCATAAAACCAGAATAAATTTCAGCTAGAACTACTGATCTATAATTTTGGTATTATTATGATTATTAATATGACTCCTAGATAGATGTCTCTCATCTTTGGACTTTATTAATAAGTTCATGAGATGGAAATATGTTTGGATAAGTTCTCAGTTTCAAGTTTTGACATTTTTAAGGATACCTCTGTTTTTAAAATTACTTATATGTCAACGTCTGTCTTATAAAGTTGGTTATTAATTAAATCATCTCTGAAATCTCGTTATACGTTTTAGTATTTCAAAAGCGCAAAATCTTGAGTAGGCTTCTTTTTAGACCACACAGTTTCGTACACGTTTTCATCATATAAATTTTATTTCATTATATAAATTTTTCTGACTCTGTTTGTCATAAGGAAGGGTCCTTTGCAGAAAGCAGCATAGATCTCCTGCAGGCCGTGTCTGTCCGTGTTTACTGTCTCCGTGGACGCGCGTCTCGGCCTCAGTCAAGCATTGCTGCTTGGCGCCGCTGTCTCCCCACTTCCACAACATCGGGTGTAATGTTAGACCCCCAGATACTTAAACTCCTCCACTTGGGGAAGGACCCCATCCCTGACCCGGAGGAGGCACCCCACCCTTTTCCGGCTCAAGACCATGGCCTCGGATTTGGAGGTGCTGATTCTCATCCCAGCCGCTTCACACTCGGCTGCGAACAGCTCCAGCGAAAGCTGTAGATCACGCTCCGATGAAGCCAACAGGACCACATCATCTGCGAAAAGCAGAGACCCGATCCTGAGGCCACCAAAACGGATCCCCTCAACGCCTTGGCTGCGCCTAGAAATCCTGTTCATAAAAGTTAGGAACAGGATCGGTGACAAAGGGCAACCTTGGCGGAGTCCAACTCTCACCGGAAACAAGCCCGACTTACTGCCGGCAATGCGAACCAGACTCTGGCACCGGTCGTACAGGGACCTAACAGCCCATATCAAGGGGCCCGGTACCCCATACTCCCGGAGCACCCCCCACAGGGCCCCCCGAGGGACACGGTCGAACGCCTTCTCCAAGTCCACAAAACACATGTAGACCGGTTGGGCGAACTCCCACGCACCCTCCAGGACCCTGCTGAGGGTGTAGAGCTGGTCCAGTGTTCCACGGCCAGGACGAAAACCGCATTGTTCCTCCTGGATCCGAGGTTCGACTATCCGTCGGACCCTCCTCTCCAGAACCCCTAAATAGACCTTACCAGGGAGGCTCAGAAGTGTGATCCCCCTGTAGTTGGAACACACCCTGTGGTCCCCCTTTTTAAACAGGGGGACCACCACCCCGGTCTGCCAATCCAAGGGAACTGCCCCCGATGTCCACGCAATATTGCAGAGCCGCGTTAACCAACACAGCCCCACAACATCCAGAGCTTTGAGGAACTCCGGTCGAATCTCATCCACCCCCGGAGCCTTGCCACCGAGGAGCTTTTTAACGACCTCGGTGACCTCGGCACCAGAGATTGGAGAGCCCGACCCCAAGTCCCCAAACCCTGCTTCCAGATTGGAAGGCGTGCCAGTGGGATTGAGGAGGTCTTCGAAGTATTCCATCCACCGACCCAAAACGTCCCGCGTCGAGGTCAGCAGCACACCATCCCCACTGTAAACAGTGTTGGTGGCAGACCGCTTTCCCCCCCTGAGACGCCGGATGGTGGACCAGAATCGCTTCGAAGCCGTACGGAAGTCGTTTTCCATGGTCTCTCCAAACTCCTCCCACGCCCGAGTTTTTGCCTCAGCAACCATCCGAGCCGCATCCCGCTTGGCCTGTCGGTACCTATCAGCTGCTTCAGGGGTCCCACAAGCCAAAAAGACCCGGTAGGACTCCTTCTTCAGCCTGACAGCATCCCTTACCGCCGGTGTCCACCACCGGGTTCGGGGATTGCCGCCGTGACAGGCACCGACCACCTTGCGGCCACAGCTTCGGTCAGCCGCCTCGGCAATGGAGGCGCGGAACATGGTCCACTCGGACTCGATGTCCCACGCCTCCCCCGGGACGTGTTCAAAGTTCTGCCGGAGGTGTGAGTTAAAGCTCCTTCTGACAGGAGACTCTGTCAGACGTTCCCAGCAGACCCTCACAACACGTTTAGGCCTTCCAGGTCTGTCCGGCGTCCTCCCCCACCATCGGAGCCGACTCACCACCAGGTAGTGGTCAGTGGACAGCTCTGCCCCTCTCTTCACCCGAGTGTCCAAAACATGCGGCCGCAGATCAGATGAGACGACAACCAAGTCGATCATTGAGCTGCGGCCTAAGGTGTCCTGGTGCCAAGTGCACATATGGACACCTTTATGCTTGAACATGGTGTTTGTTATGGACAATCCATGACGAGCACAGAAGTCCAATAACAAGACACCACTCGGGTTTAGATCGGGGGGGCCATTCCGCCCAACCACACCCCTCCAGGTCTCACTGTCATTGCCCACGTGAGCGTTGAAGTCCCCCAGCAGAACAAGGGAGTCCCCAGGAGGAGCACTCTCCAGCACCCCTTCCAAAGACTCCAAGAAGGGTGGGTAATCTAATCTGTTGTTTGGCGCGTAAGCACAAACAACAGTCAGGACCCGTCCCCCCACCCGAAGGCGGAGGGAGGCTACCCTCTCGTTCACCGGGGTAAACCCCAACGTACAGGCGCCGAGATGGGGGGCAACAAGTATGCCCACCCCAGCTCGGCGCCTCTCAGCGGGGGCAACCCCAGAGTGGAAGAGAGTCCAACCTCTCTCGAGGAGACGGGTTCCAGAGCCAGAGCCGTGCGCCGAGGTGAGTCCGACGATGTCCAGTCGGAACCTCTCAACCTCGCACACCAGCTCCGGCTCCTTCCCCACCAGAGAGGTGACGTTCCACGTCCCGAGAGCCAGCTTCTGCAGCCGAGGATCGGACCGCCAAGGTCCCCGCCTTTGGCCGCCGCCCATCCTGCACAGCACCCGACCCCTATGGCCCGTCCCACAGGTGGTGAGCTCATGGGAAGGGGGGCCCATGTTACCTCTTCGGGCTAAGCCCGACCAGGCCCCATGGGTAAAGGCCCGGCCACCAGGCGCTCGCCAACGTGCCCCACCTCCAGGCCTGGCTCCAGAGGGGGGCCCCGGTGACCCGCGTCCGGGCGATCAACGTGGAGATCAAAATTAATTTCCAGACGATATAGATTCGTTTCAATGCCCTCAATTCTGTGGAGCAGTTTTTCAAAATCCTCAGCTGAGCAAAAAGCCATGTTGATAAGTCCATAAAAAAGTAATCCAAGAGGAGATCCGGTCCAATACAGTAACTCCAGGCGCTGGGTGGATAAAGTAACTAAGAAAAGGTTAAGAAAAGAAAACAAAAGAAAAGAAAACAAGAAAAGCAAACAGAAAGTAAAATAAAAGGAAATGGATCTGAGGAGAGACAGAGAGCAGCTGCTCCTCCTTCAGCTGTCAGAATCAGAAGGGGAACATACTGTGAGAGAGAGAGAGAGAGAGAGAGAGAGAGAGAGAGAGAGAGAGAGAGAGAGAGAGAGAGAGAGAGAGAGAGAGATGAGACTCTCAGAGCAGGGGGAGGAGTGAACACTAACAGGGAAATAGGAAGCAATTCTAACAATAAACTGTGAATAGGAAAAACTACAACTACAGAGGCCAGTAAAAAAAAAAACTGTAGGTAATAGAAACTGTTCAAACGGAAATATGGTAAACAAAGCAAAAATAAGGCTAAGCACAAATAGATAAGACTGACAAAATATGAAAATAACCCAAGCAACCCCAGATTCTGACCAATTTGATTATGTGACATGAATTAACATTTGTTTATCATTTTCAACAGTATTATCATTATCACTATTATTAAATTTTCCATTTTATTTCCAATCTTATTTTTATTGGTTTCCTTTTAAATTCATTGTGTATTTTATCAAGTAATTTTTCATATTTGGTCTTTGTTTGATCATTTCTTTTTTGTACTGTCTCTTTTTGTTTTATTTTTTCAAATTTTTTATATTATGTATTCATTTTTTGTAACTTACAGTCACTTTTTTTAACCATGCATTAGGTTTTTTCCACCCTCCTTTGTTACTAGGGCCTTCCACCCCCATGCTTCACAGTTGATATGGTGTTCTTGGGATGAAACTCAGCATTATTCCACCTCCAAACACGGTGAGTGGCATTTATACCAAAGAGTTCTACTTTGGTCTCATCTGACCACATGACATTCTCCCAATCCTCCTCTGGATCATCCAGATGGTCTTTGGCAAACTTTAGACAGGCTTGGACATGTGGTGGCTTAAGCAGGAGGTCTGGAGGACTTTAATTTATGACATAGTGGTTACTTATAGTAACCTTTATTACTGTGGTCCTAGCTCTCTTCAGGTCATTGACCAGTTACCCCTAGTGTAGTTCTGGGCTTTTTCTTCACCATTCTCAAGATTAGTTTTACCACACTGTGAGATCTTGCATGGAGCCCCAGACAAGGGAGATTGTTAGTGATCTTTTATTTATTCAATTTTCTAATAATTGCTCCAACAGTTGATCTCTTCTCACCAAGCTGCTTGTCTATTGTGGATTGGTTCACCACAGTCTTGTGCAGGTGGAGGTTGGAGTCTGTTTTAAGGAGTGGACAGGTGTCTTTTATACAGATAACGAGTTCAAACAGGTGCCATTAATACAGGTAACGAGTGGAGGATTGAAAAGCTTCTTCAAGAAGAAGTAGGAGGTCTGTGAGTGCCACAATTCTTGTTTGGTTGTAGGTGCTAAATAATTATTTACTGCACCATTATATGTATATATAAAAAAAAAAATCATACAATTTAATTTTCTGGATTTTTCTTTTACATTCCGTCTCTCACAGTTGGAAGTGTACATATGATGAAAATTACAGACCTCTCTCATCTTTTTAAGAGGGACAAATATTTTTTTTTGCCCCACTGTACATACCAGTTTGGCTGTACTTAAATGTTGGGGCAGTGTACCTACTGGAAAATGTTTGACATGCTACTAAAGACAGTTAGTCTGGAGCACTGTTTGTGGTTGGTTAGCTAATAAGCAGATTTTCTTAAGACTTTTGCAACCACTACATTATTATGATCATGGCTAGACAATATTATGGAACACCAACCTACTCAGAATTAAATAAATAAAAAAAACCATTGTGAATCAGATATCTGGATAACAATTAATAACAAATATTTAACGTGACAATGAAATTGTGAAAAAACTGAATATATATAAAATTCTAAGTTCACTAGCTAGCAGGCTGCTCAGTCACAGTAGTGAGTGAGAATGGGTATCCAGGAAGATTGATGTTTAAGAACCAGCCAATGAGCATGCAGGTCCCACCAACTGACTCTGATTGGCAGATGAAGTTATTCTGCTGAAAAGTGACATTTTGAAATAAATAAGCAACTGGGAAAAACACCAATATGAAATAAAAACTGACTTTGGGAAAATGACGTTTTGGAATAAAAACTGATGAAATTAAATAAAAATTGCTAAAAAATAATTCCCATTATTAGCAAATATTTTACATTAAAATAATGTATTATATTAATAAACAGATTTTTAAAGGAAAATGAAAAATATTTCATACTATTGAGCTTAGACCTTTATATATATTCAGTTTTTTTCACAATTTCATTGTCACGTTATATATTTGTTATTATTGTTCATGTAAATATCTATTTCACAATGTTTTTATTTATTTATTTAATTTTGAGTAGTTTGGTGTTCCATACAATATTAAGAAAACATGCTAAATGCAATGCTGTGGGATATTGTCATGATAACAACATTACTTGCAATTAATGAAACAGTGTAAACATATTTTTGCTACTGGCCAACATTTGCAGATTTAGGAAACAACTTAGTTGTATTTTTTTAATGATTTGACCACCTTAGCATCTCTTTACTTTCTTAATGTTTTATGGTGCATTCAACAAATGTCATCAAATATTTTACAGGCACAAATACCCTAAACGCATGGTTCTTAAATAGTTAGCTAACATTGTTGCTGTCAAAACAGTCTGTTACAAAATGCATATTGTTTACAGGGATATTGTGATAAAGATAAACTTATGATTTACTGTGCAGCTCTAATGATAACAGTGATGGTCTTGAAAATGGTCTTTCATTAGTCTTGTCTTGATCTCGATCCTACCTCCCTCAGAGTCTTGGTATTGTTTTGGTCTTGGTCCTGCCTTTGTCTTGGGTTCGGTGGTCTTGGCAGCAACATTAGCAAGGGTTTTGGAAGATTGCTGGTTGAGAGCAAATAGGTGTTTGTTAACACAAATCCAAAAATAGAAAAACCTTAGCAAAAGCCTTTGAAATATAATTGATTTTCCATTAAGGATTGTAAACCTATGTCCAAACTATATGAAGTTACAAAGATGAGAAAGATTTGTCCGATATGAAGCACTGAAGACAGTTGCCTGTTTGCCAGGAGTCTAAGTCCCAGCAAGTTAATGGGTGTAGGCTACTTGTCTTTACCAAAAACATACAGAAACTTTCAACTATATAACCAAACAAATTCTTAAATCAATGTAAGTTACTGAAAACAGTGAGACTTCATGTATTCTCTCATATTCCTGCAATGTAAAGTAGCAAAGGGCACGCAGTTCACAGTTCACTGCTCAATGTATAAACATGGACCTGTGCTGTGAGAACTGTGTTTTACTTGCTTTTAGTGGATATTTTATTGCTGCTGCTTGTCACTAAGATGCATGTAAGCAGTTATTTTTTATTTACAGCTACTTACATGGAAAGAGAGTACTTAAAATAATATTAGTTGTGGTCTGTGGTTCAAGGATCTGGCATCAATTCATTCCATAAAGTGGTCATTTTGGACTTGCAGGAAAGACAGCAGGAAAGATAATACAGAAAGCGCCATTTTGGGTCTGCTTTTTTGTTGCATAGATTTACTTAACGGTTTTATGTAATCCATACATTAGCATTCCCTGTTTACATATATCAAAAATACGTACACCGGAAAACTAGTTTTTAGTCCAAAACAGCTCATACAACCATGAAGACTCATTCCTAATTCAGATTGATCATTTATCCTGTCCAGACATGTGCCAGTGCACACATCAGAAAATCCACACAGGAATAAGAGAAAACATGCATATTTCCAGACAGAGTGACTCCAGATGGGTCAGAATCAATGTCCTCTTCCTGCTATAAGACAACAGTGCTGACCATCACATTTACCACAAGGCCATTTTGTTTAATGTCGAATCTCTAATGCACATTCCTGGCACTGAAATAGAAATGTCAGGAAATGCACTACACTAAAGGGCTGCACAGTGGCGCTGTTGGTAGCGCTGCTCCCAGCAAGAAGGCCGGGTTCGTATCCGAGCCTGGGGTCTTTCTGTATGGAGTTTGCATGTTCTCCCCGTGGGCCTCCTCCCACAGTCCAAAAACATGACTGTGAGGTTAATTGGTCTCTCTAAATTGCCCTTAGGTATGAGTGTGCTGTGTTGTGCATGGTTGTTTGTCCTGTGTGTCTATGTGACCCGCTTCTCGCCCGATGAATGCTGGTGAAAAGCACCAGGAGGTGGTGTGAGAATCTTTAACCGGGAAGTCCCTAACTTCATGACTGACAGTCATGGTAGCTCTTGACTTAAATATAGGAAAATGCAAATATATAAATGAACTGAAAACATTTCACAAGTTCTTTAAGAGAAGAATGCAGAAATATCTATTTAGTTGCAGCCTTGTCGTTGTGCCAGATTGCAGTGCCATCTCACTCTTCATGCTGTCTCTCTGGTGTTATAAGAAATTAGCTACATTTTTCTCAAGAGATGTCAATTAAACTTTGTTAAAATGGCAGCTGCTTATTCTGCACGCCGGCTCGGGGTTCCTGCAACCATCGTGGTTCCTAGTGTCACCCCCCAGCAGACGGTGGAGAGGCTGAAGGACGAGGGGGCAGGCGTTGTCATTCATGGAAAGGTTTGTCGTTTAGACTGTGATTCACTGCGTAAGCATTGAATTTAGTGCCAATTAAATCTTCCTTTTATTCACAATTGTATTTAGGAAAACAAGTTCATATCAGAATAAAATTAACTACATTACTCAAAACTTAAAAGCAGACCTCTTAATGGTCTGGACGATTTCTGGATAGATTCTAACCAAAGCAAGGGATAAAACAAGTTGAAATTATGAAGATTAATAAAGACAACAATATTCCTTAAGGCTTTTGTCAGCTTAACTGGTTAAATAAAGTTGCATCTTGTCTTTTTCAGGATCTGAATGAAAGCATTAATTATGGACAGCAGCTTCTGGCAAACAACCCAGGCTGGATATTAGTCTCTCCCTTTGACGACCCGCTCATATGGTGAGAAAGAGTCAGCTCTTGGTGCTGTTACTACAGTGCCTATAGGAAAAGTATTCATACCTCCATAACTCTCTATGAAAACTAAAAATATCAACACATTTTATTGGGATTTGATGCAAAATACCAACATGAAGCGGTGCACAAATTTGAAATGGAAAGAAAAAGATACATGGTTTTTGATTTTCTTTTAAGAAGTAAAAACACAAAAGGGGGATATTCATATGTTCACATTGTATATTTAATCCGAATGAGAATTTGTGGGAAGATATGAAGGTCGCTTGTTACGTAGGCTCTCCATCCAACGGGATTGACCCTAAGCTATTTTGCTAAGTGGGATAGGCAAAAACCTCGACTGATGAAACACTGGTAAAGGCATACCCCAAAAGACTTGTAGTGAAAGGGGATTCTACAAAGTATTGACTTAGTAAGTATAAACACAAATACAAGCCATCCTTTTGGATCATTATCTGTAGCCTAAAATAATTTTGTACAACATGTTTTGCTACTTTGTGTTTCTTTACCAAATAAAATTCCAATAAATTGCAGTGAAGTTTGAGCGTCCCATGTTTCAAATAATGAAAAAAATCTATAGCCGTTTGATATAGGTACAAATCAAAGTCCAATGTTACTGGGCTGCAAGTTCATGACTGACAGTAATAGTTGTCTTATCATGTATTATCATCCATACATTAAGAGCTGCTGGGGGCAGATTGAGGGAATAATTTGCCTGCATTTAGAATACCACTGTCAAGGTATCAAACACAGCTAACAATGAGTGAAAACGGGCAATTTTTTTACATTAGAGTAGATAATTTTAAAAACAAATATATAAAACAGAAAGAGAAGTCTGGCCACAGTTTCCACAGATTGTCCACATTGGTGTGAATCCCAGCTTTCCTTTGTGAAGGGAAGGACACACATCTTTGGTGAAGGAGCTGGAGTACGATCTGAAGGAGAAGCCTGGAGCCATAGTGCTGTCGGTGGGAGGCGGAGGCTTGCTGAACGGAGTGGTGGAAGGACTTCGTCGTGCCGACTGGGCTGACGTGCCAATTGTTGCCATGGAGACCGTAGGAGCACACAGCCTGAATGCAGCAATGAATGCTGGAGAGCTTGTCACTTTACCTGCCATCACAAGGTACAGCCCATGGTTCATCGGTCTTATTACCTGGTTGGAATGTCCTTTTTTCCTCCGCCTGACAACTGATATACTGTTTGGTGCCACAGCGTTGCAACCACACTGGGCCTGGCGAGGGTGTCAGCTCAGACAATGAAGCTAGTGGACGAACACACGGTTTTCTCAGAAGTGGTCACTGACCAGGAGGCTGTGAGAGCTGTTGAACAATTTTTAGGTGGGTGAAACCTGCACCTGAGCAGATGAGATGGGAAATGCTCTACAGCTGACACTAGATGCACTGTATAAAAAGACACATAGCGTCTTCTGTCAGACAATAAATCAGACTCAACTTTTACTGCTTTAGGTCAGTTAGGATTAACAAAATTATTTTATCTGCTAAATCCCAGAATAATGAGGGAGATAACTTTATTTTCTTTAAAGTCAGAAGTTCACAGACAAAGTACTATGCATTGGTTTTGTGACCTTCTGATACGGTTTCTGACTGCATTTGAATTAAATGGTTTCACTCCTGTATATGTCTTATAAGGCTATTTCTTCCTTTTGTGAAATCACTCGAAAATCAAATGAAACCAGGAAGAAAGCCGTGACCTGCTTCATCTTTCGGCAGATTTTCCAAGTCACCTGCAAGTGCCATGTTCATCCGTATAAAGAATTTTATGCAAGTACAAACACTATGGGAATGTCCAGCCATTCAGAAAGATACAGGTTTTGTGTCTAAGAGGGGAACGTGTTTTGGTGCAACATGTGCAAATTAACTCCAGAACAGAATCCAGAGCATTGTGAAGATGAGTAGTCAGAGAGTAGTCATTATCTACAAGTAAATTCACTTGTTCTGTACTGACATGAGCTGAAAGGCCACTTGGAGAGTATGAAGCCATCATGACAAAAGCATAAAAAGCCAGATTAAAGTTTGCAAATGCGCTTGGTGACAAATACCTTTTTTTTAAAGACAGATCCTGTTTTCTAATGAGTCTTATGTTGCGTGTTTGGCCACCCTGACCATCGTTATATTTGGAGGACAAATGGAGAAGCTTGCAAGCCTGAGAACACTATACCAAAAGTGAAAAATGGAGGGTGGCAGTATCATATTTTGACAGCGTTTTACTATAGGAGGGACTGGTACACTAGGAAAAAGTATATACATTTCTAAATTTGAAGAAAGCTATTCTGGTATACAGCTAATACGAATAATTTTAGTAATCCTAATTGAACTAAAACAGGCAAAGTTTTGTCTGATTTTCAGTCAAACAGCGACATAAAATGTGTATGTGTCTTTTTATACAGTGTATGTAAATACCTGGCTTTAACTGCATAAACCCGCTATGAAACCGATCCATCTAGTTCTTCTCTCTATGCAGATGATGAAAAGATTCTGGTGGAGCCTGCCTGCGGTGCCGCTCTGGCAGCTTTGTACAATGACATTATCAAAAGGCTGCAGGCCGAGGGCAAGCTGGCACATCACCTGGGCCCAGTGGTGGTGGTTGTGTGCGGCGGTAACAACATCAGCATGGAGCAGCTCCAGAGGCTGAAGGAACAGCTCGGCATGATCTAGATGTCACCGACAACCTTGGGTCTTCCTGGCCTTTTTTGTTTCGTTTGCGTCTTTCTGTCCATTAGCAAACCTCAGTCCCCAAACACCGTTATTCATGTACTCCATTGATCGAATCATTCCAGACTGTAACTCTCAGGAGCACTGATGTTGACTAAAATAATGTGGTGAGGAAGAGAGAATTTCTTTTTTTTTTTTTTTTTTACATAAAAATAAAGATGCAGATACTTTAAAGGGTATGGGCATATAATGTAGAGAACTGACACACTGAATTTACAAACGTTTTATATGCCTCTTTATATGTTCTAAGATTAATAAATTATATTTATTTGTCTTCTTATCTTCTCTACGCCCTCTTGTTTCTGAATGGGAAAGACTTGTAAAACACTGCTAAATCTGCCTCCTCATACTATGAGCTTCAACTATCACCAATTATGTCCACTATGTCCAATTTATCTTGTCTAGCCTACGGTAGAGCATTGGTGCAAGACTGTAGCAGAGAAATGATAGCTAATTCACAGATGAACTTCAGAACATTGAAAAAAAAAAAATACTCCCCCTGGTGGCCTTTGCGTAGTCTAACAAATTTGTGTTTGTGGATGCCAGTTTAATACATGTTGAGGTTCAAGTAATCTCACTTGATAATTTAAACTGAACTTTTAAAAGTTAATATAAAATATACTTTAATAAAATGCAGTTACTGGTGAGGAACAAATTAGGACACAAAGCTAAAATAACTCAGATCACTATCACATTAGGTGCAAGTCATTACGCCTTCTTTGAACCCGAGACATTTAGGTTGTCGTCTATCCTGTCTGGTCAAGTGAGAGCGAGCACCATGGGGAGATGGAACGTGTTGTCTGGGGCATTCAGGAATTAGATTGCAGCAGTTTATGAGCCATTCCGCTGTGTGGAAAATAGCATTCAAGTAGAGGACATTTAGAACTACTTCCAGCATGCACAGGTCTGACCGTAAACTCAAGTTCACTCTGAAAGCAGAGGAGGAAGCTTTTGCTGTAAGAAAAACATGAAAAAAGAGAAGAACATGAAGACCACACAAAACAGGACATGTTTGGATTAAAACAAATAACATTCAGGGGAAAAAAAAAAACATGCCAAATGTGAGGCATGGTGGTGGAAGTGTCATGATTTGGGGTTGCTTTGCTACAGCAGCACCTGGCCAGCTCACAATCATAGAATCCACCCTGAATTCTTGCGTGTATCAGAAGGTGCACGAAGAAAATCTGAGACCATCATTACCCAAAGCTGAAGCAGAACTGAGGCAACATGGCAATGACCCATAACCTATCAGGAAATCCAGCAAGGTCTGGTTGAGGATTAAAGAAAGAAAGACCTTGGCAGTGCAGATCTTGATCTCAACACACAATTAGGTGACGTGAAACAAGCTGTACATGGAAGAAACTCCTCACACATCTCACAGCTAAAAGTGAGGCAAACTTTCCCCAGACCGATGTCAGAGACTGATGCATACAAAAAAAAAAAACTAATTGCTGTTAGGATGCCCCAATACTAGCTAGGGTGTCCTAACATTTTCCACATCTAGAAAACACTTTTTTTCTGAACATTTTTTTGAGCCAAGATTGGAGCTCAATAATTAAACATTTCTTATGGAGCTGAATTTTCTCTCATAATCCAGATTTAACATGACTGAGTTTTTAATGTTATAAAAGAAAATGCTCGATATATAGACTGTAAACACCCACTTGCATCACTTGGGCTGCGTTCTGACTGCAGGGCTTAATGCTCAATACCGATTTTTTGGAAAAAAATTGATTTTTTTGCAAGGCTGTTCACATTTCCAATTAAATGCGACCTTTTGTGATCTCCTGTGTGAACGTGAAATGACCCAGAATTGACCCGCATGGGCAGAAGAGTACTCAACGGTCAACGACGTCCCTTGTTTGCGGAAGTAGTTACACATGGATGTCGACAGTGGAGCTCGTTTAGCCTTAAAGTTATTTTCACAACGGAGCCAGCACAATTTCAATCTTCTCGTTTTAAGGAGAAAAATAAAAAGGAGGAGAGTAAGGTTTTTGGCCATGGCATTTTGTGGAGCAGTGGAAGCAACATCGGTACAGAGAAACGTGTGGGTTCGGAGTCGCAGCCAGGAATGGTGGGATACTGATGTGAGTTCAGTGGCTTCACTAATACAGAATTCATCAGTAACTTCTGAATGTCCAGATCCACTTTTGATTATGTTTGTGAGCGCCTTCAAATTACGCTGTCACGGGAAGAGACATGTCTGCGACAGCCCATTACAGTGCAGAAATATGTATCATTGACGTGCGGGTCGGATACATGTGACCTGGCCGTTCAGACAGAAGTCGCATTTCAAAAGATCGGATACGTATCGGATTTTGGACCACATACCCAAGTGGCCTGGGTCGCATTTTAAAAGATCGGATCTGTGTCGTTCAGACTGTCATGAAAAGATCAGATACAGGTCGCATAGGGGCAAAAAAAATAATAAAAAAATCAGAATTGGGTCGTTTTAGCCAGCAGTGTGAACGTAGCCTTAGTCCCGTGTCTTTAGTTACAGTCAATTCTGTACCAATAAGAACAACCTACTCTCTCCATTCATTGAGCAAATATGGGCCGACACTGTAAGGCAACCAGACCCACCATACCGTTTCCTGATCTGAGGGGTGTCCCTAGGGTCTCTGGTGCTAATCAAGGCACCAACAAGTTCTGTTTATCAAAGTGACATCCACATAAACAGGTTTCATGTTACCCCTGTACTGTGATACCCCTAAGTGAAGTGCTGTGCAGCTAGCTAACTAATGCTGTGCTTCACCCTGAGCATGCCTACCCCATCGTACAACATGTTGGGTGCAGAATCATCCTGTAAGGATGTTTTTTTTTTTTTTCAACAGGGACAGGGATAATGGAGGGAGGCTTAATGAAGCTGAAGACAGGGTATTCTTGAAAGAAGATGTGTTAAAAGCAGCAAAAGACATGAGCCTGGGGCGGAGGTTTAACTTCTAGTGACAATGGCCCTAAAAAAACATGCAGATCTACAGTGGAATGGTTTGGATCAAAACATATTCATGTGTTAGAATGGAGTAGTCAAAGTCTAGAGATGAGTCAACTGAGTATGGGGCAAGACTTGGAAATTGATGTTCACAGATACTTTCAGTTTAATTGGACTGAGCCGGACCTATTTAGCAAGAAAGAACGGGCAAAACCTTTGTTTAGACATACCTTAAAATAATTGCAGCTGTAAGTGCATTTGCTCAGGGGATCTGAATACAACTGAACACATTAGGATTGACATTTATGCACTACTTTGTGTTGAAGCTGTTGCATAAAATCCAAATAAAATACACTGAACTTTGTGGCTGTAACGTGACAAAAGGTCAAACTAGAACATTTGGGCTGATAAAGACATACATAAACGTACATACAAAGACATAAAGACAAGAACACGAATGAGGATCTAGTTGGATCCAGCCTGGCCCAGCACTAGCTGCTGTGAAAAGGTGCCGGGTTTACAGTCTGCAGTGACGCAACCCAAGTGTGTCATTGGCCCATATGTTAAAGGCATGTTGTAAAAGAAATCAAATCATGCATAACACTGATGAGTTGTCATGATTCACAATCATTGCCTAATATGTATGGAGGTATTTAATGGGCATGTGTGTTACTCATGTCAGCTATGAGCAACTGGACTGAACACAGCCAGTGTCCCAATCGATACATAAATGTTCTCAAACTTTAATCTGGGATTGAATTCGCAGAGTAACCATGTCTGGGATTAAATAAATACACACAAAAAAACATTCTATCAACAGTGTTTGTACATGAAGACATTTCTTTATTATGACACAGAAATCTCAAATGCCATTCGATTCTTTACATCTGTATACTCCATTTTAGATATGTTACGTTTCTCATGTGCAGAGGTAAGACAGTAAAAGTTAAGTTAATGCAACCATAAATAATTGTAATAAATATCAAGTAAATGTACAGCACACAATTCATTGCAACAATTCTTTGTATGGATATGTCCTTTTTGTTACCTATCGTTACCCCTCCAGAGGAGAAGTCAAAGGGATAGAGAGGGAGAGCAACCCTGTTAGCAGCGATACGTCATCCTTTAAAAGAGCCCAGCCAAAACCCAAAAATCCTGCGAAAAAAGCAGTTTCACTGCGCCAGCAGTCCATCCTGTGGGTTTTCTATAAGTAAAATGGCAATTTTACTCACACAAGAGGACGTGTTTCACCATGTGTTGAAGAAATTCAAACCATCCGAGTACAAGACAAAGGTGATAAAGATTATTGGTATTCCCAAAATTCATAAAAAGCAGCAACACAACAAACCAGAAATCCAAACAGACATTGTCTAGTTTGCTCGTTTTTGATTCTTTTCAAGGAAGAGTAGTGCAAACAAAAAATTAAAATAAAAAAATCAGAAGAAGCAAGTAAAAACTGCCAGCAAACATTACCTCAGTCTATTTACATTTTTCTAGATTATTATTCATTGTTTTCCTTTTTTCTCTTTTTTTTTTAACACAGCAAAACATTTGGTTATGGGTAAAATAAAACAAAACTCCTCATCCTCAATCAAGAAAAATAAATAAATAAAAGGCAGAACTGAAGATTATTTACTGCCAACTCCTCCAGTGTATGTGTGTAGATTGGATATGACTAATAGATATGACTTTTTACATGACCGAAAAATCCTCTCTTCAGACTCCTTAATAAAATGTTCTCAGTTATATAGGCATAAATTAGTTTGTTTATAAGCAGGTCGTATTGTTAAACAGGCATTAAAACTAAATCAAGCCCTGTACAGCACTTGTTCACACCTGCTCCTACAGTAGATGGTGAAAATGGAACAGACTCCATTTGGTTCTCATCACACAGCAGAGGCTCCTACAGCAAAGGCAAGGGTCAGAGCATCACCCCACAAAGGGGAGGTAGCATTGAGCTTTAAGAGAGGAAACTTTTCATTTTAGCCTTCAGGGCTTTGCCAACTCCTGTGGGAACCACTTCTTAAAACACTCAGCTATAGGATATGCAGCTTTAAAGTGCTGTTCTGAAGGTAGCTAATAGATTTTCATTAAACTTACAGAGCTGGCTCAAAAAAAAAAAAGAAGGGAAATGAACATGAAAACAAAACTCTTTCACAGCTGTTTCACTTCAATGCCCTCCTCAATCTCAGTGCAACAAAAATCAGAATTATTTGCAGCCATCAGCTGCTGATTAAGATCATCCTCCATGGATGAAACTAAATTCAGAATTTCGGCAAATGGCAATAAAAACACAGGAGGAGAACAATCTGTTGGTTTTCCTTTCAAGGTAAAGTGTTTAACTTTGCTGCTTGTTGGTGAAGCAGAAAGTATTGGCCTGCGGTCTGTCTCAGAGGAAGATCCAGGAGGGGCAGAAGGTAATGATGAGACGATACGTACTACTGCTCGGGAATGTCGGGATCTCAAGTCTTCTCAGCCGCTCAGAGGATCTTCGCGGTAGTGGATGGCGTAGCGCAGCTTCTCCAGCATCGCATCCAAAGAAGTGTACTGTGGCAGTTTCACCATGAACATGCATGTTTCCACTCGGATGTAGCGCGAGTCTGGCTGACCTGGAGAGGAAACAAAAGTATCTTTTTCTTTTCTATATAGTAAAAAATGCACATGTGCCCATGCTAAATCTGTGAGTTTTTGTGTAACCTGAGTTCCTTCACATTGCCTTGAAAATGATTGATAACAGTTTTATTTTTTCAGATTGTCACTTTTCAACTACAAATATTAATGTAATTTATAGAGATTTTTAAAATATTTAATCAACACAAAGTGGCATATCTTGAAAAGGAAGTCATAAGAAGGGAGCACCTCCTTACACATATGTAATAAGGTGCTCTGGTCAGAGGAGATCAAAATTGAATTTTTTGGCCTACATGCAAAATGCAATGTGTGGTGGAACACAAATACTAGAAACAACCCTGAACACTCAATCCTCATGGTTAAACATGATAGTGGCAGCATCATGATATGGCAATGCTTTTCTTCAGCAGGGGCAGAGAAGCTTGTAGGTAGGTAATGAAAAGGTGGATGAAGCTAAATACAAAACAAACTTGGAAGAAAAACCTGTTAGAAGGTGGAGGTTCCCCCTTCCAGCAGAATGACAACACTAAATACACAGACAACGCTATAATACAATGGTTTACATCCAATCAATTTCATGTTTTAGAATGGCCTGGTCAAAGTCCAAAGTCCAGGTAAAATCTACAGCAAGACTTCAGAAACCCATCATCCAGTCTGCTTCAGCTTGAGCTATTCAAAGAAAAATGGTAAAAAATTGCATCTCTAGAGAGGCAAGACATTTGCCACTGGCAAAATATGGTTCAACAAAGTACTGACTCAGGGCAGGTTGAGGGAATATGTATGCCACAAAGATATGCACTACTATATGTTAGTGCATCACATAAAATACATGAAAGTTTAAGGTTGTAATGTGAAAACGTGGAAAGGTTCAAGGGGAATGAATACTTTTGCAAGGAACTGTAATCAAACTGTTCCAGTAATAAAAGTTAAAAGATTAAGCAATCTTATCTTTCATAAATCATAAACATTACTTGATAAGCTCAAACTTAATCTGCTTTGAGTGAAAGAAAACAAGTGGTGGGAAAAAGTTTCTTAATTGTTCCTTCATAACTATTTTACAAAAGAAATTCAAGCATTAAAATAGCCATTGTTTAAAGTCTAACTGAACTGAACAGTTTCATAAACATTATCAGCAGTTTCTACGGCAACAGCGTCGTAGGGATAGGAGCGCTTGAGTCCGATCAGTGCCCTGCTGGGAGCATGTCAGCAATTACCTGCAGCGCCATCAGGAGGGGCGATTTTCATGGGGTACGGGGGAACATGGGCTGTGTCGGGCCCACCGTCTTTGCACGGGCAAGTAAACGGGATGCGCTCCTGGTTGCAGGCAAACTTGATGAACTTGCAGAGCTCTTCCTGAGTGAACATCTCCAGGGCGGTCCAGAAGAACTCTATGTGCTGGTCGGTCTCCATCAGACCGACTTGGTACATGGTGTGAGCCTACACAAGAAAAGAGTGGGATGGTTTACTGAGGTAAAAGTTGAGACACATGATTAGAAGGGATTAATATTAAAACTATGCAGCTTGGATAAAATGAAATCAGTAGACCCCTGCATTCACAGAGATTAAGGCTCACCCAGAGTCGAGGTTGGAAAAGCTCACACATACTTTGTAATGCAGTTAAAAAGATATCATACTGCACCTTGAGGAACTCCAGGTTAATGTAAGGCAAGCCACATGTGCGCAGTTCAATCTCTAGAGGGCTGAGCATGGTAAGCAGCTGCATAGGAATGATGGATCCGAGTCCTGCACGCACTGCTGTCATACACTCGACATTCTCCAGCTCCCTCAGACGGAGGTTCCTCACCGCCCGTGCATACACGTCCTTGTTCTCCCAGCTTATGGGGGGGAATAGAACGAAAACCAATTCAAATGTGCTGGGGCAGTAATTCTAAAGCTAAGTTACAACACAAGACAGTAAAACCTTTAGGAGCTGCTCTGTACCTGACAGCGAGTCTGCGTCCTCCCTGACAAAGCTCCACCTCTTCACCCGTCATAGTGAAGTAAGTGAAAGTGCAGCAGGGCCGGCTGGGGGACTCTGGGCTTTCTCCTGAATGGTGCTGAGAGGAGATCTCAGCACACAGGGCCTCCAGCTCACTTTCATCAGTCACCTAAGGAGGAAAGAAAACATGACATAATATCAAAATAACTGTAAGCACAAAAAGGTATCTGGGGTAAAATGCTCGAGATCAAATTGGGTGTGTTCACAGTGACACAGTATTACCATAAAATGAAGCGGTTTCATCATCCATTTTTTCCCCACAAAATTATTTGAATGCCACTATAATAAAGTTGCCCCGCTAAATTTAAAATAACCCAAACTTTTCCAAGGTGATGCACAGTGATTGAAAATACCCTAGTGCACCGCTCACATTCTCAAATTTCTTGACATAGTTGTAGGTGAGCACATCAGCCTCCTGCAAGTCCTGCTCTGGGTCAAGAGGCTCGCCAACGAGGCCTTTCCAAAAAGATCCCAGTAGGTCCAAAGGGAGGGGGACATCTGCACGGATGGCTATGCCGAGGAGCTGACCAAAAAAGTGCAACAACTGTTCTTCTGCATAGCTGATAGGGCAGGGAGTCAGGATGTACTTCCCCTGAAAATAAAAACAGAAAAATACCCTTAAACCTTTCCACATTTTGTCACATTACAGCCACAAACTTCAGTCTATTTTATTGGGATTTTATGTGACTGACACAAAATAGTGCATAATTGCATGGATACACGGTTTTTCAGCCTCCTGAGTTAAAGGGGCTATATGCAATTTTCTGAAATTTAAACTTGCGACTGACCCCATGTGGCCAAAAACGGAACTACTCTTCCTTTCTGCGCGCTCTCGCAGCGCGCGCTCGCAGCGCGCGCTCGTGCGCCGGTCGCTCTCAATCTTCGATCTTTTTCGGGCACTTGTCAGGGGTTTAACTTTCTTAGTCTTATGTGGAGTTACTGTTGGTGTCAAAGTTGTCCTGGGTCTCTTCTGTGTATTCGCACAATCCATTTAACTGCTTGCGAGTGCTGACTACCGGTAGTGGCAGAGTGATCTGAAACATTTAACATGAACGCGCTTAATGTCACATCCGCAGACAGCGCGGGAAAATCGGACCCGACAGAAAATAGAAAAAATTGGATACAGGCTTATAGGTGCACCTACTGTGAGCTGACCAGGTGTCATTATGCTCATCAGGAGATGTTTGAGTCATAAATGGTCAAATAAAAAGGCTATTGTTATGTTTATTTTGGGGAAAAAGTTGCATATAGCCTCTTTAATAGAACCACCTTTTAAAGAACTTCTAGTGTTTTAACGTTTCTCTCTACCAGCTTTGCACCTCTAGGGAAAGAGATTTTAACCTAATTTGTTTTCTCTTCCCAATTACACACTACTTGCCATTGCGCTATAGCATAAAATTACAAAAAAACTGAGTTTGTGGTTTTAACATGTCATACTGAGAAAAAGGAGTATAAAAATCCTTGCAGGGCACTGTAGATCCTGACTGATGAGAACTAGAGTATGCCTTGATGGGAAGATGAATGTAACGCTGAATGAAATGATACCTTGTTCCGGTTGGCTGCAGCGCTGGGACAAGGAAGAAGCAGGGAAAGTGCAGAGCTCTGTAACTCCTTACACACCTGCCACAGAAAATGTCTGAAAGAGCCGCCTGGATAAACAAAGTCATTACAAATGCAGTTAGATCTTTTAAAAAAAAATAACAGTGATAAATAAAACAGATGAAAGGAAAGCAGGATATGAAAAGAGAGAGCGGCGGGGAAGCACTAACTTGTGCCGTGAACTTCTTCTCCAGTGAAGCGGATGTTGAAGGCATATGTTGGATCTCCTCCGCTGGCCAGCTTCACACAGAGCTGAGATGATGGCACGCAGGATAGCTGACGTGCTGCCTGGCAGAAGTAGGTGTTTTCCGAGGATCTGATTTCACCTGTGAAAAAAAAAGTGTCACAATATCCAGAAAGCTTAACACAATGTCCTGCGAAGGAAAGTAGAGAAATATAAAAATGAGGCAAGTCTACCTCCAACAATCTCTAGAGGGTCCAGTGTAATCTCTGGAGCAGCATGGTCAGCTGTACGCTGCACTGTAGCATTCAACACTCGGTTCATTACAGTGACCTTGGTGTCGTAGAAGATTAGACCTTTCAGAAGGGTATACAGGTAGAAAGATTAAATTTTTTTTGTTCAGAAAATAAAACTAATTTAAATTTCAGCTGATAAAAACCTTTTTTTAATTAGATAGCCTCAACTTGAAGCTCTTATGATTTAATCTATCTCGTTAACACTGTACAATGCAAAAGAAACATTTATTTGTATGATGTCTGTTTACCATTACTGGCTCAGCTAGCTTCAACTTTTGATCCACAGCATCTCATTCAAATGCTTTTATGCTAACTAGATTTGTTCGGAGGTCCTGCTCACCTTTTGCCTCACACAGCAGCGCCGCAATACTGTTCTGATATGTATGCGTCTGCCTCAGCTCCACTAGTGGCAGAAAGAAACCTTCCAGGGTGTTGTTGAGGGACTGCAGCAAAGCAAAGCGCAAGCGCAAGCTCTCTACAGGTACATCTGCAAACATCAAATCGCAAGGTTAAAGCTGAGTGACAAAAAACAAGTGAGTAAATATGAGGCAGATAATGTTTTAGAAATTATTTTTAGAGAAGAACCTTCTAATTGCTCAGACGTCAGAAGCTGACAATTTTCCTTCGACCAGTTCTGATTGGTACAGATTTTGTCTGTTCATCAAATGAATCAAAACTAAGAACTCCAACCATTTGTTTTTATATCTAAAAATGAATCACCCAAAACATGTACTTAGATGCTTCTTTAAAAGTATATAAAATTCTAATAAAAGGTTTGAGATACCATTTAAAACATAAAGGAGGTAAATCTTTTAATCTCAATTTTCTGTGGAATTCATAACTTCTACCACTATCTGAGAACCTGAAGTACTTCTTGCCCTGAAAATGTTATACATCTTAGAAAAACAAACAAAACCAGAAACGGTCAAAATCATAATTGGCAGGTCAGAGCGAAGAAAATTGGTGTCCTCTAATTATTACACAAATAATTACTTTATAAATGATGACAACAAGCAAACAGCATACTTACTGAGCAGGCAGGCCACACGAGGATCTGCAGCGTCACTGGGATCCAGGTAGACTTCATGGGGGTGTAGTCTGGCTGGTGTAATAGCCAGGTGACGACACAATCTGTTGATATACTGTACCAATGCTACATCCATTTCAAAGCTCCACTTTCTACAGGCCTTCTGGGCATGCCGAGTGTCTATACACGTGCACCTTCAATATAAAGACAAGTTTAGCATTAGAAAAATAGCTTTTTACAAGCTAATGGCTGATTTTAAGACAATTATACAAAACAGAAACTATAAATCTAAACAGAAGAAGTTCAAAAGTACTTTCTCCAAGCACTACATATGAATGCTGAGAACTGGTGAAAATATTTTTTACCAACTAAATCGTGTGAGTTACAGAAACACATTCTCCAGTTCTATTAATGCTCTAAGATCAGCATAGTCAGTGGACTGTATGTCATATATTGCTTTTCTAAAAAGTGTCAACCGCTCAAAGCCCTTTACATTCACCCAGTCACACTCACCAACGGTCCTCCAATCATACACAAACCAGGATCACACGAACATGCGGCAAGAGGAAGATTGCAACAAGACAACCAGTCTACTCGCTGAGCCACAGTGGTCCATATAAAGAATGACTATTAACTAGAAAAAGTAGCATTTCCTGCGAAAATGCAGTGTGAATGCTGTAAGCTGAATTTACTTGCAGAAAATGGCTGAAGTACTTGAAGTCAATGGCTGATGGCTGAAGTCAACTGTAAAAGACTTGCTGAAGTGTAATAAACAGAAACAGCAGAAAAAAAGACGAGTAGTCTGCCAACCGTACCACATAGAAAAACTGTAACAATTAGCTAAAATAAAAAGTTGAATATTATGAAAAGTCTAAAGGTTATGAATACCAAAAGATACACCCGGAAAGAGCAGAATAGTTGAATGGTTAAAATAGCACAAAGTAAGCAGAAGTAGTTGACGTTCAAAAAACGTACGGAAGCGTATGGTAGCATGTTGCAAAACAAAAATGTTGGTTAACAATAATTCAATCCATTCAGTATATTAAAAATAAGCTTAAAGGGAAGTGTTAGCTAAAATTATGTGAAATGGAAATGTTAGCTAGAATGCTAGTGGTAGTAAGTTGGCAAACACTAACATGGCGCTAAACATTAACAAAATCTATTTAGCAAGGTAACCTTAGCTGTTAAATAAAAATTAGCTTACATTTTGATACTAACTGTAATACTAGTGTTAGCTTAAATACTAGTGGTTGTATGTTGGCAAACAGTATCATGTTCGTTACCTAACTTAATCCTTTCAGTATGTTAACATCTTCCCAAAATGCAAATATTAGCGAACATTAGCTAAAATACTAATGTTAGCTTAAATGTTGATTTTAGCTTAAATGCTAGCGATAGCTTGTTGGTAAACACCAACATCTTGGTTAACAGTATCTCAATCCATTCATTATGTTACTTCTAGCTGTTAAGTCAAAATGAGCTAAAATTCCGTTGTTAGCTTGAATGAGCTTAATTGCTATTGTTAGTAAAAAAAAAAAAAACGATTCACAGCATGGTAGCAAACATTAACATATAGGTTAACAATAACTAAACCCATTCAGTATGTTAAAATCAACCCAAAAACCAAATGCTAGCTAATATTAGCTAAATTTCTAATGTTAGCTAAAATGCTAATGTTAGCAAAAAGGCCACAGAAAGCATGTTGGCAAACACTAACATGATTGTTACCATGAACTTAATCCTTTCAGTATGATAAAATCTTCCTAAAATGCAAATATTAGCTAATATTAGCTGAAATGCTAATGTTAGCTTAAATGTTATTTTTAGCTTAAATGCTAGAGATAGCATGTTGGTAAGTACCAACATGTTGGTTAACATTAACTCAATCCATTCATTATGTTAATTTTGGTTGTTAAGTCAAAATTAGCTAAAATTTCATTGTTAGCTTGAAAGACTTAAATTGCTTTGGTTAGAAAAAAAAGCTATTGCTAGCATGTTTGCATACATGAACATATTGGTTAACAATAACAACCGATTCAGTTTGTTAAAATCAACCCAAAAAATGAAAGCCAAAATTAGCTAAAATGCCGATGTTAGCTAAAATGATAATGTTAGCCAATATGCCACAGATAGCATGTTGTCGAACACTAACATGTTGGTTAACTGTATCTCAATCCATTCAGTTTGTTAACTTTAGCTATTAAATCAAAATTACCTAAAACGCTAATGTTAGCTAAAATGCTAATGTTAGCTAACATGCCACAGATAGCATGTTGTCGAACACTAACATGTTGGTTAACTGTATCTCAATCCATTCAGTAGGTTAACTTTAGCTATTAAGTCAAAATTAGCTAAAATGCTAATGTTAGCTTAAATGCTAGTGTAAGTATAATGGATAACAATAGTAAGTTAGCTAACAATATCCTACTTCATTTATAATGCCTAAGATTGCCTAAACACACAAGTCTGTGTAACTGCCATTTAAAAGTAATCACTGTTTTCCAGGTGTTGGAACAGTAAAATGGCCACTGTTGCCTGCCTAGTGCCTGAAGTATTTGAAGTCAACTGTAGAAGACTTGCTGAAGTGTAATGCACAGAATCAGCAGAAAAAAGAAAAGTAGTCTACCAACCCTACCGCATAGAAAAACTCACAATTAGCTAAAATGCCAGTGTTACCTAAAATCAGCTAAATTCCAATTATTACCCAAAACGCTAGTAGTAGCATGTTGGGAAAGACAACTATGTTGGTTAAAAGAAGACTTATCAGCTAAATTCCAAATATTACCCAAAATGCTAGTAGTAGCATGTTGGGAAAGACAACTATGTTGGTTAAAAGAAGACTTATCAGCTAAATTCCAAATATTACCCAAAATGCTAGTAGTAGCATGTTGGGAAACACAACTATGTTGGTTAAAAGAAGACTTATTATATTCAGTAAATGGACAACAAGCTATAACACAAATATTAGTGAAAATTAGCTAACATGCTAATGTTAGCTAAAATGTGAGTGGTAGCATGTTGACAAACACAAACATGTTGGTTAACAATAATTAAATCCATTCAGTATAATAAAAATATGCTTAAAGGGAAGTGTTAGCTAAAATTAGCTGAATTAGCTTAAATTTTGATACTAACTGATGATATACTAGCACACCTCACTAATGTCTCCTAATTTCTCAGCCATTTTAATAGGCAACGCAGCTTCCGAACTACTCTTAATAACGTAAGAACCGCAAGGCGTATCGACGTCACCAATGTACCGTTTTATCGGCACGGATAGGGGAACGCTCTCAAACCACTCAATTTGTTGAAAATATAATATTAAAGCCGTAAAATGACGTTGAATATGTTGATAATTTTGATAGAAACATTAATCTTACCTTCCTTGGTCCCGAACTACATCCTCTTACTCTGAAAATATAAGACCTATCGAAATTATTCTTTCACTGTGAGTATCAGCAGGCTTTGATGAAGAATCATGGTTCGTTTCATGTGTGTACCTCAATCTGTCTAGGAGCAGTGATTTTGTAAAAATGAGCATGATTTTGGCATTTTTGAATCTGAGCCGTTTTAGCGAAGAGCAGATTTGTTACACTCGAACAAACAAAACGTATGGAGAAACGGTAACAGGTATCAAAATTTTTTTTGAATCATGAGCGTCAGGAAGGTCTGAAGTTATATTGGCACAAGGCTCATGTTTCTACGTCGCATCGTTTATGAGATATGGCTTTACGAATATGAGTCAGAATCCAGCTGTCCTATGAATTTTTGCTCAGTCCCAATGCATTTCAATGGTCCCTCCTGGGTGCGGGCACTTTGCTTCGGGTCGATTTGCCAAAAAACTGTAACTGTCACATAAATTTTGGTAACATTTCCTGAAGCAAAAATTGATAACCTACGTATTGATATATAATATGTGCAGAAAGAGTGAAATATGAGCGAGTGAGCAGAAGTTGTTCGTGGAAAATGAGGAAATTGGAAAAGTGTAATTCTGCAAGAGTGGGCCACTCTAGCTAAATTGCTCCGCTCCCATAGACATGCATGTATTTTCAGAAATCTGATCATTTCGGGACCAAAAATTTGAGGAAGGATTGTATGAAAACGGTACAAGTTAGGAAGAAGCCGAGACATACAGTAATAGCTGAAGAGTATGACTACATTTTAAGATTTGAATGGTGTTTCTAAGTGGAAGTATGTGGAAGTAGTTAGTTTTGCAAAACAGGCGAAATTTAGCGGAATTTTTGAGGTTTTCCATTCATTTCAATGGGAGCAAAAAAAGCATAAAAAGTTGAATATTATATAAAGTATAAAGGTTATGAATACCAAAAGATATAGCCGGAAAGAGCAGAATAAGCAGAATAGTTGAAAGGTTAAAATAGCACAAAGTATGCAGAAGTAGTTAAAGTTCAAAAAACGTACGGAAGCAACTATAAGAAGAAGAAGAAGAAGAATAAAGAGCATTCACACTAATAAAGAGAAACAGGATCTCAAGAGTGTGAATGCTGTAGGCATTCACACTAATAAACTTAAGGTGATTGTACGGGAAACACATTTTTAAAAATACCACTATCTCACTGTATGGGCAGTGCACAACGCTGCACTAAAGTTCACAATATAAGTGATTTTACTCTTTCTGAGCTGGTCCTTCATTACTTGAGCGCAAGACTGCTAAATGTGAAAAACCGTCCATCTTAGTTTGAAAGCAATTCTAAAAGACTGCTAGACAAACAATTAAAAACTACTCATGGCAGGAAGGATGGAAAAAATATTCTGAATGCTGTTCTTATGTCTGCAAATAGCATATCTACTAAATCTTATTCTGGTCAGTGCAACTCTAACTTGAACAGATGTACTGCTATATCAGAATCTGATGAAATGTGGAGCTTAAAACGCCTGCTGAAAATAAGCAACAGTTGCAATAATTGACAGATATAAATGCTGATGATTTCCGTGCAAAGTTAGTTTGTATAAATAAAATGTTGACAAAACAAACTCTTTTTCTGTCCATTTGTGATAGTAGTTGGGTTAGGGCATACTTGAGTGGACATGATTCTTTAAGTCTCACCTTTCAAAGTGAAGGTCATAACCACAAGCCAAAATGGCTCTCCAAACACTGCGGATGTCTTGCTTTGCTCGATCAACGGCAAACTTATGGAAGCCTTCCAGTGTCAGGTACTTCTCCTCTGGGGCTAAACAAAAAGTAAAAGAACTTAAAAATCACTTTGTCAAACAACTTACTTTTACTTTAAAATAATTCAATCCTGTCACATATTTTCACAACTTAATCAAAAATACAAAAAATATTTAATTGTGTCAGATAAAATGCCGTTAAACGTTCTGAATAATGAATGGGAGACAGAGATAATTTAGATTAGTTTGACTCTCTACTGAAAAGCTTTATAGGTCATTTAACTATAATGATATTCAAATAATCTCAGCTACAATACCAACAATAATCGCAAACTGTTCACATTTATGGAAGAAAAAAAGACTATTTCTTGTACTCATGTTCTGAATGTATTCTGTGTGATCACAGTGGATGGGATTTTTGCCAACCTTCAGCTTTTTTAGCGGGAGATTTTTCAACATCTTTCTCATCTGGTCTGGATTTCTCAGGAGATTTTGGCTTTAGGACAGTTTTCTTCTCACTCAGCGCAGTTCTGGAAATAAGCAAAATAACTTTCAGTTGTGATGTCAACATTTTTACACACATACTGTAAGCATAGGCATGTCTTATGGGCTTTTTTTCTGGGGGGTCCAAAAATGACTTACCTGACACTGTTGAGGACTGATTTTTCCTTTGTGAGAGGCTTTGTGATGGGTCTCTTGGTGCTCACAACTTTACCCTGATGTTGTTCTTTTCCTGCTTTGTTATACTTGTTCTTATTCGGCTTGGGTGTCCCATACTTTCTTAAAATCTGAATAAAAAGAGATAATTTTGGCTCGTTAGTGTGCTCTGTCTGTGAAAGAAAAAGCATTTTTAAACGTTTAAAGTTAAAGTAATTTCAGATTCTACCACTTAATGTCAAAGATAAGTATTATCGCTATCATATCAAAAACAATATTTATGCTGGAAGGTGTATGTAAGAGACAGAGAAACATAATCCTTCTCCTTGTGTACCTGAGTGAGTTGGTCTTCAAGCACTTTCTTGGGAGGTCGAACATTTGTAAAGAAAGTGTGCAGAAGGTTCCCCGGGGTCTGAGAGTTAATCTGCTCTTTGCTGAGGAAAATATCAGACACTTTCACAGGCTTGGCCGGTGTCAGGCTCAACATCTGCTCCGAGTGAACGCAGCTTTTAAAAATATCCGTGAGGACGTCTCTCGCTCCAGGTACCAGTTTTTCACCTGGAAGCCGGTAGGTAGATTAGATTACACAGAAACAATGATGCTCTATAAAAGCAGTTAAACTTGAATTAATGTTTTAGACTAACCTTTGATTGACTTATCCAGAAAGTAGTCTTCTAAGGCAGAGCTTCCCTGTGTGTCAAACAGGCTTTGGTTAACACTGGAAACAGTGAGGATCTCCTCGTTGGTCAACTCCATCAGTTCCTCTTCACCTTCTAGGCTGGACAAACCAATCAGGTCACTGCTGTTGAAGAGGCTGGCACGGATCTTTTCCACCTTGGCTCGAGAGCGGACCTATATTCAACCGAACACAAATTCCTTTCAATTTGCAATTCATCTCCTAAAAAAGTAAGCTATTTATACCCCTTGGACTTTTTCACATTTTGTGGAATTAGAACCTAAAATTATTTTGGAGGGGATTTTATGTGACAAAGCAACACAAAGTACAGCATTGTGAAGTAGAAGAAAAATATATAAATAACAATAAAATAAGTGTAAATACAAATATGAAAAATGTGGCAAATAATTGAATTTAGTTCCCAAGTCAAAACCTTCAGTATAAAACACCTTTCACTACAGTTACAGGTCCAGTTCTTTTGTGATACATCTTCACCAGCTTTGCACATCTACAGATTCTAACTTTCGCCCATTCTTCTTTTAACAACAGCTCAAACTCAGTCAGACTGGATAAGAGCATCTGTGAGCATCCTTTTTCAAACCCTGCCAGAAATCGCAGTTTGCTTTAGGTCAAGACTTTGGCTCAGCCATTCTGCAACACAAAAATGTTTTGATCTAAATAGTTTTTACTTTAGCTCTGGATTTTAGAGTTGTCATCCAGCTGGAAGGCTAACCTCCTCCACAGTCTCAAGACTTCTCTACCCTCTAACAGGTTTTCTTTTAGAGTGACCTTGTGTTTAGCTCCATCTATCGTTTATCCGCAATGACCAGCTTCCCAGTCAAAACTCCCAGTCAGGCTGGGCAGAAGAAAAGCATCCCACCCAGGCTGATGCTGGGAATGGCGTACTCTGTTAGTTTTCCACCACAGAAAGAATGCCATAAGGTTACATTTTGGTCTCATCTGACCAGAGCACCTGTTTCCACATGTTTGCAGTGGCCCCTATGTGGCTTGTGGCTAACTGCAAACAGGACTGTATATGGCTTTCTTGAATCTCTGCAGTTTCTCCAGAATTAGCAACAGCTTCTATTTCAAAACTATGTACTACATTGGGTCGGTGACATAAAATCCCAATAAAATACTTTGAAGTCTGTGGTTGTAACCTGAAAAAGTTAGAAAACGTCTAAAGGGGTGTGAACACCTTTGCAAGGCACTAAATCACCTCACCTCAATGACAGCATAGCCCTTGATAGGCCTTGCTGTAGTCGCAGTGCTTTCAAATGAAGTGACTGTCTGCATGGAGGCTCCATCAGAGACAGATGGTGTTTCTGTGTTGTCTAGAGGCTCCCCGAAGCTGCCAAGACTCCCCAGGCTTCCTGTGCTGCACAGAGATGTGTCTAGACTATCCTGACTGGAAACCGTCTGAGAGTCCTGAGGACCTTGTTGTGGGTATGTTACAGCAGAGGCAGCAGCTGCAGGGGTGAGTGGGGGGACAGCTAAAAGGTCCTGATCAACAGAGAGTTCGCTGACGGTGCGAGAGACCCCATGAGAGGAGCTGCAAATGGAGGTCTGGCTGGTGGAAGCTGAGGCGCTCACACTTAAAGCTGGGGTGACACTGCTAGAGCTGTCAGGACTTTCAGGACCTCCATTGGTGGAAAAAGGCTGGTCGGGTTCTGGAGCAACTTTGCCATCATGTGGGCTTGAAACCCCGGCTCCTGATTTCTTTTTTGGGTCCTCTTCCTGCGTAGGGATGAAGACCTCATCTTTGAACAGGCCCCCATGTGCATTGCACGCCCTGCGGATGGCATTTCGAACAACGGCCTCCTCGAGGTGTGTGGGGATACCTGAGAGTACCAGCAGGCGGCTATGAGATGTGGGACCCACCAGAGCTTGGCAAGCATCCGTCACGGCATCGCTGGTCACACTTAAGCCCTGCGGGTCCTTATTGGCAAGATGTCTTAGGATCATTAGTAGAGTGAGGCAGCGGTGGAACCAGAGCATGTCCTCAGGTTTACTACCTGCCATGTTCAGGAGGGCGCTGTCACTTTCTGACAGCCTTGCACCCCCACTTGTTCTTTTCCCAGAAACCGCTGCTGCCACAGCAGCTGCCGCCCTCTCACGCTTCATCTTCACCTTCTTACGCTTAGATAGCAAACTGGGGCTTTGTGGTGTCTGGCCTGGGGATGAGGAAGAGGATGAGGATGAGTCACTGAGGTTAGGTGCGCTGGTAGAGGAGAGCGGTCCAACTGAAGAGCTGCCAACATTGAGAGGAAGTGTCACCTCTGCCACAGCCAGACACACCTCCATTAGGGCATGGAAGTAGGTAGAGAACCGGCTTTGCTCTGCCCCCAGCGCCAACGCTATGCCCCCAGACGACGATCCTCCTCCTCCGGCGCCACCAGAAGTCCATCCCTGAGTTTCCCTGTCATAAAGCTTTCGGAGCTCTGTCTGCAGGGCCATTAGAACTGCCAGGCAGGGGTTCAGTAGCAGAGCAATGGAGCTTGAAAGGCCAGCGGGGCTCCTGCGCTGCTCCAAGTGGTGGATCTTCCGCAAAAGTTCAGCTAACAGGTGAAAGATAAGCTCTTTGATGGAGGGAGCCAGATCAGTTGTCCAAAGCAATCCACCTATAAACAAGACAAAAATAACAAAAACTGGGATCTTAGGACATTTCTCTTCTTGGAATTTCTAAAGCAGCCTGGTTGTTTCAATTACTATTTGATCTGGAAAATTGTAATGTATGGGGGAGAAAAAAACATATTTACCAAATTAATACATCTAATTTCAACATAAAGTATGCAACGTTACCAATAACAATAGAAAGCTTTTACTACATCGGTATTGGTCAATGTGTAGTTTTTATTTTGGTTAAACCAACAGAAAACCTACCAAGTAGCTCTACCACCTGCAGCAGCACTGATGAGGGCACTGTGTCCAACTCATCCTCAGATCGCTCTTCGCTCTCTCCCAGCTTCCACGTCAACAGCTGCTCTGCAAACCCCATTGCCAGAGGAAACTCTAGCGGTAAGGAGTGGAGCACCAACACGGCACCGGGAGGGGGCGACACTCCTACAACCGAAACGGGAGTGGAACCAAAACTTAGAAGAGCATCTTATTAGTCGTTAGTAATTTCCTCAATAAAATACTCACCCAGTTTGATGTGGACTTTATCAGTGGGGATGATAACAGAGGGGTACTGGTTGGTGGTGGGAGGGGGCGTAAGGCCCGTGTTGGTAGGAGAGGCATCTAGAGGATAACACACAGCCTCCATCAGATTCAGCTGCCCATTTCTTCGCACTTTGTGACCCTGGCCATAGACCATGACTCGAGCCCAGGGAGCCTTGTACAAGCTTGAGCTAAAGGGTTTGAAGAGATCAGAAAGAACATCAAAAACAGAAAAAGTGAAGCCAAAGAAGCAGATTTTAAAATGTCTGCTGTTGTGTATTTGATGTCGCTCACTCTTTCCGGCAGCCTAGTTGGCTTTCTTTGCAGGAGACGATCACAAACGCAGCTCCTGGAAAACTAACATCCATGCTAACTTTTGACTCTGTGACCGGAAACTCCTCAGATGTAAACTGCTCGGGTGCATTCTGAAAAACATACATTATAGCTTATGTTTAACAAGTTAGGAGTAAATAACCATAAGCATACCTACAGTTCACTACAAAAACACTCTTTTCACATTTTGTCACTTTACAACCACTAATTTGCCACAAGCCTTTAGAGGACAGAAACACGTGGAAGCAGCTCCTCTGGTCAGAAAAAGACCAAACTGGGCTATTCAGTTTAGTAAAATGCTATGTACATCATCGCTAACACGCCATCCCTCTACTGTGAAGCATGGTGGTGGCAGCATCATGTTATGGGGAAGCTGTTCTTTAGCAGAAACAGGGAAACTGGCAAGAGTAGATGGGAAGATGGATGGAGCTTAATCATGTAAGAGGCTGCAAATAACTTAAGACTGATAAGTTTCACACTCCATGACTCTAAACACACAGCCAGAGCTACAATGGAGGGTTTAGATCCAAACATACCTGTGTTAGAATGGGTCATTTACGGAAAGAAAAAAGCTAAATATAATTGACCACCTCTGGCAAGACTTGAATACAGACTCTGTCCATCCAATCTGACTGCATCATTTTGCAAAAGAAAAGGTTTAAAAATACTTAGTCTCTAGATGTGCAAAGCTGTTAAAGTAACCCTGAAAGACTTGCAGCTGTAATGGCAGCAAAATACTCAGGGGAGGCTAAATTCAAATGCACACCACAATTTTCAGATTTTTATCTGTAAAAACAAAAAAACAAATCCTTGCATCCTTTTCTTTTCACTGCATAATTATGCACTACTTTGTGTTGGTGTATAGCATATGTTCCCCAGATATACTAATAATATTTATATGCTGTGGTTATAATGTGAGAAAACATGGAAAGTTGAAGATGAATAAATAACTTAGCAAGGCACTGTATTAAAACCATCCACTGCCTGTAGAGCTAACCTGTAGAAAACAGCAGATTTGTTTTGTGAGCTCCAATAAACTGTCTTCTCCTTGATGCAAGGCACGAGTGATGGCCACGGTCAACCACTCCCGAATGGGCTGAGCATTGCCCTGATAAAACAGGTCTGTGGGAGAGCAACTTTGACCTTCCAGGTTGTGAAGCACAGACTGAGCCAAGAGAATAGCACTAGAGCTAATAGTGCCATCTGCAGTAAGAGAGAAATCCGGAACACTTAAAAAATTGCCACACCAAAAAGAAATACAGTTATTTAAAATGTATTTTTCCACTCACCAGGGAGAGGTGGCGCCAGCAGCTGATTAGACAGAAGCTGCAAGTGTTCCAAAGTTATGTCACGAATAGCAGGGATGTGGAAGAGACGAGTGAAAGTGTGGGGATTCTTGGGGGCAAAGATGTTGAGCAGGGCCATACGACAGTATAACCGAGCAAGTGCACTTTCACATCGAAGGAGTTCCCTAAAGAAAAGCAGTGACACTGACTTCAAGCTCAGATGTTTGACTCAGATACATCATGCTCATTCTCTTTGAATTTATATTACCTATGAATCTGAATGTTACTACTGTCCAACGACACCAGGCCATTAGCCGCAGTACGTCGAGAACCTGCAGGGGGACGCTCGAGCATCTCAATGGGGTACCAGTATCTGACGAGCACGCCTTCACTGCGGAGGTACGTCTCCACCTGTACCAGTTCATTCACCTGAACAAGAACGTAAAACACCTTTGTTTACACAGAAATCTGTTGGGACACCAATTAAAAACCAAATCACAAACTATTATACTTACAGAGTCCACATCCAGCACAACGCCATGCAAACCGAACGTCTTCAACATTCCACGGATAGCAAACTTAGGCAGCGCTGTTCCTCCGGTTGTGCTGTTGGTGTTATTGCTGTCAGGACAGCGGATGACCACAGTCAACCCTTCATAGAAAAAGTATGTTACCATCTGCGTTAGGCACATTATCATACAATCATTTAGTGTTTCAATCCATCTCAAAACAAGTAATAAATTACTTCAAGTATGTGAAGTCGCACTGTGCAATGCTCAAAATGTGTTATAATGTGGCACCTTTTCGGACTTTGTCAATAGTGAACTTGTTGGCCTCATCTTTGATATCCTCAATAGTAGGAAGGTAGAGATCACGCGGAATACCCCCATTCTCCTCATACAGGAACTCCACTGTCTGTCTTGCAATGTCAACCATGCCTGTTTCCAGGGAAACACACAGAAAAATTGTCACTTACAAATACATGTCTAAGGTAGGAGAGTATAAATGTTCAGAAATGTAATTTTGTGTGCACTTCATGTCCCTCCTGTGTTTTTCTTTGTCGTTTTTTTAAAAGGTGTAAAGAGTGGTGTTATGTTTTTTATGCATTTCGGTTATTAGAAAAAGAAAACATACTGACAACTTTCAGTAAACATTACACATATACTTAAAATTTGTCTCCAGCACAAAAAAATGACTGAAGAATCAGCTCCTTTGATTTATTTTTTTTAATGTACCTAAAACCAACAACCTTACGGCATTTAAAATGTTTTACTTTCAAATTCTAAATTCCTCTATTTCTATTCAGTAAAAAAAATATATTTAAAATATTGTATTCTGTGGTTAAGATTGGAATCATGGTGAAGGGCCAGTTAAGCTGAACCTTTTAATAATTGTTGGCAATATCCATTCAATATTTATGTCAGGGGATTTTTGCTCATATACAAGATGGTACATTTTGTTGTAATGATGATTTTATTCATTTTATTCTTTACCTAGCTGAAGTGCTCCCTTGATTTGATCCAAGCCTGACTTCCTCTCAGCTTCGTTACGGAACCGCCTACGAATGGTAGGGAATACCTTTGTCTCCCAGGCCTTCACCAGAAGAGCATAGTGATCCTCCTAATGTCAAACCCAAGTCAAATTTAATACAAAAAGAAAAAAACGAAGAAGGAAAACACATTTCTGACACAGTATAAAGCTGAGGACTAAATCTCACTCTGGGGACATCGTCATCATCCTCATCATCACTCTCATCATCAGCAATAGGTGGAGGGTGTGGGTCAGGCCCAGAGGTGACCAGATTTTCATAGCTCAGCTCCACCTTATAATGGCACGACAAGTCACTGTTGTACTCTGTATAAACATAAAAAGTCAAAAAAAAAGGTTGATTATGAGCTGAAACAATAAGTAAAAAAAATTGAAGTCTGTACATCTTCAATGAAAACTGAGGTGATTGTGAGAGACATACGCTGCTGAGGAACTGCAACAGCTGCAATCCGACAAGGTGGACCATGAGAGCCAGAGTCTGAAGTGACACTTGCACCCGCATCATTATCACTGTCTGAGGCCATGGCAAAGGGAAGAGCTTCAAAATTTGCACTTATTTCCTCTGCTAGGTCCACACATAGGTCAGCTGCGTTCCTGTGTGCTTGGCCTTCTGCGTATGCAAAAGGTCGGCTTCCAAAGTTGGCACGGATCCTGGCGTTCTGCAAAGAATTAAGAAAAAAAACTAAAATGTATACTACATATGACCAGAAGAGAGGAGCAGCTTTTAATTTCATTTTAGCATAAGTTTACCTTCTTCTGAATGTGGATGAGGGGCCACATTCCACCCGCTACATCTTCAAGACTCGGACTCAGCCGCTGACCACAGTAAGTGAAGTAGACTCTTCCTTTAGGGGCCTGGCCAGGGGGAGGAGGTGTGCCCTCAGATCGCTCCCAGCCAATTCCTGCCACGTCGCCTGAATTTACCCAAATTAAAAGGTCATCATCAACATTACGGCTAAATCTAAACCACCCATTGCATATCCCCAGTTGGAAAACCTTACATAGGTAAAAATATATTTTCATAAAAGCAATGTATGTAGCGTTATGTCAGCTAAAGATTTTAAATCATACATTGTTGAAGCACATTTATTCTTCTATCTTACCAGGAAGTAGGACCACATCAAGTCGGACACTTTTCCACTGCAGCAGACTGGAGCCATTGTAATGCACCGCCCTACCATTACTGATGCCCACACAGACAGGAGACAGACACAGGTAAAACGACACGGACAAAAAGGTTAGTCAGCAATCAAGTCCTACAGAACAGTAGGTGAAAAAAAAATTTATATTCAGCTGCACTTACTTGTGAAACAGACATGTGCCAACAGGGTTGGTCCATGCTCCGTCTCTCTTCTCTGCCTCTGTGGCAAAACCAAAGGACACAATTGGCCCGCTGTCCTCCTCAGAGTCTCCATAGGAGACAACCTCTATCTCCCAGTAAAAAGAGGGTGCCTGAAGCAACAGAGAGGAAGAAACTGAATACTGTTGACATTCTTTACTTGGGTTGTAATTTTGTCAGCGCTTTTATCAGACAATTTAAAGTTAGTACCTGAACTGGTACAGGAGAGGTGGCATAGATGAAAGTTCCTCTGGGCAGCCCGCCTCCGGCGCTTGGATCAGCCAGGAAGGTGACAGAGGTTAGCCGGGAAGAGAACAAGCATGCACGGACGGGAGGAAACACTCTGGATGGACACCAAGTGATCTCCTTGGGCTAGCAAACCAAGCAGAATAAAGCAAGAGGGAGCAAAATAAGTGAGGCAGAAAAAAATAGAGCTACTAGATCACAAACACATTCCAAACAAAAACATGATCTGACAAGGAGAAACTTAACCAATATAATATATGAACAGCAATACACTGTTCACCATGTTCCTTCTTTTTTCTTCATAGCAAAAAAGGAAAAATAAGAACTCATTATGACTGTAAAATGTTATTTAATAATATAATAATATTTTATACTAATAGAAGATTAGCCAACTTTAAAGCCCTGCAAAAAGGCTGAAATTTTTCATTCATATTATAAACGGTCCAAAGACAACTTGGTGATTCCATCTATGTGCTCAGTGCACTTACTTGTGAAAAGAAAGTGAAGTACTAAGTTACGCACGCCTACCTGCCGTCTGTCTGTCTGCAGTGGTGGAGGCGGTGGACGAGCACAGTCCCGGTATAGCATTCTCACTCTCTCACACTGAGCCTCAACCATACCAAGACGCTCTCCTGGACAAGATGGAAAGAAGGGGATCCGTCAGACAAATACAGACCAGTGCTGAGAAGTGTTCTTGAATGTGTTCCTGATGTGCTCACCAGGGCTACATTCCTGGGCAACCAGGTTAAGAACCTCCACAGCAGCTGGACACTGCTGAATGAACTCCTCACAGAAGGAGCTATCCTCCAAGAGCTGTGCCATCACCAGACATGCCCTGAAAAAAAAAAAATAAATTTTTTAAATAAACTTGTGGATTTAAAACAATCATAGTATTCTCGAGATTACATCAAAGTCTAAGTCCAAAAGAAGATTAATTTTTTCCCCATTCAAGGTTCCAAAGAGAGGAGCAAATACTACATCTAGTGGAGTGCCACTTAACCAACTCTGCCGTAAAGTGGAAACAATTTCCAAAGTGGAAATAAACCAACTACCTTTAAGGAAGCTTTTTTTATGACCTTTGTTCAAAGTTTGGAGGTGAAAGGCATGGAAAGAGATAATATTTTTTTATAACCCAAAAAAAAGAAAACAAAACAGGATAAATAAAAAATGAAAAGGCTTAGGTTTCAAGTTGCCTTTTACTTATTTGTCTATAATTTTTAAGCTATATTAAACTTTGTACATTTAAAAAAAAGATCATGTATTTCCAACTTCCTGCAGAGCTGATTCTGCCTACTACATTCCCCACTAGCAGAGCTCTAGCACTCAAGAGTTCCCAAAAACATGTCCCATACAGTACTGTGCAAAAGTTATAGGCAGGTGTGAAAAACTGCTGTAAACTTAGAACGCTTTCAAAAATTGAAGTGTTCATCATTTATTTATTTTCATCAATCAACAAAATGCAGTGAATTAACAAAAAGGAAATCTAAATCAAGTCAATATTTGGTGTGACCACCCTTTGCCTTCAAAACAGCATCAATTATTCTAGGTACACTTGCACACAGTTTTTGAAGGAACTCGTACAACTGGTAAGTTATTCCAAACATCTTGGAGAACTAACACAGATCTTCTGTGGATGTAGGCTTCCTCACATCCTTCTGTCTCTTCATGTAATGCCAAACCCAGTCAATGATGTTGAGATCAGAGCTCTGTGGGGGCCATACCATCACTTCCAGGACTTCTTGTTCTTCTTTACGCTGAAGGAAGTTCTTAATGACTTTAGCTCTATGTTTGGGGTTGTTGTCCTGCTGCAGAAGTTTGGGGCCAATCATACGCTTCCCTGATGGTATTGCATGATGCATAAGTATCTGCCTGTATTTCTCAGCAATGAGAACACCATTAATCCTGACCAAATCTCCAACTCCCATTGCAGAAATGCAGCCCGCCATGCTTCACTGTTGCCTGCAGACACTCCTTATTGTACCGCTCTCAGCCCTTCAATGAACAAATTGCCATCTGCTACAGCCAAATATTTCACATTTTTAGTCATCAGTCTAGAACACCTGCTGCCATTTCTATGCACCCCATGTTTTCATGCATACTTGAGTCGCTTGGCCTTGTTTCCAGGTCAGAGGTATGGCTTTTTGGCTGCAATTCTTCCATGAAGACCACTTCTGGTCAGACTTCTTCAGACAATAGATGGGTGTACCTGGGTCCCACGGGTTTCTGCCAGTTCTGAAATGATTGCACTGCTGGACATCTTCCCATTTCAAAGGGTTTGATGTGTCTTTCATCTGCTGCACCAAGTTTCCTTAGCCGATCCCTGCGTCTACGATCCTCAACGTTCCCCGTTTCCAATTCCAAGAGCTTGAACAGCACATCTTGAAACCCCAATATGTTTTGAAATCTTTGTCTGGGAGATACCTCGCTGATGCAGTATGACTACCTTGTGTCATGTTGCTGTGCTCAATCTTGCATTGACATAAAACCATCTTCCACAAGCTCACCTTGGTAGCAAAGTTTTGCTGTTCCTCACCCAGTTTTAATCCTCCTACACAGCTGTTTCTGTTTCAGTTAAAGACTGTGCCTAAAACTTTTGCACAGTACTGTATATGTATCCTAGTGCTTCCTAACCTAGTTCTGATTTCAGCCAGCAAGCGCACGGCAGCCATTACTGGGCTGGAGCCATCTCCTGTAGCTGGTAGGGATGTATGAATGGAGAGACTGCCCTCTTGTGGTAGAAGCATAGACTGCACAGCTTGAACCACCTTTTCTGTAATTGAGAGCTTATAGATGGGAAGTGCCTGGTAGGGATCAGAAAAGGGGAGAAAACAAGATAAGAGATAATCAAGTTGGCATTTTCTGTAATATTAAGAACTATGCTGTGACTGATATTCTCACCTCAGATCTTGGTGTGCAGAGGCGTGATATTGGTACTGTAAGGATGTCCGAGGCTTTACAAGCTCTCCTGTACTCACAGGAAGGAAATTTGACAGTAGCAATTCCCTCCTGCTCATTTATTGACATAACTATGCCCACACTACCCAGTACTCCTTTACCAACCACCTGTGGAATAGATGAATGACTGTAAAAAGGCTGGCAATCATATTTGACTATTAATTGAAAGGATAACAGTGATCTGTTTATATAAAAAGAAACTGAAGAGCACAAGTTAAACAATTAAGAAAATTGTTTGTTTTACTGACCTGGACTTCAGAACCAATCTTAATTGTCTCCTTGAAGCCCCCAAGTGCGCAAAGTGCAGCAACAGCTTGTCTGCCAATGGCCTGCAGTTTAGCTAATTTTCTGCCACTGCTGCTACCATTTTCCAAGATGCTCTCAGCATACTTCCCCAGCTGAGGAATAAACATCAGAGCTCGGGAAAGCACCTAACACACAAAGAAAAACAGCCAAAACTTTAAACTGACATTGCAGCAAAGCACAGTGTTCAGCACTAATATGAAGCATGGAAACTGTAAAAAAAAGAAGGAAATGTATGATGTTTTACTTTTTCAACAGTGCTCATCCAGATCTGTGCAGTGTTGGATTCTGGAGCAGTGAGCAGACTATGCAGAAGAGCAATAACCTCAGCAGCCATACTGTTGGCTACGTGACCGCTGATGAATGGCCGAACTGGGTCAGACCTATTTTGTGGAGGAAATTGTAAGAAGAAATGTTAAACCACAGTTGAAATCAAACAGTTGCCACAAACCTGATTTAAATAACATTTCATTTTTTGTACATTGTAAAAGGTGAGCTCTTTTGTACATCATATTAAATAAGCAGTACCTGGCCAATTCAGCATTCTTGTCCCTACAGACAGCTGTCTGTGCTGTTTTCTTCTTGTCGCCGGTCGTAATGCCCCCAGCAGTCTCCTGAGCCATAGTCTCCACAGGTGGACCGACACTTACTATCAGACCAGACTGAGCCCACTTGTTAGCCTTCCTCAGGGCACCAGACGCCTCTTCAGTGATTACCTCACAGCTTCCACTCTGAGGAAAATAAAAATTGTATGAATGTACATTTAGAAGCAACTAGAAGGGTAGTTTTGATAGAAGGCATGCACAGTTTTTAGGTTTATACAGTGCTTTGCATAAGTATTCATACCCCTTGAACACATTTTGTCATGTTAATACCACAGATTTCAATGTATTTTATTTGGAGTTTGTGGTAGACCAAAACAAGTAAACACATTACTGGGAAGTAGGTGAGAAAGTATGCATAGTTTTCACCTTTTTACAACAAATTAAAACATTTTAGGTGTAGCTTACATTTGTATTTAGTTCTCTTCACTAAATAAATTGCAGCGCAACCAGCTGCCTTTCACAATTCCCAAATTAGTACATAAAAACAACCTGTGGGGCTGGGCAATATGACTTTGAAATAAAACCTTAGATAATTTTATTCCCAATCTGATTTTCATCTATTACTTTACTCCCTTTCTTTTCTTAAAAAGAAATTACAAATAACAAAAAATATTTTCAAAAACTTGCTTTAATTTCAATCGCTGACTTAAATTTAAAGTCCAAATAAATACAAACTGTAAAACATGCTTGTAAAACAAGATGGCAGGCCCGGGGCAGACTGACATCACAAAAATGTAATCTTCATAAACAGCTAATTTGATTGATCAATAAAATAGATTAATCACAGAGCCTTAACTATCCATTTGTAATATAATCTCAGTATAAATCCATGCCCTGTGAAGGCCCAAGATGTTTGTTAGAGAACATTAGTGAACAAACAGCATCATGAGGACCAAGAAATACAGCAGATCAGTCAGGGAAAAAGTTGGGGAGAGTTACAATTACAAAAACAGGGTTATGTTATAAAACAATATCCAAACTTTTCAACATCTCATGGAGCATTGTTTAAACAAACCAGTGAAAATGGAAAAAGTATGGCACAACTGTGAACCTACAAAGACATCGCTATCCATCTAAACTGACAGGTCAGGCAGGCAAAGGGAGCATTAATAATAAAAAGAAATTCAGTGCTTGTTCAGGAAAACTAACAATGGACATCACCCATAACACACCATTCTCAATGGAGACACATGGTGGTGGCAGTATCATGCTATGGGGATGCCTTTCTTAATCAGCCACATTAAAGCTGGTCCAAGTTGAAGGGATGCATTCATGTTTGCGGTTATAGCATGACAACATGTGAACAATTATAAATACTTTAGCAAGCCACAGTAGTTACCTAGTAGTTAGTTTTTAAGTACATAGCAACTCATTTTATTTTACACAAATCAAAAAGCTTGCCTTTGTCATGTCTCTGTCCATCTTCACCACCTTTTCCATGTTTGCCCCAGTGCCAAGTCGAAAAGGTCGTCCCTCAGAGCTGCTGCATTTTGAAGTGAGTGGAAAAATGCTTAAGTCAGAAAAACTGATTAATTTTGCCAACAAATATCCAAATTAGTAGATGACAAGAAATAGTACCTAAGAAGTGGCTGTAAAACCTCATGGGATGACTGATCCTCTCTTTTGTGGATAAAAATTGACAGTTTGCCATCAACCGCTTCTGCCTCCTCCCCAACATCCTCGGTCTTGAGAGCTCCTTTGGAACTGGCCCGGGAGAGACTGGTATCTGGCTCAGAGGAGCTGGGGGAAAGGAGGGTCTGACACCCTGAAACGAAAAAGAAATAAGTAACCTCACGACGACCTTTAAACCTTATCAAAAAAACAGACACAAATTAGTTCTTCTTGGCTGGAGACACAAACCTGGTACTACATAGTCTGCCAGCTTAGCTAGCAGCAAAGCAGCAATACGTGATGCTGGATCGCTGGCATCCTGCTGCTCGGCATCTAGGGTGTTGATTGAGTAGCTCCATGACGGCAAAGCCACGTTACCACAGTCCTCAACACTCATGAGAGGCAGTGCAGCTCGGCATAGCTGCAAGATGATAAGTACTAACTTTGGTGAGGGTCTCTGGTCAAGCAGCAAGGACAAGAGCTTAGAAACACAGGCAGGTTGGCTCAGAATGGCTTTCCCAATATGGCTCCTGGAATGGAAAAACAAAGGAACTCATAAGTATACAGAACATTATATATATATATACTAACATAAATATGCAAACAGTGCTTTAGCTTTACCTGGAAAGATCATTGAGGAGACTGAGTACATCCTGCAAAGCATCATTGCCAGCTGCCTGATTCCCACAGCACTCTGTTGCTCTGGCTAAGTGATTGGTCAGCAGGCTGGAAACCTGCCTTGCCAGACCAGAATGAACTGCATCTGTTGAACCACCTTTAAAAGACAAAACAAGTAAGGTAATCTATAATAATATACCACAATAAAATAATATATTCTACTTGTTAGCAGATCACCAACCTTCCACTTTCTCCCACTCGATGCACCGATTGGCCAGCACCTGAAAAGCAGCCCAAGCCATGGTGGCCACTTTCTGCTTTTTGGTCTGCTTCTCATTTGAGCTGCATTCTCTCTGACCACTCAAACTGCAAAGTCTATCCATGAGCTGGACAAGTCCACTCCGAACAAGGCACTGCTCCTCACTCCTATCATAACAGATTGGAAAGCTTAATCAGACTTGTTGTACTGATGGAAGGTTTACCAGATTGATACTTCAAAGTTGATTGACTTACCTGGTGTAGGGTATTGTGCAAAGCAAGCCAATACTGTTGGCACAAGCAATAGGGTAGCGAGCACATAGTGAGACTACAGAGGTCATGGTCTCTCCAAAAGCTTCCTGAACCTGCTCGACCATCCCACCACAGGTCAGCTCCTCAATCCTAAACAAATTGATAGAAAAACAAATATGCATGTAGAGAAAAATACTTATGCACACTCTTAGAAAACACAATATTAAGCTTGGCTCTGCATCTTTTCTGACCTTGGGCCACCTTGCAGCACCATAGTAACAGGTCCTACCAGATGAGTTACCCCACCCACTCTCACTGCAGCGGTTAACAGCTCTCTCATATGAACCAGTGCCTGTTTCCGCGTGCTGCCTCGTCTCCAGCGTGTCTGTGCAGCCGACAGGAAGCTGCTGCTCGACACCTATACAATCAGACAGATGAAACGGCTAATACAAACCAGGATTTACGACATGAATCTCACTTAGGGTTGGTAACCAATATCTTAAACAGGAAACCGGTAATGTTTACATAGCTTACAGCCTGATCAGGTGTGGTTCCTATGAAGGCAAACAGCTGTCCCAGCAGCACGCTGTATGTTGGCTTGTCTCTGCCGTCCTCAATGGCCAGAGACTGCAGCAGGGTAAATGAGCTGCTGCGGTGACTGGTTGGGTGGTGTCGCCTTCTAAAAATTAAGTAGTGTAAAACATTCAACCTGCAGTCCTTAAGTATCCTTTATATCTAATCTAATTGATGCGATATATAACTGAATACCTTTGTGCAGCATGTGTAAACTCTAAATCTTGGTTAGCAATCATCTCCAGGTCAGACGGTGCAGACATGCTGCGTAAGAAGACTGGCTGCTTGACCAAGGGGATCACTGTCTTGGCATCTGACACAGACTTAGAGGCTGTTACAAAAAAAACAACAACACCACTTTGTTCGGGAAATATATTGCTTGATTGTGGAAAATGTCTGTAATCTATTTTTTTTTTTATACCTGGACTTGGTGTCCCAGCTGGTGTGGTGGTTAGGCTTCTGCAGTGTGGAGCGATAGTAACATGGAGAAGAAGCTCAGAGCGGTTCATCAGACTTTTTACAAGCATTTTGGTTTTAGCAAGTGGGATGATGCCTCTGATGAGTGTGGTGTTTACTTCATGGAAGAACTTCTCCCTGTTTGTGGATAAATGCAAAGTTACATTATTGCAACGTTTAGTAATACTTTCACATATCCCATGTGTTCCTAATGACGTGCAGCTCTAATTCCAGGCCTTCTTCTAGGGATTACCCTGCTTTTGATTGTCATACATCCTATTGCGTTTTTCCTTTAACACCCTTTTTGTATCAATAGCCTTATAATGTATAACATGGAACAAAAATGACTCAAGTTATTTCATGTATTTCTATGATACACATAATGACATATAGTGAATATATCACCTTATATTTCTAGAACTCAGTAAATATTGCAGTTCTTTAGAGGGGGTGTGCATGTGTTGTGCATTAAAAGATTAAAACATAATTTTAAAAACAGCTGTTTCAGGCACCTACCGCAGTGCTAGAACAACATTCTCTAAATCACTGAAATCAAATGGAATCTCCTTCAGTGAGCAGAGCAATTCCAGTTCCTTCATTTTGTTCTGTGAGGAAAAGACAACTTCAGTGGCGATAAATAAACAATAATGGTGTTTGTTTCGCTAATCTCTTAAACAAAAATGTACATAGAAGAAATAGTGCATGATACCTCAAAGAAGTGATAGTCATGAAAGAAAGGAGTGTTGTTCTCCAGTTTTCCTTGCTGAGCCTCTTCTACCTCATTCTGCCACTTCTGTTCCAATTCTGCAACACTCTGCAAACAAAGCAGCACAAAATCACACAGAGTAAAACTTCTGTTTTTTGTGAGCTGTTCAGATTGAATTATTGTTCTCCAGTTTTAATCCCCATCTACAAATCAGCTCGTCTGGTCAACTATATCCTCATTATATTTCAAAATAAAACATTGAACTATTTAAGGATTTTCTCAAACAGGATACATGATTTCAATGATATGCTCACCTGCAGCTGTCGCTCCATTGCATTGATCTTCTTAAATGTCTCAGCCATAATCTTACAGACCAGGTCATATTCCTCTGTGTGATCTTCTCGATACTGATAGTTCACGAGTGACTGGAGAGCATCCACCAGACTCAGATGTTTAATGACACAGGACACAATAACCTCTTCTAAGACGTCTGGACGGATCACCTCCCTTACGTAAAAAAAAAACATGAAGGGGAAAAAGTTGGTTTCAGAAAAAAAGTGCTTTGAACATTAAACAAACTTATTGCTGTTCAATATGAATTTAACACAATACATTATTTCCACGTGATAGAATGATTTCTTTACTTGATGCTGGGGCGGAACTGTGGTCGAGCTCTTCCAGACACTTCCCTCAGCCTGCTCATGATGCCTGGAGGAAGGCGGATCCGAGGCAAGTCAAAGTATGACCCAGGCATGAGGCCTGGAGGTGGGATGAGAACATCAGAGGGGTAGGTAAACTCCCGGTCCTCCTCAATGGTGAGTGGCAGTGGTGAGGGGCTGGGCGTTAGAGCAGGAGAAATGGCACCATTTGCTTCCACCTGCCATTGGCATCTAAAATAAACCAAGAAAAGTCTGTAAATATCTCTTCTTAGGAGACAATACTTTTGAACTGTTGCACTACATGGTACCAAATATGGTCAAATATATTTTTGCAGTATTACTTAAACCCGTAATAGGAGGACATTTTTAGAAACATTTCCATTTAGCTGAATCACCTTTGCAAAAGCTTTGAGCACAACAAATCCTGACAGGCTTCCTCTTCTCTTGTAACCTCTGGCCCGTTGTAAAGAATGCGGAGCATTGAGCAAGCCAGCACCGACAGACCCAGTGCAAGGTCAGCCAGAAAGGGGAGCCCTCCAGAGACATCCTCAGAGGACTCCTGTTAAACAAAAACAAGGGGCATGTTCAGGAGTGACATTGGCACTGCCAGTATGAACTATCAGCTGGTAATATGGATGAGTAAAAAGTGCTTCTGCTCGTTACCTGAGCTCTGACTGTACAGCCGAATCCCCACATGGCTTTATCAGGAGTGTTGTGTTCACGTCCACTTCTCATTTCAAAGGAAAATGTAACGGTATCTCCTTCAACCTGAATAGAATAAGGAGAAGAAGAAAAAACAAAAATAACTATTACAACACTACGATTAAAACAAGCTCACCATGCATCTGTGATACAGATTTCCGATTACCTTTACAAGATCTTTAGGCCAGCCTGTTCCTAAGACGCTGCGACTTCCATACCCCAGAGTGTTTCCTCCATACTCCGTTACTTTACGACTGTTGGTGTTGGGACCAGCATAGATGACCAACTAAAATATAGAACAACACACTGAGTGAGAAAACAGAGTCCTGTTACAACTAACTGCTCGAAATCTGTGCAGAAGTCACAAATAATGAAGACTAGTTGTCCCCACAGGTCTCAGAGTTATTACCTTGTCATAGTCATACTGTGAGGAGCAGCGCGCATCAAAGCGCAGGTACAGGCAGCGGGCTCCTGGGATGTGTACCGTCTCCTTGAACTTGTAATTATCCCTCACAGGGTGCATTGTCTCTACCGTTTTCCCAGCAGCCCATGGAGCAGGAATTTTCAGTCCAGTCAAGAAACCGGCCTCTTCTCGTTCATCAAGAATTCTTATTTTAAAGACATGAATAATCACGAAGGGTCAGAAAGCTGTATAATATAAACTAATAGCATCATTCTGTTAGAGTGGACTGCAAAATAATTCCTCGTTCTTGAACGTTATCCCTTTTTTGGTACATTACAACCACAGCTGTAAATGTATTTTGGGGGAGTTTATGTGACAGCCCAACAGAAAGTATTCCTTATTTATGAAGTGAAGAAGCAACATAAAACAAGGTTTTAAAAGGCTTTTCACAAATAAAAAAAAAGAGTGACTTATTAATATCTTGATATTATTTGCTTCAATTACTTTTGCTAGTCTTATAAAAAGGGATGTCTCTACCAGTTTTGCACATCTAGACACTGAAGTTTTACTCATCCTAGTGTTCAAAATAATCATTTCATTGTAATTCAGATGATCCAAAATTAGTTTAGTCTAAATTAGATAGGATGAAGATTGTCTGTGAACATCAGTTTTCAAGTCTAGCCACAGATTCCCAACTGGGTTTAGGTTTGTGGCTTGACTGGAAAACTTGAGCACATGTACATGTTTAGATTTAAGCAGTTTTATTTAGATTTTTGTCCGTTGGAAGAGGAACCTCCACTCCACTTGTGGGAAAATAATCCCCACAGCATGATGCTGCCACCAACATGTTTCACAGTGGGGATGGTGTTTTCATGTTGATGTACAGTATAATTTTTTGCAACACATAGCATTTTGCACCTTCTTCCACATGTTTGAAGTGTCTCCTACATGACTTGTGACAAAGTATGGCTTTCTTTCAACAACTGATTTTTTTCTTGCAACTCTTCCCAAACGCCAGATTTGTGGAGTGAATATAAATGCAAGCTTAAGTTTAATTTTTGCTAGTAAAAACATTTGGAAAACGAGGTGTCATTTTCATTTAACTTCACCATTACGCACTACTTTGTGTTGGAATATCACCTAAAATCCCAGTAAAATATATTGACACTTGTGGCTGTGATGAAACTCAATGAAAAGAGGTTCAAGAGTTATGAATACATTTCATGTTATATACATAGAAAAACAATGTAACGGTAATTATTGTTTTGTTAGTGTTCTGCTTTGAACAACTCACTTGTCATCAGAGGAACATCCCTTTGCTCCCTGCCCAAGAGAGCCACCTACAGGTAGAGGATCCTCCGTGAAAAGGAGAGACTGAGTCTTAAGCAACAAGGCAGTCTAAAAGAATAGAGAAAATAAATTAGCACTTGTCTTAACTTTCATTACATTTAATAATAATAATAGCAATAATAATACATTCAATTTGAAGACCTTTTAGAAACATCCAAAGACACTTTACAAAAGTACAGAGGAAGAAGAGCAATAGAAAATAAGAAATACAAGCAAACAAACCAAGAAAAATCCAAACAATTAAAAACAGACTTAAGAGGGAATTATTATTGATTAAAAGCAAGTTTTAACAAGTGAATCTTAAGATTAGATTAAGACAGAGGAAGGGAGTCAGTATTTGTTTTCTGTATTTATAAGGTCAGGTGAGAGAGAGTTCCAAAGTTTGGGGGCAGATCAACTAAAAGCTGTGGCTCCCATAGTGACGAGGCAAAAAGAAGGGGGAGTAAGATGAAGAGAAGAAGATGAGGGAATGTGAGGGAACAGCAATGCGAATGAGGTCAGACAGATACGGAGGGGCAAGATGATGAATGGCGTTAAAAGTGAAAAGGATTATTTAAAAAATTATTCTCGAAGTTATGGAAAGACAATGCAGTTGATGAAGAGCTGGGGTGATGTGGTGGGAGTAGGGAGCTTTTGTAATCAGGCGGGCAGCAGAAATTTGGACCAACTAGAGATTGTGAAACAATTTGTGAGGAAGACGAAAGAAACGAAATAATTCTATAAGACTGGCCAAACTAACCTGGCTGGTATAAAGCACTAGCTGCACCAGCTGAGGCATGAGGGCATCAGCAAGGGTGAGGGTTTGCAAGGTGGGATGCATCAGAGAGGTGAGTAACACTGGTAAAAGGTGCCCAAGCATTGTTGCCTTGGTCACCTGCTCCAAGCCCTTCAACCTGAGCAACAAAGGAAGAGAAGAAAGATGCAATTACATAAAAAAAGTAAAACAAATCTACAATTAAATTTTTTTTACGTAAAACATTTCTATAACTTGCTATCATACCTAGTTTATTTAGTATGGCTTGTTTAATAAAATAAGTAACAGTTTGACTAAAACTTGTCTGATAAAACGGCTAAACAAAAAGGTTGAAAGGTAAGGTGTGCTAATCTTTACACTCTATAAAAAAGCAAGATTCACTGGGAGACTGACCTTTGACCAGTGACCTGGAAGTCTTAAGCTCAAAAGTCAGATCTTTTTCTAATAAATAGAGAGGATGCAGATATACAACCAGATCACACTTACACAAACACTCTTCAGTGTGGAAGGCGATACTTTAGCATAAAGACTCAGTTAGCTGTTTTCCATATCAGTAACGTGCTGTACTTAAAAGTGGAGTCATAGTAAGCAAAGAGATGTAACAAGCTATTTAAAAGGAAACGACTGTATTTTCAAAACAAAAAAAAACATGTGGAGAGATGTCTGTACCCATTGAGATCAAAGATCTCTTTTACAAAGAAGACCTGGTCGAGAGCAGCAGCAAAGTTACAATAAAAAGAAACACACATTTAAATTTTCTCACAGAAAACACCCGCACACAGACAATGTGGACTGCAAAGAAATCACCATACATTTTTTAAAGTTCTTCAACGTAACAAGTTTTGAAGTCAAAGCTTAGACTGTAAATTATTCCAAGTATGACGTGCAGAAAACCTAAACGCTTTCTTGCCCAGTTCAGTTTGTATTTTGGGGAAAACAAACTGCAGAATATCCAAAGATCTAAGATTATAACTCCCATGTTTCCTTGTTAAGAGACAAGATACCCAGTAGTACCCAGAATAGTTTTCTAAATAAACACATACTGAGTCGTTGTATATAAAAATATGTCCAGTTAATTTTAGAATACAGTACACAGTGATGCATAAGGGGACCACATTTGGTAATAAATCTCAATGCCCATTGAATACACCATTTCCCAGAGTATGCTGGATTTTAACATGTAAGCAAATTTTCTAAAATATATTAACTGTGAACATCTACATTCTCTAAGGTGACCAAGTTCAGACCTTGAGAGCTACTATCCAGCAACTCTTTGATGCATCCCTGGTAATGAATCACTCATTTGAGTCAGGTGTGTTGAAGAAAGAATGCATCTAAAAGTTGCAGGATAGTAGATCTTGTGGACTGGACTTGGGCACCCCCTGCTCTAGAACATGTACAGATGGAGAGGGACATTTTGTAATACAGTACTAACCGTGCTAATCACGAATAAAAGATATTAAGATGGATTGAAATGTCAACTCCATCATCATTTTGTCTGAAATGATAGTAAGACGCTGTTTAATAGCGACTGATCTTTCTCTTTCACAGCTGGATGTCTCATCTCTTCTTGTAATATTTCCACAAGAGAAATTAGTTTAAAACAGTATTGTTGCATCTCTATGTAGAAGCAGATTAAAAAAGATTAAGTCAAAAGCTCACCTGATCTCTCTGTCAGATATGTCACTGTTAATCAGAGCAGTGGTCACCTGCTGCAGGGTCTCCAATACTTCATCACAACCCACCAGGATTTTGGTTGCTAGAGACAAGATGCTGCTCTGCAGTTCCTGAGGACATCACAGAATAAGCCAAGACTTACGTAACACTGCCTCAAAGGTTTTTAATAATTACAGAAACCTAAATAAATACATTTCATGCATTTGTGTTGATTGTAAACACTCAGTATTGCTAATGTTTTCCCCAAACTACCCCTAAATTCTGTGGTTAAAGAAAGAGTGCACATCTGGATTTCCAAAAAGACCATCGGCTCTAGAAAAGGTTCTTTGGGTCAAAATGCAGCTTACATTGAATACCGGTGTTACACTAAACAGGTCCACTGCACAAACTTTTAAGTAGCATCCATTCTAAGTTTAATCTTCGACTGTAAAAGACACACACAAAGATTGATTAGTCGTAGGGGTAGTTAAAGGGGATGTTTACCTGTACCTTCATTGTTTCCCCTTGCAGGGAGCTATCACTGTCATCACTTTCATCTGGACGAATAAGAATGGTGTTACTGAGGAGGTGGTTTTGAACAGCCATGAGGTAGCGCAAACAAGGTGAGACCACCTTAAGAAACAGAAGAGTAAAAACCATTGATAGGTAGTGAGACTGTCAATTTTGAAAGCATGTGATCTGACTGTCTGCATAGTTGACATTTAGGAGCTGCTGAACTGATTTTCATACTGGCACAGTGGAGAGCAGCTTCTGGAAGTCATCTCTGGCGACAGTCTGACATTTAGTGATGAGGAGGCAGGATTCGCGGACTACAGTCTTGAGGACACAGTGCAGTAGCTCATCATTTAGTCTGAAACATTATATATAATACAGTACAATATTTGAAACATTGTCAACAAGCAGATTTCTATAGGAATATTTTTTTTAAACTAAAAGTTTATTTTGTTGAGTAAGAGCCATCAGTTACCTATAGTGATCATCGTCTTCACTCCCAAATCTATTCTTCTGAAGTTGTTCAGCCAAGTTGGTAAGAATTACATCACGAAGCTGAGACAGGCCACTGTTTCTTTCCCCTGAGTATTCCCCACAAAACATGAGACTTAATACCACCACATGCCATTAAAAGCGCCACTCAGTTATTTATTTCTTTTTCTTTCAAAAAGTCACCTTCAGTTAGAACTAGCTTCAGTAGTTTGTTCAGTTCGGTTTCTCCATGATACAAAGTGTTCAGGCCTGAGCTACATATACAGAGAAAAAGTAGAAGGGTTAGAGAAAAAAACATGACAATTACCATTTCAAATGAACTAAGAAAGGAAATGTGTGGTCTTATGACATACCTGATGGCCAGGCACACTTCTCTCTGTATCTCAGTTCCTATCTGATCCATTGGAGCCATGAGCAACTGCCACAGGAGCAGGCCCGATCGACGCACACTCTCTCTGTCCTGCTCCGACTGGGGATTGAAGAACCTGAAAACCACCTGGATAAGACACCCAAACAAACAAAGGAAGAACTAGTAGTCATTTTATTTGTTCTGTAAAGAAAGTGTTGAGTCATTTTCTGCATGAATTAACCCATCTGGCTCTGTAGCGTACCTGGAACACGACCAAAATGCAGCGGATAATACAGGTATCTCCATTGACCATGGCCTTTTCCATAATGTCACAGATGCTGCTAAAGTGATGGGCTTCAATGGGATGTTGTTTACCCAGCAGTGCTTCCAGGGGCAGGCTGTTGCTGCTGGCTGCCAGCAAGTTGAGCTGGTGGATACACATAGCACCTACATGATGAAGTAGCTGGTTGATCACCTCCCCAGTGGCCACCATTTCGTCTGTCAAAAAAACAACAACCACATTTTGAAATATTACTCGTCTTAACTAATTTCATAAAGATTGTGCGGGATCGGATCTCACTGGGTCTACCTTTGGGTTCTTTGATGACATGGCTCACACCGAGCCTATGGCACACATGATGAAAGGCTTGGTTCCCAGGATTGCACCACTGATCTATGTAGTCACTGGAGCAGGTCCAGATCAAGTTGTTCAATGCATCATAGCATGCCCCTTTAAAACAAAGCATCATAGAAGCCGATGTAATTATGCGCTGATGTAACACTGTAACTAATGAATGGGATTATTTGAACCCACCTAGCCCTGCTACCTGGGCTCCCCTGCCAAGAGAACTGCCAGGAGCATCAATGAGGTCAGCGCGGCTGCTGAACTGGCCATCAGCCAAGTTGAAGACCAGGCTGGAGGCTAAAACTACAAAGAGAAAAACATGTCATGCTTACCAACAACAACTTAAATATGTAAGCTTGTGTTTTAAGTAACATGTACAAGTAGCGGCAAAACTTAACAGTACAATACAAACCAATCAGGCTTAACATTATGACCACCTGCCTAATACTTTGTTGGTACCCTTTTGGTGACCTGAAATATGGACTCCACTAGACCTCTGAAGGTGTGCTGTGAAACCAAGATATTAGGAGCAGGTCATTGAAGTTCTGCAGGTTCAGAGGTGGGGCCTCCATAGATCAGATCTGTTTGTCCACCACATTCCCTATATGCTGAACTGGATTCAGATCTGAGGCCGAGTCAACACCTCAAACTTGTTGAGGAAAAAAGGTTCAGAAATGCTTTGATTTTTGAACCTGCAGGATCAGTGCATCATTTTTTTAAGAGGCTACAATAATCAAGGGATACCGCTACAATAAAAGGATGTACATGGCCTCCAACTGTAGTTAGGCAGGCAGTACATGTTAAAGTAACATGTATGGCAGGATTTAAGTTTCCCCAGGAGAACATTGCCCAAAACATCACACTGCCTTCTTCCCAGAGTGCATCGTCAAGTCATGTATACCTCAGGTAAGCAACACACATGATGTAGAATAAAACGTGATTCAACAGGCCGGAATATCTGCTCCCATTGCTTCATGGTCCATTTGTTATTCTTATGTGTCCCCTGATTGGTGCTTTAGTTAATGAACAAGGATCAGCATCAACACCCTGACTTAATTGATTTAGATACTGCCCACGCCAAACTGGAAACACGCCACAACAGCTGCAGTTCTGGAGATGTTCTGACCCAGTCATCAAGCCTTCACAAATTGGTCCTTGTCAGACACTCTCATATCCTTATACATGCCCTTTTAAAGCTAAGCTTTGAGAATAAAGTGGTCACTAGCTATGTAATATGTCCCACCCAATAATGTGTTATTCACATTGCCAATTAGTGGTCATAATGCTATGCCTGATTAGTATTAGTGTTAATGTTTCAATTTAACATATTCTGAGAAACAAAAGTGTCTGTGTTTCGAAAACCAAAAAGGAATAGGTGGTTTTGTGCTTACTTTTAAGAGAAGACAGGCTGCTGGTGCCTCCGAATAGGGAACGAGTGGCAGAGCTCCCAGACACACCAGGAGGAGAAACAAGCATTACCAGATAGGTGCCACACACATACATGGGGGTCTTTCTCAGAGTCTTCAGAGGGAGGCCACAACTAGTGTTTACAGCTATAAAGGAATTAGATGCCAAAGTGTCATAGGTAAAGAAACACAATAAAGCTAAATGCTACATCAATGGTTATTTATTAGACCATTTTAGCAGGTCTTCTGCCATTACCGGACTGTTCCTCTTTGACAGTGTTGGTGATTGCGGAGCCTGTGAGAGCGGCCAGTGTGGCAGAATGGGAGGCCCGGAAGCGTGACATTCGGCTCAAGAGAAGTTCATTCAAGCACTTGGAAGACTCGCCCTCTTTGCGAGTTAGAATAACTCTTTCTTGCAGGATGTCTGCAACACACAACCCTGTCTGTATCTGTGCCGTAGAGAGGGTAAAAAAAAACATGAATAAAATAAAAAAACAAAAATACAGCCAAGATTATACTGCAGGGTACGTAAGCCCTCACCGACAGGTGAAAGACATCCATGAAGACAGAGTGGCCTTTCTGAGTCTTTTCGTTGAGACTTGCTGGGGACCAGACCCAGTACAGATAAGTTCCATCTGAACAGAGATGCAGCGTGGTCATGCTGCTGCCCACTGGGAAGTGATGGGCTGGCATGGGCACAATCTGGCACACCTGAACATTAAAAACAACAAACAGAATGATCTTCTGGACTTTTTCCCCCCTTTTGTTTAACACTACTCTTCATCTTGCATCTTTCAGGGTGGTCAATTACAGAATACATTCATGGCAAATGGATAGTTTTTACTACTACATGACCAATCATTAAAATTACAACATGTGTGATAAACACATTTAGAAATTTGCTTTGCAGTGGACTAAAGGTAAACAGTACCTGTAGAGTGAAGGGGTCAACAACCTGGCACAGCTGATGAGGCTTGGCATCAAAGGAAGAAGAACGGTGGAGGAGACGACCGTTGCTGAACACCACCCAGCCAGGCTCCAACTCTTCGTTTCGACAATACACAAAACCTCTGCAAAATACATTGAGCAAACATTTCACTACTGTTACTATTATTTTACTGTTTTGATATGCAAATAGGTGATAAAGTTGAAAAATCTCACAGCTTTTGAATACCTAATGCTAACAGAACTAAATGTTTATTATTACTTTTTATTTAGGGAATTTTCAACGATTTTGTTTTTGGTCTTTAGAATGTTTTTGCATTGCAAGAACCCATGGAGCAAAACAAAGAAATAGGATGGCTTTAAAGTTTGTTGAAATAAACAAATTACAATGCATATAACATACTACCCTACAAAGGTAAGGAAATACAGCTTCAGTTAATTCTAGGGTTTTTGAACCCAATAATGTCCAGACTTTACCAGGTTTTAAAATTACTTATATCTAACCTCAAGTGCATAGAAACCTACAAAACATACAATGTCATTGTTAATGAGAAATGGGGGGGCAGTTCAATCCAATGTTGGTATCAGAAAATAAGACATCTTTAGATCCCATACTGGGCTGAGACTACTGAGTCAAAGGGCAGGGTTCATGTGTTGTCAGGCAACATATTTTGACGATTTTACTCTGGAGTTTCAGATGTTGGCCAAAAAGTTGCACACTTACAGTGGATAAAATACACAAAGTAATCTCCTACATTAGATATAAACATTGTGATTCCCCTGATTCGGCATTTTACTTAAAGTGTAAAAGGTATAGTCAGCCTGCTGCTGCAAAATGAGCACCTTGCTGCTTAGCATCAAGTTTTTCTGAGATATTTTGATGCTAAAAAGGAAAATTACAACACACATGTTTGTTATGTCCAAACATTTTGAGCCATGGAAGATCTCTCAAAATGTTATATGTAGTTATATTTAACTGAGGAGAAAACTCTGGAGCTCAACAGATGAGCAACAAGAGTCTCAGGAGACAACAGGAAGGTGAACTGCAATACAGAACATTGTTTTCCTTTTTTTTACTTTTTACTTCTGTCAGGCACAGCGGATGAAGAATCTGGAATTGTTGAAAGCCCACTAGAAGACTTCTACACAAGGTAAGAATAGTTCAATCTAGAAACTAGACAGAGAGGATTACAGACAGTGATACTAATGGTGATTACTGTGAAAGGCTTCTAAAAAAAACTGTACAAATGTCAGTCGGACTAAAATGAAGAATTCCTAGTTCAACCCCCCCCCCCCCACTAATTTACACTGTTAGGGGGATTTTGTTGCTGGATGTTAGTCATGTTGTGCAGTCCATTTAGGGCCTCCCGATCCCCTTTCTCTCAGGAGTCTGCACAAGGGTTTAGCAGGCCTGCAGCATGATGCTAGCACAGGCATGAAAGAGTACCTTTGAATTAACAGTTTTTTTTTAAATACTAATACAGCTGAAGGTATAGGTATAGCTGACCAGTGCCTGTGTGAGGTTTAAAACTCTATATTAGACATTTTGGCATCGATAGATATTTAGATTTAGATACCGGGACTGTTTTGAAACCCAAAATTCTGAGGATGGAGCATCTTTATTATTTATGAAAGAACAACAAAGCCAAATGGAAACATTTTTGAGAAAAGGACAAAAACGAAACAACAAAAACATATCTTCAAAAAATGTCATCCTAGAATATAAAGAGGTGTAGTTTCTCTTTACCATGAATGCATTGTGCATCTCGTCTATCTCTGGTTTTATATCGTTTTTCGCCACAAATAAACTGCTTCCATCTTCATCTCTGTCAGGTCTCTGACTTTTCTTGACACACTTTAAATGTGAATGCATTTTTGTCACAGTGGTAAGTGGCATTTAGGTGTTTAAACCTATTTTCTGTTATTACATTTGGAGGACTAAGACTTCCACATGTAGTGAGGCACAACACACTTCTAATTTACTTCAGCCTTTGTCTTTCGGTGTTACTGACAGTACAGTCAACTCGAAATTAAAGTGGGGCTGATTGGTGTCTCTGTGCTGGCACTCTAGTTTGACTGGTAAACAATTATCCTACCTCTCACCTGCTGATAGCTATGATGGATCCCAGCAACCCCCAAAGGCTCTGAGCAAAATTAGGTTGGTACCAAAAGCAAACAATTAAGTAATTGAAAAACTATTAGTCTAAAAATTAATTAATTAATTTCACATGTTTTATTTCTGTGTGCAGCCAATATGACTAATTTGACAGACAACCACTTCATTTAATAAGAACCAATCGCGACGAATTATTAACCGTGCTCCTGGGAAAAGTGTCAGCAAGGAATCTGTCATGCCGTATCATGCTGGCAGCAGCTACAAGAATCAAGTAAACAGCAGGAGTTGATAATGGTCAGCCGTGCTGCAAGACTGCGGCGATGAAGTTTACTGCAATCATTCCTGAATGTGAGGTTGTCTCTTTCCATCTAAAGTTATTTTTCTCAGATGGAATCAAGAAAATAAATATATTTCCAGCATAGAATTAGCCCACTTGCTTGTTTTATGCTTCACTGATTTTCTTTAAGCTTCTGTGCAAATACAAGAAAATCTTTCTTTGAGTTCCAAACATATACCATAGAAAAGAAGTTTTAACGTGCTACAACAGCAAGCTCATTAAAATCAATTAACTTTTGACTGTACACTGCAGATAGTGCTCTATAAAACATCCAGGACATAATTTGACCCCATCAGTGCCTTCAGATGTAAGTGAACATGTTGCTGTAGATGAAGAAGAGTGTCACATTACCTCAATGTTCCATGTAAACCAGAGCCAAGCTTGCTTAGTCCTCTCCCAGAAGAATTAGTGGTATACAGATATAGACCATCTGTGGCTAGACAGCGCCCTAGATCTGTGTCTACAAGACAAGGGGTAAACAATGGAAAAGCGGTGTTATTGATCACAAGAACTGTTTGCAAAATCAGAAAAGAAATAGAGAGATACAAACTAACACTAACAGCCTTTATAAAGGAAGGAATTGTGATTCCTTCAGAAATTTGATCAAAAGGGCTCTTGTCTGGATAAGGAATTGAATCGACTTGAAATGCAAGGATTCAGTTTTTTTCCAATTAGTGAATGCATCATATCTGATTAGTAACAAGTCGGGCTAACGGCAATGCCCTTTGTATCGATTTTTATCACACAAGAATAAGATTCAGTGACCTATATTTAGTAATAGTGGGAAGTTTTATCAAAAAAAGTCGAGGGGAGGCTGAAAAAGTATGAGAAAGTTTCAGAAAGAGAACTTTATTTTCTATAAAAGCTTGTTGGCTGTTCATTCAGACTTCTATAAAGGGAGAGAGATGAGAGCAGATAACAGGAAGGCTGAAGATATTACAGCAAAGAGTCCAAATCCATCCGTCACAAGTCATGCAAAATAAAGAAATGGTGGACATCTTACAGTTAAGGAAAGAGTCTACTTTACGGTACAGGAAATCCACGTAGACTGCTGTTTACTGTTAGCTATGCAATCCGCACTACCGACTACAGTTTGAAGTATCAACTCTGTCATTGTGTTGTTCATGATCAATCACAGAAAGGCTTTTTAAGGCTCCTGCAGTCATAATAAACGAAGGAAAGCTTTTAACAATTTAGCACATCTGACAGTAAATCATAGCTATTTCCTCTCAAATATTAAGATGGAAGAAGCACTCATTCATTTTCGACCTATCTTGTTATATGTGACATTTCTTTGGTTGAGGAAAGCACAAAAAGTGAGTGAGCAGTAAGACATTTTTTAAAAGACTCAAAGAGATACCCTACAGATATATTAGAAAATGTGATCCATTTGAGGCTCATTTGTCAGATTAAAAGCACCTGTAAGCAGTATTAAACATGCTTTTCATTAAGCCCACATTTCTGTATTAAAAATTGTGTTTTATTGTTCTGATAAAGTATTCTAATCCTAAATGTTGGATTTTCATTAGCTGTAATCAGAAAATCATCATTAATAACAGAAACAATGGCTTGAAAACATCAGTCTATGTATCAATAATCTACATATTGTTTCACTTTGTGAATTGAGTTACTAAAATAAAAGACATTTTCAATCATATTTAAATTTATTGAATAAGTCAGTAGGTTTTATTTGTATAAACACCCCTGTCCCATAACCAGTAAGAATATTTCCAGTGATGCAGAGACAGACAGCTGCGTAACCAGCTCCTTTTTTAAGAAAATCGTTGCTCTGCTCTACAACAAACATTCTGTAAAGAAGGTTACATTTTTTATGCATCTAGACAGAAAGAAAGAAGATGTTTTGAATGTTTTTTTCATAGTATTTATGGAGAAACTGGAATTAGCTACTATCGGTATCAGCAGATCAAAGCTTCAAAAATTGGGAGAGCCAGAAAATGGCCACAGTAGTAGTGTTTACCTTTACTTTCTGCTCCTCCAGTGGAGTTATCAGGTGTGGGCAGCATGTCCTCAAAACCCCAGGACACACTGTGTTTACCTCCTAGGAGGCATGACGGGGAGCCTGGGCCTCCTTCAAGGAGCAAAAGTCTTGGGCAGGACAGGATATACAGTGGTTACATTTTGATAAATTAACTGTTTTTTTAGATAACCTAAATGGTTTGGCCTACCTGTAAAGGACATCGGACACAGGAAGATGCCCCAGATCAGTTTGTTTTTGCAGCAGATGAACAGTATGAATGAAAGTCTTCAAAGAGCCCCTACAAAATAGTTTGGGAGATTACATATCAGGCCCCACCATGAAACATAAGGAAATTAACATTGCAGAGTACTTTTCAAACCTTTATTTTTCTTGGTTTATTGAGGAGGAAAGTATTTTTTAATATAAAAAAGATTATTTTCCTTTCTTGCTTTGTGCTAATCAACGAGTACACAAACCTAACTGAACACAACATCCAACTATTGGAATATCTATGCAAAGAAAGCTACTTCACGGTTTGTAACTGCAACATTAAATTGCAAGAAGTGAGGATTGGGAAAACATGGCAGCCAGAAGTACAATGCTATGATGACATATTTTTACAGTCATCCTATTATACAAGTACACAATTTGTTTTGTATGTGCAACAATACTGCATTTTGCAAAACACCTAAAAAAAAAAAAAACACCCAGCATCTTAAAAAAAGATTCACTCTGAAGTTAAACAAGATTCAGAGTATAACTGGGCCACAGTTCACATACAAGCATGTCCTCCGAATAAAAGTGACCTTGTCCACAAAAAGCTCATCAAGCACATGGCAGTGCAGCCCACGTGGTTACCTAACCCTCACATATAGGAACTTCCCAACCAGCCCCATCAGAGTTTAGGAAGAGTAAAGCTGATTGTCCTTTGATTAGCTCCAACGCTGGGTAAATAAAGAGACCGTAGCTGGACGGTTCCATGCAACACAAAAGCGGACACTGAACAGCTCTCAACCTCGGCTGAGGTTAAACAAAAAGTAGAGCGTTCTGGTTTTGACGGGGTTGTTGTTACCAACAGTGGTTAGAGTATAGACACAAGTGCAAACATAAACAAGCACGATCTGCTCCTCAGTTTAACAGAACCCGACCTCAAACCACATTTACAGATTTTTTTTTTTACAATACTGATCCAAGTTACAGCAACAGGCAAAACATTTTAGGTGTTGTATCAGTGTTGGAGGCCTAGCCAACAAAGCATCTTTTACTTGCAGGGAGCAGGAAAGTCTGCTCATTCCCATATTACCTTACTGTAAACGAGGACATGTTTAAGGTTAATTTAACCCTTCATTTTATATTTTAAAAGGCAAAGCAAAATGTATGAATTCTGTTTTGCAAAGCTTTAAAACTTTATTCAAGCATTATCATCCAGCAGTGTTTGCCATGGATATTATCTGATCAGATTAAGTTATGTGCTAATTTTAGAAAATGTTGCTAACATTAACCAACTTGTCTTGAGAGGGAAGTTAATGATAGGCTTCAGTTATTTAACAACTCAGGGACTTTGTATTGCTTGCTTAGTAATATTAAACTGTGTTAATCAAATGAACGCTCAGATTATATTGTTCTCTGTTGACACAAGCCATCAGAAAGGTAGAAAGAAATGTTGCCTTAAGTCCACAAGGACTAATGTCATTGACTCACCTGGCGCATGCGAGTGCCACAAGTGCAGCAGCAGCATTTTCCCGCTGTCTCTGTGCGTGGAGAATCTGTGAGCGAGCCTGAGGCTGAGCCTGGCCCGACTCCTGGGCCCCATCTTCTAGCCAGGAGCACAGCAAGTCCTCCAGCCCATTGAGACAGTCTGAAGGCTCTTTGCTGAGGCTGAGCGGCTGGCAGTCTCGGAGGCAGGCTAGCAGTACTTCTGCTGTTACACCACAGAGTGCTGGGTCACTGCGAGTCTGGGACTGCAACAGGGGGAAGACCAGCAGTAGGGCGACACGGGAAGTGAAAGGAGCTTGCTCCGGTTGCTGGAGGAGACCTTGCCTTTTGAGCAAGGCCAGGGTCTCCTCGTCGGCCCCTCCAGTTCCCTCACGGTCCTGCTGCTCCTCCAGGGCCAGCTGCCGCTGCGCCGCCCACAGGCCACGCAGTGCATTGAGACGGTACTCCAGCAGACGAGCGTATGCGTTGCTCTGATTCCCACAGACAGCGCGGAGGCGCTCCGCAAGCTCAACGGGGTTCTTTGTCTCAAAAGTAAGAATCTGGAGAAGAGAAGGAGATTTTAAGTAAGATGAGACAGAAAAAGACTTACAAAGCTTAAGAACCTACAGTTAAAAAAGTAAAAATTCACAATTATCTATAAATAAATGTCTTTCAAATGTACTAATTCAGCATATCTTGGGGTTGTAAAGTGCATCTTGGTAACCCTTTTTTCTGAAAGCAAATTTGTATATAAATATTTCACATATATCATAGGTTTAAAAGCAATCAAAATATCACTGTAGAAATAAGGCAATTATTTGCAAAATGCCTATAATTTATTTCTTTATTTATTATCTAGACTAAAGTGATGAATCATTTCCAGGAAATAAAGTATTGTAACTACAGTTCTTTGGACTAATGGTCAGACAAAGCAAAGATCATTAGGTATTGCATATCAAAAGCGAAACAATGTGCCTCATGTGCACTTAGGCAGCATTTCACATATTGATTACATTCTGCAGCACACGGATCATACAGCAGAAGAAAAAAAAAAATCCATTTATACCATTAAGCAGGCCCAATTTGTATTGATTCAATTTCAGCAGTGCTTCTTATGTTACAGTAACACTCTTTAACTGGATGCTGGTCCTTCTCCACCCTGGTCTGAAACGCACTGCTGCCACTCGTTTTAGGCATCGGATAAAAATAGTCATGTAGTTCACTTTTTGTAGGTGTTGTAATTCTGACTAAGTCCGCCTTAAAGATAGACACTGGCTCAAGACACGCAGTGAATTCCATAATAACCAAATAACATCGACAAACCACCTATATTACCCCCACCCCCCCCCCAAATGGTTCACCTGTGCTATGAGTCACTACTGACTGGACAGCCTTTTAAATTATCTTGTTCAATTTACTAAGAAAAAAGGACCAGCAATGCGGTTTACATGTGAACAGTGTAGTTATTTATAAAGGGGATGAACCACTGTATCTGCGAGCTGATCAAATATCATCCACGTGCGTTGTAATCGGCATTGCTGTAAAAGTAATCCTGCCCTGGCCACTTTAACAATGCTCTGCATCCAATACATCTGCCGCAGATGTATAAATCGTGCTGTATGCTACATGGACATTGAATGATGTAATAGATGTCATAAATGTGTCTGCACATTGTTCTAACCACATGTTTTTCCAATAGAGAGGTGCAGGTACCACTTGCTGTACTCTCAGCTGCCTTCAGTCAAACTCAAGAGGAGATTTTGGTTTCAGCTGTTCACAAAATGTCCATGACCTAAATTAGCTGTAATGGAAAGCTAATGAACCCAAACAGCTATTAAAATAAGTAGTCAAAGCACCTTAGTTTTTGCTTCAGATTCTAAGAAAAAAAAAAGATAAAAAAAGGAGTATTGCATCTTTCACCATAATTCTTTAATGAACAGCAGCCATAATGAATTTTGAAGTCAGGTTTTGGTAAGAAATGGTCATCTTTCTCTTTTTCCCAGTTCATTTTTCCTACTTGGATTATGGGAATTTTGATTTAAGACATGCAGAGGAAATAAGGGATATGCATTTATTTATTTTTTGAAATAAAACACAACACACACAAGAAGTACAAGCCTTACCGTAGAACTGTTAAATTGTCCCAACAGTATTGTGGTATTTAGTGAGGCGGTACTTGTAATAAACAGACTGAGAACCACAATTGGGCATGGTTACAATATCTGCAATGATGAGGCCAATGTAAAAGCTCAAAGCAGATACACAGCTATGGTTCTAACATTCATGTAACGTGAACAAAAACCACAGCACGTTGTCTGTGTGTTAGTATAGACCAGTGTTTCTCAAACTATGGGGCGAGCCCCACTAGTGGGGCGCAGAGGTATTGCAGGTGGGGCGTGACATCAATGGGATTTAAATAGTTTTCCCCCCTAGATTCTGTCGTTGTGAATCTTTCACTGCACTGTAAATTAAATCAACCAGCTCCCCCCTCTCACAAAATTAAACACACTCAAATAAATTAGCAATTGTGATCATCATTGTAAACAGAACCGGGACCTGGAACATCGGGCTGGGAGTTTGACATTGGAATATATCGCAGCAGAACAAAACAAGCTGAAGTAGCCGCATTATCAGTGATTCCATCTACAAAATGTACAAATATCTAAAAAGATCAGGGAACGTTTCAGAGTCAGAGAAGTCACACGGTCAACCACGGAGGAAATACAGGGATGAGAATCTTGCTCTTTATTTTTTTTTATTTATTTTTTGTAATTTTGAAAGCTTTGTAAATTTGATAAAACTACAACTTTCTCCAACTGTGAGCTGAAGTTCTACATGTAGCAACTACTGACAGCCTATATTTCTGAGCCGGTTTTATACCAGTGCGCAACCCCTTTTTCCATCTAATTTATACCCTTAAAAACTTGTAGACTAATTCGGCTATTTAAATAAATAAAACACTTTAAAAATCAGGCGTGGTCACCATTCTGTTGGGGCGATAAAAGCATGGAGGGCTTGTGTATGCTCCTTTGTCCAAAGTGGGGAATGATAAAAAAAGTTTGAGAAACACTGGTATAGATAGTGCTCAGTTTGAGAACTAGTGTTATTTTAAAATTAAGAGGGGGGGATCTAACCGGTCAATTGGATCACAAGTTAGACGACTGATTCAGAGGGAAAAAAACAAATATGTCCTGATTAAACAAAAGTTGTACAATTAAAAAGCATTATTTACACATAATTTTAATGATTGCCTTTGTACAAGCCAATATAATGAGCTATCACAGGGTTTATGGATTTATATATGGATGAATTCATGGATTTCGAACTGGGTCCGTTGCCATTAAAATCCAGTTAATGTTCAACACTGGAAGCATATACAAAAGCCAGACATTAGGCATCAAATCACAAACACGAGACACTGTGCACTTTACAATAAGAAAGACGGCACTAGCTCACGCCTATTTTAAAAGAAGCTTGCATACTGACACATCGAGGCTCTAAATATACAATGTTACTGCAGTGAGAAGTTTCAGTAGTAATCATTACAAAGTTAGACGATCTAGCCCTACGATAACATCTGGGTTTGTCCAATGCGAGGCAAAAGAAAAGCCGGTTTGTAAACATTTTTACAGACATGAATTTCTGCATTTACCCATCTACTCTTTAGATAATTGTAACTAAGTCAAATGGGTTTTAGCTGCGACGGTATGCAATACATGAATAATTGAAAACACACAGTAACATTGGAATCCATCAACAGAAGGCGCTGCTTTAGAGTTGACATTAACAAAACTCATTTCTAACTATAAAGTCGGTTCCTGAATTTAAATAGCATTAAAACTTTACAGGACCAATCTCTAATGTTTTCCATGGATATTACACACTTTTATTTGAGACAAACAGGCTGTGTAACTTTACGGGAATTCTATGAAGATGTTACAAGTAAACAACAACTGATTAACTGTCCAATCTTTTTTTTAAGTGTAAGGAGCTTTTAAGATGTACAAATGTTACACAACGAGATCTTGCGAATGCGCTAAAGCTTTTATTTTGAAAGCAGCAGGAACTAGGTGGGAAACAGTTGGGCGCTGACAGCGAATCAATAACAAGCAGAGCAGAAAACTTGCAAACGTCGGTACTGTTGTGATCACTGAAACTGTTTTTGCAGCAAACACGTAAATCATTTTACAATATATAAGTAAAAGATCTCTCCTCACTGCGTATATATATATATAACTCTGTGTGAGAGACGGCTTAAACCTACCTCCTGCTCAGTGTCTCCCTGTTCCGACACTCCGATCTCACTGGGCAGCTCGGCCAGATCCGTGACCCGTATGAGTCCATCATGGAGAAATATCGTCTCCTCCTTCACCGAAAGCCACTGGGACGAGTCCACAGCCCCGGAGCCCATCACTCTCTCCTCCGACAGTGATGCCGAAAGAGCCAAACATGAAAAATTCAGTGACCGAAAGTCAGAAACGCCCCAGACAGCCTGCTAACCACCTACAACATAACTGCCCCAACTGTCGCAGTCTTATCTGACGGAGCACACTGGGAGGAAACTAACAGGCGACAGCGAGCAACCAGCGGCGGTAGCCCCGCTTCACACAGCATTACTGCCGAGCTAACATTCGCCTGGTTGCCTTGATTAGCCGGAGCTGAGCTAGCTTACCGTACGGAACCGTTTTAACGTTACCGACTACAGTGGGCGTGACACTCGCGCTAAAACCAGTTACTGCGTCGCTGTTTGCACAGCAGTCCGTTCAGGGCCCAATGTGCATCTCTGTCGACGTCGTTGTTACATTTAAAACGTCCTCACAGACAGCTCCAGTCCCGGCCAAGCCGCTGTTTTAGAGCCTGGAGTAGATAACGGGAGTCACCAGGCCATGTTTCCAAGGCCAACTGATGGCTCCCAGCATGCATCGCGCCAGAAGAATAGCTGTCTAGCTGTCAAAAATTCATGAGCTCATTCATACATATGCTTCAGTTTGAGACTTTTTATTTTTAGTTTGTTTTTTCCGATCAAATTGAAAAATCGACGGATTCTTCAATTTACCAACAGACGTAAATTGTGGACAAACCAGGAACAATCAACCTGCGATGTATTTTTAATCTTAATCATTTCAATTTAACCTTAAAATAATAAAATAATAATAAAAATAAAAAACTCTCACACACACACACACACACATATATACATATATATATATATATGTATATATATATACATATACATATATATACATATATATATATACATATACATATATATACATATACATATACATATATATATACATATACATATATATACATATACATATATATACATATACATATATATACATATACATATATATACATATATATATATATACATATACATATATATACATATACATATATATATATATATATATATATATATATATATATATATATATATATATATATATATATATATATATATATATATATATATATACACATATATACATATGTGTACACATATATACATATATACACATACATACACATCGAGAGGAGTCAGTTGAGGTGGCTCGGGCATCTGGTCAGGATGCCTCCTGGACGCCTCCCTGGTGAGGTGTTTCAGGCACGTCCCACCGGGAGGAGGCCCAGGGGAAGGCCCAGGACACGCTGGAGGGACTATGTTTCTCGGCTGGCCTGGGAGCGCCTTGGGGTTCCTCCCGAGGAGCGGGAACAAGTGGCTGGGGAGAGGGAAGTCTGGGTCTCTTTGCTTAGGCTGCTGCCCCCGCGACCCGACCCCGGATAAGCGGAAGAAAATGGATGGATGGATGGATGGATATATATACATATTATATATATATATATATATATACACACATACTACTCGCAATAAGTTAGGGATATTGTTACTTACATGAGTGCTATTCCTTGTTGGTCTGAATTTTAATGAAATAAGTTAAAGCATCCTTTGATATTACTAATAATGAATGAGAACAAACACAATTTTCATTGGTGTAATCTTTATTACCCCAAAAATGTAGACAATATTAAGAATAACCCCAAATAACACAAATTGATAATGTCAGTAGCGGGTGTTTCCACAATTTCCTGCAATGACAGCTTGACAGCGATGTCTCATGTTCCTCACTAGCCTCATGATGTTGTCCTGGACAATGCGTTCCACTCTTCCTCAAGTGCTACACTCAGTTCTGCCAGGTCACGTGGGGACGGGGTACGATCTCTGTGCAAGGTGACCCGAAATTCGTCAGTGAACGGGACGGTAGACCACTGCTGCATTGTCCAGGTCACATGGTCTTGTGCCAACTGCAAACATTCATGGAGATGTCTTGGTGTCAGTGGAGTCACCTGCAACGGTCATCTGGCATTCAAGCCAAAGCGGCGGATTCGGTTGCGAATGGTTTGTCTGGAAACCCTATTACCCCTCACATCTCGTAAACGGGCCTGCAGCTGTGTGGCAGTTGCATGACAATGTCTGAGTGCATAGGTCCTTAGGTACTGGTCATCGTTGCAGTCTGTCACTCGTAGTGCTACACTCCTGGGTCTGTCACGAACTCTCGATGAAAACACAAAATGAGTGTCTATCACCCCAATACAATTGCCTCCCTATCCCAAAAATCTCTGAAGTGAAACAAACACCATATGTATGACATCCACTGAGTGTCTCACGATATCCCTAACTTATTGTGAGTAGTGTACAGTCGTAGCCAAAAGTTTTGAGAATTACATAAATATTGGAAATTGGAAAAGTTGCTGCTTAAGTTTTTATAATAGCAATTTGCACATACTCCAGAATGTTATGAACAGTGATCAGATGAATTGCATAGTCCTTCTTTGCCATGAAAATTCCACTGCATTTCATTGCTGTCATTAAAGGACCTGCTGAGATCATTTCAGTAATCGTCTTGTTAACTCAGGTGAGAATGTTGACGAGCACAAGGTTGGAGTCATTATGTCAGGCTGACTGGGTCAGAATGGCAGACTTGACATGTCAAAAGGAGGGTGATGCTTGAAATCATTGTTCTTCCATTGTTAACCATGGTGACCTGCAAAGAAACGCGTGCAGCCATCATTGCGTTGCATAAAAATGGCTTCACAGGCAAGGATATTGTGGCTACTAAAATTGCACCTAAATCAACAATTTATAGGATTATCAAGAACTTCAAGGAAAGAGGTTCAATTCTTGTTAAGAAGGCTTCAGGCCCTCCAAGAAAGTCTAGCAAGCGCCAGGATCGTCTCCTAAAGAGGATTCAGCTGCGGGATCGGGGTGCCACCAGTGCAGAGCTTGCTCAGGAATGGCAGCAGGCAGTTGTGAGCGCATCTGGACGCACAGTGAGGCGAAGACTTTTGGAAGATGGCCTGGTGTCAAGAAGGGCAGCAAAGAAGCCACTCCTCTCCAAAAAAAACATCAGGGACAGATTAATCTTCTGCAGAAAGTATGGTGAATGGACTGCTGAGGACTGGGGCAAAGTCATATTCTCCAATGAAGCCTCTTTCCGATTGTTTGGGGCATCTGGAAAAAGGCTTGTCATGCCAACAGTAAAGCCTCCTGAGACCATTCATGTGTGGGGTTGCTTCTCATCCAAGGGAGTGGGCTCACTTACAATTTTGCCCAAAAACACAGCCATGAATAAAGAAGGGAGTGGGCTCACTTACAATTTTGCCCAAAAACACAGCCATGAATAAAGAATGGTACCAAAACACCCTCCAACAGCAACTTCTTCCGACAATCCAACAACAGTTTGGTGAAGAACAATGCAATTTCTAGCACGATGGAGCACCGTGCCATAAGGCAAAAGTGATAACTAAGTGGCTCGGGGACCAAAACGTAAACATTTTGTGTCCATGGCCTGGAAACTCCCCAGATCTTAATCCCATTGAGAACTTGTGGTCAGTCCTCAAGAGGCGGGTGGACAAACAAAAACCTACTGATTCTGACAAACTCCAAGAAGTGATTATGAAAGAATGGGTTGCTATCACTCAGGATTTGGCCCAGAAGTTGATTGAGAGCATGTCCAGTCGAATTGCAGAGGTCCTGAAAAAGAAGGGCCAACACTGCAAATACTGATTCTTTGCATGAATGTCATGTAATTGTCAATAAAAGCCATTGAAACATATAAAGTGCTTGTAATTATATTTCAGTACACCACAGAAACAAATGAAACAAAGATCTAAAAGTAGTTTTGCAGCAAACTTTGTGAAAACTAATATTTGTGTCATTCTCAAAACGTTTGACCACAACTGTGTATATATATATATATATATATATATATATATATATATATATATATGTTTCTTTGACACCCTCCAGTAATCCAATAGGTGATGTCTTTGTTTTCTTGACATTTTATTTACATGATTCTCTTTGTGTCGTTTCTGCATGGAAATTTGGTGTACACTTAAAGCTAAACAACGCAACAGCCTTGTGTTTACACACAAACAACTATTCTATGATGCATCGAAATCAAGTGAAAAGGCCCTGCGTGAGCTCTTCCCCCTTTAACTGACTGTGAGTACAATCCCACACACTTACAAACCCAAAGATAAGTAAATGTGACCATAAAAAGAAAGTATGTCTATGTTAGGTCAACGAGATCAAAAGCTTGTGACTTTTCCTATCTCTTCAACCCTTATGTGTTTGTGCATCATTGACGTGTTGCTAATTCAAGTCATTTAACCCCTCTTGGCTTCCATATGCATCAGAAAAGTACATCAAAGATTTCTCCCTATTATTTTATACTAAAGAAACTACAATGGACGCATCTGCTCAGCAGCCAATTCTGCAAGGTACAGAACCCAGGAACGCTTTTTGAACCCGCTTCATTTTGAAGAGTTGAGACTTATAAAACTTTACACAGTTGAACTCCAGCAAGGTGTGCTAAAGATGCCAACAACATGCACCAAAGTGTTCCCTGTGTGTGTGTTTTCTTATATGAAATAAACATTTGATTAACATGTTATTGAGAGGGTATTTCAATTTTATGAAACAGTGGTGAAGAAGCTGTTAAGAAGCCTATTAGTTTCCTTACCCTCCACCTCAGCAACCTTTACTGTAGGTTGTGTGCACTTTTGTGTTGTTTTTATGTGAAAAAAACCCTTTCATATTGGTGAGCATGGTAAAAATAAGGGAAATGCAGGTAGCACATTCATGTCAAAACTTGTTTTTTAATGGGCAAACATGGAATGATCTTCAGAAAGAAAATAAGTTCTTGATGAAAGATGATGAAGCTATAAGCAGGCTTGATACTGCACAGAGATCAGTCTCACTCATTTGAGCTGTGCCCTAATATCAGCTCTCATCTGCAGCCTTAGGCAATACTTATAAAGACAATCAGGAATCCTTTTTTTCCTGCCACTAGCTGAAACCCTCATTGCACCAAAGTATTTTTCTTCTGTCTTCTTAAGTGCTTGATGTAGGGCAGAGGCTTTAGTGAAGGCTCCAGAACATCTAGAAAGGAAAAGAAAATATCAGCAAGTAAACCAGTCTTTGGGAAACAATCTATGTGAAGGCTTCAGACAATAGACACATCTTCTGCTATCAAACACTAAAAGAGACATAGCTTATACAATCACTTTAGAGCTTGCAGAGACCTTTTTGTGCGATTACATTTATTCTCCTTTGACAGAGTGAAGCAGTCTTGAGAGACAAATTCCACCAAGAGAGAGCGAAGAGGACTTGGTTCCTTTAAACTTTTGATCTGAGCTGCCAAACTGTGAAATCGGAAAAAACACAAGCCAGATTATTAGTCTTGTATTAGAATTTACAACTTCACAAGCAGTAACAAACTCATACATAAGGCAAGCAGGTATTTCAACTAAATATTTATGATTCTTTGTCAAAGTAATGATACCCATTTGATTCTTTTCCATTACAACCACAAATTGGGCGAGAGAGGTACAAACTGAATAGGTCACCAGTCCATTACAGGGCAACACGCAGACACACAGGGCCAACAACCATGCACACACCCACTCATATCTAAGAGCAGTTTAGAGTAACCAATTAGCCTAACAATCTTTTATAGACACCCTTGAGCATCCTTTTCATGAGAGTGTCATGCAACAACAGAGTGTCTTCAGTCAGAGGCTTTTTCAGACATGTTGTAATACAGACCGCTACATGAGATCCTTCCTGCCCATAGTCTTCAGCATTTACACCAACTCTTTGAAGAAACTTGAATCATATGAGTCACTTTAGGAGTGCATAACATGTGATGATAAAAACGGATTTAAAATACAGTAAAACTTGGAAATAGGTACTCTGGTATGTACAGTCTAAACTCTTTAAAGATGGTGTATTTTAAAATAAAGATTAAAAAGGGATTCATATATTTATTTGTGGACAGTAAGCAATGTATCAGTAAAAACCATCAAGAAAATAACTGTTTTCCATTAAAAACAAATCCATGCATATCATTTGCATTTAATATTTTTCTTTCCAGCAGTATTCTTCTATTCATTTTCTGGTCATTTCTAATTACATTTTGCAGCTAGAAGTTTGCCATCATTCAAAGTAAAGATGCTCATTACAATGACAACCTCCATGTTGTGTAGGTGATTACTAAAATCATAAAAAGACAGAAAAACACAGTGCAGAATTGCTTAAGGCTTTCTGAACATTGTTTCAGGCTTTATTTAGTGCACTTTTTCAATTACTCTGCTTTATAAACCAGGTCTATGTGAAAAATTACAATTTAGGAATGTAAATTAAATATACAACATAGTGAAAAGTGAAAGAAGTATTTTACCGGGTTGTGCAGTCACAGTGATAGGCAGTCTTAGACTCCATGTTTGTCAGATTATATTTCTTCTTTAAAGGAGGAATTTTAAATTTACAATCATCCAGATGTTTAAGGCTTTGGCACTGGAGCTCATTATCTGCTGGTGTAAAAACAAACAGATATTTATCTTTAAAAGAAGTTTCAACCATCTGATTTAAACTGTCACTAATACAAAAGGAAATGTCCAAGGAATATATAAGAAAAGTCACTTTTCAAAAGCAAATCAACTAATAATCAGACTGTATCTATCACTAAGTAGAGTGCTGGGTTTACTACACTGTATCCTCAGTCTATAAACTGACTGAGGGGTGATTTGAAATGAGAAAGACTTTAGTTTTAATGCAAGCTTGTATTTTGTGTTGCTTGTGTGCCAATTACTTACTTTTTTTTTCTTCACTGCGCTTCCCAGAGAAAATTGCCAGTTGCAGGTAACTTTAGGTCTGATTATTGGTCTCTGCAAGTCAGACATATTTTCTTCCCCCACATTTTCCTACACAGGCTACCTTTTAATCACTGGTTACAATTAGATGATAATGTCTAATACACAGAGCTTTACAAAGAGAGAAGAATTTACTGGTCTAGAAGTGCATTAACAAAGTCAGCTGCAAGTGAGCAGATTCACTAACTTCTGACTCAAAGAAACTGCAACTTCCTCCATCTGTTTCTTCTTTTAATTAACATACCATTCTTTTAAAATACCAAAGGATGCATTTATAATTATATGCCTTCATCTCACATCTTGTTTTTCCCCCCAGACTGTTTAATAAATAGTTGTCTCACCAGTAAATTTAAGTCAAAGTAACAGCTTTTGTTATGGACATATCCTTGACAAGAGAAGAACTGCTCCCAAGACAACCAGTTCTTTGTGTTGTCTCGCAGCTCTACAATCTGATGAAGTAGTCATGGGTCCTCAATGGTAGTCGATTGATAAATAGGCAATTTTTTTCTTGATTTAGATCTTTTTCCTATTCATTAAATGCATCACACCCAACTAGTTCCCACCATCTTTAACTGCCAAATGCTCCAACTAACCGCATTTGCCATGAAGCATTTTTATTTATTTAATGAAAATCAGATAACGGTTAGATTGTTTTATTAACTCAGGATGATATTGTTAGTCCATCATTTACTGTTTGGATTTAAAACTACTATAAATTTCCCCCCTTTTCTTTCATACAGTAAAGAGAAAAAAGTGGATTTGGACAAAGTTGGAGAAACACAACCAGAAATGAGTATTGGCCAGTAATAGACTGAAACTGTAGTGTTATCATTCACTGAAAACTCCTTACCAGCCCATGCCTACCAAGGAAAGGTCAAAACACAACTTGTGACAATACCTGTCACAATCGATTCTAACACAAAATATTTACAGCTCAACTAAGTAATTTGAATTTTCCAGACTACTGAAAAGCCAGGCTATTATTTGGGCATTTAGTAAGAAGATTGTACAAAACCCCCCAAAAAGAATACAGAATTGATCAATATCAATATTGGCAGACCAGACCACTAAGAGGACCATAAATTAGTACGGTCCTAATCGTTGCATTTCTACTGAATAGCACCGTGAACAGGCCAGCCTTTTATTTTTGGGAGTAATGACTGAAGCAAGCAGCCACATTCACTCACCTGTCATATTTCGTTTCTCATTCTTTTTTACCAGGATGTTCTCTGCATGGAACCTTTGGGTAGTAGTATGACCTAAAGGCTGCTGACCTGCCTGCTTCCACAATAGATGGATATCCAACTGCTTTTGTGGTTTGCCTTTTTTATGAGGAGAGGCTGTTATCTTTTGTTCTCTTGTGATAGGTGTTGCAACCGTAGCTGCACTCTGAATAGTTGCTAGAGTTTCCTGGTTGCGTGTTCCTGTTTTATATTTCAAACGTATTCTCTTATGATTGACTGGTAATCCCTCTGTGTATGTTGTTGTTGGTGTTAAAGTTGTTGTGTGAGTTGCAGTTTGTTTTAAGCATCTTCTACAGTGCAACTGAGGAATGTCCCTGCTGACAGCCATGTTGGATCGACAGCATTTGCTGTGCTTCTGTTTACTTCTTGCTTTTTTGGTCACCCCTTTGACTTTTGTTGAGTTTTCCCGAAGGTTCAGCCTCCTTGTTAAAGCTGGGATATTTGAAGATATTGCTGTAGATGGTATTTGTGCAGAGGTGGTTGTACAGATGGTTGGTGGAATGCTGCTTTTCTGTGCAATATCAGAAAAGTCCTTTCTCGTTTTCTTCTTTTTTTCATCTCTCTTCAGAGCTTTACTTTTTGAAATATATATCTTTTTGGATCTTGTGGACTTTTGCGAAGGTCCTTCTCCGGAGATTTTCTTGTGCCCTTTGCATCTACTCCCCTTTGTCCTTCTGCTGTGAAACGTATCTCCTCTAGGTGGGTCTCTGAGGCCACATCTATGTTTAGATTGCGATGTCTTCCTCTGAGCGTTTGACACAGGGCTCTCAGATAAATGCTGCTCTTTGCTGCTTATTAAATTCTTGGTGTCAGTATGAACATGTTTGCCTGTAACATCAGAGCTGTTGTAAGGCAGGGGACTTTTGAAGACTGCATATGGAGCTTCTCTGGCCTTTTTACACCTATAGAGAGAAAACATGCATGAAGCTGAACAAACAGTTGAAAAACAGGAACCAAAGAGCTCGACTTATTCCAGAACTGATCTGACATTTGATTATTGTTATTATAGCAATTTGACTTAAATTTGGGCAGACTAAAGGTTAAAATAATTCTTGAGAATCGTTTGTTGTTGGGTCTCCATGAGGCTTCCTCGAGCTCCTGATAAAAGCTTTCCTTCTTCTGGACCAGGTAAGAGTAGGTGCTGAGGCAACACCGGTTTATCAATACCAGAGCCTATAAACTATAGCACTGGTTTAGAAATAGATAAATTCACTTTTTTATCCCTATAATGCCAAATGTATTAATTTTTTTGTTGTTTTCTTTGTATTTCTAGTCAAGTCAGATTTATTATAATTTCAACAATATGTATACAGAGGAATGAATCGACAACCTTAAGGACGATGGGGCTACAGACATGCACGGGACAGCATAAACTAAACATATAACTAAACATAAACTCATCTAAGGCTGAGGCTTGAACCAAAGATAAACTAATATTAAAACGCAAACCTGTGGTAGGAATAATGCAGCTTAACAGTAAAAACAAATCTAAAGATACAGCTAATAATTATTGGTTAGGAAGATGAACAGTAAACTTGTGAGAGTAACCAAATGCTGTGCAAATTCATGCTCTAGAGGCATTTATTCAGTGTTTTTAGACAGGATACAATCAAGGGAGAAGGGAGGAAGACATGCAGCAGAGACGATAGGCAGTCAAACCTGGGATGGCTGCTTTAAATACCAATACCCTCACTATATGAAGTAAGATCCACCATACTGCTACACAAATGTAGCATTTTTGACACACATATTTCTTCTGCCCTCTGGTGGAGGAGCTTTTGTTGCAACTTCAACTATTAGCAAAAGAAAGGCTAAAAATCCACCCAGCATTCTTCTCAAATGCGAATGAAAACAGTCGCAGACAAAAGACAAGCCACTACTATTCCTCCTTATATGAGAAAGAATGGCATAATCATCATGGGAATATTGGATAATGCAACATTGCTGCTAAGAAAATATTATCATTCTCACATTTTGTTTTTCTCAAATTTCATAATGAAACAAGTTATTTATCATAGTAGGTGATATACAGTGCTCTGTTATAGGGCTGTTAAAACATGAAAATGTCATAAAAACATAACAACTAAATGTCAACACCTGGATGTACCAATTACATACAAAACTTTTTTAGTGATCAATTCAATGTTTAATTTTTGTTCTGTATTCCTAAAATATCCAATAAACAGTTCAGTCTTTAAAGGAGATCATTTTCTGACCACATTTTTTGTATTAGACTTTTTATTTGCTTGGACCACTGGCCTGTGTAAGTTTTTATTTACAATAAAAAAAGAGAAAAGGCATTAAAAAACCTAACTAGAAGGAATATTTCTAAAAATTAGACAAAAGCACATTTTAGACAACTAATTAACTGCTCATGAATTTGGCAAAAAACAGAGATGAGTCTAGAAATTGGCTGCTTACTGAAGCTGGACACTTTCTCACCTTTATCAACCGATGACTAGCCTGCTGGAAACTCAAAACAAAGGATATTTATTCAATAAAGCAATGCAGCATATGTAAACACTACCAACTCATGCGGACCTCAAACCTTTCTTCGGTGTGTACGCTGTTACTGAGTCAAGACAACTCTAAGTTGCCCATTTTCAGTATCAGTGAGGTGTTTAAAATAAAATCAGAGAAGTGCAAAGATTAAAGGAAATTCTTAAATGATAAACTGCAGGTGAAACTACAAAAACTTTCGTGCAAAATTTCATTTATTTCAGTAATTCAACTTAAAAGGTGAAACTAATATATGATATAGACTCATTTCATGCAAAGAGAGACATTTCAAGCCTTTTATTCTTATACTATGGCTTACAGCTTATGAAAACTCCATATTCAAAATCTCAGAAAATTTGAATATTGTGAAAAGGTTCAATATCTTAGGCCCAAAGTGTCACATGCCAATCAGCTAATTAATCCAAAACACCTACAAAGGGTTCCTGAGACTTTAAATGGTCTCTCAGTCTGGTTCAGTAGGAATCACAATCATGGGGAAGACTGCTGACCTGACAGTTGTGCAGAAAACCATCATTGACACCCTCCATAAGGAGGGAAAGCCTCAAAGGGTAATCGGTAAAAGGTAAAAGAAGTTGGATGTTCCCAAGATGCTGTATCAAAGCGCAATAATAGAAAGACTGTGGAAGAAAAAGGTGCAGAAGCAGCAGGGATGACCGCAGCCTGAAGAGAATTGTCAATAAAAGGCCATTCAAAAGTGTTGGGGACCTTCACAAGAAGTGGACTGAGGCTGGAGTCAGTGCATCAAGAGCCACCACACACAGACGGATCCTGGACATGGGTTTCAAATGTCGTATTCCTCTTGTCCAGTCGCTTCTGAACAACAACATCAGAAAGTGTCTTGAATGGGCTCAAGAAAAAAGGTATGTCTGCTTTTCTGATGACAGCAAATTTTGCATCTCATTTTTAAACCAAGGTCCCAGAGTCTGGAGGAAGAATGGAGAGGCACACAATCCAAGATTCCTGGAGTCCAGTGTGAAGTCTGTGTTGATTTGGGTGTTGGTCCACTGTGCTTTATTAAGTCCAAAGTCAACACAGCCATCTACCAGGACATTTTGGAGCACTCATGGAGACGCTGACTTCATTTTCCAGCAGGTTTTGGCACCTGCCCACACAGCCAAAAATGCCAAAACCTGGTACAATGACCATAGGATTACTGTGCTTGATTGGCCAGCAAACTCACCTGACCTGGCATCACCAAGAGTAAGATGAAAGAAATGAGACCGAACAATGCAGAAGAGCTGAAGGCCGCTATTGAAGCATCCTGGTCTTCTATAACACCTCAGCAGTGTCACAGGCTGATAGCATGCATGCCACGCCGCATTGAGGCAGTAATTGATGCAAAAGGGGACCAAACCAAGTATTATATGCATAACTATATTTTTCAGAGGGGTGATAGTTCTCTATTTAAAATCCTTGTGTTATTAATTTCATATAATATTCTAATTCTCTGAGATTTCGAAATTGGGGTTTCATAAGCTGTAAGCCATAATCATCAAACTTATAACAAATAAAGGTTTGAGATATCTAGCTTTGCAAATACTGAGTCTATCTCATGTATTAGTTTCACCTTTTAAGTTGAATTACTGAAATAAATGAACTGTTGCACAATATTCTAATTTTTCGGATTTCATCTGTATTCTCTACAACATGTCGAGATATGTCTGATATGCGTTTAGGCTTTGAGAGAATGAGAGAGACTGATACTATTTAACAGGAAGGCTGACCAAATTAAAGTAGCTCTGTTTATCCTTTCCAGTGTTTAATCACGGTCTGTCATAGAATATGCTGGATTTGGAAATGTTGACAGCCTCTTGGAAATCTCACAGTTAAGGTAAGAATCTACTGTATATTTCCAAAGAATACACACACAGAAACGTCTGTTTTTGTAATACTAGCTGTTGTAACTGAGCTAATTGTTGATATAGCCTAGTCCCTATCAAAAAAGTAAGACCACTTGAAAAAAAAAAAAAAAAAAGTCATATTTTGCATGGTTGTATCTTAACAAGGTTCCAAGTAGAGCTTCAACATGCAACAAGAAAAAACGGGAGTGGGACAAAACACTTTATGAGCATGCAATTAATTGAACACAATGCTTAAACTGAAACAGGCTGGTTTACAGCTGATCAAAAGTTTAAGACCGCATGCATTTAAAAGGACAAATCTGTTCAAAAATGTGGATTTATAATTTTCAATTTCTCTAAGGTAATCACATGGACTACCTGACAGAACTGTCTTGAAGTTCTGATGGCAAATGCAAAAAAACGTTCCCTTTTTGAATGTGGTCGGGTTGTGGAACTGCATAAGCAGGGTCTCTGTAATCATTTTATCTTTTTATAAAGAACAAGTAAAACTCTGTTTGATAGCAACTTCTCTTTTGCGCATGTCAACTAGAGGCTGTCAACATGTCCAAATCCAGCATATTCTATGACAGACAGTGATTAAACACTGGAAAGGATAAACAGAGTGATGGATGACAGCAGGAAGACAATAAAGAACGTTTTGAATGCTGGTCCTAAATTGCCTTCTATTAGTTATTTTAAAGACAGAACACATGGTAAAAACTGATGTTGGCTATTTGACACAAAAAGTTCAAATTGGTACGCCCTTAGTTAAAATAAATACCTCTTATATTTATAATATTGTGCAAGATCCATTTTGTAGTCCTTTGAGAAACTTGATTCACTTTTTGTGTTTATGCAATGTACACACAGATTATATATTGGCCTGAAAATGTGTTTCTGCCATCATCCTGATCATTAAACATGTGATAATTGCACAAACAGTTTAATTAGGGTTTATTTTGTGAGTTCTGGATAAATATGTTTTTTTTTTTTTTATCCTTGTTTTGCTTAAAGCAAATGTTCTGCCTATAAATATACAGTCAAAGCTCCAAGCAACAGCGTCAGTGTGTTTGTCTCCCTTACATTCCCCACCAGTACATCTGCGTGCAACGCTTCTGCTGCTTCAGCTCAAAGCAGGGAACCTTCAGGATGTTGAAGAAGCTGTAGCCCACCATACTAGAAATGCTGTCATTCATGCCCAGAAGGCACTGTCGAAACCTGACAAATGGAGAGCAGGCAAAGATTAAGACGTTATCCAGTCGCTCAAATATCTGGTAAAAGTTTCTTACTGTTGCCTTCTTTTATGCTTATTCTATGATTTTTGTCTGTTTGAGTAGAATAATAATCAATGAAAGAGTGTGACTTGCAAATGAACAGGAAAAAAGTATAATAATGTAGTGCAGTTGTCAATATTAGATTTCCATTACTGTAAAAAAAAAAGTATTGAGTAGAAAGAAAGGAATGCTCATCAAATGGTGAACATTATAGCAAACATGTTCACTCTTGAAGGAGTGAGAGACTAGATGCCATAAGTTAAATTGATTTAAAAAAAACTTTTTCCAGATTCTCTTCATGTCTTTTTCTAATTTTTGGCCTCAAGACAAATCATATAGCACATTCCAGAAATGAAATATGAGAATGTAAAACCATAAAACTTCAAAAGATTCACCTCTAATCATGTGATTTACCGCTTGCAGGAGTTTCCCCGGAAGGGACAAATCTATTCGCTTTAAATGCCTCTCTGGGTGCATTCTGATGCTCACCTTTGGTCACACTCGCAGTGTGAAACTGTGAACAAGTTGGGGTTGAAGACTCCATAATTCACTGTGAAAGCTGGGATGATGTCTGAGCAGTGGTCGTGTTCACGGCAACACTTATCTGCTTTCTCAAACATGCCTGTGTAAAGAACAGGACCTTGATTTCAAAGGCTGTTTGCAATAAGAAAGTTCAAGATTTAAGCTGAATTAATGTGATTGTACACTGAACAAAAATATAAGTGCAACACTTTTGTTTCTGCTCCCATTTTTCATGAGCTGAACTCAAAGATACGCAACACACACACACACACATATATATATATATATATATATATATATATATATATATATATATATATATATATATATATATATATATATTTACAGTGGCTTGCAAAAGTATTCGGCCCCCTTGAACTTTTCCACATTTTGTCACATTACAGCCACAAACATGAATCAATTTTATTGGAATTCCACGTGAAAGACCAATACAAAGTGGTGTACATGTGAGAAGTGGAACGAAAATCATACATGATTCCAAACATTTTTACAAATAAATAACTGAAAAGTGGGGTGTGCGTAATTATTCAGCCCCCTTTGGTCTGAGTGCAGTCAGTTGCCCATAGACATTGCCTGATGAGTGCTAATAACTAAATAGAGTGCACCTGTGTGTAATCTAATGTCAGTACAAATACAGCTGCCCTGTGACAGCCTCAGAGGTTGTCTAAGAGAATGTTGGGAGCAACAACACCATGAAGTCCAAAGAACACACCAGACAGGTCAGGGATAAAGTTATTGAGAAATTTAAAGCAGGCTTAGGCTACAAACATCCCACGGAGCACTGTTCAAGCGATAATTCAGAAATGAGTATGGCACAACTGTAAACCTACCAAGACAAGGCCGTCTACCTAAACTCACAGGCCGAACAAGGAGAGCGCTGATCAGAAATGCAGCCAAGAGGTCCATGGTGACTCTGGACGAGCTGCAGAGATCTACAGCTCAGGTGGGGGAATCTGTCCATAGGACAACTATTGGCAACTATAATTACGCACACCCCACTTTTCAGTTATTTATTTGTAAAAAATGTTTGGAATCATGTATGATTTTCGTTCCACTTCTCACGTGTACACCACTTTGTATTGGTCTTTCACGTGGAATTCCAATAAAATTGATTCACATTTGTGGCTGTAATGTGACAAAATGTGGAAAAGTTCAAGGGGGCCGAATACTTTTGCAAGCCACTATATATATATATATATATATATATATATATATATATATATATATATATATATATATATATATCAATGATAATAATATTTTATTTCTCGTTTAAAACATCAAAACATCCACCATGCCGTGGAAAATATTCATACTCTCTTTTATAATCTATTTCTGGCTTTCACCAAAGGATTAATAACTCTGATTTAATTATCTAAGCATATGCTTTTAGAACGAGGAGAGATGATCAGGATAGGTTCTTAGTGCCTATTTTTGGAGGTTTTCTGAGAACATCCTACTGGGAGGAGACTTTGGGGCAGACCAAGAACTCATTGCAGGGACAATATCACATCTGGCCTGAGAGTCCCTTGGGATCCCCCATAATGAGCTGGAGAGCAGGGTTTGTTGAGGGATGTCGGTTAACTAATCTTGGATAAGCTGAGGACGATGGACATCTAGAAAATGAGTGTTTTGCTCATTCTTTTTTGCAAAACAGCTCATGTTCAGTCAGAGTGTGCATGTAGGGTCGGTGGACATGAATTTTCAAGTCTTGCCACAGATTCTCAATTTTGCATATATCTGGACTTTGTCTGGGCTACATGAATATTCCTTGATCTAAACCATTCCTCTGTAATATGTCATACTCTTTCCTCCTGGGTTAGGGTTTTACAGAGAGTGTACAGTGCTCTGTGAAAATTTCAATGCTTGGGATGTTGAATTTCATCCTTAACCCCGCGAAATACAGCTCTATAACTTCCCTGACCTATCTGATGTGCTCCTTGGTCTTCGTGATGCCGTTTTTTCACTAATGTTCTAACAAACCACTGAGGCCATCATAGAACAGCTGGGTTTATATAAAGCAGAGGTGGACTCTAGTTACAAATTAAATTACTTCTGGAAGCAAGTGGTTCCTTTGGATTTCATTAAGGGGTATCAGAGTAAATGGGGGTGCATACAAATGCATGGAACATTTTTTTTATATCTTTATATGTAACGATTTACGAAAACAATTTTCATTCTATTTCACAATCATGTTCTCAATACAATCGTAATGTGACAAAATGTGAAAATAGTTTTGTAAGAAAAGAATAGGTGATGCCGTCTTACATTCTTTATCCTCACTTCATTGTCTTTTTTATGCAACTGTATATATACAGAATAGATTGGCTACATGTGAAGTAAAAACAAGAGAAAGTTAATAAAAAACCCAATCAAAGTCTAAATGCATATGAATTTATCATCCTCACCCAACTGTTCGTATCCGGCAGCTTTGCTTCCACTGCCACACCACAGCGTGCCTGGAAATATCCAGGAGCGTTTCCTCCGGGTTTTGCTCTCTGTCTCATCATTCACGAGTGCGCACGGAGCGTCCGGGGACAGCAGCAGGCTGACGTTAAACTTCTGGACATTTTCTTGAGCCCAGGTCTCTTTTGTGTTGCAAAAGGCGTGATATCCTTCTGTAACATCTGGATTGGAGTAGATTGCACATGCTGTAAGCCGCAAGTCATCAGAAAACTTGGTGAGGTACAAGGAGCGCGCACCGTGGGCGTCGTGGCGCAGAAACGTGAAGAGCGTGCGTCCGCCGGCTGGACTCGATTGGAGGCAGGACACACCTTGTCCAGGTGTGTGTTGTGTTTCGGATAAACAGAGCCATGGTAGAACGAAAACAGCTCGAAGGAACCATCCGCTTTCCATCCCAATGAGTGGGCGAGCAAGTCCTACGTTAGCTGTAAATTAATGTCTGCATAAATACATTCTTTTGCAATGACATCTGAGTTTTTTTTGCACAGCCGTCTTAAATGCATGTCTCTGGCGCAGTCGAGGAAAACATGGAAATGAAAGGTGTTCTTATTGGTTCGTGGATTTGGAGAAATTTGACACTCAGCTGATCACACTTCTGTGAAATCGTGTATAAACTCTTAATTATTCCTCTAGATGGAGCTATATATTTGTGATGTTGTGAAACTGGGAGCCCAACATAGCCTGGTTTGCTTTTAAGACAAATTTGGAGCCAAAATGTAAACCTTTTATTTGCCGCTTCTATATTGGGAGGATAGAAAACATAAAAATATAATTGCATCAAGACTTTAAGATTGCATTGTAAGGCTAGGAGTTTGGAATGAGTTCAACTAGACAAAACTCTAAATATGTAAAACTGCATTGTGAAGATGGTAAAAAAAAAAAAGAAAGAAAGGAAAGTGGTTGTGTTAAAGCACCCATTGAACGGTTTTTGTGAATGTTATTGATGATCATTTTTGGAAGTGTTATCTACTTAATCTAATGTATTTGTATGGTTTTGTGCTCTGAGACATCAGATGGCTGTGAGAGGCCATAACAGGAGAAGTTGTTTTCTTTTCCACTTTTCCTATGCCGTCTATAATTTTTTGTAAGATAAACAACTGAACATTTACATAGCAGCTTTACGCAGAAGAGCCATTTTTATGCAGCTCTCAATAACTGAAAAAACATTATGAATAGGTTCAGTCTAATGGTGTTGAAAATAATTAGACTTGCTTGTTAAGAACATCTGTATTATTTCTTGTGCCCAATTTCATCTAAACATGTAACGATGTGGGAGCAAAATACTTCTATAAGCCATAGCATTTTAGGAAAACCTGCGATACCAATAAAATTTTGTTGAGCACATCAGTTGTGATTAACCCATGTTTTGTCCACTCCTCTCAACCTTTTCCAACATCCCGATGTCACCCTGCTACTCACAGTATCTAGATCAGATAAGGGCTTCAAGGGTAGAGAACCTCCAGCCAAATAGCAGAATGTATTATTGGCATCCAGAACATGAATGCGTGGTGCTTGTATATTAACTTGTGTTGCATCCAAGTAATATTTTTGCAATTTTACCCAGCTTTATATGGGAACGACAACTGCAATTTGATATATTATGCATCTCTTCCCTGCTGTGGGGCTATTTTAAAGTATAACAGAAAAAATGTAATTTTGTTTAAGAAGTGGGTGAAATGTTACTTCATAGTAGTATGTGTAACTTACTTTAATGTTGGGTTTATGCTAAAAAAGAAGTTGAGTAGTTTTAACCAAACATTGGCTTAAAAAAGTCCCTGGGTTTGAGAAGAGCCAAAAATGTAAATATAGACTAGCTAAGAAGCTGCGTCTGCTGTATTTATTTATTTTTTTTGCTTTTATGGTTTCAGAATGTATCATTTTAGCTGTATGTATTTATTTATTTATTTTCATTTTGGATTTATCCAAAGATGCACAGAGGAAACCTAAAACAAAACTAATTTTTTACAGAGTTTTATGAAAAGAAGGAATTTTGCTACCCAGATTGGGGATTTTCTTAAGATAGATAAAAATCTGTCTTTTTAACACAAATATCATTTGTTTAGTAATAAAGAGTATGGGTTATTCTTTTTAACACAACCCTATGATGTTTAATAAACTCAAGGCTGACTCAGTCCACATTGGAGTCAGGAGTGGATTTTTCCATATTCTTACATTCATTTTCAACATTTTTTGGAGAAAAACTGTCAACTTATTCCATTCCTTACCAGACTGCATAGGAACTTTAATTACATTCCCTAGCTTTGCTTATTGCTCAATCTCATCTGTTGTCCAGTATTTTCTAAACTTTTCCTCTATCTTTTTAATAATAATAATGACAATGTTATTTATAAACGCCTTTCAGGACACTCTAGGTCACTTTGCAATAAAACAGAACAATAGAAACAAAGAATAAAACAAGTATGTTATCCTGAACAGGTTAGTTTTAAGTCTAGATTTAAAGAGGGGAAGAGAGTCAATATTATGTATGTGTGATGGTAAAGAGTTCCAGAGTTTGGAGTCTGAGCAGCTGAAAGCTCTGCTACCCATAGTGCTGAGGCGGAAAGAATGCACGATGAAATGGATGAAGGAGGAAAACCTGAAGGAGCGGTAGAAGGAAGCGATGTGGAAAAGATCAGACAGGTAAGGAGGGGCAAGATTGTGGATGAACTTGAATGTATACAGGAGAAGTTTGAAGATTATTCTGAATTTGACTGGGAGCCAGTGGAGTTGATGAAGAACAACGGTAATATGTGGAAAGGAGGGGGTTCTTGTTATGGATAAATTGAGTGCAGCTTGAGTGATATGACTGAAACCAGGCAAGGGGGTGCCTGTGATACCAAATGAAGATCGTTTATTGAGGAAGATAGAGTGAGAAATGGTGTCGAAGGCTGCACTCAAGTCAAGGAGGATGAGAATCAAAAGTAAACCAGAATCAGCTGCCATCAGAAGGTCATTTGTAATTTTTAGTAAAGCTGTTTCTGTGCTGTGACAAGGACAGAAGCCAGACTGAAACCTTTCATACAGACTATTGTAGATTAAATGTGAATGGAGCTGAGTGGCAATTGTTTTCTCTAAAATTTTGGAAATGAAAGGTAGACTGAAAATCGGACGAAAGTTATTAAAATTGTTGAAATCTGAACTAAGCTTTTTCAGCATAGGGGTGACAGACGCAGTTTTAAAAGGTGTGGGGACAATTCCAGAGGTGTCGATAGAATAGAAGTGTGGAGGTATGGCATTAGGGGGCTGAAAAAGTTTGCTCAAAGTTGAGAACAGAATCCTAGTGTTGCCTTCATTAGACTTAAAAATATCAGAGTAGTATTTGGATTTGGCCTGAGCAAATGTGTCTTTTAAGTGCATGATGTGACTTTTATGAATTTCTGCATGAATAGTAAGACCAGTCTTTCTGTAGAGTCGCTCAAGTTGTCAACCTTTGACTTTCATGGTTCTGAGTTTGGGGGTAAACCAGGATGCAGTGTGAGCAAAGGAAACACAGTGAGTTTTCACTGGAGCCAGAGAGTCCAGGATCTTGATTAAGCTGTTGTTGTAATGAGCAACCAAGTCATCAGGAGTGGAAGGGAGGTCCGGGGCCAGAATGTTGGCAATACCGGTAGAGAGCAAGTCCATATCAATGTCCTTGATGTTCCGAAATGAGATGAGGTGGGATGGCTTGGTTAAGGAGAGACTGAGAGTAACGTTAAATTAAAGGAGGAACTGATCAGTTATGGGAAGATCAAGAGCGGTGCAATTAGAGGGAATAAGACCAAAACGACAAATTAAATCCAGAGTATTCCCTTTTGAATGTGTGGGAAAGTCAGAGAACTGCTGAAATCCAAAACCCTCAAGGCACAAAGAAAAGTCTCTGGTAAGTGGATGATTGTTGTTGTCCATATGTATGTTAAAATCCCTCAGCAAAATTACATTGGGTGAGAGAGTGGTTAAGAAGGTGAGTAAGCTTGCAAAGTCATTTAGGAAGATATTATTTAACTTAGGAGGACGGTAGGTTCTTCAATGCTGACTGTGAAATTCTAAAATTACCTTATCAGAAAAGTAAGAAAAGAAAACATACACATTTTCATCATATTTTATTTGTCTGTGTAAACTTTCTGCAAAACCTTTCCATGCAAAGTTATTAGCAAACATACAGATTTAAACTTCATGCACTATCTATGTACAAATACAGAGATTGAGGAACATTCCATGGAACTGGCAGAATCAGGTAGAAGGCGGCTATAACTTTAGCTCAGAGAGAAGCTGTTCTTTTTTTTGTTGATTTTATTTTTTACAAGCAATTGATGATCATTTCATCATGATCACAGTTGTTGATGTAGCACAGTGTAGTACTAGGTCATTGCCACATCGGGGCATTGCTCTTCACTGAGAAAACAAGACACTGGTAAGCTTTGAATGTGCACGTATAGGATCTCTCAGTCGAACATTAAGATTAATCTGCTACTCATAGACTTCTACTGTTGATGTGTTCAGCTGACTTTCTGTCAATCCTGTGTATACTAGCAAACCAGTTAATCCAGATGAAACCATAGTAATCATAGTCATGCAGCATATGGCCTCCACATCGGTAGGAATGTTAAGGTGAAAAGTGTAAACATTAATGAAGGTACAATAGCATTAATTTCTAACAACGTAACTATTTATTTATATATATATATATATATATATATATATATATATATATATATATATATATATATATATATATATATATCTTGAATCACAAGACATTTCATGCATAGACTTTTTTTTTTGTCTTTGTCGTCACACTGGAATAACTTGTAGACAATTCACTGTATAAATAGAGGTTATTCCACTGTGTAAGGTGTGCTTTCCTTGATTTGCTTTAATTCGTGAACAAACACTCACTTAAGCCTTGGATAATTAGAGTGTGGAAGAGAGCAAGAAAAGGGAAAGGGGGTGTGGGGCATGTTTGGGGTAAAAGCGGCCAAGACTGGCCCAGGCACATGAAAGACACAAGCACAGTGCATGCAGGTAAAGGCTGCACATACTTTTGACATGACTTGCTCTGTCTTCTCTCTTCTGTAAACAGGTAGGAGTATTGACCTTCTGTGTTCAGTGTAAACAGTGCAGTAAAAAACCCTCTGAGGTGTCAGAGTGAACCGCGAGCTTTAAACGAGCAGAGGTAGCAGGACGTGATTCATGTATTTGTTTTCTTTTTTCCTCAAAGAAATGAAACGAAAGATCAGAATCTTGGTTCGCTTTCCAGTTTCTCTTAACACATAGTTATTACGCCCTACAAACATAAAATAGCACACACATTTTGAATAACACTACAGAAAAACTCCCGTCAAATTATATAGGTGTGCCATAATATATGTTTTTTATTCCACAAATTAACAGCAACTGATTACAGATTTTTCTAGCTCATGGTTCACTCATGTATGAATCATCTGTCCAATCAGATCTCTATCCTATCCTGAGCAATGTATCATATGTAAACATTTCTTTGTGGAAATATACAGTGTGTTCATACAGCTGATTTATTTTAAGGTGTAGCTGTGGCCTGGCATGCTTATATATGTTTCATATGGCAATTATGTAATGAATTTGGGTTGTGGGCTCAGTTTGAGGCCTTCATGGGCTTAGATGATGGTTCTGATGCCATAACATATTGCTTTTCCTGATCTGCTCCAGTGCAATTCAAACTTCATTTACTTCAGTGAAGAATGTGTCACTACAAAGCATTTCTAACAGATCTGAAGGCCTTTTGTTGCAGCATTTCTTTTTATAATAGTTTGCTTGGGTTGCATTACTGAAGTTTCAAATTAATTTACATAATGTGATTTGTGCCACAGGCAAATTCTGTTTTGATGAAGAAACTGCTACTATAAAAATAGGGGATTATATGCTAAATTAGGAGAAGGAAGAAACAGTTCCTGCATGTTCAGTTATAATAAAATCAACAAAACAAAACAAAGAAAAATCTACATTTCTAAAAGTGCAACAAGACATGAATGCAATCTGATTAGATGTGAGCCCGTGCTGTATGGTTAATCACTGACGGCGTGATTCTCATTCAGTAAGGTGTGCCAGCGCTCAATCCTCTTGTCCTTGTTCTTCAAGCACTCATACCAGTGCTTCAGCCTCTCCCCTTTGGCGGTGATGCCCAGCTGACAGCCACCTGTCAGAGAGGAGGGGTTCATGTGAGAAGCAGGTTTGAGCAGGTTAGGAATTCCAGTTTTTAATGCATCAGAGCAGTAATATATAGTGGACTGGAAAAATATTCATATCTCACTACCTTTTTCTTAACATTTTACCAAATTACAACCACAAACTTCAATGTGTTTCTTTTAGGATTTTACTGTATGTAGTAGACCAACACAAAGTAGTGCATAGTTGTGAAGTGCAAGGAAAACGATACACGGTAGTCAACATATTTTACAAAGGAAAATCTAAAAAAACGAGCCACACATTTGTATTCAGACCCATTTTTAATACCCAAATACCTCTAAATAAAATCTAATGCAACCAACTGCACTGATAAGTTCCATAGCTACTAAACAGAGACCAACTCTGAGTATTTTAATCTCAATATTAATGCAACTATTCTATGTAGGCTTCAGATGTTAGAGAACTGTAGTGACCAAACAGCACCATGAAGCTCAAAGAACACAGCTGACAGGTCAGAGAGAAAGTTGTGGACAAGTTCAAACCAGGGTTAGGCTAGAAAACAATATGCCAAGCTGTGTACATCTCATGGAGCTCTGTTTAATTCATCACCTGAAAATGGAAGAGGTATTAAATGACTGCAAAACTACCACAATAAGTAGAACACTAATCTGAGAAGGGACCAAGAGGCCCATGCTAACACTAGAGGAGCTGCATAGATCCACAGCTCAAGTGAAACAATCTGTTGGCAGCATCATGATGCTTTCCTTCAGTAGAGACCTGGCTAAAGCTGATGAGTAGATGTATGAAGCTAAATGCTGAGCATCTTCGTAGAACACTTGTTAGAGGCTGCAGAAACTGGTATTGGGGCGGATGTTCACCTCCCAGCAGCACAACAACCCTAAACATACAGCTAGAGTCACAATGAAATTGTTTAAATATATTGAAGCTGGTGATTGTAACAAGGAAAAATGTAAAAAAAAAAAAAAAAAGTTCAGGGTGCATGAATACTTTTGCAAGGTTCTTTAAGGTAGACCAGATATTCACCTATGTAATCGTTGGACTTCCCAATGTCATAATCCCACACGGAGATGTCTAATGACTTCTTGGCCAGTTCACTGTGTTTGATGTCGAAGCTAAATTCCTAAAATATAACCCAGACATTAAAGTGGTTCTTAAGATTTTACAAAGTGGCATGAATTTATTCACCTGATAAAAATAGTCAGCTCAAGTTCCTTTCTTTCTAACCTCGTTAAACTCTGGGTTTAAAGTCCTCTTCTTGATTTGTGTTTTGCACTTGCCCTTCTTCCCCATGTCAGGTTTCAGGCATCTGAAAATTACACATGTGCACAATGTAATTCATGCCTTTGCTGGAGTCACCTAATCACAGTGCAAAATCATATTTTTCTCCACCGCCTCAACCTACATTTTGACATATGGGTCAGAGTATCCATTAGCATCCATGGCAGCCAAGTGAACGCAGCGCACAACCCCAACGATGAGGCGATTCAGCTGGGTGCTGTACATTAGGGACATCAGAATGCGACCGCGCTCCTCAGCCTCCGTGCCCTCTTTCCCTGGCTGACACACAGTAAGACGGGGAGGAGGGGGGGGGCATAGTTAGAAACTTCTGCATGAACTTCTGAAGGAATCTGTCACGTTTAGACATGCTTTGAAAGAATCATTGCCTCATCTTCGTAGAGTGCAATCCCTCTGGCACCTCCAGCTGTTGCAGTTCTCTTCGTCTGTGTGGAAAAAAAAGATCTCGACAGGTCAATAAAAGATTCAAACAAGCAGAAAAAAAAATCCTTTGCTTGTTTTCTTTTAAAAATTGGCTTACAGGCACAACCCTCTCTAGGCAGACGTTGAAGTTCTTCTTCTGATTCATCTTCAGCTTCTTCAGCGCTACCCGGGTTTCACCAATAAACTCATTGTGCCCAAACTTGTCTTCATCACAGACAGAGAGCCTGGGAAAACAATTAATAAAGTATGTAAATCAACAAAGGAGGCTACTGCTCAAGTAGTCCAAGTGGGTTTCCGTGAGATCAGTTATTCACCTGAGGGTTTTACGCTGCATGTCATCATCTGTCAGGCCATGATAGGTGAGCGTTTCATTCCATACAGGGTTGCGGGTGTTTCTCAGGGTCTTTGTACGCAGCTTGTTTGACTGATGGATGTCAGGTAGATTGGGAAAAGCAATTAGCATTTTCTTGAAGTGATCATTTAAATTCCAAGTTTTTGTTTTGTTACATCCAAACCACCACAAGGTGTCAGGTTTGAGCTTTCATAGATGGTTCCTATAGAAGTTAAAAGGTCTCAAATCTCCCCTTATTTAAGGTAAAGCCGTATATTAAGGTTCTGAATATTTTTAAAGTAAAACAGGATTCCTACATATCTTTCTAGACAAAATTCCATACTTTTCTACTAAAATGTCCAGTTCTTGAAAGATTTTGTCCAATTGTAAATTAAAAACAAATGCAGAAGTTGAAAATGATTTAGCTGCAGATATTTCTACAAAAGTCAAGCTGGAAGGAAGGAAGGAAGGAAGGAAGGAAGGAAGGAAGGAAGGAAGGAAGGAAGGAAGGAAGGAAGGAAGGAAGGAAGGAAGGAAGGAAGGAAGGAAGGAAGGAAGGAAGGAAGGAAGGAAGGAAGGAAGGAAGGAAGGAAGGAAGGAAGGAACATCTAAACAATGGTATTGGAAAATGCAAATATTTTAGGGAATACTTAAATAAGGTTCCAGACTATTCCAGACCATCCAGGGACCTAGGAACCCTGGAAATAACACCCATGAGTTGTGGCTTTTACCTTACTAGCCCCAGGAAGCAGATGAAGCTTCACATAAGGATCTGCTAGTCCATTGGAGTCCATGGGCTTCAGTCCCTGAAGAGAAACAAAGCATTATGCTCATCAGATCACAAATCGTGGAGAGCAATTTAGCTAAAGTGCCATTCAGGAGCTTTTCAGCATAAACCACTTGACTGAAATTGTCCCTTTGTGCATGAGAATGAGGCCAACAGTACCTTTGCTTTGAGGATGCTGCATTGGAGGCTGTTGCTTTCCTGATCATAGAGGAGGCCAAACTCAAGAGAGCCCAGAGTAGCTGAAAGAGACCCAGACCAGTCATAGCATGAAACTAGAGGGAGACGGCAAGTTTGCACATAAGTAATAGAAAAGACAAATATGGACATCCTTGTGTAATTAAACAAGTTTCATCTTGTGAATTAAAAGGGGAAAATAATGCAAATAAACACTACTTAACCAACATAATCTTAACACTCACTTGATAGTTAATTATTCACACACACACACACACACACACACACACACACACACACACACACATATATATATATATATATATATATATATATATATATATATATATATATATATATATATATATATAGTTCCAATGGTATAAGAGGGTCGGATGCTGCCCCCACAGATTTTATTTGGAGGAGTTTTTATTCCTTGACAGAGCTAGAAGCTGGAGGAGGGAATCACCGTGTTATCTGGGAACAGCTTTGTAAGACTTAAAGTGGTTTGTGGTTAATATAGTTGTGCAAAAATGCTTAAATTCACAGCGCAAACACACAATACAGAGGGTATGGTAAACGCTTAGTGAGTTATGGAAAAAGCCTTCCCATTAGAAGAAAGCACGAAATGCTCAGTATTATACTTTGATCTTTATTTGAGATATTATGAAAACAAACACACACATTTTCTCTTTCCCATGACATCATCTCATTATATGGCCTGTTTTTAGAATCAAGACCCATAGATAAAGTTTTTCAAGGCTATCCTGCCTAATCTTTGGGTGGGCAAAATAAAACAAATCTGTGGTTTAAAGCCAGCCCACTTCACACAGGACAGAACATGGTTTGTGTCTACAGGGTTTTGGAGAAGCTTTTTGAGGTGCAATCAACAGCCTGTTGTGCTGGCTGTCATGCATAATGAAGAGTAAGACTCCTTTAACTGTTGCAAAAAACTTATGTAGTTAGATTATGTCGGTCAACTACTTCTGTGGTAACATATGTATGGGTATGGCATGGTGGATCCTGGTAGCAGCATGTCAAGGCAAAAACCTCCTCATACCCACAACTAGTCTGATTATTGTAATGTTAATTTAAATGCAATCCACCCTCTCATAAGAAGAGGAAGAAAACCTGTGCCATGCTCAGGCCTCTTCCTCACATAGATCAGTGTGAGAGCCTCATGTGAAACAGAACTCCTGGCTCCAAATTCAACATATAGGGTGGCTGCTGAAATGTTGTGAGTTCTTTAGGTTGTAGCTGAAAACTGTATTTGTCATTCTGCCAAAGGGAGGCCATGGCTTGATATTTATGAATATGGAAAGAGATGGAAAAAAGTAAACTATAAATACATTTCGTATAATAATTTTAGAATGTTTCTCATAATGCGACTAATAAACTACTTTAAGCTTATGAGAATTGATGTGATCAGTCTAATCGGTAAAATACACAGATTATGCTTGCATTGTTTCTGCTGAGTGCAATAGCCGAGGTGTGTTAAAGTTAAACCTATTGCACTCACACTCAGTGGTAAGCTTTACAGCTTCACATATTCCTAATGGTCTTTCCGTCTCCACAGCAGGGCTGAAACTGGTGGTGGACGTGCAGAGACCTCCTTTATTCATAGCTAAATATTACACAATGTTAGGGAACATCCTGGTGCAGATGTGATGCCCATGTTGAGAGCACTGTGATGGGATGGCCAAAAAGCCAACAGGGGAAAACCAATGTGGCATATCCTAAGAGGGCAGTAAGTTCATGCTTGCCTTCCCACTGAAATAAAGTTTTTTTTAAAAGATTTGCTTATATCCAACGAGGATAAAATAATCTAGAAAATTCCGGAATCTTTTAGGAGGTCTTAATCTGGTTTGAAGGGTGTCTTGTAATGTGAAGAACTGTTTGAAGCCCAATTTATATTTTTGAAGAAAATAATAGAAATAATCCATGTTCTTTACAGTAATGTGTGTGCCACTTTGTTTGGACATTTCATAGTAATTCAGCCTGTATTGTTGAAACCAAGTGACTGACTTATTGAAGACTCAGGCATCTAAATTGAAGACTGCCATCTAAATACCAATCACACTAAGCACAAGTAACTCATTCGTTAGTAATATAGTTGGTAAAATACAAAAAAATTAAGTAACTTATATTATTTATATATATATATATATATATATGTGTGTGTGTATGTGTATGTGTATATATATATATTATAATAGCGTCTTAATTTATTTTGTTGGTACTGCACATCTTGTATATTACTTTTTTAGGCTTTATTAACCAAGGCATTTATATGTCCAATATTTACGAGGGCCGCAGAAACCCATCATTACCCTTGGACCTAACTATTCAAACCATCCCATCTCCTCAGAGATTAGGTCCATAAAAATATTGCTATTTCTGCCATGTCCCCTCTTTACCCCAGGGAATGGATCCAACTCCAGGGGATTTATAACCTGATAGCCCTGTTGAATCCAAAACTATTTGCACAGCTCCAAAGACCTGGATCTAAATAAAAATCATTTAAACACAACTCCCCAGAGAGAGAATATAGTCTTTTTGTGGCTTCCGGCTAAAACCATGGATGGCTTAGCACCCTTCTCTTTCATTAAAATAGTTTATGGAAAATCTCTGAATAATTTATGTATCACCGGTGATTTAGTTGTTATCATTATTCTCCTTGGCTTTAGTTCTCTGATATTGTGATTATATGTCGTGTTATAATTTCCCATTTCTTTACTAGGAGGAAAAGTAGAGGTATTACTTAAAGACAGATGTTCACAATGAACATCATGGAGATGGTGCCAGATAAAGAACATCGGCACACGACATCTTTTGGTCAGAGGACAGATGCTTCAATAAAAAATAAATATTTTATTCACCTGTAACAAAGCCCAAATGTCATCTGTGCAGAAAATGAAACTAAACTAGACACATCTGCCATCTTGCTGTATTAAACGAGTCGCAGATGGTGTACTCACTGGCTTCATCAGAGTCATAGTCGTTGGCCTCCTCCTCCTCATCAGCCGGGGGAGGTTGCTGTCGGGGAAGGGGTGCACTATAGGCAGCGGGCTGCCTCCTATCCTCTCTTACAGCAGGAGGTGCTCTCTGCTCTGAAGCATAAGCACCTACATCTCCTCCCACAGGACCTATTCAGGGAAATTACACCACAGCTATAGCAGGTTAGTGATTGGCTCTTTCTACATTGCCTTGCAAAAGTATTCGAACCCCACCTTTTGTCAGGTCACAACCGCAAACCTCAGGATTGCCCTGAATTTAGGTTGACCATCTTATCATCAGCTCCTACCAGCTCTTCTGTCCCTGCTTTAGAAAACAACCCCCATAGCATGATGCTGCCACCACCATGTTTAACCTCGTAGATACAATGTTCAGGGTGATGTCCAATGGTAGTTTTCCACGACACATGGCTTTTGGCATGTGTGTCAGAAGCACTTTTTTTAAAACTTGCTTTCAACACTGGATTTCTTCTTGCCATTCTTCTAGAAAGACCAGATTGTACTACAAATAGTTGCCCTGTCAATAAATCTCCAACCTGAGCTTAGCAGCTACAGTTACAAAGGGCTTTTTGGCTGCTTCTCCTATTAATGCTTTGCCTGGCCTGTCAGTTTAGGTATATGTATCTTGGTAGGTTCGCAGTTGTGTCATATTCAGAAAGTTTTGATATTGTTTTATAACCTAACCCTAATCCACAACTTCCTCCCTTGCCTATATGGTCGGTTCTGTCTGTCTATCACTTAAAATGTCGATTAATACATTAATGTTTGTGGTTATTACATAGCAAAATGTAGAAAAGATTTAAGAGGTATGAATTCTTTTGCAGCTCTATAGAGAAGTTTCTCACCTTGTTGGGACATGGTGGCTGAAGCAGCAGGTTGTGCCCTGGAGCTGTGTACAGGCACCATCTTCTTCATCACTACTGGACTTCCCTGACCCGCCTCTTCAGGGCCAACCCCACCTGCAGCCATACGCACAGCTGGCTTGGGGGCCACGGGTGGGTAAACAGCACGGGCCTGTGTCTGCGCACCTATAAGTAAGCACAAACAAGTGAAAGATTCCCCAAAATGCAAAAAATCACTCCACCTCATGCCTTCGCCGCAGCACAATCTGTAAAACTGCCACGTCATCCTGGAGATTTTAATGCCACAGGGTTTATGTTGCAAAGGGGATGACCTACATAGACAAGAACAAGCAGGTGAAGCTGTTGCCTCCATAAGCACCCTGCAAGACAATCCTTCATATTTCTGGTATCTGTCACGCTACACAGGTAAATCCCACTGAGACTGAAATTAAGCCGTTTGACCCATCAGGCCAGCACCACATGGATGCTTGTTCCATGTCCCAGCATGCAACTCCTGACTGGCTAATTGAAGGACTTCAACTCCGTCGGCAGCAACAGGGACTGCCACCTTTGGGAATCAGAAAAAAGGCTGGACTATTGGAAACAGAGCACTGTGAGGTGGGGCTAAATGAGAGAGCTAACAGCACTAAAGAGGTGGTGCATTGATGAAAGTAAAAAAACAAAAAATCATGTGCAATATCAAACTTGTAAATGAAATAAGACATAACACCTTATGTTGGTCTATTTTGGTTTGTAAAGCACTGAGAATGTCGTTGTTAGGATAGTTTGATAGATTTATTTTGGTTGACAGGCATTTAACAGTATAGGTTATAACTGTAAACAGATAGTGTACAAAAAGGTTTCTCTCTCTCTCTCTTATTTATTTATTTGTATATATATATATATATACATACATATATATATATATATACATATATACGTGTATATATATATATATATATATATATATATATATATATATATATATATATATATACATACATATATATATGTATCGATGTTGATGTTTAATTTAACACAATGGTGCCTTTTTGTGTCGGATGGGACAAACGGAAATGTCCAGGGTTCCTGTTGCGGGAATATATTGATTTAATTAGGATTTAATTACATATTCTCTGTCTAGTGAATGTATCTAGGGCAGGATGACAAGTTAGAGAAAACAAGCTTCATTTTCCAGCATAATGTTCCTGATAAAGATGTGTCTGATCACCAGAGAGACAGACGCCAGAGCGGCAAGATATCTAAGAGACGTTCTGATCTGAATGGGCTGCTTCATGCTTTAATATCAGACTGGCATGAACCAGTTCTCTAGGAGCTGGACAAGAAGATTGGAGGAGACACGCTGGAGAGATAAATAGCGATAGCTGAATACTATTTAAACTGTTAGTCAGAAAGGTTGGGGATGGCGATGTAAGAGTAATCCCTGTCCCCTCCATGTTCTGGTCAGACATGTTGCATTAAATACTTGAAACGCCTTCTGGGACTCAGTCTCATCTTTGTTTTAGAAGAGCTGCATTTTCAGCCACAACATTTCCATTAATGTAAAACCACAAGATTTATATTGGTGAAGCTTCCCCTCTGTCAACCAGCAGCGTGGTGAGTCAAAAGTGTCATCAACAAAACAAAACAGAGTGTGTTCAGTATGGTCAAATATGTACTGTAGATAAGGGAGGTTTTCAGCTGTTTTATGAAGCACAGCTTATTTAGTATATATATATATATATATATATATATATATATATATATATATATATATATATATATATATATATATATATATATATTTATATATTTTACTGATATGGCAACTGGTTGTGACTCTATAAAAATTATTGAGGGTTACCTCACTTCAGGTTACAGCCCAATCTCAGAATAATAAATCAGAATATTCTGCGCAAAAGTGGCACAATCGCCAAATTTTCCATCAGTTTTAGTGGCATTCTAGCACTGTAATCTTACAGTGAAAAATCTAAAGAAGTTCATGTTTCCAGCGAAGGACATTTGATTAGCATTAAGGGAAAATATAACAAAAATCTTTTTTTTTTAAATTACAGACAATAAAATTATTGGTACCCCTGTCGTGAATATTTTACCGCCCCAGTTGCCAGTTTCTCATGCTCTCTTCTCCTAAATGCACCCCATGGGTTTTCTATAGGCTGCTGTAGGAAGATTCTTATAGATTTGTATCTCCTATACCATCCTCTTTTACCTTGTTGTTGAAAGTGTGCTATACAAAATAAATAAATTAAATTGTGTATTCGCTGTATTTGATGGCAAGATAAATACGGGTCCTAATCCACTCTTTTGTCCACTGGCTAAAATAGATGGGCTTCTGTGTCACATCAGATTTATATCCCAGGGAAACAAAAAGTCATGGATTACTAATAAGACGTTTCTAAAAACCCTGTGTCAGTAGCATTTAACTTAGATTTTGCCACTCTGTTGGCTAATTTTGTACATTCCTACACAAAATAAGCAGCTACATTTCTCTCCACAATATTTGACCAATCAGTTGATCAATCAGAGCAGACTAGGGACATTTTGTAGGTGAGGACTTAATGTTAGTAGAGCATTTTATAAACAGATGGTGACAAGAGTTCCTTATGCAATGTGAAGGATAAAGAACATGTTGTAGTTAAAAATAACGATAACATGTAAAGCTTTTCCAGGAATATTTGTCGTAAGTTGAGAAATGGACCCAAATGCAGTACGGTGTTTAGAGCGAGGCATGCTCGTATTTATTAGTTAATCCACACATAGGAGAACACAACGGACTGTGAGGACGTCTGACAATGAACATCTGACGACGAACCAGCGAAGACATGAGGACATGAGGAAACGTATTTACTGGGAGGAGTGATTGGGAGATTATGGACAGCTGGGCACAGGAATGACCAAGACAAGGAACAGCTGACAATAGACAAACATGGGACGACAAGAAGTGATGCAAACGAGGAATTCCAAAACATAAGGACTAGATAGAGCTGAATATTAAAGACGAATAAGGACCAACTATAGACCAGGGCAAAATAAAAGACGAGAAACCTATCATAAGAGCACCTGAGGGTGATAAAACGTGGTGGAAGGAAAAACTCAAATGACACTTAACAAAACACCAAGAAATAAGCTAGAATGTTAATGTAAAGTGAATAAGGAAATTAAATAACTAAAACTCAAAACCCAAACACCTAAGGAACCTAACAATATTCTGAGCCTTTAAAAGACCATTACATGGAAACACAAAGAAAAGAAAGGACTTGCCTGAAACATGCTCCTCAGAGGCTGAAGCCTGACTCTGATTGGGGCCTAAAACATAAATATATCAAAAAAAAAAAAAAAATTTTTATAAGTAGTCTTTTGACTAGCAAAGCAGTGCCTGAAGATTCATGTACCTGGTGGTTTTGGTTGAGTTGCTGCCTTCCTAGGTTCAGACACTGTCGACTTCTGAGGCTCTGCTGCCTCCTGAGGAGCTGTCTCCTTCGGTTTAGACAGCGGCATGGGTGACGGGAGGAACTGCTTTGGAAAACCTTTAAAGAACCAGGCACCGGACCTCTTCCATACCTGAGAAGACCTTGTTGTTAAATCTCAGATGAGAATAATCAATGCGTCATGATGCGTTCCAACAGTCTCTCACCTCTCGCTGTTCTCTGCAGATCTTGCACAGCCACACTGGGCGAGTTCGACTGCCACACTGTGTGCCACACTTTGTGCACATGTTCTACACATAGGAAGGAAATATAGATGACAGCTGCTCTGTTTTCACATTGCTGCTACAAAGGGATATTTAAAGATTATAAGCTATGGCATTTTCACATCTACAGAATATTTCAGCAGAGGATTTGGTGGATTGTGCTTTTGTAATTGCTACCTTTTTGCAGTCATCACACACCACGGAGCTGACCCCAGGTGAGCCCAGCTGCTCCCCGCACAACAAACAGCGAGAAACACCATCCCCACACACAGTCTTCTTCATGTCATCCAGGCGGTTTATCAGGCGCCTGCAGCATCACAGTTAAGTCTTACCTACAATGCCACTGGTAATTATTCAGAGTTCAAGGTTATGCAACTTTTTTTGTCTCAACCCGAGATTTTATTTTTATTTTTATTTTTAAATTTGCACCAGTCAAACAAACAAACAAAAAAAGACAAAAGGGATGTTTTGGCAGTTCTCACCCAATTCTCTCCTGCTCCATGGCCTCCATTTTCTCAGCACGGGCAATCACATTGTTTATAATCTCCTTCTCTTCATCTGTTAGGTCTGGACCAGAACCAGAGCCGGACTGCATTGTCCAATTCCCCCTGTGGGCCAAATAAAAATCTTAAGCTTACTTCAGTTTAAAATTTTACAGCTCAAATCACACATTTAGAAAGCAGCCTCCACACTCACAGGCACCCCTGGTAAAGATGTGTAAAAAGCCTGAAAACAAATTCACATCGTTTTGCTGCATAATCACAGACTGGAAAAGTTTTTTTTTTTTTTTATAGAACCATTGATTTGAGTAGATTTCTTGAGTGGAGAAACCCACACGTTGAGAAATAACTTGTTTTAACTAACTCAGTGGTGTATACTACTGTTAATATCTTCTTTTGGCAATAGTACAGCACTGAGGCTTCTCCTGTGACATTTCACAATGCTGGAGCATACAGAGAGAGAGAGAACTTTGACCGGTTTCTCAAGCTCAGTCGGAGCATTCAGTTCTGGTACCTCTCTGATGCTCTATTTTCTTCAGCTCCCCCCACAGGTCCAGATTTAGGTCCAGAGAGTGAGACGGGCATGGAAGAAAGTGGATTTTGTGTCTGATAAACTATTTCTGTGTTGAATTTCAAAATGTTCATGAGGCCAGGCATGCCTAATAGCAATACATATCAACATCATAACATGTGAGTCAAAAGAAATAAGCAACTGATGTTGTCTCTTTGACAACACACAGTGTGGATGTATGGTGCTAACATTCCCTTACTTCTGAATATTCACACACATTTATCTTAGTTAAATGACATGTTATCTGGTATTTCCCATTTTGACAGGATGCTAAGAGAAATGGGCCACTGATTCACCTCTGATTTATACCCCAGAGAAACAGGATCAAAGCGAGGAAAGTGAAAAGAAGTTTTTTATGGTAAGCTTTTCAAGATAAAACTGACAGCATGCTTTATAGCAAAATGACACAAATTATACAAGAATAGAATACAGATGAAATTAAAATAAACTAAAGTTAAATGAAATTAAAAAGCTAAAATAAAAGCAAGTAAATCAAATAAGATACAATGCTACCCAAATGCCTGTTTAAACAGATGACTTCTCAGCTGCTTCTTGAACAAGTCCAATGACTCCCCAGAATGTAGATGAAAGGGCAAAGAGTCTCAGAGCATGGGGGCAACAGCTGGAGAGGCTTCAATGGTCAACTAAATAGGCCAAACTCAGGGTCATGGTGGTGACATAACGTCAGAGAAGGTCAGGAATGTATGATGGTGCATCACCATGGAGCACCCTAAAATTCAAATTTAAAACCTGAAACTGTATTCTGAGTGGAACAGGGAGCCGATATAAAGCAGTCAGTAAAGTTGGGGCTTGGAGGATCTGGTCAGAAGCCTGACAGCTGCATTTTGGACAAACTGCACACAATCCAGGGAAGTTTTAATGACGCAAGTATGAACTGAATTACTGTAATCTAAGCTAAATGGGGGGAAAAACATGAATAATAATCCAAATCAATCAAACTTTATTTATAGACCACTGGTCATACAGTCAAGTATAACACAAAGGGATTTACAGAGATTTTGAATAGAAGAAAATACATAAAACCACAAGAAACACACATTTTAGATAATCAAACTAAATTAACAAACAAGGTGAAACAAAAAAAACAAAAAATTAACAAAAAAAAAAGATCAATCTCAGCTCTGGATATACTGTAAATATACCCAGTTTACCAGTTTATTGTGATGTTCCAACAAACTTCAAAAAGTAAAATAAAACAAAAAAAACCCGCTCCAGTTTACAATTATGTTATTGTTAGCGGTTCCAAATCAATTGTTTTCTTAGTGCACAGATGGTTCACACTGCAATACTTTAATACAATGCATATACTTTAATACACGGTTATACTAAAATACTACTGAAATGAAAGGATAATTTATTTCATGGATTTAACACATCTTGACCAGGAGTCACTAAGTGTACAGGGTGCTCTATTCACAAATCAAGCCCTCACATGAAATATTCAAATAAAGCAAACAAAGTGAATGACTGAAAAAGCCTTTCCTGCTGCTTTAAAAAGACAGGCACACATAGTGGAAACGTGCAATGCACACAAACAACTAGACTTTATCTACTTACTGCTCCTTATCACTGTGCCAGAGACCACACGCCAGAAACAGATGCAGGTGAAACAAAACATGACACAGTTAAACATGATGTGGCCACTCAGAGGAGGAACAAGGACATACATATTCTGAAAAGTAGGATTACCTTGGACGCATGCTCCTCTGCCTGTCGTTGGACACCCAGCGACCCGAACCGCCGCTCATCACTGTGTCGGTCATGCTGCACGACTGCAGTCTGTGAAACGGTAGGGGGAAACAGATATATGAGTTCTGCATTCTGCAGAGAGAGTTTTATACCCTTTAAACGGTCTCATGATGAAGATGCAAAATCTCTATTTTTTTAAAAGTTCTTTCTTCCAGGCCTTTGTAGCACTGGTTTAACTATCGTCTCTGATTGCGTTCTTGTAAAGAAAAAAAGATCAGCACTCCCGATGCAACAGTGATATAGTCATAAATGGAAGCTAATAATGACCACAGCAACTATTGAAATCAATAGCAACTAAAAACCAAGAGTTACTTTGAAAACGTCTGCTTGTTGTCTGTAAATCTGCACGTCAAGACTGAAAGATATTGCAGCTTTCAGTGGGAGCACATGCCTAATTCCTCTAGCCAAATTCACTGCCTAATTAGTACCATCTCACCCTGCCAAGCCGGTTTGAACAAATTAATGCCTCAGAAATATAGGACTTGTGCCAAAACACAGGGGGTGAAAAAAAACCACAAACCCAAAAGTTAGTTATCGTGGGCTTGCTATTTACAGCGAGCCCAAAGTATGCTTTCATGTATGCATGGTAGAGGTATGTTGTTCTGACAGAGGCAGACTGCTGTGTATATAGTAAACAGAGCAGTGCACCAGAGAAGAAAAATGCTGAAGAAAGTGGAGTAGGCCTTTTAAATTCATATGCTTTGAGTAAGGGCTGTGGAGATAAGGTTGCGCAAATTAGTGTGGTATGGTCAATTAATTGAGCAGCTGTAATTGAAACACATAGAATTGCTTCTAGTTTGCGAGTCCACACTTATAACAGAAAGAGAGACAGTAGCAGTGACTCGGTTTCACTAATACGCAGTTAACAGACTGATGAGTCTGTTTCTGTCAACTATATTTATTAACTCCTCTAATTTAATTCTTTTTCCAAGGAGAATTATGGATCTAGGGTTGAGCATTGGTGCTGGAGACAGACGATATAAAGGCGTAATTGTTTCTGTGGTATTTAGGCTAAAAAATTAGAAGACATGATGCTGCAGCTGTTTGATTCAAGCTGCAAAACCAGGCTGAGCAGAGTGATAATGATCACAGTGGGAGACAGTGAGTGCCCTGTGCATTTGATACACCAGCACTGTAATTCAATCTCAGAGCGATGAAGTGAGGATGATATGAAGACGTCAACAGAAAATATGGCAAGTCTGCTGCATGTGGACAAGTGCCCCTTGTGAAAGGCTGCCTGAAGTCTCTGGCAGACAGTATGCAGAGGGAGGCTGCAGCCTGAGAGCGCCCTGAGGGGAAATACTGACACTCAAAGAAGACCAGCAGACTCCAAGAAGAACAATGTGATGAAGAAAAAGACTCTGTTGGGCTTCAGATACAGGGAATTGTAATGTCTTTAGGTGTGGAGACTGCTCTTAATACAGCGCTGTTGAAAAGTTTACATACACGCACCATGATGAATATGAATGTCTAAATTAATTCGAGGCTTTTGATGGTGCATTGAAAACCATCTTTTTCATTGTGGTACAAATCAACAATAATTCAATTGGATGTAAGAAACTGCTTCTGAAAGTCTGTTTGACCACTTTCAACATATGAAATAGTAGAATGTATATAGCCAACCAAGAAAGAAGTGTTTGATCCAAAATTGACACCTTCAAGCTCCACTGGAATTTTTGGCTGCCCACATGGGCATGGTAAATGCCTTCTGAAAAAAACTTGTATTGTAGAACAAATACTGAGCTGTTTTGGCCTCTGTCATAGCATCATGCTAAGTGGTGGTTCTGCCACCAATGGAACTGGTGCAGTGTTCGAAAAAAGACTGAAAAATAAACATTATGTCCAAATTTCTCTTCACTTCAAATCAACAGCTAGTTGGTCAAAACCCTGACAAAACTTGGTGTTTCAACAAGACAATGGTTACAAACATACATCACACAGCTAGGAAGTTCTGAGATGTTAAAGATGCTTTAGAGCCTGGTCTGTGCTTGAAAACCAACACATTTCAATGATTTCTACCACTTTTGACAGGGCAAATCTTCAAATATCCAGCTAGAATTGTACCACAGTAGATTGTTGATGGCTATAAAAGGTGGTGGTGTATGTATATATTTGATCCCCTTGAGAATAATTTGAACCCTGTGATTAGAGACAATCTGCAAATAATCTAAACTTCCAATTTTATTTTTCAATAAGACTGCATACTTGCAAGATTGAAACAGCAACAGCAAAGAATATCTAATGATGAGAAAGGAAAAAGGTCCATTGATTTTTTTTTCCCCTAAGTTTTACAAGGCAGTAAAATCCAAAACAACCCTGGAGGAAAGAAACAGGGGTTATGCTAACATCTCCCTCCTAAAGCTGTCTGTATTATGCAACATAATACAAGGCAATATACCTTTTGATTTCTAATCTGTCGTCTGTCAGCCTCTGGGGCCCACAGATGAGCAGCTAATTAGATGGTCTATCAATAGACACTGGGTGGAGGCTTTTCCTTCCAATGCTGCTACTGCTGCATAGTCAACAGTAAAATCGAAATCATCTGGGTTTTATTGATTTTTATTTTTTTTATCATGGTGTATAGTTTGTTTCATGTTTAGCTGCACTAACTTTTGTGAAGTACTGTTTATCTTCACATTAAGGTTCTTTGTTCGTGTGTTCATTGTTCTTTAATCTCCAGTCTGGTTTTGTTTTTCTCGGTCTGGTTTACCATCTTCCACTACCCTTCTGTCAAGCTTAGCTAACATATTAAAAAAAAAAATCTGTTTTGATTTGAGCCACAGTCAGCTGTTAATATTCTCCTCTGTTAAAAACTGCAACTCACCGAGTCTTTTAACCATTTTTTCCAGCAGCATCCTAACAGATCGCACATTATCTTGACCATACTGTAGCACGCTAAAGACTCTCAAGAGTGGCCCTTCTTCATGTGCCAATATGAATTATCCCACTTTTGTCTAATGTGATTATCTTAGGTAAGGACAGATGGCAGAATCCATTTACAGTTAAGGTGAACTTAGCTGGAGCTCTGTATTGGATCGTTGATGTTTTTGCATCAGAGAAATAGACGTTTCAGTCCTGTTGGCATGAAGGCTCTGAATGTCTGTAACACTCCGAAGAGCTATAATTATCAGATGCAATGCTTCATTTGTATGAAGGTACTGCTTAGGGTGCATTGGTTCAAAACCAATTATAATTGACTCTGCTGTCATATTGGGCCTCATTATTCTGCAGGTATGACATCACTGCAGCCCTTAGACTCCGTCTCCTGAGCTACCGAGACCATCAATGCAGCTAATCTGCGTCATCTGTGATCCTGACTTAATGTAACAGTCATCTTGTATGTGTTTTCCGCCTGTAGCAGATGACTCAGTCAGTTGGTGGATTCCTGTCTGAAAAGCAGCAGATATTTTTCTAAGTTTTTCCTTTTTTTCCCCCAGAAATATGACAGTGCTTTTTTATGATGCTTTTAGACATATCTGTTTGGAAAATGGTACCTGAAACATGTGAAACCAACCGAAAATACACATAAGTGTCTGCAAGTTACTGATCATATGTGAGATGACAGGAAGAACAACAGGAGGATACAAATGACTCAACACTGTGTTCACTGCATGTGGATATATGCAGCAACAGGAGTGTCTCCAGAAAGTTTTAAAAGGGGTGGCGACAGGACTTCATAAACAATATTGGGGTGTGTTGAGAAGGTTTTTTCACTCTAATTTAAAGCCTATTTTAAAGGAACAGACACACATTTAATTTATGACCCTGGGCTCTCTCTGAGCTCTCATTTCACCTTCCCGCGTGCTCGTTCATTTCTGTAAAAAGGAGCAATAAGAACAACAAACAACATTTATATCTTTTAACAGTGAGACGTCGTTCACTGGACTCAGTTCTAGTAACTGAGTACAGCTTTATCTCAATATAAGGTTTTTATTTGAAACAAGTTAAAAGAAACTCCTCCCACATAGATCTTCCTTAACAGAATGGTCACAGCTTCTTCACCAAAAGGCACACAGGATGTACCACATTCCTCTTGATTATTCACGGTTTCTAAGTGTTTCCACATGCACTACAAAATTAGACCCTCATACAACATTAACAGAATTTATATCTCTTCATGTGGCACAGCACAACAAAAAGCAGTAACAGAAATTCAGGAGTTTTGTTTGGTATGTGGCTGTCATGGTTCCCAGGTGTTGGTGTTTTGTTAGATAATTTCCTTATTTAGTTCTATTATCATGTTCAGTTATTCTTTGTTTCTACTAGTTATTTCTCCACTTTCTTGTTTCCATATTTCTCCTTGTTCTTAGATGTTTTTCACCCTTTGCTCCTTTCTATTTGTGTTCCTCTTTAGATAGTGTCCTTATTTATTTCTTCCTTCTGTTCTCCACTGTTTCAGTTGGATTCCTCCCTTGACCTATTATCCTTTCTAGTTTCTTAGAGTCTTCTGTCTCCCAGCCATTTTACCTCCTGTCCCAGTTGATTACTTCCACCTGCTCTCTCCCTCGCACCTGCATCTGCTCACACTAATTGGTCATTGGTCTTCTTAGTCACTTCCTCATTTCCTCCCCAGTATATATTCACCTCTCCTTCCGTCACTACTTGCTGGTCTGTCGTCATTCTTTCCCTGGCTGGTTCCCGATTCCTGCCCAGTTCCTGTTTCTTCCTTATCGCTACATTTATTGGTTCTCCCAGTGCTGTAAGTTTATTCTCCTTGCTTTTTGTTACAATTAAATCATTTAAGTTTAATTTTTGCTGCCTTTGGGTCCTTTTAATATACCAAACATGACATGTGGCGAAACATCAGGATTCACTGATGACAAAAAAATGCTTAATTCTTAAGATTTTTAAAACCACTTAATAACCTATTAGGTCATGTTTTGATGATACCACAAATTAGCTGATTTAACTGCTACATGTGCAATGCCTTGCAAGAGTTGAAATACTCCTAGAACCTTTTCACATTAGCCAATATACAACCACAAACTTTTAAGCATTTTACTGAGATTTCATGAGATGGACCACTACCAGGTAGTGAGTGGTTTTCAAGAAAAAAGAATACATGGATAAAAAAACTCTGGAAAGTGTAGCATGCATTTATATTCAGCTCTTTAGATTGAATACTTTATAGAGCTGCATTTCACTGCAATTACAGCTTTGTGTATCTACTGAATTTTTTTTATTTTTTTTTTGTTTGTCTTTGCAAAAGGTTCATGTTCAGTCAGAAAGAACATGCAAACGTCAGCTTTAAAGTCTTGCAACCTCCAGAATGTTTTTGTTCAGGGTTGCTGCGTATTGGCAAGAATCTCGTATCGCGATACAGGGGAGGTGATATCGCGATACTAATAAGATGATTTATTGTGAATTTTAAAACTCAATTTAACAGTAGGAAAACTGTCAACATTCTAAACGCTTCCTCCACCATGAGGATGATTTGCATGGGTAGTTCTCTATCACACACTTTTTTTTTTTTTGTTTCATGTCGACCAAGAAGTAAATTTTCTGTTTGCTTTATCCCCCACATGGCTTGATACACTTCTATAAGGTCCGATGTGTGGAACTGATAGTTGTCCTGTCAACAGATGTTCCCACCTGAGCCGTGGCTCAGTAGCTCCCCGAGAGTATTCGTTGGGCTCTTGGCTGCTTCTCTAATCAACACTCTTTCTGTTCCACCTGTCATTTCAGGTGGCTGGCCATGCAGTCGTCCCATAATTTTCCATTTCCAGATAAATGGGTGGAACTGTGGTGTGAGATGTACAAAGCTTTGAAAAGTGTCTCATAACTTGAACCTTTTTTTTTTTTCTTCCTCCTGACATGTCTGCTGTACTCCTTGGTCTTCATTATGGTGTTTGTTCTTTAATGTGCTCTGAGCCCTTCACAGAACAATTGCATTTCTGCTGAAATAAAATGCACTGACATTTATTCTTGTAACGTAGCAAAATATGGAAAAGTTGAAGGAGCTTGGAAGAGAGAACTGACTTAGAAACCTGTATCTCCAACCTCTGGGGCCATATGTTAATCTGTCAGGTTGTACATGCTTCCAGGTAGGCTTTAGAATCCAAGTTCAATCTGTTGTGAAGTGAAGCTCTGTCACTTAATGGCTTGTCGGGTGCATGCAAAGATACTTTTTGTCACATGGTGCTCTGTAGCACATGTATGATGTAGAATATGTCAGTGGAAACAACAGACTGGAAACAGTAATAGCTCATCGTTTTAGATTATAATAGAATTGGCCTTCACTGTCTCAATAGGGAAATCAAAGATTTTAAAACATGCTGGAGTAAATGAGATCTGAAAAAAGCAAGCAGGGTGACATCAGGGAAGCAGTGCATTTATGGATTGCTCTGACACGGCTCATTATGGACAGAGCACATGGAGCTTTAAGGGGGATGGGACAGCATCTCTTATCCACTGTCAGTTGTCTAAAAGGGTTTTGCACTGATGAATTTGTCATTATATAATTCATGCTATTAGAAACAATTTATTGCAGAAACTATTCTTAAATTTCGATAAGACAGAAGTTGCCATCTTTGGACCAGAAGCTCTGAAAAAGAAACTGCTTTAGTCAATCACTTCATCTGGATGATGATAAATTGGCCTCCAGTAATGATGTAAAGAACCTCTGGGTTATTTTTGACCAATAATGACATTTAAATCCCATGTTAAGCAGGTTTCTATGATTTCCGTCTTTCACCTCCAGAATATTGCTAAAATTAGAAAGATCCTGTCCAGGAAGGATGCCAAGAAACTGGTCCATGCATTTGTTACCTCAAGGCTGGACAACTGTAATTTACTATCAGGAAGTCCACAAAATGCAATTAAAAGCCTTCAGTTGAGTTGTTTGTTTAGTTTTTTACGAGGGCAAATTTATCCTGTTTTAGCTTCCCTTCATTGCAAGGCCGGATTATCCGATGGGCATTATGGGCACAGGCCCAGGGGCCCAAACCCACTGGGGGGCCCAAGTGAGCAGTTTCAGGAAGGGGGGGGGGGAAATGGTCGTCATATTTCAAATATGGCAGAGATCGGCGCTGGGAGATAACAAGAAGATCCACACTAGTTTCTTATACCTAAACAGACTTACATAGTTCTTATATTATACAATTGTGGAAACCATGGTAACCTGCCCCGCCCCTACCCCGAAAGGGAGGAAGATGTGTCATCCACTGACATGTTCTTTGTAAAACGTAAGAACGAAAATCAGGAAAGGCGTGATAAGCAATCGTGGATCACAGTGAGCAGATTGTTAGCTACACAACCTGAGTGTAGCAGCGGCAGCTTAGACTGGGTTTATCCGGTGTAACGCAGTACTGTGGGGAGACAAACGAAAATACTTGCACTGTTATCGGTGGTGGAGCTGCTACTTTTCATAATCGGGCGACCAGATATCCAGCTTCATCCCCTGGCAGGGTTTGGGCGGTAAAGTATGCACTCTTATTAACTATCTGCTATGCTGTTGTCACTTCCCAAGTATAGAAAGGGTTTCTTAGATTGGGTAACATGTTCACCGACCACAGGCAGCCTAAAAGCTTTTGTTTTCCCTGCATCGTATTTGGAGCGAATAAAAACCAGTTAGTGGTTTCTCTGACTGGAAACATCCTAAATGCGTGTGACCATGAGGAAAACTCTGATCATTGCATCAGTAGCCTCTGGTAGCAGGACATGGTACTGGCGGGAGGTTCTGCTCAGGTGGGTTGTTCCTGTCACTCAGTTTTCTAGGTGAAAGGGCTTGTTTTCTGTGGTGAGGATGAATTACTTGGATCAGCACACAGTGGTAACTTTTGGAACTTATCTCTGGTCATTTTCTTAGTGAGCACATAAAAAGATGGAGAGAAAGGCTGGGGCAGCACATCATAGAGGATGGAGTCAAAAGTACGAATGTACAGATCTAAAAATTTGCTGCAATAACATTTTTATTGCTGTTATGGCCAATCAATATTTACAATGTAATACTCCATAAATCTCTTACAAAGAGAAATAAACAGCGCTTTTTAATATTGGGTCAGTTTTACTTATCGGACAGATGATGTTAAAAATTAGTAACATCGGCCGGTATTAATGTTACCAATGTATTATGCATTCCTAGTAAAAAGCCATGTTCTCATGCTTTTAGTTATGAGAAGCAGAAAGGAGAGAAACAGGAGCTCTGATAAAGTTTATTAAATTTATTATGTAAAGCATTTTATTTACTTTGCATTTATTTTACACTTATCATCAAATGCTTTAAAGTATTAAAGTTTACTTAAACTGATTCCACTTTCTTTTTTTTTACAAGAAAGGAGGAGAAAATATGGGGAAGACAGAGGGGCAGCAATGGAAAGCGGAGAAGCAAAAGAACAGTGCTGAGAGACAGAGGAGAGGCAGGAGCTCTAAGAGGCGAGACGGTAAAGAGAAATTAACGGCTATGAGTGAGTTTTGCGATTAAGTTTTTAAAAAATGTGAATTGTAGTTCTGGCCTGGTAGAGGTGAGATCAAGCAAGACGCATTTACATAGGCAAGGGAGTTTCACCACTGTCTTGATATTGTTGCCCTCAGATGAGAGTTGTAGTTTTACAATTTAAGAATGGGCTGAAAAATGGTTTAACTTATATTCCCTTTTTAGGTGGTGGAGGGGTCCTTTCAACACTTTGCGTCCAGGGGCCTCTGCTAACATAATCCGGCCCTGCTTCATTGGCTCCCTGTTAAAACCAGAATAGAATTTAAGATCCTCCTTCTTACACATGAGGCACTTGATAATCAAGCTCCATCATAGATCAGATCTGATTTTTCTATATGTTCCTAACTGAGCACTTTACACTCAGACTGCAGGTTTACTTATAGTTCCTAGGATTTCTAAGTGTAGAATGGGATGCAGATCTTTTAGTTATCAGGCTCCTCTCCTGTGGAACCAGCTCCTAGTTTTAGTCTAAGAGGCAGACACTGTCTACTTTTAAGACCAGGCTTAAAACGTCTTGATAAAGCTTATAGTTAGTGACTTAGGTCATCCTGAGCTATCTCTGTAGTTATGCTGTTATAGGATTAGATTGTTTGACAGACTGACCACTTTTCTTCACTTTGGTACTTTTCTCTTCTTCTAATGAAGATCTTTTCATCAACATCTGAAAAAGACAACAATTGCAGCAATAATCGGAAACTCATGGAGCAAAAATAAAACCCATCCCTTAGTTTTAAACAACGATTTTGACTATTTGCTCAGATACTGTACCCTGTGTAATGTTTAGTTACTAATATCCATGTTTTCCATCTCAGAACCAGTTTCTCTTTAAACAATCTTTTTAGGATCACAAAAGCAAAAAAGGTGCTCAAAGTATGTTTTTGACCCTGGAATCTGCATGTTGGTAAACTATGGTGGTTGAGCTGCAGCTAGCTTTCAACCTGATTTGGAGCCCCTACTATTCTATTTACACTTTGGTCATTGTGTTAACAAATTGCAGGCTGTGACATCCATAATTTGCATTCCTGGATCAAAATTTTTTACCGCATTTTAAAAGGCTAGTGACATGAAGCAATCACATGACATCAACTCTGTGTATTTAGGCATTTGAACATGGGGAAAATTACTTGCTGAAGTTGAAACTGAGCACCAGAATGAAGAAGAAAATTTAAGCGACTTGTTCACACAAAACCACTTCTCCAGTTAACACAGAATGGTCTAAATGGGGGGGAACAATGTTGTATGGTCAAACATGTTTTGTTTATGTCAGAGGAGAATGGGCAGACTGATTCAGGATTATAAAAAGGCAACAGTAGCTCAAATAACCACTTGTTACAAGCAAGATATGCCGAATACCATAGCTGAACACACAATGTTGAACAGTGAAGTAGATGGACCACAGCAGCAGAAGACAACACTGGCTGCAATTCCTATCTGCTAACAGGAGACTGAAACTACAAATTTGACAGGCTGACCAACATTGGACAATAACCAGTTGCAACTAGAAAAGCACTCGGACAGCGCAGACCTCTGCCAAGGCAGCTCAGTCCCCCCTGTCCTCATCTCATCAATTTAACATTGAAATCCTTTAGGACTGGAGGACATAACTGATTTAAAATCTCAAAGTATTTTTCTCTTTATTTTTTTTTTCTGACCTTACAATCTGGGAAAATATCTTATTTTAAATATCAAAGGTTTAAGACTTTTTAACATCAGAGAATTTCTGACTTATTTCTTGAAAATGTGTTATCAATCTAAAAATCATTTGACAGAAATTTACTTCAATTTGTTTTCTTTGGTCTACAATGGCCCGAATGCACCCGATTTAACATGACATAACACAATTTTGTGACTCCACTTGCTAAAAATAATATATTAAACTTCTGTAACACTACTTGTGATTCTATAAGGCATGTATATAGGTAGTGTATATAATGCACCAGATCGTACCGCTTTTAGTCTAAGATATGTTGAAATTATGGTTTGATTTTAACGCATGCGCTATTCCGCAAGTTTCACTGCTGCACTTTTGCATTACCTGAAGGTATGCCGTTCTGATGGGTATGGTGTTCCGTCAGAACACCTGCCGTTCGGGAAACCTTCCTATCCCTCTTTTGCCAGCCCACCCCTATTTGTGATCTAATTCTAACTTTTCAGATTCCTTGACCATGAAAACATACCTGTAACAGCTAGATTCAAACTTATATTATTATTAGTTCAGAAGTTATTCACGAAAATCACTTTCAGTAATGGAGGTTTTCTTCTGGATCTAGCTCCATAGCTTTTGAAGATGCATGAAATCCGTTGACACACTTCAGATTCCACAATGTCTTGGCTCTTTTGGTGTTTGAATATCTATACCTTAATTTGTTCCCTTGGAGTTCTCAAAACTCCAAAAGTTGTCGCTCTTAATTCTGCCATGTTTCCTGCTCACGCTCCCTGCCTCAGCAGCTTAATACTCATTATCCTCACCTGTGCTGCTGCCTATTTAATGACCTGCTCAGTGAGAAATTGTCTGCTGCTTCTGCCACAGCCTTCAAGCGTTGATAACCAGATTCTGACTTAAACCACTAGATACTCTACCTTGCCTGTTTTTGACTGCCACCTTTGCCTGCCCCTTTCTGATTCTTGTGAACTGCCTTTCCTGCTACTGAACCATGCCTGTTGATCGACCCAGATTCAAGCTTCAAGGACTAAAGTATTGTTGCTGAGCCTCTGAACCACCTGTGTTTGACCCTGGATTGACTGGACCACGAGCTACTGGATTTTGGACTCTTTCTCCCCCAAACTCCTGGCTGTGAACCCTGTGATCCTCCAGCCCAAAGATCCATGTCACTGGCTGCCTGTTCTACTGGATCCTCAGACTCTGGACTCCTGGGTAAATCACAATTTTTCCTGTGTACATCCTGGTTTCACTTCATCCCGTTACCTACCTCTCTGTCTTCCAGACCGGCCAGCTGATCCTGTTCCTTGCAGAGCCCTTCTACCAGCACCACGTTCACCTTAAATAAATCTTGTGAAACTTTCTTTGAGTCTTGGCTGCATTTTGGGTTCTGGCATTGTTTCAGATTTCCCCTAAATGTTACAAAAGTACTTTATTTTTATTTTTTTCTGGATCCCAGTAGCTGGAATTTTGGCAGGATCGGGCCCAATCTTTAATATCTTGTAGAACCTGCAAGGAATCCTTTAAAAAATTCCTGGATCCAGGCGGTGAGCCAGATCATCCCCAAATTATAATTCAATTCAGTTTGTGTATATAGTGCCGATTCACAACAGATGTCATCTCAAGGCACTTTACAAGAAAGTAATTTCAATACAAACATTCCAATTAGTTCAAAGTTTTAGCTAGTTTTCTATTTAAGGAATCATAGCCAATTGCATCAAGTCATTGACTTGCAGTTGCACTCTGTTACTGAGCAAGCATGTAGCGACAGTGGAGAGGAAAACTCCCCTTTACAGGAAGAAACCTCCAGCAGAACCTGGCTCAGTACGAGCAGCCATCTGCCACGGCCGTCTGGGGGTTCTGATGTAAGAGTACTTTCTATGTTAAAGAAAGTAAAAAGTTGATAGCAGGACACGGGGGATGCTACGTTACTGGGATGCTCCCCTGGAGAGTAGAAGAAAAAAGTGGGAAAGTAATCACTTGTTCCTGGTCCCATTGCAAACATTTCCTGAAAATTTAATAAAAATCAAATAACTTTGTGTTATGGTGCTACCAGACAAAAAAAACCCTGGCGAAAAGAATCTCCTTGGTGGAGGTAAAATGGGGGCTTTTCTAAAGTGTCTTAATTTCAGCTTCATTAATCAAATGGTATGGTTATATTTGTGTTCAAACAACATTGAAGCATGGACCCATCCTGCCTTGTGTCAACAGTTCAGGTTGTTAGTAGTGTGGGGGACTTGTTTTACAGTAGGACAATGCACCATCTCCCAAAGCTAACATAGTCTCTAACTGGCTTCTTAAACATGAGCATGACTTTGCTTTATTCCATTGGTCTCCACAGTCACAAGACGTCAATTTAATAGAGCATTTTGGGGATGTTTTGAAACAAGAGATGGGAATCCTTAATCCAACAAATCTGTGTGATGCCAACATGGACCAAAATCTACAGGGAATATTTCCAACACCTTCTTGAACAGATAGCACGTTTCAAAAAACAAAGGCCGGATCAGGGAGTCTTTGGTCATAAGTGGTCAAGTCCGGCATTGCGGTAATACTATCAAGCTTGGCAGCATGAATGGCGCTATATTCTCGCCTCGCCATACCGCCACAGTGCACTGAAAGGACTCACTGTGGCAACAGTATTACCCTGATATACCACCACGGTGTGTCTTTTGAAACGGGCTTAGGCTACATAAAATTAAGGCTGTTCTGAAGGCAAAGGGTGGGTAACAAAGTACCAGCAAGCTGTACCCACTAAAGTGACTGTACACTAATATGCAAAAGGAAATGGGTTGGGACCAAATGTCAATGAGACTACAAAATGGTGACAAAGTAGAAAATTGTCCAGGAGTCCTAAGGCCAAACAACAAATTCACATATATGGCTGTTTGCTTTCAGGTCTTAGGGATGTTATATATTTTTAAATGTTACACAAGTGTCAGGGGAGCCCAATAGCAACAAAAGTCAGACCAGTGCTCACTGTGCAACTATTTTGACAATGACACTTAATTCCAGGACGTCAGTTCACCATCCACCAAAGATGATTCTGAAATAGGTTAATGAGAATTGGATATCATTCAGGTCAAATTATTGGTTTGACATTAATCTCACTTTAATCAGGACTCCATCGGTATCTTGATGCCTTCATGTAAAACTTAAAGTATAATTAAAGTCGCTTTAAAGCTCTGTAGCAGGAAAAACCCAATTATTCATCAGCAGCACTGGTAATTGGCAAAAGCAAAATCCTTGCAGGTTCACATCAGCAGTTTCTCCCAAACCCTTTTCTGATGTTAAACTGGTGCCAGAGTTTATATTCCTTTCAACACACAGCATACTTTGTGTGATTCAATAATCTGAGTGCATTTTTCAAGTTGCACTGACCATTAATGTTTCATTGCATGCAACACTGTATTTTTCTTTAGAAGAAACAACCTGAAGCACATAGACATCTTCTTAGTCCTGTAAGAATATAGTTTACAGTATTACTGTATTTCTTATAGATTAATTTGTAGGCAATCGCAGAAAAAAAAATAATGTTACACAGAGCAGTGCAAGTCTTGTAACTAGAGCATAATGTAATGTAAAAATTAGTTGGCCAATGAGCCAACAAGTCATTGAAAGACAATGTTTTGTTGTAAAATACATTAGCACCTTGAGATCTTGTGGTAATAACACATGTGTTCCTGTGGCTGGTTGCAGTGCTTAGATGCTGTATGATATATTGGTAAAACAGGGCAAAATGATATGAAATTATTCACAATCTACAAAAGGTGAATTAGTAGGCATAAAGTGACAAATGATTAAAAGCTAAAGTGGGGAACTCAATTTACTTTTATTGAACACCTACATCCTGCCTGTCTGCTTCAAACCTTCCAGAATATTCTTATAGACCAATCATGGTCCAATTCAGTCTACTACAGCACTCCTCATCCTGAAATGTCTGAGGGAGAATATTTGTTTTTCAAAAAATTAACAATTTAGCTTAATTTCCCCCCATTAATTTCACTGTATTCCTATGATAGTTGAAAAGGCATATGCATCTATTCAAAGTTTATTTAAATGCCACAAAATAAGAACTTTTGTTCTAATGTTGTCCCTAAATTGACTCAGGAACACAAAAAACAATGTCAAATATTCTCTTTTCCTTAGAAATAATTTATCTGTTGCAGAAATAACGGCTCATATTACAACTGACTGGTTTGCACTTTTCAAATGATGTTTGAAAAATGTAGATTTAGATGTAAATCCAATTGACAGTTTTTGGCAAAACCTCTGGGGGTATTAAGAACACTGTCACCACTGTGAACGTCATGGTAATGGAGTCTTTTAAGCTAACTTTACAGATTTAGCCTCTGATATCTTACGAACAGAAATCACATGTGGGGTTCCCCAGGGCTCCATCCTGGGCCCCCTCTTATTTAATATCTACATGCTCCCACTAGCCCAGATTATAACAACCAATAAGATTAACTATCATAACTATGCAGATGATACTCAGCTCTACCTTACAATGTCACCAGGTGACTTTAATCGCATCCAAACCCTAAGTAAATGCATCGAGCAAATCAATGGATGGATGTGCCATAATTTTCTCCAGCTAAACAGAAACAAAACAGAAATAATTACTTTTGGACCTAAGTGGAACGATCAACAGTTAGCACACAGCTAAAGTTAGTAAAGATAGAAACTACTGATCAGGCCCAAAATCTAGGTGTAGTTATGGACTCAGATCTGAACCTCCAGGGTCACATAAGGCAATAACAAGGCCAGCCTTCTATCACCTGAAGAACATTTTGTAGGATTAAAGGATTGATGTCGCAACAGAACCTCGAAAAACTCATCCATGCGTTTTTCTTTAGTCAGATTGATTACTGCAACAGCGTCTTAACAGCTCTGCCTGAAAAGTCAATTAGACAGCTGCAACTGATCCAGAATGCTGCTGCACATCACGCGAGTTCTAAAATCCTTACACTGGCTCCCTGTAGCTCAGAGAATAAACTTCAAAATACTTTTACCACTTTCTAAATCATTGAATGGCTTAGCGCCAAAGTATGTTGAAGATCTACTGTTACTGTACCAACCCACCAGAACACTCAGGTCCTCTCATTCCAGTCTACTCAACATCCCTAGAATTACAACCAAACACGGAGAAGCAGCTTTCAGTTTCTATGCTCCTCTAATCTGGAACGAACTTCCAGACAACTGCAAAGCTGCTGAAACACTGAGTTCTTTTAAATCACAACTAAAAACATATCTGTTTAGAGCTTGCTTTGAGTAATGTTTTCATGTATCATGTTTTGTGTATGCTTCTTGCTTTATTGCTGTTTGTACAATAAATGCTTTGTAATGCCTTGATGTATCTTTGTATGCTTCTTGCTTTATTGCTGTTTTTACTTTATATGCTTTGTGTTTTACTGCTATTTTATTTTATCCCTTAATCATGTAAAGTACCTTGAATTACCTTGTTGAAAGTGTGCTATACAGATAAAATTGCCTTGCCTTGACTTGCCTTGCTTACATTTCAGTCACTAAGAGTGAGTAAGGGAGGTGACGGGGTAGAAAGCACCAAAAACCCATGAGGAAACCACCCACTTCCACTGAGATGGCATAGCTCCATCCATCTTTTCATAAAACGGTGAGATGCCAACACGGTAACGCACTGTGCCTCGGTTCTGAGCAAGACTGTAAAGTAATGTCCCACACAAAGCCCTCTACTGCAGAAAGAACTCGTCAGTCAGCATTTTTTTTAATTATTTACAACCTTAAACCACATGGCCCTTCACTCTGAGTAAGTTCCCTCGTTAAAGCATTAGTACATGCCTTCTGCACCAAAAAGTGGGCTTGGGCGAATGGAGGGTGTGGGGTGAATCACAGAGCGTGGCAGACTGAGAAACTCTGTTTTGGGTGACAGCATGTATGGTGGTCTGTTTGATGTTTGCACTGACAAATTATCAATGTTTTGTGCGCACAATGCCATTGACGGGAACCATCTGTGGGACCATCTGTGAGGACTGTTCACCTCTGCAATGTGAGAGAGCTGTGATGCTTAAATACACACAGATACATCCGCAAGGCAGGCACGGCTCCAGGACCTACCTCGCTGGAGAACAAACAGGAAAGACCATTCAGTGACCAACAAGCTACCGTGCTGTTACCCTGCTACAAATGTTGGCTCTGATCAACAGACCTACAACGCATGGGAACTGTTTTCTTTTCCTAAAGCATTTCAATGCAAAGTGAGTCCATATCAAATACTGTGCTCTGCAATCAAAGAGATTTGCCTTGAATTTATTAAATGAAATGTCCTCTGCTCCTCATTTTCGTTGACTATTTTTATGTAATTGACAAAGTACTTGTGTCGCAGCTGTTCTTTAGAACTCAAGCGTGTCTGAAAAAAAAAAGCAATAGGACATGGAGCAGTGAATTAACTGCACTCTAGTAAAAGCCTGCAGCCAGTCTCATCTTGGAAGGCGTGATTCATTCTTGTATGCCCCAAGGGTAAGAGGTGGGACTCTGAGAACTGCTTGCTGATGCATTGGTCAGTAAAGCTCCTTTAATTCCCTCCCATGATCCCTTCCCATCTCTGGGAAACAAGCATCAGACAGAGGCTTTAAATCAGAAGGGCTGCTTGTAAAGACACTTGGTGGCTGTCCCCTGTTAACTGCAACATGCAGTATAGAGCTACTCCACATGGTTCGGGAATTCTCTGCTGGCACATTTTACCTGCGGGTTACCCAACTCTCCATTCAGGCCTGCAGATGAACTAGCAGGTACAATTCCCCCAGGCATTTTTAACACATCTCAGTTGGCAAGATGCTCTATTCCTTGAGACTGGGGAATGCTTTTGAAAAGCTTTGGTACAGCTTTTGTGACAAGACAGCATGGGAAACACTGCCAAAAAGAAAATGTGTGTTTTGGTAGATTTTTTTTATTTGTTTTGTTCCAATCCTTCTTGATAATGAATCTTGAAAGTTTGAAAGCCTTTTTCATTTCTTGGGGCATATCATAACTCATAACTAAGCAGGTGCACCATATAGGGAGGCTACAGTCCCCAGTAAAGCTATTTTGGGTTCAATTCCAAACCCTAGACCATTTAATGAATGTCTAGCCCTTCTGCACCTCTTCTTCTCAAGCTATTAATGAATAAAGGCCACTAATGTCACTGTTTATTTCCACTTAAATGGTCCCACATTTATAAGAAAAATGCATCTGTGAATTGAACAGCAGCATCGAGTATGTGGGTTGCACCCATAAAAAACAGCCCAAATCCTCAACCAAACTGCTTTTTGCGGAGCCAATGTGATGGCGTGAGGCAGCATCTCCTTCACAGGAAAAAACAAGGTATGTCATCATTGGAAGCATATCAATGCAGACAGATATCAAGCAAACAATCCCACATCTCCACCCTCTTAGGGTTCCAACTCTCCAACATGTCAAGTTTTGCCCCCACAGAGGAGAGTTTATCAGGGACTATTGTACCTCTAGAATTTGAGAGTAGAGAGCTGTCTGCATATCTGACTTTTTATCTGCCAAAAGAAGGCATTGTATGGCGTACCGAGGGACAAGCGGGGTGGGGTGGGGGTTTGGATGTAAACACTTGCTTGCTATTCCAACTCGCTACAGAGGAGTGGCAGAGACTCGGCTGCTTTTATACCCCACAGCGGCAGTGCAGCTGACATCAAACATACCGGCCAACATCACATATCACAGCAGAGCAAATGGTGATGGCAGATTAAAATTTAAATGTAGTGCAGACTTTTAACCTGAAGAGGGTGCTACACTGGTGGTTTGAGTCAGAAAATTTCTATTTTAAATAAGATGCACTAAAATGCCAAAATAACGACAACACATGTAGACAGCACTATTAGACACTCATTTATTCAGTTTGTCAGCTAAACAAAAGTTGATTTGGGGGGGTGACTTGCTCTTTTACGCTATTGTGCAACACAAACACATTGGCCGACTTGAAAAATGGGACGCCATCCCATTGAAGTGTGTGACCAAGCTGGTGACCTGCATGAGGTAAAGGTGGCAAGCTGTTGAGATTGTGTACAGTCCTCCCGCTTAAGTACCAGCTTGTTTAATGAGTAAACTGTTAGATTGCCAGAGTGTCTTGTTTCTACCAACTGCAATCATCCAATAAATGACACAAACTAGTCGATAGAAGAATAAGCTGTTTCACATTGGCGGACAGGATTCAGCAAGTTTGTTCATGGGGGAAACCCCTATACTCAGCACTGCTGATGAACCCACAAGTACTCCACCTATGTCCCCATCAACTCTGAACAGCGTCCCTGTCTCTGAAGAAGAAAAGCATCCCCACACCATGATGCTGCCACTTCCATGTTTCATCATGGGGATGGTGTAATAGGAGTGATGTCCGTTGTAGGTTTTCTGTATTCTGTTTTGCATGTAAGTGGAAAGAGTTCAAATAACAAATCTCAGTTGAAAAGGGGTTGTGGTCCAAAGACTGCAGAATGCTTTAACAACGCTTTGGCACAGCCTTTGATATGAAAAAACTTTACTACTGTATACTAAAGGTAATCATCTGAGGATTTAAAAATAGTAGTAGTAAAAAGTTGGAGAATTTCGTTGGCCACTTTCCGTGTCCCTGCTTAGCAAACGCATGCCCTCACCATGATGCTACCACTACCATGTTTTATGGAGGATATCCTGCTGTGTTAATTTTCTGCCACACATAGCATTTTTCTACGTAAAACCAAAAATTTGCTAATTGTTCCCGTCTGGAGACTGTAGAGCACTTTAAATGGCTTTAGTGCAGCTTTTGGGGGCTTTGGGGTTAGACTTGACTCTAAATGTAAATTGTAAGGTTTTAGAAATCACTGTAAAAAATGTGAAAAGTGTTTCTGAAGTTTATGGAATTTAAATCTGTATTACCGGGGGAAGTAGAATTTTGAAAATAAAGCCACTCCCTTCAGAAGCTCTGACACAAATGCAGAATTATGCACCACAAATTTGCAATTAAAGACCTCCAGAAATGTAAAGTGTGACACATGATTTGGACATACATGGACTGTGAAGACCCCGGAAACCTCAGTCACCCACCTTTACCAACTGTGGCCATGGTAACAGCAAAATCAAAAGACGACAGTCGGAGAGATGAAATGCTTTGTGTGCATGTGTCTATGCATATGTTCCCACACTTCTCTGTTTTCATGGTACCTGCACTAAATTTTTATATCCCATGCAGAGCATCATAGTTGAAGCTGACACAGTAGAAAAGGGAGACGATTAGAGAGAAAGGAATGCTGAAAACATGGGATTATGGGTACGGCAGCATCCAGCTTTAAATAATGCAGTTGGTGTGCACTGGTGTACTTACTCCATTCCTCCATCTTTTTTCATGTTTTACCCAAATACTCATGTTTCCAAGAAGCTCTTTGTCTCTTGTGTTCTCTGGTCCTTTCTCTATCAACAAAATGACGACAGGCTATCAGAAACACAAAGAAATATGGAGAGAAGGGGTGTCGGCTATTCACCATACTGTGGTTGCTCATGTGAGAGAAGGCAGCAGCAGATATGTCTCCGACTGTTCATTCAGTCTTTTCTACCCTCCCCCATTTAATCCCAGTACTTCAGGTCTATATGTTGGAGATGGTGGAGGAGGTAGACTTGCAGGGTTTATATATATATATATATTTTTTTTTTGGGGGGGTCTGTTTACAGGTTGGGATCTGTTAGATCTAAAGATCTAACAGATCCCAACCTGTAAACAAGTGAATCACCTGTCCAGCGGCACAGCTGGAGTTTAGAGCAGCCCTGCTCTCATCAGATTTTTGGAAGCTTCACTGATGTTTTCTCTTTCTAGGCTGCTGGCACAGGAAACCCCAGCATGCACTTCACAAAAAAAAAAAAAAAAAAATCCTGCAGCAACGCCCAGGGACTGCAACAACTCAATCTCCAAAATAACTGACCAGTGTTGCTTTCTTACATTAGATCTGCAACAAGGAAGCACCGTTTTTTTCAGGAGGCACAGTACTTGCTGTGAACAATGTTGAGGGTGGAGGAAAAGCATAAACTACAACACCATGAATTATATTATCAGCTATGACTGAATATACTTAGCCAAAAATCACACCACTTCAGCAAACCATTAAAGAGTCAATAATAAGCATCCTTTGCATGAGTTAGGGTGCTTTCGTTTTTTTTTTACACTACTGCTGCGTCGGGTTTAACAGGGGCACCCTTCATGCATACAAAGTACAATGCATTCATTCACAAATCTATTACTCAAATAACTCCCCCCGATTAAATTAACGCAAGCAATGAAATATGTTCCGTCCAAAGAGGTGATGCACAGTCCGTATAACTCTCTGTTCTTCTGAATGAAGTGGTGCATTCATTCAACTTGCATGTGAAACAAATTCTGATGCCAAAAAAAAAAAGTAATTCATAGTACTGTATTTCGAAACCCTTCGATGAGATCCGGGAGCCTACCTGAGAATCCAGCCGTGCCTCCGTTTCTCCTCTCCCTCGTAGTGCTGTCAGGGAATGATGCGGACTAAATTTCCGTGCACTGCCAAGATCCAACAAGAGAACAATTAGTCATTGCGCATGTTGCCACTCACCAAGATCAATGCTTCATCTATTTATTTTGTTATATATTTTGTCATCGCTTGGAGGAGATGCCTTCTGCTATGTTGCTGCACACACGCACCATGGATCACCACAGTGCGTGGGGAGCTGGTCCTCTATCCTGCGTGGAAGATGGAAAGCCCTTGGTACCGTGGGAAGGAAACCCCTGGATCTGAAGTGATAACAGTATGATGCTTAAGTGGGCAGTCACCACCTGATCTAGTTTTCTTTAGAACTGTCTAAATTTATCTCCCCATCCAGACAACACTATTGAGAAATCACTGTCAGTTTAACATCATTGCGTATTGGCAAATGGGTTTACTACCTGTGTACTGGTTTTGCATATATGTATATAAAGCATCTGTTCATCTGAACTTTAACTGAGGGAAACCGTAAATCTGTTTTACAATGGAAGCATATAAATGACCCTAACTTGAGTTTGTTTTCACAGGTAGGCCCATCCAATATTCTGTTTCTGATTCCTTCATTAGCTTGGAAGTCACATTTATGTTCACGCGAATTATAAAATTGTGTTTTTTTTTTTTATTACTTCAATTGTTTAGGATAATAAAGAAATCATACATGCGAAGTATTCACGGCCAAGTCAAACGTAACAACGGGGGAACAACGCCATCTAAAGTTTCTACTGTTTATTACATCAAAAAATGATCAAATGTGTTGCATAAACTGTTTCAAAATGGGACATTAAATGGAATCGTAATAAAATGTAATGTTGTATGAAGATGTATTTTTAAACTTGGAATAACTCATCTCGATGGGCAGTTTCCACCGGTTATAGTGGACATCTGCCACACCCACAACAAAAGAAAAAAACCAAAGACCTTGACGTAGCAAGACATTTCCACCATTGTATTTCCTTGTTTGTAACTCTTAAAAACATCGCGTTACGCTGTAATCATTTGCACCTATCTCCAATATAGAAATACTTAGACTCAGGTAAAACTGTATTAGCAGTACAATGATAGAGTTGTAATAAAGGCGAGGTTATTTTTAAGTGATCAGCTTTAAGATACAAATTTGCAGCATGAAGCTCAAGTTTCGCCGGAAGCCTATGACATTTAAGTTATTTAACGCTCTGTATATTATTATTATTATTGTTGTTGTTGTTGTTGTTGTTGTTTTATTAATATTATTATTATTATTATCTCCTCGTTGAACGACGTCCAAACCGTCGTGTTGTTGTAACGTATTTTGTCACGTGACCGTGGCTTCCTTCTGGAGTCACCTGACCATGTGTTGTTGCTGAATGGAAAAATGGCTTCCCATCTTTCATACGGCAGGGTTAATCTAAACATTTTGAGAGAAGCGGCACGAAAGGAGCTTCGAGAGTTTTTGGACAAATGTGCGGGAAGTAAGGTACGAAACTCGCATACATAGCCATAATTCATCTGAGTCAAATAAAACGCAAATGCAGTATGTAGTAGTTACATTTTTCTCTACAGCTTCCAACCAAAACGTTTATTAAAGCAAACATGACTATACAGAATACTTCCTCTGAAAGCACCAAGGCAAGGAAAGGCAATTTTATTTGTATAGCACATTTTCAACAACAAGGTAATTCAAGGTGCTTGACATAATTAAGGGGTAAAATAAAAATAGCAGTAAAACACAGACAAAGCATATAAAGTAAAAACAGTAATAAAGCAAGAAGCACACACAAAACATATGATACATGAAAGCATTACTCAAAGGCATCTCTAAACAGATACGTTTTTAGTTGTGATTTAACAGAACTCAGTGTTTCACCAGTTGTCGCTTTATTATATCCACTAAGAATGATGATTTTTGATGTCTGGCTTGCTAGATGCCATGCCAGTGATTAGCCAGTTTTTATGACGAAATTCTTCTTCTCCTTCTTTTCTATTGTTTTTTACGAACTTTATTTAGAGTATTGTAGCTTACAAAAAATACAGACTTTAAGAACAATAGGGCTACGTGGTGAAAACCGTGTTATACAAATCTTCAACTGCAAATATGTGCAGCAGGAAGAAAAAGGGAAAGGAAGAAGAGGGAAATTATTAGGGTTCAGATGAATACATTAAGAGATGTACAAATTTAAACAGTTTTTTACTAGTGTTTAAATAAAGACTAAAGAAAGTGATATGCTGTATATGGGTGTGTATACTGTATATGTGTATATCCGATATATATAGTTGATATGATTGTATATATGTATCTATGTATGTATATGAGTGTGTGTGCGGGATGGTCTTTGCACATAGACATGCACATGATTGTGGAACTATAGGTGTATATAGATTATACGAGAACAGATAAGGCAAATGGAAAAGTAAAAATATATTGGAAAGTAATAAGCCTAAAGACAAAATTATGTGAAGGACTGCATGACCTTGTTCTGATATAAACTAATTTGATTATCAATTTTGATTAGTTTCTAACTGTATTGTATTGAAAGTCTTGTATTATTTTTATGGTAATGTCTTTACATATATTCTATCTTATCAGAGTGGAGCCGCATGATAGGCCCAAGCGGGTCTCTTGCCTCTTCTCAGCATACATTTTATTTTATTGTTTTTTTTAAATGTATATATTACAGTATACTCTTTTATTTGCTAAAATATATTAAATGAAGTACCTTCTGCTTGCCAGAGTACTTAATCGATGGAATGTGTTGTTTGAAAGTGTTAAAGAAAGAGCGGCTCAAATGCATCATAAAAACCCCAAAAACGATGTGATATTCCTGCCAGTGACAAGTGCATGTAAAGGTTTGACCCACCCCCATGCTAATATTATGTTCTCTTGTCTTACAGGCTATAGTTTGGGATGAGTATCTGACGGGCCCTTTTGGTCTGATAGCTCAGTATTCTCTTCTGAAGGTAAGTGCAAAAATTAATTCATGAAATTCAACAAACAAAAACCAAAAAAAGCCCCCGACATTGTCAGAACTAGTTGCGCTCAGTAACAGTAGTTTGCATTTGTGCTATATGTGTGTTTAGGAACATGAAGTGGAAAAGATGTTTACGCTGAAGAGCGGCAAACTCCCCTCTGCCAACGTCAAAAACATAATCTTCTTCGTCCGTCCCAGGCTGGAGCTTATGGACATCATTGCCGAGAATATATTTAGGTTTGTAAAACAACACTGAAGTATTTCCTCTTGTTTATGTTGCAAACACGTTCACGCTGTGTAACATTTATGTCCTTGATCGTTTTAGTGAAGATAAGCTGCATCCGGCGCGAGACTTCCACATTTTGTTCGTGCCCCGGCGGAGCATGCTGTGTGAACAGCGGCTGAAGGAACAGGGAGTGCTGGGCTCCTTTGTCAACATTGATGAGTACATCCTGGACCTGATTCCTTTTGATGGTGACCTGCTTTCCATGGAGTATGAAAGTGCTTTTAGGGTGAGTTCACCCTGCATATACTATGCACTAATGAACCACAGCAATAATACTGTCTGCTTACTGTTGTTTAGAGTCTCTCTCTGCTTGAGTGCATCCCCGCCGAAAACAAATTAAAATTTCCTATTGATTAAAAAATCGACGGATTTTGTAAAGTCCATCTAAAAGCATTTGTTTTGTATTTGTTGTCTTGTTTAGGAGTGCTATCTGGAAAATGACCAGACAAGTTTGTACCACACAGCTAAAGGCCTCATGACATTACAGGCGCTCTATGGTACCATCCCTCAGATATTTGGGAAAGGAGACTGCGCACGGGTAAGGAAGGATCTGTGCAATATTAAAACACAGGGCTGCATATGGACAGATGTGCATCGGAATACTTCTATCTGACAAGCGATTTTCTCTGCTTCTTCACAGCATGTTGCCAACATGATGTTGCGAATGAAAAGGGAGTTTGCTGGCACTCAGAATCAGATTCTGCCGGTGTTTGATACTCTTCTACTCCTGGACCGTAATGTTGACCTGCTGACCCCCGTCGCTACACAGCTTACCTACGAGGGTCTCATTGATGAGATCTATGGAATAAATAATGGTCAGAAAATACTTTTTTTTTCATGCAAACTAGGAGTATATAAATAAATGTTTATACTCCGCCTGGATTAATTACAGATGTATGAAATATGATAATAGCAGTTTTTATATATATATATATCTTACAGGATATGTCAAACTACCTCCTGAGAAGTTTGCACAGAAGAAGCAGGGGGAAGGTAGTAGAGATTTGCCTACGGAGCCCAAGAAGTTGCAACTGAACTCAGCCGAGGAACTGTATGCAGAAATCCGCGACAAAAATTTTAATGCCGTTGGTGCGGCGCTCAGCAAAAAGGCCAAAATTATATCGGCAGCCTTCGAGGTTGGTCTTCAGTTTCCGTTTTGCCCCTTTTTACTGTATTTTTGTGGTTGTGTTGCAATTGAGGTAAAATACATGGTTCTGGGAAAGTATTGAAATTGGATCTAAGTATCTTCTACATTTGGATAAGTATTATAAAATATTTATATTTCCAAACTTTATTCAATTAAAAATGAAAAAATACTTTATTGATCCCAGAGGGAAATTTTGTAAATTAATTCAATTAATTAAATTCCCCGCCCAACTCTCAAATTTACAGTTGTGAACTTTTGTGTTTCATTTAATTTTTTTGACTCTGTTAAATTAAAGTCTATAAAAATATGACATTTTAACATGAAAATGATGTAGTAACTACTGATTATATTCCCTTAGTTTCCCAAAAGCTTCTAAAAATAATGGCAGATGTGATTACTTCCAAACAACCAGAATGACCTGATCTAATTTTAATCTTTGTAACATTTTTAAGCATATTATTATTGATATTATTGTGACATAATGGTATTTATGTACCAGAGTTCTTGTCACGCAAACAGTTGAATAGTATCTTAAAAGTTTCATGACATTGAAACTCTTAAATATATTAATTTGCATCCAAATAACTTTTAATGAACACAAAAGCAATTAAATTGATTATATACCTTTTTATATATATATATATATATAATTTTTTGTGTTTTCTGGTTTTGATTGCCTTTTTGAAGTAGTAGCTTCCATCATCTAAAATCATTTACCAAGTTTTTAAGAAATGTTTGTTTCTCTACATTTAAATTTCCATGTGGTCTTTGTCTTCCAGGAGCGCCATAATGCTAAAACAGTAGGCGAGATAAAGCAGTTTGTGTCTCAGCTGCCTCACATGCAGGCAGGTCGAAGCTCACTGGCTAACCACACCTCTGTTGCAGAGCTGATTAAAGATATAACCAGTATGTATTTTACTATAGATGTTACCCTTTAGTTGCATTAGGGGGTTTTGTCCTTATCATATTTTTCTAATCTCATTATGCAGAAACGCACTTGCAGTGCATTTTAAAAGCCTAGTTTTCACGCACCTTTTTCACGTAATCACAATTTTTAAAGTATTTTATTAGGTTTCTTTGTGATAGATCTTCTGTGAACACTAATTTAACATTTTCACTACTGCCAAAGATTTCTAATAGATTTTGGTACGGCTGTTGACTGGGCTATTCTGCTGCATGAATATGCTTTGATCTAAACTATTCCAATGTAGCTCTGGCTGTATGTTTAGGGTCATCCTGCTGAAACATGAACACCCTAGTCTTGTGCAGTCTCTTAACAGGCTTTCTTCCAGAATTACCCTAATTTAGCTCCAACCATCATGCTATCAACCTTGCCTAGCATCCCTTTCCCCACTGAAGAAAAGCATCCCCACAGCGTGATGACACCACCCCCATTTGGCGTTGTAGGGATGGTGTGTTGCAGTTGATCTATAGTGTTAGTTTGCAGTCACACAACTCTGTAGCAATTTGCATGTTCGCCAGAAATCTCAGTTTTGCTTTAAACAGATAAGACCACCTGCTTGAACATGTTCACTGTGCTCCCTGCCAAAATAATTTATTGATTTCTAAAGCCAAACGGTTGCACTTCAGGGTTGTCAGAGTAAAGTAGAATAAATAAATATACATGCCACACTTTTCCTATTTTTATTTGCACTACTTGGGGCTTTTTGTTTTGCACAAAATCCTAGTAAAATAGGTTTTAGGCGAAAAAAGGAATGAGGGGTATGAATACTTTTGGGAGGCACTGCACAAGCTTCATTAAAGCGTCTTATGCCTTATCACCACTAGCTGTGCGAAGACCTAAAAATACAGAAGTTCATCAAGGATCATATTGTTTTACAATGTTTCACATTAACTTCACACACCACACACACTTTACTTTTTGTCTCATAAGGTTTATACACGATTTATATCCTAACATACTAAGGTTTCAGTCTATCTCTGTGAGCAGATAACTTCTGACACGTTCTGGTTTCAGCGTCCGAGGCCTTCTTTGATAACCTAACAGTGGAGCAGGAGTTTATGACAGGTGTCGACACAGACAAGGTAAAAATAAACGTACTCAAGCTAATACTTATGCTAAATTAACTCCGAAACTCTAACAATTGTTCTGAGACTCGCTGATTTCCTTCACTGTCCAGGTGAACACATACATAGAGGACTGCATCGCCCAGAAGGATCCACTAATCAAGATTCTGCGCCTGGTGTGCATGCAGTCAGTCTGCAACAATGGCCTCAAGCCCAAGGTCCTGGACTACTACAAGAGAGAGATACTCCAGGTAGGGTGAAAATGAAATTAAGGTTTTTTGTTGTTGTTTCTTACCCTTATTCTGTTCTGCTAAAAGAAAAAAAAATGATTTGTCTTTGTTTAGACATATGGCTATGAACACATACTAACCCTAAACAACCTAGAGAAGGCGGGTCTCTTGAAGCCACAGACAGGCTCCAGAAATAACTACCCCACCATCAGAAAAACTCTTAAACTGTGGATGGAGGATGCTAACGAGCAGGTCGGAGATGAATGAAGGTTCAAGAATAAAATCCTGCTGTCTTTAAAGGGCAGGCTTTGAACTTTTTGCGTTTATGTCCTCAGAACCCAAATGACATCTCGTATGTGTACAGCGGCTACGCCCCACTCAGCATCCGACTGACTCAGGTGCTGGCGAGGCCGGGCTGGCGTAGCATCGAAGAGGTGCTAAAGATGCTCCCAGGCCCACACTTTGAGGAGAGACAACAGCTTCCATCTGGACTGCATAAGAAACGTAAGAGTCAGTGCTAAAGAGGGGTCTCCGATAGGAAGCAGGTTGAACTTACTCTGGGTATCTTTTATTATCTGGTTCGAGAAGCTACCTGTCTAGCTCACAGATAAGGGTGTCAAAACACCAAAGTTACTTATGCAACAATTTTGGGTATTGATACTTTACTGGAGTAATTATAGATTGGCCTACTTTTTACCTCTACTATTCACATTTTAATGCAATTATCTGTACTTTCTACTTCTTACATTTTAAAAGTTGATTTTTTACTCCTGTTTCATTTCGCCTTGTCATAGTGTCTAAAAAAAAACAAAGACAAAAAAATCTATCCAGATAAATTGTGACTGTGGTTTGATAATAATTTTAAACATCTACCATTCTGACACCCCGTTTGTATGTGACCCAACTTCGCACAGGCGTCGCGTTAACCAAATATTTTTTGTAGGCCTATTTGTCCAGCTTTTTAGAACAGTGAGAAAAAAAATCTGAAGGTCATCTGTTATTTTGACACTTCGCATTCAATTCACATCCCTGACCACTTTATGCAGACTCGCTGACATTTGTAATTTTATGCATGGAGTAAAGATAACTGAATCAATAATAAAAAGATTCCCATGAAGGCATCTGAGCATCATCTCAGACCGGGACCCTGTATGCAATATATCTCGTTAACCAGGAGGCTTGGAACGCGACTATGAGCGGGGCAGCTGGTTACAGACGCGCCTCAAAGAGCCTGGTGTTGTGCCAACTACCCATGCAGAAGGAGCGCATGCTGTGGCATTTTTGGTTGCTGAAGCGATAGGAAGCTGGGTTCAGAGAGTCCTTCTGGAATCTGATCACTTCAATTGGAGAAATGATGGATTTCCTAATTTTGGCTGAAGTTGTGCTTAATTCCAGTCTCCAGTGTGGCAGCAGAGTCAGCTTCAGCTTCTAGAACAGTGGTTCCCAACCTGAGGTCTGAGTGCCCCCAAGGGGATCACTAGAGATTGCAGGGGGTCCACACAATTTTGTCTGCGCTGAGGTTGTGAGGTTGTAAGACTTTTGATGATAGTATTTTTTTATTTATTATGTATTCTATTTTCAAAATATATCATTAGAGTATATAAGGTATTAAATATAAATACCTAATACAGAAGGAAAGAAAACTGTATAGATATTGATCTATCTTGAGTCATCATCTTTCTGTTGTAATGAGGTGAACTAATTAAAAACAAAATATAAAACCGTTTAAACTGTGTGAGTAAGACATACTTGATGACTTAAAAATGACAACGTTTTAGTGTAGCTGATCTCTGACTGCACATGACACAAACCACTTCATAGTCCAGCCAAGACGTAGCAGACATATGTTGCAGAGTTCAAAGATGGCCGTGGCAGAGACTCAAGTACATGTACCATTACAATACTTATGCAGTAGGCAACTGGTTGTCATATCTCCCACTCCTTGAAATGCATGTTAATGCTCAGTACTCCACATTTTTTATTTTTTTTGTATTTGCATTGTACTAAAATGCATTATTTTCAATGAACATATAAGTGGTTGAAACAGGTAGAATGGTGTATCCCAAATTTTTTTAAATAACTTTTTTTATATAACATTATGGCCTTTAGTAAACATGTTTATTTGGGGAGTTGTGGTATTGTTGTGGTGCAGCTTAAGCTTTATTCCTTAATTGCATTGTTTTACTTATTACTTTTATACTTTAAGTAGTCTTGAAACAAGTACGTTTTTTACTTTTACTTAAGTAAAAAACTTGACTTGATACTTCAACTTCTACAGAAGTCTTTTTAAACCCTAGTATCAATACTTCCCCTTGAGTAATGAATTTGAATACTTTTGACACCTCTGCAAAACAGGTTATCAAGCTCTGGATGTCAGTGTTTTTGTAGTTCTGCAGCATTTCAGTAATTGAGTGAAAAAGGTGAAAGACGGCAAAGAAACTTCAGGAAAAAAGTTGCGGAGACAGATTTGGTTCTAAAATAATATGCCAACTTTTTAACATCTCATGAGTGCTGTTCAGTTCATCATTTGAAAATGGAAAGGCACAGCTGTAAACCTACAAAGAGAGCACGAAATAGTGAAGCAGCCAAGATGTCCATGGTAATGCTCGAAATTCTGTACAGAGATCCACGGTTTAGGAAGAAGAATCTACAGACATGGTAACTGTTGTGTACTCAACAGATCTGACCTTTATGAAGCAATGGCATGGTTGTTTGAATTTTTGTAAGAAAGCATCAAGAGATTTCCTTTTTAGTTTGCCACAAGCCATATAGGGGCTACAGCAAACCTGTTGGAATCAAAAGAATCACCTTGCCAGGAGGCTTTGTTTGCACATATGTTTGTCTCCTGTCTTGTACCAAAATCTGTGTTGTTCAGTCTCCAGTAAGAGTAACCATGGTATTTCACCCTGGTAAGATGCAAACTGTCTTTCTGACTGGAAAAACCCAGAGTTGAACCTTGAGTTATCATACTGAGACACTAATCCTGCTGCCGGGGTGCTGCTCATCCCGCTGCTCGTCACAGAATGAAAACAATCGTCTGCCTGCCATGCGTAGATAAGACACAGGCTTTGTTTTAGTGAAGGCAAATGCTGAACAGTGGAAGACTGATGGCTGAGACCTGACAACACAACGGAGCTATCGCCAATGGTAGATTAGAAATTAAAAACCTGCGTGACGACCAGCGTTTTCTCTCTGTGATCTGGGATCAATTTATTTTAGGCAGCAGAAGATCTGAATAATAAAATTTAATTAGACACTTTAAAATGAGCTAATTAGAAGTGTGATTTAGGGCATTAGATGACTGACTTGTTGCTACATGCCTACTTTCAGTTGGGTTGTCGAGGTGATAATAGAAAACCTTAATTTAGGGAAAGAGGGATGCTGGGGTTTTTTTTTATCATATGGGCTTTAGCACTATGGTGTTTGTGTGTGTGTCTGTAAGTTGTGGGATTTAATGTGATAAAACACAAAGTAGTGCATGATTTTAAAGTCGAATATAAATCTGCTTTTATTGCGTTTATTATATTATCATTTATTATGCTGCTGGCAGGTGAACCTCTGCACAAAGTCTCTTTTGCACTCTCAAACAGCTTTTTTTCCAGGATTCTTCTGTTTTTAAGCTCCATCAATCTTCCCATCAGCTCTGAACAGCTGTCTCCACCGAAGGAAATAATGCCTACAACACAATGCTGCTACCCCTGTGTGTTATTTCTCTCTATATTTAACGTTTGCGTGTAGCCCCAAAAGTTCCATTGTGTTTTCTTACTTGACATGTTTTCACTGTGTCTCCATGTAATAATTGGACTACTTCTGGAAGCAATTGGTTGATTTCATGTTGGGGTTTCAGAATAAATGGGCTCAATATAAATGGAGGTCACACTTTTAGAGATTTTTATTTGTAAAAAAAGAAAATAGTGAAAATCCTCTATATATTTTCTTCCACCTGTCACACTAATTCCCAATAGGATGCACTGAGGTTTGCGCTGTTAATGTGAGAAAATATAAAGGAAAAGTTCAATGAGCACTTTTGAAAGTACATGATGGATGGGGTCAATTATTTTTAATTTTTTCCTCCTACGTCCACTTTTTGAGTTCATCTTTCTTTTTAACCCCTCACAGGCCAACAGGGGGAAAACCGAACCACGCTGGTTTTCTTCCTCGGCGGGGTGACGTACGCAGAAATAGCCGCCCTGCGTTTCCTCTCTCAGATGGAAGACAGCGGGATGGAGTACATCATAGCCACCACAAAACTCATCAATGGCACCACTTGGATCAAATCCCTCATGGACCGACCTGAATCCCAGATTCCCTGAGTCTCCTGCATGTGCAGGAGGCTACGTCAGACTCCCGTAACACCAGAAAACAATAGCCCTCTGCTTAGAGACCGTCACATTGTGAATACACTTGGCTTCACCTGCGATTTAGATCTGTCTGCAAGAAGTTTGCTTACTGGTTGCAACTCGACAAGATAAGCCTGGATTAACACTTGTACTTCCTTCACATCTCTTTATTTTATTGTTACATGACTGCTTAAGTAAAGATATACGTATATATATATATATATATATATGCTTGTTTGCCTTGTCAAGTATGTGAATAAAGATTCCCTTTGACTTACATTTGAAAAGGATTATTATTTTTTGCCATCTCTCATTTACTGATGAACCCGGGTAAGTAAAACATTAATCAACTGGAATTAGTCTTGGGTTACAGAAACACTTGCTTGGCCATTTGTCCTCTCATTTAGTTTTTTGTGTGTGTGTGTTTTTTTCAAGATAGTATATCCGTCAGCAGTGGTCCTGCTCTCTGAACGAGCAATTAGCACAGTAACAGGCCTCCCGATCAGCCGATAATAGCCCTGCGTTGTCTGGAGAGCTCAGCCCATGGCAGCCCGTGATTTGACAGAGCAGGACGGTGATTTAATTAGGAGGCCATTTGCTCCATGTTCCGGTAGAGGATAACTGTGCTGCAGGAGGGTGTTTGATATCTGTATCAGTCAATACCTTCTCCTTGCCTTACACTGTATACCAAGGGAGACCTGCTGAGAGATATTTTTGGTAAAGTCTTGTTGAGTCGATGTTAATTTCCTTCCTGTTGATCGGCTAGGAACCTTGGAAGCTACTTTAGTAAGATTTGCCAAAATCTTGCTCTTCTCTTTGTTTGAGGAGCAGGCACATAGAAGACTTGGAACTGCCGTTAGATCAATCCTGTGAGATTTAGATCCCTGAGATCAGTTTTTGCTTTTAGCCCCTCCTCTACTATAAGGGCTGTAAACACACGACGTTACACACACCTTCTTGAACTTCAGAAGAGACAGGAGTCCAGCATCTGATCAGCTTTTGTCCTGTAACTGACATCAAGGTAGGACTTTTTTTTTCTGCTACACAAATTTAACCTTGGGACTTTTTCTGGATGCATATAAAAAACGTTTCAAGTGTTTTATAGCAGAATAATTGTGCTGATTAATCAGACTAACGTACAACAAAACATTGCATTTATCTTGTGTGTTGTATTCCTAATTTAACAAAGTTGATATGAGCTTGGCTTTTCCTAAACTACAAATGGGTGACTTCTGTCTCACTGCAAACTCAGTATTTGGCAGTGCTTCTTTTTCTTACTCATATCTGAAAAGAAGACATGAATGATGTACAAAAGACTGTTGATGACTGCAGGCAAACATAGCAAATCAATAGGACCCACTTAGTGCAATGTAAACATAAATTATTAACCACACCTTGTGCCGCTACACCCTGAGAGAAACTTAATGCAAACCTCAAAACTCTGAGAAATAGTCCTTCAGATCAAATTGAAAATCCTGGTGTGATGTTTGATTTTAGTTTGTTTTATACATTACATTAAAAAAGGTTTCCATGTAGAAATTTGATCAGCTAGGGAACATTGCCAGAACTTGACCGTTTTTGTTTTTTACTTTAGTAAATTATTTTATCCTTCTGCATATAGCTCCTCTACAGTCACAACAAAATACAGTGGCAAGAATGCTGAAGAAGACCAGAAAGAGAGCTCACATTACTCACTTTTTCAAGCCTCTCCATTGAGAATACGTTTTTTACGTGCTTCTAATGACTTTTGAATCACAACTCCACATATTTACCTGATCTGCTGATATCCCACAAGCCATTCAGATCAGGTGTTTCAGTGTCTTCCTCCTTTCCGATAGACAAAGTGATGGTAGGACTTTTCAGTACAGCTCTCACCTGTAAAACAGCCTATCTAAAGACCTGAGATCAGCTGAGATGTCCTTAAATGCAAACTTGATGTGTAAATTTTTGGTTTAGATTTACTCAAAATTTTTGCAAAGAAGACTTTTATCTAGAAATTGGAACCCTATCTCAAGTTCATTGTGTCTACAGTTTTAATATACGTTGAAACCATTAGGCCCCAAATTATTCATACTTCTTAACATCAAAGCAAGAAGTTTGGTTCTGATACGAAATGAGAAAGCATCTCTGAAAAAAAATTTCAAAAATGCAAAAGGAGATCAAATTATTTGTTTATATTCACACTTTTTTTAAAACCTGTGTAAAAAATCTTGTCATCACAACAATCAAACCTACTGATAATTTTGGTATGATTCCACTGATATTTAAAAAAAATTTTGTCTTTTCCAATAAGCTTTTGAGTTTGGAACGCCTCCTTACAATCTCCCTAATCTTTAGCTGCATCTACAATTCTCAATCAAATTCATGGCACGATATTGACTCAGCCGATCCAACACAACTTTCAATCAAAAGAAACCTGATGAAATCAGAAGATTACTTTGAATCTAAATTGGCCAGAAGTATAATTAATGTTTAATTCAATTGTATATTTAAATGATAGGGCTGCACAGTGGTGCAGTTGGTAGCACTGTTGCCTCAAAGCAAGAAGGTCCTGGGTTCAAATCTTTCTGCATGGAGTTTGCATATTCTCCCTGTGCATGCGTGGGTTCTCTCCGGGTACTCCGGCTTCCTCCCACAGTCCAAAAACATGACTGTTAGGTTAATTGGTTTCTCTAAAATTGCCCTTAGGTATGAATGTGTGCATGGTTGTTTGTCCTGTGTGTCTCTGTGTTTGTCCCTGCGATGGACTGGCGACCTGCCCAGGGTGTACCCCGCCTCTCACCCCATGACAGCTGGAGGCACCAGCATATTATGAAAATAAATTTATTCTCTGAATCACAACTTTGACAGTAATTGTAAGTTAAATGATAATGCTGCATTTATTCACTGAAGATCTTTGGAATTAAAATATAACTCAGTTCAAACTAATCCACCATGAAGGTATTTTAGCCATTTTTCTACAGAATTTAATTGTACATCTTTGTAAACCGAAATATTTTAAGGTCAGTTTTTGTGAATTTCTTGATGCTACAGTCAAAACTGTGTGAAATATCTAGAAGCTTGAATCTGGAAAAGTATGACATTTTGAAATCCGAATGTATAGGAACCCTGGGAACCGTATTTTACTCTTGATGATAGCGTTTTCATGGTAACTTGAGAGTAATGGTTTAAATTGTTAGTTCTGTTTTGTTCTAAGCATGTCTCTTTTGTTTTGTTTTCATGTGTTATGATCTCCCATATTTCCCACGGTCCTTGAAAGCCAAAGCCTTTTGGTTTTTTTTATATTATAATCTGACAGTTGTTTGTGATTTAGAATGGATCAAGATGAGAACATCAAGCACCTGGACGTGGAGCCTCTGTTCATGCGTTTCCTCCGGACACTCAAGGAAGTCCTTAAATTTGTTCTCCTCAGCTACACGGTGATCTTCGGTGCTTTGCTCCTGGCCAGGTGGACCACTTACTTTATAGTGGGAAAGTAAAAAGAGTGGAAGAATGAGCATCTTGGATTTAGAGCTGAGACTCATTGAACCAACCTGTCTAACGCAGTTGTTATAAAACGAGGAACAGCATAAAGGATTTGTCTCATCTCCTATCTCCTGTGTTTTGTGCGCTTTTTCGAACATGATTTTAAAAAAGCCACGTAGAAGATCAGTCAAATGTGTGATTTTTGATGTTGAGATTAATTGTGCAATTTATATTGTGTGTATTATAACACCGCCGCAAAGGATGCCATTAAACATTTTTCCATGGTTGTGAACAGACAGTATTGTAATTAATAAAAGTGTTACAGTTCTTTTCTAATCAGCTCTGGTAAAAATGGCAATATCAACAAAGTGGTTTCTAAACCTAACTTCTGATGTAATCTTGTCTGCTTGAGAAAAATATATTTACAAAGAGATAATAATAAAAGCAGAGACACACAATCCACACGTCACTGAACTAAAAATGTTTTTGTGATGATCTGGTAAAATTAAAGCTGGTTCCATTGTATACATCATCAACTACATTATAGATACATATGGTACGCTTCAAGCTGCACATAATTCTTTATGTAATTTTGATCTTATTATAAAACTTAAACCTTGCCCCTCCTGGCTACAACAGAACGAATACTAAATTAGTTCATTGGCTTTTGGGTGGTACTTTTAAAACAGGAGATGCATCTAGAAATAACTAATTGTTATTTTATAATGATCTATTTATTTGTTTATTTCAGAGATATTTTATTTTTCTCTGTAATGTTATTTTTAAAAACTAAATTCTTCACTCACAGGCACAGTTTTGCTTATTTTGGGGAAGCTTCGGTTTTAAAAATAACATCCATGTTGATATCTCATTATAAGAGGCATGAAAATGAAGCAGAGTCAAACACTGAAGCAGCAGCACTATTCAGAAATCTCCATGTCTTAATCCTGCAGTCCTCCCTCCTAAATTTCCTTAGAGATTATGTTGATGTCCACCAGGAAATGTTGGACTACTTGATGCTTTTCTCCTCCAACAAGCTTTAAGGAGGTTCTGATTCAATTTTCCAGCAGGACTTGGCTCAAATCTACACTGTTGAAAGTACCAACACCAGCTTTAATGACCCTGGCATTACTGTGCTTAGTCGGCCAGGAAACTGACCTGACTTAAACCCCACAGAGAATCTGTGGGGTTTTTTCAAGAGGAAGACGAGAAACACCAGAACCAGCAATCCAGGTTAGCGTTTAAGCACTCTGAGCTTCATTCACACCGCAGCATTGATGCAGTAATCATGCAAAAGTATAGGGTGCATATATGCTGTCTAATTTATTTATTCATATGAATCTTTATGCGTCTGTACTTCAAAATTATAAATGCTCTACATTTTTTATCTATATACGATGACCATGGTATCTCAGTAATGTGGATAATGGTCCTGGTCATCCTTCCTTTTACCATAGAAACAAGTTATTCTAAATAAGTCTACCCTGTTATTTTCCTCTGATGAAGAATCAAAACATTACAACCATAATGCTTTGAAATCAAACCAACTACTAATTTTGTCTTGCACGCCTTCTATGGGTATATCTGTGTTGTTTCTGAACTTGCCTTCTTAGTAAAAAAAAAAATTGATTCTCCAACATTTTCATTTATGAAACAAAGTTGATATTTTTTCCATCCTAATTTCAAACAAAATGCATTTATTGAGTTGAGCTGGAGAGATCAATTGTTTTTTTTTCATTAACAGGAAGCAAAATAACCACAAAGTAATTTTAACTTACACTCTTTCTTTGAAGTTGATGAGAATTTATGGAACATTTTAATTAGTACTCATTGACTTTCTGTTTTTCTGGGATACAAATATGGTAAGACGTGTTTGCCATTTCTTTAGCGTCTGGTTGCTTAGCTGGATTATCATGTTTGTCTTCCAGCCATGCACTCCGAGGAGGACGAAGAGAGGTTAAAACAAATCTCTAAATGTGAGTGTTAGAAACCTGGAGGAAAGAGCGGCGTCTCAGGGTCTTCAAGTCTCTATAATAAAGCTTACACACTATGTTCATGCAAACTAATAAGAGGCATGCAAGGTTGAGGGTTTTGTGTGCTAGCTTCACAAAAGTATAGCATTTATTTTAATATTTGGTCAGATTAAAGTAAGATTGAGGTTTTGAGCAACAAACACTCCATTGGTGTGGTATGAATATATGGATAAACACCACCCACCTACTAATCGTGGTGTGGTATTTGTGATGCTTTAGGCCTGTCTTTCTTTCAAATGCCCTAAGAACTCTATTAGAATATATGGGATGGTGGGTTTTAGAGAGATGTGCAAATAAAAATGGTCAAAGATCCCTTCATCTATATGCTCCAAAGTTGAGCATTTATTTTGATATATTGTTATAGAAAGAAACCTAATTACCGTCCTACTCGTAAAACAGGCTTTTATGAAGTATTGTATAGCAGAGGTACCACTTGTTATTTAGTTTAAAGCTTCCTAATGTGGGATTTGTTTTCTAAGCAAGCTCATATTAAAGGTTTCAGTTTTCTAAAACTGATCTTTGTCTTCATCTTTTCTGGGACTGTACTAATGATGTCTGTTTACCCAGCCAACGGAAGTGCTCACAAGTCTCTTCAGACAGTTATTTTGTGGATCATAATAAGAAAGCTGTAATGTATAATTGTGGTCATTGAACATTTTTAGGCAATCTGACTCTACCCAGCGACAACCAAAACACAATGCCATTTATTCCCATATTATAGCTAGTTAACACCATTATAAACTTCAGTAAATACAATTACATGTTCTAAATATGGTAATCAAATTTAAATCACCGAACTAAACTTAAGTGACTTTTCTGGTTCTATTGAGTACAAGAGGTTGGTTCGATTTTCTTAACTGAATAGCTGATGAGGGCGGGGTTCATACGTGAGCTTGTTTAAATAAAAAGGTTTTCTCAACTTTTGATACAAACAATTAAAAATGTAATAGAAATCCAGGTATAGTTGATTTTAGGGACTTTTCTCTTAAGTTGGGGACCTCTTGGCTTAGGTTCGGGTTGAAATGAATGGAACACCGTCTGCTCTCTGATTCCTGCCGAGCGCCGCCCGCGTAGCGCCATTTTGAAAGTGTGAAGCTTGGAGGAGGCAGATGCGAGGGAAATCTCAAAGTGGAGTGCAAAGTCTCTAAGCGAATACCGAGCGCTGCGCGTTAGTTCCTTTGGTGTTTAAAAGAAAATTAGCTTCACGTTTTAAGCAACCGCTGGACTGAGGGCATTTGGAGTTAGTAACAGCCTCATTCTTCCGCTGCTCCTCGGTTCAGAACCACCCTAACCGACCCGGGTCAGCAGCACTGCTTCAGTCCAGGGCCTGAACCTGCTTACCGAGAGCCCAGTCCCTCACCATGGCAGGTAAAAGAAAACTATCAGAACGTACGTATGAGCTATTCTTACTAATCATCATGCCTAATAGCATATATGCTGCTTTAGTGTCTCTCTGTTGTGGTTAACCAGAGCAGCAAGCTAACTAGCGAGCTAGGTTGCTGCGAGATTCCCGTGTGAATTCCTTACAGCCTGAAAGTGAGCCAGCCAGCCAGCCAAACAAACAAACCTATCCCAACTTCTTGTTTAGGATGTTTTCCCCCCGCAGTAGCAGTTTGTACGAAGTTGCACATGGCCTTGCTGTCGCAGTGCGCTAAATTAGCTTCTAGCTATTGAGTGTGTTGCCTTTGGTGGCAGTGTGTCAAAACTTAAGGTTCGTGTTGTGTGCAGGGCCCGGTGGTGGGAGCAGCGATGTGCAGTGGTGCTTCTCTCAAGTCAAAGGAGCGATGGATGACGATGTGGCTGAAGGTAAGTACATTTGCGCTTGATTAAATCTGAATATGCTTCCTGTTTGGTCCCCTGGACTGACCTGTGTGCAAGTAACCGTACTTTCCTTTTTGAGCTACATAAATAACAGTTCTGGGTCCCTTTCGAACCCCAATGTAATACCCATGGGCTGCAAGTCCGTATCGTAAACAAACCACTTACTACCGAAGTGCTTAAAGATGCACTGGTGCTGCTAACCTTTTTCTAGTTAGGTTCACACACGTTTCACCTTTCCTTTCAAACCAAAGTACATTTATACGTCTAATTTTGGCCATTTCCTGTTCAGATTGACTGTAATATAAATTGGATTGTAGTTTTACTACAATGAAGAGAACAATTGGTTTAGCTGCACTCTGGAGCCCTCCGTATTTACATATTTTCATTCATTATGCTCATAAACGTGCTCAGATCTCATGAATTTCCTCAAAATCTTCATCATTCAGCAATCTCTTGGTAAGTATTATTGATTCGAGTCATGTCAAGACAATTTCCTTACTAGAGGTAGTTTAGTAGAGAATCGCTTTAACTTGTCAATTGTAAGAATCGGGTAGGAAATGGCCCCATCAGGTCCAAAATGTCCGGTGGCAGATCAAACTGCAAAATGACAAGGGGATAAAATGATCAGCACCAGTTTATTTTGATATGAAAAATAAATGTTAGCCAAATTGTACTCCGATTTATCAAACGGCAAGGAGGCATAATTATCTGTTACCCCCAAAGGAGGCAATGATCTGACACTTGAAAAGAGTCTGTTTGTTGTAAATACACAGGATCTATTCATCTAAAAGATCCAGATGCAAATATTAGTTTAAAATGTTTTCGATGGTGTTGGCATGTTTTCAGTGCTTTGTTCTGTTACTTTCTGGCCATACAGATTGATGCTATTTTAGGACTTCAGTGTCTTTTTTTGTATCTTTAATACAAAAAAAAGAAGGGCTTAAATGTGTGTGCACAGTACTTAGCCATCAAAGGGTTGAGAATTGTATATAGTAAGCTGTAACTGAGGACAAGTATGTACTAAGAGCTTCTCCTTGCGGTGATGCATGGCTGCGCGTACACAGACGCTGCAGTTGTAGGTATTTGAACCCTGCAAGCATTCTCCTGCTTCTGCCAGGCACTTTTTGTTTCACACAGTGGTTTGCATGGAGCCAGGTCGTATCTGGCACTTGGTGTGCTGCACTGGAACGACCCCCATTGTCTTCATTACGGGTTTCTCTGGCACATACCAGTGCCAGCCTGTAAATGGATATGAATAGTCTAGTTCCCGGTGATGCACAGTTTCAGATGGAAGCTCACAACTTTTTTTTCTTCTTCTTTTCCAGTTGTGTTCAGTGTAAACTGATTTCTACCTAATGAAAACAGTTGGGTGTGTTATCGTTGTGTTGTGACTTCACTATGCTTGATTTAGTCTTCACCATCTTGTTTGACAGATATACAATACCTTTCATGCTGTTGAGGGATTTTTATGCCTTTACCAAGAAGAAAAGCCTGGGTTAGAACTTCACAAAATTTTTACAGTACTATTAACGTCAGTTTCCTATTTCAGTTTCTAAACTACACAGTTTTATTCAGTTGGTTTTAATTATTATTATAACCTTCACAGCTGACATCATTTCTACTGTTGAATTCAATCACACTGGGGAGCTCCTTGCCACTGGGGACAAAGGAGGTCGTGTTGTCATCTTTCAGCAGGAGCCAGAGGTATGGGATTCATTTATAGTGATTCAATAAGGTATTCATTCTTACCCCTTGAACTTTTTTGGAGTTCCCCTTTATAACTACTAACATGAATGTGTCGTATTGGGAGTTTATGTTACAGTCTAACTCAAAGTAGTGCATACCTTTTCAAGTGAAATCAAACGATACAGTTTTCAAAGTTTTTTTCTTCTTTTCTTTTTTTTTGCAAATACAAATCTGAAAACTGTGCCTGTGAATTAAGCATAGTCGATATATTATAGGGCAATCTTTAAAGTGTTTTTGGCTCTGTCTCTACCCGCTTTACACTTCTAGACACTGACGTTTCTGCACATTTTTGCAGAAATTGTTTAGTTGGACCTAAAGCGTTTATAACTTACCACAGATCCTTGATTGGATTTAGGTCTAAACTTGTTCTGGGTCATTTTGAACACATAGAAAAAATAAATATACATTTATTTGTAAAGCTCTTTTGGTTAAAGTGCAGTGCAGAGCAATAGGAACTTATAAAACTGAATCAATAAAAGTAGGAAAAGAGTCAAAGTAGTGATAGACAAAATAAGCATGACAAAGAGAAATGCTGAGAGTTTAAAGCCTATAGACCATTTTATGTTGATGGGTCTTTTAGTTTGACTTAACGGATTTGAATTCTGATGCTAATTAGTTGAACAGGACTTTATTTTGCTCTAACAAAGGGAAGATGGCAAAATCAGATTACTTGTAAAAAAAAAAAAAAAGAATAAATACAATAAATGCATCAAAGTTTGCACTTATGGGAAATAATGTGAAAAAGTTCAAGAGTGGGATTACTTCTACAAGACACTGTTAGTAATGTATTTATAGCAGAAACGTCTTTGTCAATTTGAAATTAGTATTGAGCTTAAAAACAGATGGAAAACTACAATTAGCATTTTTCTTATTATATTTTTGTATAATTTCTTTAGAACTTGAGTCATTTATGGTCTGCTTTCATACAGAGTAAGAACCAGCCACAGTGCAGAGGAGAGTACAACGTTTATAGCACCTTCCAGAGCCACGAGCCTGAGTTCGACTACCTGAAAAGTCTTGAGATCGAAGAGAAGATCAACAAGATTCGATGGTTACCTCAGAAGAATGCAGCACAGTTCCTTTTGTCCACAAATGGTTCGTTAATCACTTGATTGTAAATCAGTTTCACAGTATAAAGTTTGTGGTGTTTTCTTATTTAACTCCAGACATTTTCATCTACCTGGGAAGGTTTCAGTATAGCAGTCCTAATATTTGTACAGTTTCTTTTGTCACTAAATATCCTTTTTTCTTGGCAGATAAAACCATCAAGCTGTGGAAAATCAGTGAGCGTGACAAGAGACCAGAGGGCTACAATTTGAAGGAAGAAGATGGGCGATACAGAGATCTCAATGCTGTCACAACACTACGGGTCTGTTGTAACTGGTCTCTTACATTTTAAATATTTAAATATACTTGTATAAGATTACTGGTATGATGTGTTTGGGATGTAGGCCACCTGTAAATTGAAGGAATGTCTGGTTTCCATTTAAAACACATTGCTTTCCTTGCACTAAATTTGTGTTTTTCTCCAGGTACCGGTGTTAAGGCCCATGGACCTGATGGTCGAAGCCAGCCCCAGACGAGTGTTTGCAAACGCTCACACGTACCATATAAACTCCATATCAGTCAACAGTGATCATGAGACTTATCTGTCTGCTGATGACCTTCGCATTAACCTCTGGCATCTGGAGATCACTGATCGCAGCTTTAGTATCCTTTTGTGTTTATAAAAATCCTGGTTTCTGTTTCTTGTGTGAGTGACCATTTAGGATATTTCTTCCCTGCTAAGAAGTCCCGACATTAGGAGAGAGGCAGGTCTGTGGCATGTAAACAAGATAAAATATCAAATCATGCCTCATCGGTATACAAAGCCTACATAAATATTGTGATATTGTCACTTTTTTCTTGGCAGCGACAGATATTTTGCCCCAACCTGTTTCTAAGGGATGTTGTTAGTATACTCCTTCATCTCAGTTGGGAAAGCTATTAAAGTATTTTGACACCTGAGATGCAAATAGCTTTCTGATTTGTTTCTAAAGATATATGACATACAGCTGCAAGTTAAAAAAACAAACATATCTGGCTTACGTTGTCATGTGGAGCAGTTTGCAGAAATGCTAGGCTAATGTTAGCATGTTTTCTATTTTGAGATTACTTTTTAATTTGTCTCGTAAAATATTTAAATCTGGTTCTGGTCAGGGCTAGAAATTAAGTAGTGTATGGAATAATCCCTTGAATATTAGAATCAGATAAATACTCGCTATGCCAGGCATTTCTAACTTTTGTTTCTTCAAATTCACTTTTCATATACTCAGTAAGAGCTGTTCCTCTTCTTTTCTTAATCAGAACCCTCCATGTTCACGCAGGCACATATCCCAGCCCACAATCTACAATTAGGAATTAGTCAATTGGATGATTTATTATTAAAATATTAGAAGCAATTTCCAGGACTTTTTTCCATAATAGAGCTATTAGTCATCTTGGTGTTGAATACCTTTGTACAGAGATAAGTTGTCAGGATGTCTACAGCACCAAGTTAAAAGCTTTAGTTCATTCTCACAAGGTGCTTGTAGAGAGCAACTTTTTCTTGCCTGAGTGCAACAGCATGCTGGGTAATAATCCAAAACTTCTTGTCGATATGCTTTGGAAATGATTAAAGTTCAATTCAGATAAGTTCCTCTTAGATATTCTAAAATGGAAATATAGAATCCAGCATATTTTCTATCTTCGGGGTGCATTTATCCAAATCCTTATTTGAGATGTTTGTACCTCTGTACTCCCTTTTGTACATGATGTACACAATGCATGATGTGTAATAAGGTAGGTTATGTGAACTAGTAATGCCATTTAAAAAATATGATGTATATTCATCTGCAAGTTGTTGTTCAAACAGTGAAACATGTGACCACTAACCCGATATGAAGTGAAATAAAACGATGAGTCAGATTTAGGCGTGAAATTTCTTAAGTATTTTAATCACTTGAGGAATAATTTCAGCCCTTCCTACAGGTTATAATGTACAGATAGAACCTACAGAAAAAAGTTGTTTCCCTGCTTCATAAACTCAGCTTCTTGCTTTGAAGGTTGTAAAATTGAATACCTGGTGTTTCACAAGCTCTCCCAAAGAGCTGGAGATATGAGCGTTTTTATTTTAACTGGGCGTGAAGAGCAGATCGCATTCACGATCTGTGCACTTTCAAATGGACCATTATTTTTTTTTTTATTATCGATGACTGCTTTTGAGAGTTAAGCTCCGTCAGGGAGTTTATAACATCAGTTATTTGTCATTTTAAAAAAACCTCAGTCAAGTCCCTAACCCGATGAAGTTTAGTAATAAACTGGTACTATTGAGTAAAGTATATTATTCATATTTGGAGATTTTATTTTTGAAGAGGGATGAAACAACCAAAACAGAAGAGTGTATGGTGTCAGACTGGAACCACAGTGTCAATGCTTTTGTTTTCCGCCACCAGAGGTCACCAATAAAACACAAGATGCTGAAACAGTCGCAGCAGCAGACAAAATGATGCCATGCTGTGTCTTTTCATCCCGTTGTCTTCTTCTCTTGCAGTAGCTCTTGTTTCGGGCCTTAACCTCTGTTTTTCAGACATTGTTGACATAAAGCCAGCTAATATGGAGGAGCTGACAGAGGTGATCACAGCGGCAGAGTTCCACCCCGACCAGTGTAACACTTTTGTTTACAGCAGCAGCAAGGGAACCATCCGCCTGTGTGACATGAGGGCATCAGCACTGTGTGACCAGCATGCCAAATGTAAGTCCCTTTGCTCACAGCTACAACTACACGTCTGTTGCTGTTGAAACAATGGCAGATAGTGAAATACAGAATAAGATTATTTTGTTGTATTGGGTTGAAAAACATTGCCCTAATGCCTTACAGAAATCCAAAATCTCTTCAGCCAACACAAATTATATGTTTTTTACATATATTGTAATTTTTTTTAAAGTTGTATTTTATGTTTTTAGTTACTAGACTGTGAACATCATATTAGGATATTTAGGGTAAAATTGGCAATCTTTTTACTGAAGCAACTTGGTGAATAAAAACGTAGGTTATATCTATACCATGCAGTTTAAACAGCTCGTCTTTACATGAAAAAAAACTAAACTTTTTGTAACTCTGTTAAAAACCTAAATGATTTGTTGATCACTGTTATTAAATGGTAAATAAACAGACAAATGTACTTGACTAAATTTCCTTAACAGTCCTCTTTTTTTAACTGAAGTGTTTGAGGAGCCAGAAGATCCGAACAACCGCTCATTCTTTTCTGAAATCATCTCGTCCATCTCCGATGTCAAGTTCAGCCACAGTGGACGCTACATGATGACGCGAGACTATCTGTCTGTCAAAATTTGGGATCTGAACATGGAAACCCGACCCGTAGAGACGTATCAGGTTTGTCACTTAAAATTGTTTTCTGTTGTTTTTTTTGTTTTTTTTTAGAGATCCATCAATCAGAAATTTGTGGCCATTTTCAGATTTGTTGCTAGTTGTAGAGATTTGACCTGATAACATTGATTTTTAGCCTTGCTGGTGTGAGATGTTGGTTACCATTAATTCATATTAGCAGCAGCCGCAAAGTCACACAATGAAGAGAAGAGTTGCTGAAAAACCAGGTTTACTAATAAAGATTAAATGATTTTGTGTAAAGATTTAAAATTGACTAGAGCGTTTTATATTTGTGATCCAGCTTGTTTAGCATTAGTAAAGTAGCTTCCATGAGCATTACATAGAGAACCTAGATCCTTTTAACTCTTGAGATTACCAAAAGCCTGCCCTCATTTTCAAATCCAGTATAACAGATAGAGGTTGGAAGCTCAAAAGGAGAAGACACAGAACAACCTCGCTGTAAAGCGTATTGTATTCCTAATATTTGCTGGAGACTCCAGTCAATTAATTTATTCTACAGTTCAGTAAACTGGTTTCCAATGCAGGAACAAGTAACCATGTACACAGCAAACAGGTATTTTTTTTTTTTAGCACAATCATGTAGTTGTTAGACTAGATGCATTAATCAATCAAAATGAAAAAAAGAGATAATAGGTCTGGAAAACCTTACATTTGGCTAAATCAGATCACTGCCTGATTTTTCTGTTACCTGTTAAGTAAAAAAAAAAAAAGTGCCGTTTTCATTTTTGCTCTATTTAATTAGAATGGTGTTCTATTTTCCAGGTGCATGAATATCTCAGGAGTAAGTTGTGTTCACTTTATGAGAACGACTGCATTTTCGACAAGTTTGAATGCTGCTGGAATGGCAACGACGGGTTAGTATGTGTTTTCATAAAACTTGGCAACAAAAAGCTGCTTCTCCAAAATAAAGTTAATCTATCAGAACTGTATGACAAGAGATGCAAAAAGATTGTTTTGCATCTTTTGTCATGCAAAATGCATGCATGCAAAATGCATGCATGCAAAATGCCCCGGTGTCTTGGGAGGACCCATCCCTGAACCAGAAACTTTGGCCCTTTCTGTAGCGCTGTTATCTGCTCTGTGCTGGACAGAATATGTTTCATGATGTGGCTGGGGTGTAAGAAGGGTTCTTGTCTATACTTTAGGGGGATTTTCCCTGGATTATGTTTGAGATCAGTACTAAAACTATCGACTAAGCAGCTGCTCACATGATCCCGTCTTTTTCCACAGCGTTGTGATGACTGGTTCCTACAACAACTTCTTCAGGATGTTTGACCGGGACTACCGACAGGACGTGACCTTCGAGGCGTCACGGGAAAACAGCAAGCCGCGATCGGTCCTGAAGCCTCGCAAAATAAGCACAGGTGGGAAGCGCAAAAAGGATGAGATCAGTGTAGACAGTCTGGACTTTAACAAGAAGATCCTCCACACTGCCTGGCATCCGCTGGACAACATCATAGCTGTGGCCACCACCAACAATCTGTACATATTCCAAGATAAACTGAACTAAAGTTTGTTAGCCCACTCAGATCCCAATTTCTTCTTAAGCCCGTTTACTCTGATAAAAACAAATAAAATCCGTCTTAGGCCCAGCCCCTAAACCTTGATCAAATCTGTCCCTTTGATTATGTGAGAAGATTTACTTTGTAAATGGTGCCATACATCCAGCCAGGCCATTAATAACAAGCATCATAGCGTGCTGTTAGTTTCTTCCATTAGGATCACTCCATCCACCGAGCTTCCATTTGTAACTCCACTACATCCCAAACCAAAGGGAAAATAAACATTTTATAACTTGTTCGTGCCATATTGACATGATTCATTTGTCTGTTATTGCTCCTAGTTAACTTTTTTTGGAACTTCAATGCTTCTTCTTGGTTTTGTCTTTCTGTCATACAGTAAAAAAAATTTGTACTGTCCTGATACATGAATACAAGCTGTCGACACTTTTTATTTGCCTAATAAGTATCAAGTTGCTAAGTTCTTTCCCCTCCTCTTTCCCAATGTACTGTATGATTGTACTGTTAAGGGACTAATCTAGCATTTCATTATGTTTAGGTCAATCTCTTAAAAATGTTGGATAAATCATATCAAAGCTAACACAAGGTACAAATCTTTCTGAACTCATTTTCTTCTACTTCGAAGCAGCTGCTTGTTTACATCCATCTCTCTTCTGTAAGAAAATCTTCTGGGCTTAATTTTATGTCGCTATAACAACACCGCTTCAACGATTTTGGCCATTTGTTTACGCATCGAATACATCCTAAGAACAACATCTTCGATTCGTTCAAGAATGATCTGCTAAAGCTGTCGTTCATCTTTAATGTTCACCATGCTCTCGTGCTAGCGTATACCCATATCAGTGACAGAGAGAGATAGAGCCACGATATGTCCTTGATGTTTTTTATTTACTCAGGTTATGGGACAGCACCAGGAAAAATGGGTGTAAAACCAAAATGTATGACAGCTTTTCTAACAGAAGTGGGTTTTATCACTGTAATTCTGCTGTGGTCGAGTTTGTAGTAAATGGCAGTAGGTGAAGTGTTCCCTTTCTACATGTGTCGCTTTGTTGTACTGCCTGGCTTCATCTCAGCTCTCAAGCTATTACTTTTCACTTTGTCCTGGTTTCTTGTGCCTATTAGCATCCTTACTCATAATGTGTTGCATATTGTATGGATTGGAGAATCCGCAGCTCTCAACCCCAAAAACTGTAAGAAAGTTCAGTAGAGCTGCACTGATCTGTATTTTTTTCCTGGCCGATTATTAGCTGATCTGCTTATACAGATTTTGGTTGACTTTAATTTTTTTTAAATGTTTTATTATTTTTTTTTAGGGATTATAACATAGAATAGAAGAATTGTGCTGCAGGTTTGTTGATAGAGGAAGTAGATCTCAATCCAACATAAAATGATGTGGATCACAATACATACTGTTGGTTAATGGTCTGTTTCTTCAGTGTTTGACTTGGCAATCACCACCCAAGCCAATCAAGGAAACATCTTCTGATTGATTACATCTCTGTTAAACAGAAGGTCCCTGTTATTTTGGTTTAAGATCGAGGGGGGGGGGGGTTTGTTGCAGACAGAAATGCTTTCCATAGAAGTTTGGATGCTCTCACATATTCATGTGATTCTTCTGAAAGGCAGATCAAATTAATAAAACTGTTGGATCTTACCAAATATTGTTTTCTGGAAAAGTTATGGAGGTCTCACAAAACCATAATTTGTCAGGTAGGTTTTGCCCCATTAAATGACGGCTGATCACGCCAAAGCATCGAGTCATTACACACAGACTGAAGTTAAAGTTCTCTCGCAGACAAAGTGCCCCTGGTCCAGCGGTTCCACCTTTGCAGTTGTGTGGGCAACCATGCTTAACTCAGGACAAAACCTGTGTGTAATAGGCTATAATGATGGCCTGCGCCCCATTCTTACTCTGCTGCGGCCTGTGGCACCAGAAGGCTCTGCTGCTCCCAACTTACCTACAGTGTATGTTGTGTTGTTGCAGAAAAATTTTTTTGCTTGTCATTGGCATCTAGATTTTATTTGTAGATTTTCTATATATAAAATGTTTTGTACTGTACCTGATATAAGAAGAAGAATCACTATAGCTGATTTATTTTTGTATAAATTAAGGCAATATCATTACAGTCTTATCACTGTAGTTTCTTTACCTATCTGCCTCAGGCTGGCTGTAAACATGGCAGGTCATTCGAACGTCGGGTTTCCCTTTGCTTTTTGGCCATTATAGCAGGTAGATACATCAAAGGAGTGCATCGGGTTTGAAGCGGGGTGCCCAAAGAGACTTATTTTCAGGTGTCAGTACCTCCTACTTGATGAGCACTATAACTGTATTCTTGCCAACAAAGGTTTTTTTTTTTTTCAATCTAACTTATTTAGAGGGTTCAGCGTTAGAATTCGAGTTCATGTGAATTTTAATATTCAGTTTATGTGCCATAGTTGTGCTTGGTGAACAATTTCTTTGGCATTTTCCTCCTCCTGAGGCTATGATGATTGTTGAGCTACGTGACGCTTGCAACTCTCCTTTACAGAGTTATCCAAAAAGAATCTGTGAAGCACTTCATGTGCAGCTTGTTGTTGGAGAGGAGGTTTCTCCAGTTTAAGCTGTAGCTCCATGTGTTGCCTACTCCGACTCAAGGTCACGTGTAGAAAACTTGGTGGAGCTGTGGCAACTTGTTTTCTGTCAAAATGTCATGAAGAAGGTACAGGTAACTTTTCCACTTAAGAAACAATATGTTGACGTCTTTAAATCAAGGCACTGAGATTCTTCGTCCACTAAATCATATTTGTGAAAGTGAATGTGTCACTCCGTTCTCAGTGTGATTATTAACTACTGTTGAGTTCCAGTCTCTCAGGGTTCTGGTTTGTGTCTTTTGATAAGATACGTTTCTGGTATTTTTATTTTGTGCAACATTTCTGTTTTTTGTAATGCATAACTTTCTTTCTTTTTCTTTGCCTGTTCTGTTGGATAAATGAACCTTTCCTATTGCTACTCCTTTCTTCCATTGATTGAGCAAATCATCTTGTTTTGAAATAAATAAGTGATATTCATTCTAATCCATAATACATCAAGGAACTGCTTACCAATAGAAACTGGTATTTGTCTGAATAAATAATAAAAACGTTTTCATCATTCTCCCTACGTTGTCTTAAATACTTAGCTGTCATTTAAGGCTATGATCTAAACAAAGATGTTCACAAGAGCCCTGTTGCCTTTTTTAGAGAATAACGATTTAATAAGATAATCTGCTACACTTGTGAAACTTTCCGGTGCACCCAGACTGCTCAGGGGAATCTTCTGCTGCTCTGTCCCAAACCTTACACCTTCAAGAAAATGAGATTATCAGAACTGAAACAAAAACTTCATACTTTGCTATAAATCACCATTTTTTTCCCCCCTCTCCCACAAATGGTTTTGATACACAACAAGTAGACCTGCCTGGTGTGCATATTAATTGGCATCATGTGTTAAAAGTTAAAAGATTTTGTCCACTTGCAGGCATGTTCAAACATGTCTGTCTCACAAGAAAGGTAAAACAAAATGCACTTTGTTTCGTTTCTGTGTGTTTCAAGAACATTTTATGTTATTTCAAGGGGATGAAGAGTTTTGGTGATCTGTTTGGGAAGACCCACATGTGGTTCACTGTACAGCATTGTTTGTTAAATGGAATAAGGTACAGTTTAGATAACATGTAATAAAGAATTTCAAATTTGAATTCATAATTATATGACTACTACTTTATTATTACCGTTTTTCTGGGGGGCTAAACCTTTGAAAATGTAATATCCGTTTGAATAACTTCAAGCCTTGGGTGGTCCTTTAATGAAACAGGATGTTCACAGATAAAGTTAACTCCTACACGATACCTCAAAGAAATGTTCATACCCCCTGAACTTTTTTGGCATTTGGTCACAATAAAGAGGACATATACCTCGTTTTTTTAACAAGTTGTAATAGGTCTGTAGTCTGTACATAACATTTTAATGAAGTTCTTTGCACAAAATTACTCACATAAAGTGATCTCACCAGCTCAATTCTTGAAAATTTCAGTCCCTTTCAGATTGAACTATTTAGAGGGCTCTGTCACTTTTATGCAAATTAGGGGTTGCAGGCCACGCCCGCCCATCTTGTTTCTAGGCTGTGGCTTGGCCACACATCAGAAGGGCATGGAATTGTTGTGTGGGATTTGACAGGTGGATGGCTTTATATTCACGGATTACCCAGTTTGACTATTAACCATGGGGTGAAACCTTGAGGAGGATTTTTAATTGTCCGACTTCCCCAACAGCACCAAAAGTGGGGAAAAAAAAAAAATCAGCCGAAACCAGTGGCCCGTGACCCACACAGGCACAGCAGTGAGCAGCTATGTTGCCATAAGAGGCAAGTCTAAGGGAGAGCTGTCTTTATCTGACCGACATGAGCTGGAGATTCAATTACTTTTAGTCCAATTTAACCTCGATGAGTTAATTGAGACTAAAATCTGTTTCGACCACATGCCTACAGTTTTTTTTTTTTGTTTTTTTTCAATTGTGCGATGGTTCCTTCGGCATGGGAGCAGAGCAGAACAAAGCTCTTTTTGCACTAAGTGAACGCGGTCTGTGCTTTTCTCATAATAAAATAGAAATAAGCAGATCTCTGAGCCCCAGAACGCAGCTGGTCGTGTTTTTGATTCGGTGAAAAGCAAAATTACAGCTTGAAAATCAACAGACTCGATGCTGTGCTGTGACCAAACGAGACGAACAAAGTGAGGAAAAATACTTTCTCCCAAATCAGAAAGTGACACCCAGACTCCTATGCATTTTTAGAATTTTTAATGGCTCTTCCTGAACGTTCAGTGCTGCTAAACGTGCGTATCTAGGAGGTTAATAAAGTGAAGCCTAATAGGGGCCGGCTGTTGCACCGAAATAAAAGCTGATTTTTTATTTATTTTTTCTGTTAAAATTACATTTAATTTCAATTCAGTTGATTTGTAAAGCACCAATTCAAAACAGATTTTAACTCTAGGCAAGAAGACTTAGTCATTTTATTTTGCTTTTTTTTTTTTTGACAATGTAGCCTTTTACCTCAGCTAATTATTTAACATATTGACTGATTTATTGGATACCAAAGTAATTATATAATACATATTCTAAAAAAAATAAAAATTTAAACTGTAGAATGTAAAAATAATGCAAGACTACATTTATTTGGACGGAAATTGATATTAACTGAAGTAGCAAAAATCTGAAGAGCCACATGTTTAGTACGAAACATATTATGTAAGACAAAACATACGTACATCTGTGTACTGTAAATACATTCTATAAACAGTACTGAGAACCCTGTTGTTTTTCCTTAATTAAAATTAAATGTTTTACGATATGTAATTATATGCATTCATTCTTTATGCATTATGTTAATTTGTATTGTTTAAGTGTGTTAAACTATATTACATAAAGGGAAAGGTAGGAATTTACACTTTTATGCTCCTGCTACAACTTTTTACTCGGTGCTGCAAAACCATCAACCTCTGTAGCACCAGTGCTACGAAGGTACAGCCCTGGTCAGTATTTATTGAGGTCATTCAGGTCTCCTAAGTTGATTTTTTTGTGTGTGATAAAAAAAAAATCACTAATGGTAAAAAAGGTAATTGAACTAAGGGTTTAATTGAATTAATCATGTTCTTTATTAAAAGTAGATCATTAAGGAATACCATCAAATGGCCAGGGCTGCAGTTATATATTTTATAAATTTTTATAAAGTTATTGATAATTATCTATTGACAAATTATTTTTTTTATCATGTTTTATTCTCTATATCATCCACCCCAAGTATAGATACTTTAACATACATTTATCCAGGCCTGTAACTCAGCTGGATTTAGATTTTTTTTTCTCAAAGTGGACCAGATTTATGCTTTCAAATATGTGACCAAAATTTTCTTCCGCGTGAGCATGCCCCAGGACCCCCCTACAAGGGTTGTATTCTCACCTTTTTCAACCCTGACCCATTTTCATGTCTATATGCAAATTCCACTTTTTCAAACAGCTTGTAGAAGCACAAGATTTGACAGCAAAAAATAAAATAAAAAAATGGATGAATGTTTTTAATTCACGTTTGGAGTGTTTACAGAAGCAGCAGAGACCAAAATGGCAACACAAAATGATTTTAAAAAAGTGACATTTGCATATGTCCTGCTTAAAGCCAGTGGCTTCAATGTAAATTATAGGTGTATTTATAGTTGGATTAAGTTGCACACAGGTAGATCATATTTACCAATGAAGAGACATCTGAAACATTGGAATGCATGGGATTTTATTTCTGGGTATCAGAGAAATGGGGGAGAGGGGCGGGGCTGAATGGAAGTGTAGCCACATTTTCCAGCTTTTACAAGGAGTTTAGGCATTTTCTTGTACTTGACAATAAAAGACTACATTGTATTATATCATAACATAGCAATGACTTACATGGAAGCCTGGTTGTGATGTGAAAAATTAATGTTGCAGACTGCAACTAAGTTACTTGACCGATGTTTTAAGGCACTGATTTTATGCATTTTCGTTATAATTACACGACATCTTTATAATCCACACATTTAAACACGGCGATACATTTTACTTTTGTCTACACTCTTTTACAGATTACATTTATTCTTTCTAGTGAACAAGTTACAGTTGTCCCCGGATCCCGAGACTGTCGTCGAACTGTCGAGACTGCGCTTGCGCAGATCCGTTTTGAGCGTCAGAACTATAGTCAACAAACATGTCTACCGCTCCTGCTCCTCAAAACAATAACGAAGATCCCGGACTGCAAGGTAGGTCGCCGTTGCAGCTGCTACGTCTTCCTTTATAAATCGTGATTCATATGTTCCTTAATAATCTGCGAGTTTCTGAGTATATAGTTATAAAGGTTTTAAGGTAAAAGTTAGATTGGAGATGGGATTTCCTTGTCTTGGTGCAGGGATGGAGAACATGTTCCGCAACGTCACAACAAATTAGCCAATTGTAGCACGGTACGCCGTTGATTGACATTTAAGCAGCCAATCACCGTTAGAAGGCTGGGCTTCGTTTAGCTTTAGCCCAAAAATGACAAGTTTGGGACAAAAGGCGAATGTAATTGAGTACCGTGTTTGGCCCTTCAGTATGCTTTTCTTTTAAAGGTGCACAGATAGATGGCAGACATTGAAACTCATTATATAAAACTCCGAACATTCAAAAGATAATTTTCTTGCAACGTAAAATACAACCCCCCCCCCGCTTCAAAAAAAAAATTAGAAAATTGAGATCGTATTTTGCCTGCCGGTAAACAAAAAAATACGTATGTAAATATGAAACTAAAGTGTTTAGTTTTGAATGGACGCCCCTTCACTTGTCAGGGTAATATGACTCGCTGTGTGTCAGAAGGCAGGTTGGCTCCCACCGCTCGCCACAGTTATGCAAGACCCCAGAGGAGCAGTGATGTCAAACTGGTCAGAAGATGTGACGTCGAGCCAGCCTTGGTTCGTTCTCTAACCCCATGTGTTTAATTTCTATCTTGCTCAAAACAGGAACGGGGTGTCTCATGCCATCGCCATGTTTACACGCTGTACTCCAACAAGCGGTCCTTGGTTTATTAACAGATTACATAACTCTGTTTATGGGGCAGTGGCACAAAGACCTCCATGCTAATACGGTTTCTGTTTAATCCGGATGCAGAAAAGCAGGCTCTGTACGAGTGCATCTGAATAAATTAGAATGTCATCCAAAAGTTTTTGTTTGCTTGTTTGTTTGTTTGTTTTTCAGATATCCGTGGTATCTGTCGTTGTGCTTGTGCACCTTTTTCTGTGCTATGTTCAGTTTTATTTTTAAATGCTTGGATAAAGCACTCTGTGAACAACAAACATCTTTAACAATGACCTTTTAAGGGTTACCCTGCTGGAGGTCTATCAAGTCAGCAGTCTTCCCCATGATTGTATAGACCATAACAAGTTTTTTTTTCATTGGTCTTTTGTTATATTGAAAGTTTTATGAGAAGCTAAATGTTGGGTTTTCAAAAGTTGTAAGCCTTAATCATTCAAATAAGTATAATAAAATGTTTTTAATGTAACGTGCTGTATGCAGTAAACCTTTTACTTTTTATCACCAAATGTAGCGTTTTAATGATGTTCTTACTACTTATAGGTCAGCACTTTTTCATGTTAAAGATGAGACTAGTGTTAACTGCTTTGTTGTTTGGATTCCATCTACGCACAATAAACCTATTTTCCTTCATTTTGGTATATTTATCACTGTGTTGTCAAGGCTCTTGGGTAGAGCTCGAGCTAAATGGTAATAAAGGAGCAGAGAGTAGGCAGACCAGCCAGCTGACACCACCAGCTGAAGACCAAATCAACGCAAATGCGGACATGAGTCAAAGTCTCCAGCCTTTAGAAGAGGCTGAAAATGATGAAACCCTGATGGGGGGACTGGAGCATGTGCCGTCGTCATCTTCTATCCATAATGGAGACATGGAAAAAATACTCCTGGATGCTCAGCACGAATCCAGCCCGAGTAATTCATCCTGTGTGAGGTAGGCCATAAATTGTCTTTACTATTGTCAGGAAAACTTTGTAGTATTGTATTTAAAAAAAAAAAATATTGATAAAAAAAAAAAAAAAAAAATATATATATATATATATATATATATATATATATATATATATATATATATATATATATATATACATATATATGTTTCCTATTACCAACACACTTACAGTCCTCACAGACCACCAAGTCCCGGACAAGATGATGGCCAGATAACCTTTGATGTGGAGATGTCCAGCCCAAGAGGAAGTCAGGTAGAGCTACCTAGAGTGCCTCGCAAATGTATTGACAACCCCTAAACTTTTTAACAATTTGCAACACTAAAACCACAAACTTAAATTTATTTTATGTGATGGACCAACACAAAATTGGTCAGAGTTGTAGAGGTAGGATGCATGGTTGTAAAAAAAAAAAGAAAAAAAAAAGTTTCCTGATAAAAACAATCGAAACTAACTCTTATGGCTCAAAATAGAATCCAATGCAACCAATTGTTCTCAGAAGTGCCTAACTAGCAAAAAGTGTCCAAAGGGCCCGTCCACACGGAGACGCGTTTCGCTGCATTCGTATACATTTTTTGTCGTGTTAGCGTTTCATCCACACGGATCCGGCGTTTTGGGAGACTGAAACCGATATTTTTTTAAACCGGGTCCCAAAGTGGATAAATCTGAAAACGACGCCCTTGCGGTTTTGTGTGTACAGTGAATCCGTATCTTTTCTGAAACGATGATGTCATCACATCACGTTTCGGCTGCATCAAACGTAACTGCAACAACAATAATGGCGGACTACATGATTTTGTTCGTGCTGCAGAAGCTACTAAGCCAACTAGCTTTATTACAGCAAAATCTATCGCTTTGTTATAAATGTATTCTTGGTTCGTGTACAGCGCGCAAGGTTATGCTCATACTCAAAGTCTTCTTCTCCGTGTATAGTGTATCTCTGTGGCGGAATTACAGCGCCCCATACTGGTCTGGCATATATACTACACCGTTTTCAGTCGGTTTCAGTGGTTTCATGTGGACGCAGATATTTCTTGAGACGACGCCGTGTTTACGGATTTTTTTTTTAGAACGAGGGAAAATAAATATCGGATAGGGAACGTACCAGATTCTTGTGGACGTGGCATATAATCTCAGTATGAATTCAGCTTTTTTTTTTTTTTTTTTGCAAAGGCTTTAAAGACTTGAGAAGCACCTTCAAACAAGATAACGAGCCTAAACATACAGCAAGAAGAGGTCCTGCAATTATTTAGATGAGTGCATATTTGTATTGATGGCTAAGTCAAAGTCCAGACCTAAATCCAAATTAGAATCTGTGGCAAGCCTTGAAAATTGGTCTACACAGACTATCCAATCTGGCTCTACTTTCCCAAGAACGATCTGGAAAGATCTGCAGCAAGAAAGTCCTGGGCTCTTTTCTGCATGGAGTTTGCATGTTCTTCCCATGCTCTGTCTTGGTACCCTGGCTTCCTCCCAAAGTCCAAAAACATGACAGTTAAGTACATTTGTTACAGTAAAGTCCTTTTTGAAGCATACTTGGCAGGTTGTCCTATTTGTTTCCTTGGTGTACTCTGCACCCTGGTGTCCTACCACCTTACTACTTTGTGTTACTGAATTAGATAAAATAACAGTAAAGTATATTAAAGGTTTTTGTTTTAATACAAAAAAATTCATGTGGTACATAAAGGGATGCAATGCACTCTTTCTATAAAATTGAACAGAGACTGTTGACGTTTTTTTTCAGCATCTTGTTGCCTTTATATTTCCAGTCAGAGGACGATACTGCTGACATGGACAGAGAGGATGACATCTTAATGAACAAAGAAGTTGATTGGGTGGCCAATTGGTCCAGTAGGCCTGAAAACATCCCCCCAAAGTTAGTATATGGGCAAGCTCAGAATTGGCTGCTTATCAGAATATTCTCCACGGTAGTTGTATCAGAAACACTGTTAACTGGTTGTGTGAATGTTCTTCTCAGGGAGTTCCACTTCAGACATCCCCGACGTTCAGTATCTTTGAGTATGCGGAAGAGTGGCGTCATGAAGAAAGGTGGCATCTTCTCTACCGAATTCCTAAAAGTTTTCATTCCTTCTCTGCTCATCTCACACATGCTGGCTCTTGGCCTTGGGTAAGCTAGAACATCTCTTAGTGGCTTTAAAATATTGTTTCTTGTGCTTAGCTTGTTTTTCCTGTTTAGTTCACAGAGTTCATGTTTTTCTCAAAGACTACATTTTTTATGTGTTTCTGACAATGACGTATAAAAAACTGTGTAAATTATATACCTGTCTTTACATAGAGGAATTAGAGAAGGCAGTTGACTGTAACCATTGTCTACATAACATTTGAATCGGTTATGAAGCTTGTATAAGCACTTTTGTTTGTCTTTTCACATTTTTCTTTAAAAAATATATATTCTATATCACATGTTTGCTGATTTTTATTTTAGGGTGTACATTGGGAAAAGAATTGCCACAGCTGCCACCAGCTCCTACTGAGCAGAAAATGAAGCAGTGCCTGGGTGTTCTCCTGTCTCCAAGCCTCCCAAACGCCTCCTAAAGTCAAATTCACACTGTGTGCATCTGTCCTACACCCACATTTTTCTCTTCCAATCTGCATTAAGTGGTGTCACACTGTAGATGTAGTCATGCTGATTATGTGGTTGCACTCCATCAGATTTTGACACGGGTGGGGTGGTATTGTATATGCAAGTCACCGACTTGAATCAAACTCAGAAATACTTGCCACGGACTTTATGTCAGGTGGCATCAAGTTGAAGTTTCCTTTTGTGTCTTGACATTAAAGCATATCAAATATGGTCCTTCTCCTAAGCTACAGGTTTTTTAGATACTGGATAAAAAGCAGATAATGTGAAATATCTTATTTGAACTATATCTCAATATAAACTAATTGATTCTGTGAAACAGGAAAACCTTTGATAGCCTGGGAGTTTTTGACCTTAAGGCCCCCTTCACACCAGATTAAGACACGCTACAGACTCTAGGATCTCCAATGCCGCTGGATTGCAACAATATAGAAAACCTAACTTTAGTGCATAGCACCCACTTACTTTATTTTGCTCCTAGTACTTGGAACCTAGATTCTCCTGCCGGTTTCTTATTCAATGATATTGTCAAGGGCATCCTCTGCACTTGGATTTCCCTTTACAATCTGCAAAATTTCCCTATAACTATTGGAGGGTTCTGCACCCCCGCCACCAGTTTCAGCCTTGCAATAAGTAATTAACACAATCAGGCATCTCATCAGAAGTATGAGAGGAAGGATGTGAGGGGGGTTTTCTCTACAGAGTGCTGCCTACCACTGAGTGTCCCATATTGCACAATAAGTTTGCTCTGTGGCAGCAATTTGTCCACATATCTTTGCAAGTCCAGTTAGAAGTAATCACACAGACAAGATGCAAGATCAGTAGATTTCACTGATCAATCTGAGCTGGTCACACCAATGTTTTAAATCATTAAGATTTATTTCCCCTTTGCACTAAATATGATGCTAGGACATCTCTTTGACACCATCACAAATACATTCTGCATTTAAACTACAGCTTTTAAAAAATTGCAGCTTGGTTTAGTCTATATGCGCAATTAGGAGGTGTGTGCCTTTTGTTGCAAGGAATCATTTTCCACAATGAGCTCAGCTGTTTACAGGGAACATAAATGCTACTTTTTTCCCCCTTTTTTTTCCATTCTCTAATCACTCACCTAACTATCCTGCTTCATCACGCAGAGTGGGGACTTCTCTGCTTTCTTGAAGCTCCCTAGAAGACTTTTCCAAGATCCCGTAGAGATGATTAATGTTCCACTTGATATTTAATGTTGGGGTGCAGTCTTTGTCTAATGTGAACAGGGCCTTACTTTCAGGGTGCAGTAATTTGCTGCTAAGAGGTTAATGTTGCTGCACAGCTTTGATCAATTTTTCAATATCACACAATCTTGAGGATGGAAGTCGTAACACGTTGACCCCCAACCCCCCAGAGATCTTCTATTTAAAGCTTTGTTTGTGAAAGGGTTGCCAAGCCTAAACATTATCCTGTTATCTAGTGGGAAAATGTTACTATAGAGTAGTAGCATGTTTTATTATAGTGGCATCTAGAGTGGAAGACAACATACCAGGCCAAATGCAAGTATGTATTTTTTTCTGACATATCCCTTTTTTAACACACAAGAGCAGTAGCAAAGTGCCAAATTTTTATCTTTTACCATTCCACATTGGTGGCTTATCTTAGGCTTTCTGTTTATTGTGTTCTTATATGTTTAGATATTTAATTATGTACATGTGAAGATTGATTTAAGCTGTGACCTACCCCATGCTATGAACACCTCTCAACATTGTATAACTTGTTTATACATTTATATTAATGCATAATATAATGTATCTTATGCATTGTGGCAGTGTGAGTATTGTGTTTTTGCTCCGTTGCTAGAGCTTCAGCTGCATAAATTACCACCACAGAGGAGGATATTTTCTGGGGCCTCGTTCAAAAGTGTTATCTGACTTTAATGTTGGTTTCACTGTACAATTATTTCACCTAATATATATTAAAAATAAATAATGTACAGTGTCTGTGGACCATCCAGTATGATGATATAGAAATCATTTATTGAGGATACTGCATGCATTTCTGTATGTTGATGCTCATTGCATGGCTCCTCTGTTGATGGATTATAACCACATTCAAATATAAGCTACAATGTACAAAATTGTTTGTTTTGGTTTCAATTCTAGGCTGTGATGTGTGATTTACCTTGCCAACTGTTATGCTTGCTCCTAACAGACATGTGCACAGTACATCAGCAATGAAGAGCCTTTTTGACTTAAGAGGTTGATACAGTGCACATTAACTTTTACATAATGAGAAGTGGGAAAGCTGGAGGAATCTCAATACCCTTAAATTTCAAAATCCAATATGGCTGCTGTTCATAAACGGTATGGACTTGGACTGCATGCTAAAAGCAATAAAACAACTAAGTGCTATTTAGGTTATTATGATTGCAATAACAATATCGATCAGTGATTGTCAAGTTTAGAAGTTGTCCCAAATGCAGACTCCCGGACAAGGCAGATGTGATGAAAAGTCTTTAATTAGGAAAATGATTACAAAACTCACTGATTGCTGTGGATAAAATAGTATAAGCAAGTGACAGGGATGGTATGTGTGGAAAATCCAGGTGAGCAACAGCACACAAGGCGCAAACGGCCGGAAGACAGATAACAAACAGGAGAATCCAGAGAAGACTGGGCAGGCAGACCGAGATGAAGAAAGAGACTATGACACAGGAAGAGCAGAACGAACAGACAAATAAATAATTAAAACACCACCAAGTGACAAGGCAAACTACAATTGAGGAAGCTAAAGAAACATGAATAAATAACTGATCTAGAGAAAACAATAAAAGCTAAAAAGTATAAACATGGAGAAAATTACATTATGGCAGTGAGCAACCTTAATTTTTCCTCAATCTTTTTCTTGTTTTCAATCACCACAATGCACCCTCCACTTTTTGTAAGCTTAGCAGATTGAGATCTATATATGAAGTTTGTGCCTCAAGGGGAGAAGAAGTCTACCCTAATTAGTTGGCCAAGTATATTATTTTCATTCAGAGCAGTAATGACTGTCTCTTGAAATATACGGTAATACCCTACTAAATAATGTTTGGGATATTGCACACATTGACATTGTGTTGACATTTCTATGCAGCTCTAGTTTGGAGCATTGTGTTTAAGCAACATTTGAACTCCTGACACACTATCTCATGAAATCTTTCACATGCTTAGTACTGTATACCTGCTTTGGTAGAGATAATGCCATACATACATAACAGTACAAAATACATTTTTATCCTGATCATTGTGCTCATCAATGAGCCGATCTCGCTAGTCCTCTAACTTGTAGCTAACTAGTTATCTTACGGCATCATGTGTGCCTCTGGTTAAACCACATACAAACATCAGAAGTGCCAAGAAATACTTAATAGTTGCAACTCTCGCATTAGTTTATATACGCCCAACAATATTGGAGACCAAACTCGGGGTTAGATGAGCACCAACTTTCCAAGTTGGAATTCCAACATCGGGAGGCTTTGTTTTCCAACTGGAATCTCATAAAATCCAGTTGCATTGTACAGGGAGAAGACATAAGCTATAACTGCTATCAACATTTCTTCTGATAATAGCTGAATTTAGCTCAGCAGTATCTTTACTTTAACCGTCGGTTAAGAACATTGGCTGTGATCAGTTAAAAAAGGTTTTGAAAAGTATTTCTTCAGAATTTCTAAACCATGGTAGATGCTGACTAATTTTCTATGAAATACGAGACCGTTTTCAAATGAAAGGTTTTTGTTTGTTTAGCCAGTTGGATCCATGAATCATTCAGACATAAAAAACAACTTTAGAGCTTCAACAGAGAACAGCAAAGAACTGATTTCAAAAGGGAGGTCTAGGTATTTTAGTACTGGCAGCCTGTCACAAAGATGCAACTATAGTTCTCATTTATGCTGTCAAATATGTGAAAAAAAGAAAACACAAGTTGACTTGCATAAACTAGTAGGCCTATACAAGCACCATAACAGTTATTCTATTTTGGAAAAGGTATTAGCTAGAAACTCTGCAGAACGTCCATAATCAGCTGAAGGATGATACATATGTGGGGCTTAACAGAAAAAGAAATTCTGTGACATGATTTACACTACAACTTATGTCATGTATTCCTTTTTTCTGAATCCACACAGCACAGTCAAGGTCAGGTACTGAGACTGAACAAGTCCTAAGAAAAAATAGTGATCAAGACCACTTGATGAAAAAAAGCACGGTTCCTATGTACAAGAAACAGTTTGTACATTGGGAACCAGGTTTGGTTTAGAACTTGACTGAAGAGTGTACCCCTAAGGCAGGGTAGACAAAAAGAAAGATAAAAAACAATGCAGACACACATTCAGACCTGTGGGCAATTTAGAGAGACCATTTAACTTAACATGCATGTTTGACTGTGCGAGAAAGCGGGATTACTTGGAGAGAATCCAAACGACCAAGAACATGCAAACTCCATCTAGAAAGACTGCTGATGAGGATATTGAACCGAGGACCTTCTTGTTGCACAGCTACAGAACTGTGCCAGACTGTTGGTAGAATTATTATGAAAATGCAACATTTTTCTATACACTTCTCTTTACTTTTTGTTTAATAACCGTTGAAGCAAGATAAAGAGAGGCAGCATCAGAAAAATAGAAGTGATGGAGAACTTACTATTGCAATAGCCATAATTACTTTTAATTTACATACAGTTACATTTTAGTTTAAACTGCGATGTATGACCACACATTTCATATTTACTTTTTATGCTGATGATGTCTAATTTTTTCTGCTCCTATCTGACCGATAAAACTTTCCCTGTTCATAAGAACCGCAACAGGACACTATAGTCTTATTTCCTTTTCATCCATCTAAAACTACAAATATTAGAAGACTTCACAACATTAGATTCACAAAGGTAATTCAAACACTAAGGACTTAGTCAGTTAAAATAATGACTTGGAAAACACATATTGAAAACCATTTCAGAAATGTAAATCATGAGATTTACCTAAATTATATTTGTTCTTAAATTTTGGTAACGCTTTAGTTGTGGTGTTGTATCGATAAGATCACTTTGTTCATAATTGTGTTCAATCATGTATTGGTTGTAACTGCAATTAATTTCTTATCAATAAATGAACTCATCGTCAGCCGAGATAAAAGTAGTTATCCGACTAAAAGGCAAACTTAGCTGAAACGTTGTTTTAGAGAAACTCGTCACTGCCGTATCATGTTTTAGGATTCTTCTTCTTCTTCTTTTGTTTATTGGCGGGTGGCAACCAACTTTAGGTGCATTTCCGCCACCTACTGTATGGGAGTGTGAGTCGAAGTGGGAAGTATCCTATTAAAATTTCCACTAAATTCTATTTATTATTCTACTTTTCCTTAAAAATTCCAGTACTAATCTATACAATTCTATCACTCCATTTAACAGATTCTTTAGACTTAATTTTCCATATCCCTTAACTTTTAATTTTTCTTCTAATACTTTCCTATTTATTACATACTTCCTACAATAACATAATACATGTTCAACTGTTTCCCTATTATTCCCACAATCCCACAATCCTGTATTATATTTTCCTATTATATAAAGTGTGCTATTTAAACCTGTATGTCCCAATCTCATCCTTGAAACTATTACTTGATTTCTATTTTCTATTTTCCATTCTCCCCACCTTTCCTTTAATATTATATAAATGCCTTCCTTTCTCTTCCTTTATCCATTGTTATTGCCATTCCTCCATTATCTGTTTCTTAATAATTGCTTTAATCTCTTCTACACTATATGGTACCTCTATTATAGTTTTTAGTTTTGTTGCCTGCTTTGCATAATAATCAGCTACTTCATTACCCTCTACCCCTCTATGTGCTGGAACCCACATAAATTTAACTTGTGAATTATTCATTATTAATCTAAATAAGCATTCATATATTTCAAGTAAAATATCTGGTCTTTTATCTGCTGATATTGCTTTAATTGATAATAATACTGACATTGAATCTGAACATATAACACTTTTTTTTATTCCATTTTGTTCTATCCATTGTAAACTAAAATAAATAGCTAACATTTCCACTGTGTATATTGATAGATTATTAGAAGTTCTACTTTTATTATATATACCTAATTTTGGAATCCAAAAAGAAAAACCTGTTGTTTCTTTACCTGATTCTTTTGATCCGTCTGTAAATATAGGGATAAATGTTTTATGTTTCACTCAACCTTATTATCAACAATATTATCCCAATTTCCATTACCTTTCCTCCTCTCCAATTCATTTTTTATATAAAAATCAATGACTACTTTAGGAAATAACCAAACTGGGGTAGGTGAATATAAAACATTTTTAACAAATGTTTTATCATTTAATTAAAATTCTTCCGCTAGTCTACATGATTTCCAGATCATACTCTCGTATTTTCTATTAATATATTCCCCTCCTGCTTTCATCTCACCCTTAACCAGATGTTCATCCTCTTCACTTCCCTGTACATTAGCCCAATAATTCATTTTCAATAATTTGACTCTTAGATTCAAAGGCATCTCTCCCATTTCTACTTGTAATGATACTATAGGAGTGGTTTTCATTGCTCCACAACATATTCTTAAAGCCTGATTTTGAATTACTTCAATCCTTTTTAATAATGTTTTACTTGCTGAACTATATACTATACTATCACACTCAATAACAGACCTAATCATTGCTATATAAATTTGTTTTAATGCTTTAGCACTAGCTCCCCATTCATTACCTTTTAAACATCTCATTATATTTATTACCCTTTTACATCTTTCTTCTATTTTGTTAATGTTTTCTTTCCAAATTAATTTTTCATCAAATATAACCCCCAGATATCTAAAACTTTTCACTTGCTCCAATTGCTCCCTATATAATTTAAGTTCCATTTTTACCTTCCTTTTCCTTGCAAAGACCATACTTTTAGTTTTTTCTACTGAAAATTTAAACCCCCATTCATATGACCAATTTTCTACTTTTATTATTGCTTCTTGTATCTTTTTCTGTAGATATTGGATGTTTCTTCCCCTTTTCCATATTATTCCATCATCTGCAAACAATGCTTTACCAATATCATATCCTATATCTTTAAATGCATCATTGATCATAATAGAGAAAAGAACTGGACTGATCACACTTCCTTGTGGTGTCCCGTTATCTACTTTATAACTATTTGACATTTTGTTTCCTATTTTTACTTGAAAATATCTATTAAACAAAAAATCCTTTATCCAATCATATGTTCATCCTTCAATCCCTAATCTCTTTAATTTAATCATCAATCCCTCCTTCCACACCATATCATATGCTTTCTTTATATCAAAATAAACTATAACTAAACTTTCTTTATTGTTTTGTGCTTTCCTAACTTCATTTTCCAAACTTACTATTGAATCCATTGTTCTCCTGCCTTTCCTAAATCCATTTTGATATTTTATTATCAATTTCCTACTTTCTAAATAATAATTTAATCTTTCTGTAATCCTTTTTTCCATTAATTTCCCTATATGAGAAGTCAGTGCTATTGGCCTATAGCTCTCTGGATTACTCGGCTCTTTCCCTGGTTTAATTATCGGCATTATTATTGCCTCCTTCCAACTTTGTGGTAACTGACCTCTTTCCCAGACTTTATTATATAATCCTAATAATTTAAGCATCGCATAATTAATATTATCTTTGCCAGGTGACGTTATTTTAGTTTTCCCCATTGCTCGCTCCAATTCAAGTAATGTAAATGGAGCATCTATTGCTGTCAGTCTTTTTCCTATATCATTTTCTACATTATTTTTCTTTCTAGTTTCTTCTCTTCTATCCCATCTATCTTCGGATAAATTATCATTACTATTAATTATTATAAATGTTTTAGCTAACATTTCTGCTTTCTCTTCATTTTTAACAGCTACATCTTCTCCTATTTTAAGTACTGGATATTTAAACTCTATAAACTCCTTTCATTTTTCTTATCATTCCCCATACCTCACTAACTAATGTTGTTCTCCCTATTTTATCACAAAACCCCCTCCAATTTTCTCTTTTTGCCCTTTTAATTACTCTCCTTGCTTCAGCCTGTAACCTTTTATATTTTATTAAACTATCAAACTTATGTGTATTTTTTAACTCTTTCATGCTTTTATTTCTCTCTTTAATTGCCTTTCCACATTGCTCATTCCACCAAGGAACATTCTTCTTTTTCATTGTTCCTTTACTTTTAGGAATAGTTATTTCTGCTGCTTCAATTAATACTTTCCTAAAAGTTTGTTCCACTGTTTCTATATCTTCCTCCATGTTTATCCTACCCTGTTCTTTTTCACATATATCTCTAAATTGATCCCATTTTGCTTTTTTCAATACACATCTTCCTTCTCTTTTTTCAAAATTGTATTCTTTATCCCCATAAATTTTTGTTAAAATTATATAATGATCACTCCCTAAATTATTTTCCTGAACTTCCCAATTACATTTTCCTGCTATTTCATTTGACACTAGTGTGAGATCTATAGCAGAACTTTGACCTGCATTTATATTAATCCTTGTCCCTCTACCATAATTTATACATATCAAATTCATATCATCTATTAACTCCTCAATTATCTCACCATTTTTATCTACTTTATTTCCTCCCCATAATGTATTATGAGAGTTGAAATCTCCACATAATACCACATGCTTATAATTACCTTCTATAATTAATTTAAGATCATTAATATCTAATTTCTTGCATGGATTATAATAATTAACTATATATATCTTCTCCTTATTTAAATAAACTTCTATTCCTATATATTCTTCTTCTTTTCCTATTTTAATTATTCTATAATTCAGATTATTATTAATAAAAGTAGCACACCCTCCTCCAATACCGTCCTCTCTATCACATCTAATGATTGTATATGGAAATAATTTATATTCTAATTTCTTTTTTAACCATGTTTCTTGAATACATATAATATCTGGTTTATCTAATAATTCATCAATATATATTTTAAACTCATGACCATTAGCTATCAAACTCCTAGCATTCCATTGTAGAATTAGTACCATTCATTAACCCACACACCCACCCGCTTGGCTTGTATGTGCGCTGAGATTATTCCTGATCTCCTTCCATGACAACTGGTTAATGTCCAGATGATTAACTGCTGCTTTCACAATGATTTGTATTCTTTCCGTTTTTGACTTTGTTTCCATTGTCGCATTTAATACCCCTGCAATGAAAGTTACTAGTTTTTTCATATCTATCCAAACTTTTCCTTCTCTTCCCATTCCTTGAAATGATTCTTGTGTTCTAATTTCAGTTCTTTCCTATGGATCCTTCCCCACCATTTTGACTGGATCAGCATATGAAACTTTGCTTTGAACTTTAGTTTGCTGTATCTTCATTTCTCTCCTCACCACTTGACAGCCTGCATAAGCTGCACTGTGACCCCCCCACACAATTAAACACTCTGGTTTCATCCTATTTCTGCACTCTTCAAAACTATGATCCTCTCCACATCTTGGGCATCTCTTCTTTCCTTTACATAAATTTGCTGTATGTCCGAATCTCTGACAGTTGAAGCATCGAACTGGTTTTGGAGTGTATTCCCTCACTGTATATGACAAGCAACCCAAAAATACTCTGTATGCTAGAATGTTTCCTTGAAATTCAATCAACACTGAATCCGTTTCCTTCCTTGTTCCATCTCGAAATTCTGTAAATCTTTTATCTTCTTTCACTTTTCCACCTTTTAGATTAACTTGAATTTCCTCAATTGTTACTTCAATAGGTATTCCCCAAATCACTCCTTTCGGTCCCTGTCCACTCATTCCCACCTTACTCACACTGATTACTTTATGTTTTCCCACTTCTCTTATTTTACAAGCCTTCTCTCTCTGTTCTTCAGTCTAACATATGATTAACAAATTTCCATCTCTTAGTACTTTGGCCATTTTTATGTCTCCAACTTGATTTTTTAGGATAGAAGTTAGCTTGACAGGACTCACTGAATTCATGTTTTAGGATGATTTCATATCTGTATTTTGAACTGAATGTTTGCCATAGCGACCATGGGCCAGTAGATGTGCAGGGCGGGGCAGTGCGCATGCTCCGTCCCTCTTTGTGGCCCTTGTCTTCTTGGTGGCTTTATGGTCTGCAGAGACCTGGTCCAGCCGTAAATCTAGAGATCCTCCGCAGTCAGGCAAAGGCAAACCTCAATCTGCAGCATTATTCTGGCCACCCAGCGCAAATTTAGCTGGCTATCGTTAGAATTAGTCCCTGAACAGGTTGTGTTGAACCGGGGCGTCGACTGGCCGTGAGGCAGAGCATCCATTCATCCTTCTTTTTTTTTTAAATAGGCAGCTAGCGTTAGCCTCAACTAAGGGCGGGGGGGAGGCAGCGGTGTCGGAGGGGATTTCAACATGTCCGGCTATCAAGGAAAGAAGAACATCCCAAAAATTACAGTGAGTGTTTTGCGTGTCTCTTTTATTGTCCGTCTCTTTTTTTTTTTTTAAGCGCGGTGTGCCTCAGATCAAAGCTAGCTGTTAGCTGCTGCAACTATTCATTTACATTGACGCTGTCAGGAGCAGAAACAGCAGCTCTGCTACAGCCGCTCATACTAAAGATCGGGGATGAACAACGAGAATGAACCACGGGATTTGTCACATGAAGCATTGAAACCATCTCCTCTAAATGAAAGAAATCTCCTGTATCCTGGGGGATGATCATCAGCATCCCCACCCTCTGGTGTAGTTGACTGGTTAAAAATCAGCTTCCTTCAAAGCCATCATTGCATCTGTCATCCTGCAACTTCTTTCCTTTTATATGTATTTATATTAAACTTGCAACATTTAACCAACTTAATTTAAGATTTCATAATACTTCGTGATGCTTCTTTATGTATAATGCTAGTTGAATAAAGTTCCTCCGTATTTAATTGCAAGTGAACTATACCCCCCTTGTAAAGTAGGTCAGCAGAAAGCATCTCTGCAGTCGCCATCTCTTCATTATGTAGCCGTCAGAGTCAGAGCGATGAGACTCTTGGAGATCAGTGGGCTTTTGGAGCGACTAGCTGGACTTTTCTGTAAAAATCAGTCAAACTGACCTTAGCTATTGGTCACATGTAGAATATGGCTCTGGTGTCATCTCAAACAGCATAAAACATCCGATCAGAGGCCTATTGGACGTGTCAGCTGTTGTCTTTTTTTTGTTTTTTTCTTTGTATTTGCATGCTTTTTTATGTAGGTTCCCCTTTAAAGGTTTTTATTTGAATTGGTTTGTGGAGAGGACCAGATTTAATTTTTAAAGATCTTCAGCGACTATTTTGAACCAAGTTTTTGTGAAAACTAAATGGCTTAATCAATATATTCAAAATAAGATGGGGTTTTTTTTGTTTGGGGGGAGGGGGTATAAAATCACTCTATAGTCAGAAAAGGAGAGCTTTTCCAAGTAGGCTAAAGCAGTGTTTCCTAACCCTGGTCCTCATGGCACTCTGCCCTGCATGTTTTAGATGTTTCCCTGCTTTAACACACCTGGTTCAGATGATTGTAGCTCAACGAAAGCCATCAGTTGAAATCAGGTGTGCTGAAGCATAATCTAAAATATACATGGCAGTGTGCCTTAAGGACCAGGGTTGGGGATACAACCCTGGTCTAAAGTCTTATCAGCTCAGACTGCTTGCAGTGCCACTGTACTGGAAAAATCATGAATGTATTTAAGGCGATACAAGCAGCACAGAACCCTTGCGGTAAATATGCAATATGCAATAACCAGTCAGATGGGAGAATTCAAAAAACGATTAAAGCACATTTATACCAATTAAAGTTCTGAAGATGAGCAGCAGCGTTTGCTTCTGCTTCGCCTCCCACGCAGTGTCAGTCATAAGCTGGTGGTTGTTGGAGTCAATTACAGAAGGTTGAACACCTTGCATCTTGAATGCTTCAGAGGCATTATCTAGTGCCCTCTTGTGATGTCATCAACCTAAACACAAACGCAGCAGAGTCGGCCGGTTTATTTACTAGCCGTGCATGTTTTCAGTTGTCATTTTTTGAGATCTCGCTTTGGCAATTTGTACCTTGTTACTCAGCCGTGGTTTTATTGTCAATGTACAACACTGAATAGTAGTTTTTATTTGCTCAACTTATTCAGGTAGTTTCAGATCAGCTGAGGATTGTAAACATACAGCAGGAAAAATCCCAGACTCTGCACACAGACAGCAACAGCTCCCCAGCAGAGCCTCAGGCCTTCAGACTGCTGCCTTCAGAGTCTAATGTCAGGACAGAGTGAAGAACAAAATACCAAGTATAGACTGAAACAGTCTTTATCTTTTATAGTTACTTTGTAGTTACATTTAATGACAATACTTATTTTCAGTTTTCCGCCGATTTAGATTTTTTAAAATCTAATGGTTGCAACCCATAAAAAGTAGGAAAATGTAGCGGAGATTCTTCCATAGAGGCAGTAGTTTTTAATCCAAAAGAAAATTACAGGGTTCTCCCCTATCATGCATCAAAGCATGTGACCCCAACTTTTTGATGACTTTTATTTATAAAAAAAAGACAAAGTGCTGGTTGTTGGATGTACACATCAAAAATGATGGGAATTATTAGTTTTGTTGCATTCAATGAATAGGGAGTAAAACTGATTTTTCAGTGTTTAACCTGCCAGTTAGGAGATAACTGTCCATTTCTGATCTCTGGTGGATTGATTGGTATAGCTCTGTAAATTAATCTGCTAATAATAACACTTTATGGATCAGATAGTAAGTAAGCGCCCTTATTTTAGCTTTTTAAATTGTCAAGTAGGGATGCACGTTATATCGACATTATCATCAATATCAGCCAATGTTGGTCTTTTTAAAAAAAATGTACATACCGGTATCTGTCCGATAAATAAAACTGGGCTCATGTTAATAACTGATGTTTATTTCTGTGTTGTTGCTGTTTAAGTTTCCGGAGGGGGGAGGGTTGGTTTAGTTTGTTTGGTCATGTGACAGTGATGCAGCGCCACATTGTGGAGCGTTTAACTGTAGCAGAGAAGCGGTGTCGAAAGGGTGGATAAATGTGTATAATATTGGTAAATATTGGTTTATCAACCATAACTACAATAATCATATTGGATTTCGGTATCAGCCCAAATTTTCATATCGGTGCATCTCTATTTTTAAGTAATTCATTTAGGATCATCGTTTTTTTTTTTTTTTTTTTTTTTTATCCTTCACCATTAATGTGTCTAGGCTGCTTTTCTTGACCCTTGACAATTTACTTGGTAGACTGAGGTAGATCTGTAGATCATTGGAATAATCATACAGATTTCATGTGGTACTGCATGTCCTTTAGGCTCACAGACAGTACTTTAAATAGTTAAAATGTAAAGTCTTTAATGCAAAATATTACTTTTAAATGTGAAACTTTGGTGTTCCTGTTGCTGACCAATTAGTCCAGAAAGTTGAAGTCATGTGACCCAGATCCTGACAATGCAGCCCTAATGCAACCGTGTTCTTCATTCCCACAGTATTGAAGAACCTAACATTTCCGTCTGTGAGCCTTGCGGAACGAACATCTTGCCTTCATTAGGGCTAAAGGCCTCCCTCAGAGGGCCCAGAAAGTCTGTAGAAGAAGTAGGGCAGCGTGCCGCGTTTTCCTTTCATCTCATTCAGTCAGAGCTAATTGTGACATGTAGGAATCTTTGTTCGTACTTCACTGTTTTGATCAAAGATTTCTCCTACTTTGTATAAATGAGGTCGGACGGATGAGTCCTGCAGAGTAATCTTGAAAAGCTTGTTTTTAGAATCAAAGGTGGGATGGCATAAATTACAGTTTACTTTACAATTTTCCAGCATAAAGTCAAGGATGTCCCTCCGTAAGGAGGTTAAGCAACAAAATGTCATTACTGAAGAAGCTGAGTGGGTGGAGACTGGAGAGTGCTTAATTCAAGCGTATTAATGGTAAGTTGAGTGGAAGGAAAAAAGCTTGGGTGAAATACGTGGTTCCCATGGGTGCTTGACATCCCTGAAAAAGCTTGAATTTTAGTGTTAAGTTTTCAATATCTTAAAAGCGTGTCTTTAATATGTATTTATGCACTGGTTTATCAAGTCCAAAGTCAAATACAGTATTAGATGGTCTTCTTAGATTAGAAAAGAAGAATAAGGTTGATTTAAAGGCAAATCTTGTTTCAGAGTGACCGTCTCCTCATCAAGGGAGCAAAGATAGTGAACGATGATCAGTCCTTCCTTGCTGATATCTACATGGAAGATGGAGTCATTAAGTAAGTTCTGCTTTAGCATCGCTATTACACGCATATGTGATTTTTATTGCAGTGAGTCAACTTCCCACCCCTGTTTTGTGTTGGTTTCCTTCAGGCAACTTGGAGACAACCTCATTGTCCCGGGGGGAGTCAAGATCATAGAGGCCCATGGCAGAATGGTGATGCCGGGGGGCATTGACGTGCACACCCGTTTCCAGATGCCCGACCGAGGCATGGTGGCGGCGGATGACTTCTATCAGGGCACCCGGGCGGCCCTGGCTGGCGGCACAACCATGATCAGTTACGTGCAGCAGTCTGATTGCAGATGTGCATGCTCTCCAGTGTATGATTTCATTTTATTGTACTAGAAGAGAAAAACTAAAGTTTTTTTCTTCTTTTCTTTATTTTCTTTTTCGTTCTTCTTTAGTCGACCATGTGGTACCGGAGCCCGGTGTTAGCCTGGTCGCTGCATTCAAACAGTGGAGAGAGTGGGCTGACAGCAAGTCCTGCTGTGACTATTCTCTGCATGTGGATATCACTCATTGGAATAACGGCACCCAGGAGGAGATGGACACACTAGTGAAGGATCACGGTATGTAGGGAAGACCGACTGCTTTCTCTCAATCTTCTGCTGCTCCCCTGACTGTGCATGTCGGGGGGGGGGGGTCTTCACTGAATGTTGCTTCTTTTTTAAATTCTGTTTTTTTTTTGCTCTGAGTTTTCCCTCCTTTGCTCTCTATATTCCACCTTTTGGCTGTTTTCTCTCATTAGCTTTCTATCTTCAGGTGTCAACTCTTTCCTGATCTATTTGGCTTATAAGGATGTTTTCCAGCTTTCTGACTCTCAGGTATGCTTTGAATGTGGCCCGCCTCAGAGGGATCTCTGCTGACCTTTCTGTAACAGCATATTGGTTTTGCGGTCGGTTGTTGGTACTGGTGCAGCGTGCCGGCCCTTGGGCAACTGATCTACATCTTGCTCTTGCAGATCTATGAGGTGTTCAGTGTCGTCAGAGACCTCGGAGCCGTTGCTCAGGTTCACGCCGAGAATGGAGACATCGTTGCAGAGGTAAGTGAACTACAGTGCGTTGCAAGACTGTAGGTGCTCCTTGAATTTCCTAACATTTTGCCTCCTTAAAACCACAAACTCCCAATGTATTTCATTGGGACTTTTTGTAAAAGGAAAAGAATGAAAACTTTGCAGGAATACAAATCTGAGCATACACTTGTATTCAGCCTCCTTTCCTTTGATTACCCCTAAATAAAGTCAAGTGAAACCATCTCGAGCATTTACCTTAATAGAGTCCATCTAAAAGGGATTTAATCCCAGTATAGACAGCTGTTCTCCAAACGGCTCTCAGTAAACATGTGGAAGAAAGTGCACTTTTTGGCCCACGATCAAAACACACCATCTCCCCAGTGATCCACGATGTTGAGAGTATCATGATGGTCAGAATGGATGGCAAGAAGGATGAAGGTCAATCCTGGAAGAAAACTTGTTAAAAGCCACAAATTACAAAAACGGTATGAATAGCCTAAATCAAATTGAGAATCTGTGACTTGAAAATAAATCTTCAGAGACTCAATCTGTCAAAAATGTTACTCTCTAGGTCTACAAAGCTGGTAGAGACCTTTCTCAAAACTCTTATTTCGCTGTAAAATGTGGTTCTATGTCAGATGCAAATGCATCATTGTCAGATTTGTATTTTTAAAACATTGAAGTTTTGGCCAAAATCTAAAAAAACTTAAGATGTATAAAGTCATGGCTCTGCTATATTAACCTGTACTAACTTGCAACGGTCTCGTTTGGGTGTTTTTAGGAGCAGAAACGCATATTAGAGCTGGGGATCACCGGTCCTGAAGGCCATGTGCTCAGCCGTCCAGAGGAGGTAAGAATCTGCACCGTACTGCTGGAGAGTAAAAAGAGCGAGCTCTCTGAACGCTGAATACAAAACGTGTGTGTATGACCTCTGTGTGCTCCTGTCATCATCTACAGGTGGAGGCGGAGGCAGTTAACCGCTCGGTCACTATAGCCAATCAGACCAACTGCCCCCTGTACATCACCAAGGTGATGAGCAAGAGTGCGGCTGATGTTATTGCTCTCGCGCGGAAAAAGGGTAAAAAAACCAAACCAAACACAAAAAAGGAGAAACTTTTTCTCTGCTGGTACTTTGGATCCTTTCTTGCACTGACATTAACCTGTCTGCTATGGTAGGTGCTGTGGTTTACGGCGAGCCCATATCTGCCAGCTTGGGCACAGATGGTACCCATTACTGGAGTAAGAACTGGGCCAAGGCAGCAGCCTTTGTCACCTCTCCACCGCTCAGTCCCGATCCCACCACCCCCGACTACCTCAACTCTCTGCTGTCATGGTAGGCGCTAAGGGCCTGGACCTAAAAATAAAGCTGGAGCTCAGCGGCACGACGTGCATTATTCAATCTCACTTTTAACCGCAATCGCTTTATTTATCCACATGGTTCATGGTACATCCTCTGGAGACTTTTAATTCATTGACGATAATTAGTGCTTCGAAGTGTCATTTATCAAAAGTGAGGCATGTTTCTCTTGCAGTATGAGGCAAATAGCCTGTTTTTGGTTTCTATATACGTTCCAGCGGCGACTTGCAGGTAACTGGTAGTGCTCACTGCACTTTCCATACATCCCAGCGTGCTGTAGGCAAGGATAACTTTACCATGATTCCAGAAGGCACCAACGGCACAGAGGAGAGGATGTCCCTTGTCTGGGACAAATGTGTGGTGAGTAGGATCCTATTTTATAGCACTTTAAAACATCTGGTTGTACAACTGCGGTCTTAGTCTTTGCTTTATTTGCGCTTTTTTTAAAAGGTGACTGGAAAGATGGATGAAAACCAGTTTGTGGCGGTAACCAGCACAAACGCAGCCAAGATCTTCAACCTGTACCCCCGCAAAGGTCGCATCGCCGTGGGTTCTGACGCTGACCTCGTGCTGTGGGACCCGGATCTGACAAAGATCATCTCAGCTAAGAGCCACAACCTGGTCCGACTCTTAACCAGCTGCTGTATGGGTTGCCTTGTAAGGTAGCTAGTTGTTGATCGAACCTCTTTATCTCGCAGGGTGTTGAGTATAACATCTTTGAGGGGACGGAAGTGCGTGGGGGTCCTCTGGTGGTAATCAGCCAGGGTAAGATTGTGTTGGAGGAGGGCACTCTTCACACCACGGAGGGCTGCGGGCGCTACATCAGCCGTAAGCCCTTCCCAGACCACGTGTACAAGAGGATAAAGGCTCGCAGCAGGGTGGGTTAATGCACCTCAGCACAATCACTCTGCTCATGCTGTAGAGAGAGTTCTTTTAGTATTGTTCTGAAGTATACATCGTTGGTCAGAAATGTACATGAAATCATAATTTGTGTGAATGTTGTATTAATTTGAGGCTTTTAGGGAGGAATTTCAACCATTCTTTCTTTTTCTCAAGGTGGAAGAGCATTCAACTCCAGTGACTTAAAAAAGCAAAAACTCTTTGAATTTGTTGGGGATTTCAATCTAGACAGGGTTGAAATGATGTGCACAAGTTCAAATGGATGCACCCCCAACACATATTATATTAGCAAGTTGCACAGAGACCACACGGATTATCTAGCCATCAACAAGTTTTTGGCCTAATTCTTTATTTGTCCGTTCTTCTTATCAGAGTTGGCAGAGTTCATCAAAGCAAAGCTTGCTCCGATGTGTGTTTTGCATCATTGGCCTGTAGGAACGTCCAACTGTGTTCAAGTTTCCATCATCTAGCTGATGATTTGAAGGGAAGTTGAAAAATTTGGAAGTAGTCTTTTCTTTAATGTTCTATCTTTGCAATGTTTGGAAAACAGACCCTCATCATGATGCTGCCACCACCATGTTTGACAGTTGGTACATTGTTTGAAAGCCTCTTCTCTCCACTGCTGACACTCTTCTTCTCTCTGAGGCCAGAAAAAGCAATCTTTTTTGTCTTGCAATATAACGTCTCTGTAGAAGCCATTTGGATTGTTCACGTGGTCAGCTGCAAACGTTCAGTCATGCTTGAATGTGAGGATTATGGGACAGGTGATTCTTTCTGGGTCAGCACCCTGATGCAAAGCTCTTCACATTTAGCCTCTAGACTTGGTGGCTCCTATATTGCTTTTGAACAGTCAAACATATTTTCTGACATGACATGGTTTAGAATGGCCCCAGACTGAACCATATTTTTCGACTATGCTTAAAAGTGCCGGGAGATCAACCAATTTAGATCAGTCTACTATTTCTGACAGGCAGAATGGGCGATTATCCTCCAAAGCTACAAAAAGATTGTGACCGGGGGGACTGTTTATCCAAACTTTACCTGGGGGGTTACGTGTAGTCTCCACATTACATTCCAACTTGGACACCCAAATCTTGTTCTCAGTTCAGCTCAAATGCATCATTAAAAGCCCCAAAATTGAGGACATTTCTGCTGATGCTAAGTGTTGTCTTCTGAGCTGCGCTGCAGACAATATTTTCTGAAGAAGTTACTTGTCCTGTTTAGCTCACAGAGCTGCGAGGGGTCCCCAGGGGCCAGTACGACGGGCCAGTGTGTGATGTGACCGTGACTCCAAAGGTGATGTTCACAGTTTCTTCAGTGAGGACCTCCCCTGCCAAGCAGCAGCAGCAGCAGCAGCAACAGCAACAGCAGTTCCCTCATCAGCCAGTGCGCAACCTCCACCAGTCTGGCTTCAGCCTGTCCGGTGAGTCATGGCGTGAATCTTAATTCCGCATAGGTGCTGAATCTGATGCAAGCCAATCTGCAATCTTCTGATCAACTTCTTGTTTGTTTTTTAAGGCGCCCAGATTGACGACAACGTTCCACGTCGAACCACTCAGCGCATTGTGGCGCCCCCTGGTGGAAAAGCAAACATCACCAGCCTTGGCTAGGCTGTTTTTTCCTCAACTTTGCCGCAGGAGGATCATGGGACCAGAGGCCACGATTGCTTACATCTGATGCGATTTCTCTTCACTTCTGGCCGCCCTGCTCCACATTCTGTCCATTTTTACTCACAGCACCTCCACCATGTCACCTCATTCCAGAAAAAAAGAGCACTATTTCATGTAGTTTATTCTCTCTTGCCACGTTCCTGTATAGAGGTAGGATAAACAGAATTTAGGAAAACGTTGTTTTTTTGTTTGTTTTTTTTTTTACATCCATTTGATTATTGATGAATTGATTTGTTTACATTGTTTTACAGTCTCTTCTCTACATGTTATAAGCTGTTCCAAGAATAGATCAGAACGCTAAATAGAAACTAGTCAGGAGTGGCAGTTTTATGACATTCTTACAGCAGCGAATGTTCAGTTTTGTGTTGTTCTTATAGCAGATAGTTGAATGTTTTGATGACAGTATTGCAGAACCACTTTTAGCTTAAAAAGAGAGAGAAAGAGATGGAAACAAAACAATTATAATGGCCCAAAAAGCTAAGCACTTCTCTGACTTATTTGACATTTGCTTATAGAAATGACCAAATTTTTTGAAAAAAGTGGAAATTAAATATAAAAGATACAGTACTATTATCAAGTCATCAAAATCTGTTATTTACGCCTGGCTACAGCTGGAGTTGAGCAATGTGGCTCCTTGTTCTTGATATGGATGGACACTCACAAATGTTGCTTGTAAACTGACTTTTTAGACCATAGTATACCACATTGTTGACTAGGCATGGGCTGGCATGAGATTCCTACAGTGTGATGAGAACAACATTCCCACAGTTTCACAGTATTTAAACAAAATTTAATACAAAAATGCGTAAATTGATTTTTTTTATTTTTAAATAAAACAGAAATCTAACAATCTAACATTTGATGCTATGTAAAACCACACTGATTACAATCAGTAATATCTGTACCTTATGTGTTTTTTGATTTTTGATACATATTTAAAGATATTTAAAGAAAAATGTGCTTTCAACCCCTTATTTGTATTAGCTTTTTTACCACATCTTCTAATTATTATGATAATACTCCTATTAATCCATATTTATGTAATCAGGGACAACACAAGGTTACCATTGCCTTGTACATAGACCTACTAGCCGCAGGCTAATTAGCAGACCCAGTCTCTGGTTTGTTTGTTGTTGTTTTTTTCAATTAAAATAGAACAATAAATTGCACTTTTCAGATATTAATGGCAATGCTATACATTAAAACCCAAGTATTAAAGCTAAAAGTTAAAGATCTCTCATTTACGAAACTATTTAGTTATACAAGATTAAAGCAAAAAAAAGAAAAGCCAAAATCTACCTTTTTTATCTGGTTGTTACAGATTAACGCTGTGTTTAACAACCTGAAATTAGGTGTGATTTTTACGTAGTGAGGCTGTCTGCTCCAATAGCCAACCTGCAGTAGGCCGCTTGACAGACGTGCTACCCTGAGCCGCTGTAGTTTTAAAGCGGTGTCGGCTTAGTGAAACTGATCCTTTAGCTTCCACACTGTGACTGACCGAGTTTTTCACAAACTGAAATGTGTGCAAACACCAAATTTAGTTTTTCTTGTAAGCGAGGGAAAACTGTAGTAGCCTTTTTATCAACCAGCTGACTAGGGGCGTGCAGCAACGGGTGGGGGAGGGGCTCTATACAGAGTAAAAGCAGATTACTCCTGCATTTTCTCTTGGATTGCATTAAAAAAGAGTATTGTTTAGGAACGAAATGATGGGGAAAAAAATTGCCGGTAACCGGCTCATTCCTACTGCTGACACAAAAAGGATGATTTATCAGTAGTGTTTGGTCGTCTTTAATTTTCTAGGAATGGCAGATTTTTCTTTTTTTCTTTTTCCTTTAAAGCTTGCAGTATTTGATGTTTGTTTTTTTGGTGCTGTATTTACCTGTTTTGCTACAGTTGCACTCTCCTCTTTCTTTTATTTCTCTTTTAATGGATGGTACATGTCGTGAAACGTTAACTGCACTGAAAGGAAAAGAGAGGGTTTTTCCGGATCAAACCGCTCACTCAATGTCGCCTTGTAACCTAGGGTCAACGTGGCTGGCTCGGGACATCTTGTGTGAGAAACGTGAACTTTTGCCCTCATATTGTCGTACTCCCCCCCCCTTCCATATATATATTTTTTTCTTTTTTCCTGGAGGGTCGTCAAGGCAACAAGCCTCCAATCGTTTGTCGATCAGGAAACAGATTGACACTACAGGAAAGTTTGATTGGAGGCTTCTGCCAACGACCTTTCTGCACCTGGTGCTTTCTGACCTTTTTGCTGTATACCAGCCGATGATGTCCACATTCGTGCAGCGGTTGTGTAAACTATGTATTCTTAGTAGCCAGGGTAGAGCCAATCATTCACCCAGTTTAATTTATGTACTTGCACCTGCAACAATCCAAAAATAGTAAATGTGTATGTGAGATTGCAGCTTTGTATTGGATATATTTGTATGTTTTAAGGATACATGTTGCCTGCCTATTCTATAAGATATTGATAGCACACTGTATCTATGAAGGCTCTTTAAAGAAGTGAAAAGATGCAGATTTTTTATTTTTTTTTGGGGAGACCTGATGAAAAATCCTTTGTGCGTGTATATGAAGTCCCTCACAGTGTGCTGATGATGTGTCCTCTGTTCTTGGTGTTAGTGCTGTGAAAGAAGTTTTACGATGCTGTATATTGTCCCTTTACCTTCCTATCTACACAACTTCATTCACACCAGATTCACTTAAGCTAATAACTGTATTCACAGCCACACACATGTACAGCTCCTTGGCAGAACGCTGGATTATTTCTCTTCATTGCCTTGTCAAGTGTAGGTTTTTGTATGCAAAGCTATATTGTGAAGTGATTCAAATTTGGGGGGCATTTCTTGGAAATGATTATTGAGTTGTAATGTTAAGCCCTGTTGTTTGCCCTCTTCCACCAACTGTGACTCTTGCTCATGTTTGCTTGTTTTATTTTTCTTGGATGTACCAGAGTTTGGAGGGAACCATCGGTCCTGTCAGTTTATGACCTTCTCTGTGTTGAATTCAATGGATTAAAATAATAAAAGCATACTTGGCTTCTTGACTTTTTTAAACATTTAGAGTAACTGGCTGCGTTGAAGTTATAGACTTACCTCTGTAATTTACTAATGATGTAAAAGGAAGTGACTATAAATATTGGAAACATTTACCGGAAAAACATTAACCTTTAACAACAATTCTGTCATGTTAACTAGATACTGCAGCCTTGGGAGGCATTGGGTCTACTGTCCCTTAAAAAGATACATCAGCTTAAATGCGAAATACATCTGTTATTAAACTTTTTCCTGGTAAAAATTTGTACTGACCTGAAATTCACATCATATGTTGTAATAACTTATGTAATTCACACATACAAAGCAAATTAAGTTAAGTGCAATAAAGGGGAATGGTACAGAGAATAAAAATGAGTGTTAGGATATGCAAAAAGTCATAGAAAGCCAAGAAACCAGTTGAAATCTGAGTATTTAAAACGCTTTCCTATCAATTTCAGCCGGTTTAATATTAGCTGATGGCCTATAAAAGGTTTTCTCATTGCCAAAGTACAGCACAGAGTGGTATGATTAGTGAAAACAAATGAAACCTTCATAAAATATTCCCAAACACTCAGGAAAGGAAACTATAAGCTGTTTTTTTTTTAGAAAAACACAGTAAGACTGATTAAAACAGGGAATTTCCTACTCTTACTTTGTTGCTCCCCCCCTCTGCTACCATCCAATGACAAAAGGAGGCAAATAATTTGCTAAGAATAAGGCAGCTGTTCTCACAGTCATCTAACAGCTACACTGTCTGTACCTTCACATTAGCTTTTTGATATGCCTACCCGTCGAGATTCAAAGGAAAAGTTCCACACACACATTTTTTCAGTATAGATTTATATTTAACGTCTCCAAAGTTTAAAATTGAACCTATATTTATTTCAAACATGCGTAGCGGAGGCAGAGCAAAAAATAATATAGAACTTTTTTTCATAGGGCTCTTTGATAGGACAAAGCTCATGAGAGTTGTTTTCCGGATCACGAGTAATTATTTTTTATTAATTTCACTCAGCATGCCAAGATTTCTTCCATTTTACAATTAAAATATTCTCTTGGCGGAAATCCAAGGAACAAGGATTGATTAATGGGAATCACACCAGTGTCTAAATGCAGAATTTCCAGACATATGGAAAATAATCTTCACTTTAAAAGATAAATCACTAAAATTAGTCTCCCTTTTTGCCAACAGGGAGACACGTACTGATGAAGGACTAAAACTGCTCAAGTTAAGAGGGAGCATAGGACAATATTTACAGCTTTAGTTAATCAATATGCCAACAAATCTATGCATCCATACCTGGTGGCTGGCGTCTATCTTCAGTAGTCAATTAGTGACAGGTATACAGAGTGAAGCACACAGAAATCATTGTAGATGCCTTTTTGAAAAGCTTCTTAGGGAAAAGTTATTGAACCACAGCAGTCTTGTGAAGACTGGCATTTTGTTGCTGTTACACTAGGAATTTCCCCATAGAGACTAATGAAGGATTAATCCAAGCACAACTCTAACCTTATTCTATTCTATTCTATTCTATTCTATTCTATTCTATTATTCTATTCTATTCTATTCTATTCTATTCTATCTGGAAAGAACAAGTAAACTTCACTCAGCAGGGAGCTGAACTCAGGGACTGGCTTTGCACCTTGCAGCCCCCAACAATTAAAAACATATAATGTTTAATATTGTTTGGAATCGATTTGAGTATTATTAGAGAAGAAAACAAATGTATTTTAAAAATTCAATAGGTAAAGCAAAAGTAACACGTATTGAAAGGCGACATAAAAAAAGAAAAAAAAGAACAAATGTATTATGTAAACCTATAATAAACCTATAATCAAAGGAAAAAAATCACACGTAAAAATGTAAATAGGCAAAACTTATTTTTGACAGATTAGGTCAGTAACAAGACAATTGATTAAATTTGGGATTTTTTTTTTGTTATGGAGGGGTTTTAGTCCTCCATGGGACACTAGGTGGAGGCACAGAGTAGTGGAGCTGAATGCCTCTTATTTGGAGGGGGGGGGGGTTGCAGTAAAGTGAACAGAAGGTTGAGAACAGCAAACTTCTGTGATTAGATGAAGTGACGCCCTCTTGTCTGATGGACAATTTTGCAATTAAAACTCAAAATGATGAACGCATCCTGATGAAGCCAAGGAATGGCGACTCCTGTTATAAAAACACCTTATTAACTCACTGCTACCAGCTTTAAAACGAGAGAGGGAGATAAAGAAAAAAGTGAAAACACCAGGAGGGTTTTTTTTTTTTTTACCAACCTAAAACCTCTTGGGAGAAGTGTGCAAACATGAGTCACCGGCAGCACTTGCTATGCTTTCAATCCAGTGAAGCGCAGAGGCTGCTATTAAAAGACCAAGCTCTCTCCCATAATTGATCTGCCACGACACGCAGAGTATTCCACGTTAATAGGCAGTAAGTATTAAAAATATCCTTGTTAGAACCACTGATTAAAAGCCCTGTAATTTAATCAAATTGGACAAAACAAAAAGAAAAAAAAAATAAACATGGTAAATAAAACTATGGGAAGAATATAATGATGAGATCTGCAGGTGCTGATGAAACAAAAGGATGCTCTGCTCTGTATCTCTGCAGATATAATTACAGTATTCATTACAGCCATATATTACATTTGGAAGATTATATATCTTTTTGAAGCGATGCACACAGGTATTTGTTGGCTGAAGGCTGGGATCATAATCACACCACTTTCCATAAGGAGCCACAATAAAGCGAGGGGGTGAATTAGGGTCACCTATGGCAGCTGTAATTTATTGCCCCAGCCAGTTGCTCCGCTCCTATAATGGCATCTGAGCAGAGATGGGGGTGGTGGTGGTGGTGGAGGTAATTTACAGGTTCACAGCCATGCCATTCAATGACAACGCGGACACTTGCAGGCACTCTCGCTGTTGTGTCGGTTCCTTCCCCTGCGGGGAAAACTGTCTACTCTTCTTCTGCGTTTGAACTTAACATGCAGAGAGAGAGAGAAAGAGAGAGGGAGAGAGAAAGAGAGAGGGAGGGAGAAAGAGAGAGAGAGGGAGAAAGAGAGAGAGAGGGAGAAAGAGAGAGAGAGAGAGAGGGAGAAAGAGAGAGAGAGGGAGAAAGAGAGAGAGAGAGAGGTGGAGGAGTCTGGCTTGACGATGCTGACTGCATCTCTTCCCCCCTACACCCAGGGAGCACATCTTGCAGGGAGCAGGGAGTATAACCCACAGGAGGACATAAATCGATCCAGCCGGCGGTGGTTGTCCTCATGGCCTTTTGATGCTTCTGCGTAAACAGAGGCACTTTGCATTCCCGGACTCACACTTAAACGCTCTCAGTTTCTCACCTTCAGAGAATTCACTAAACAAATGGAGGCCTGGTGAAGGCCACAGGAAAAAGGCAGCCGGGGCTTCAGTGTGGTCCGGCAATGTGGCTCACTCCCCAGGGCGCCATCATTTCCAGGGCGTAGAGGCGTGCACTCACACACACACATACACACCTATACACACACACACACTCACACACACCTATACGCACACCCGCACACACACACACTCACACACACCTATACGCACACACACACACACACACACACACCAGATAAAAAAAGGAAAAGAAAAACAGCTGGAGAATGATTCAAGTTTTATTCTGTTGAGAAAACACACACTTAGATTCTTTGTTTTCTCAAAAATATTGCCATAACTCAATTTATCCCCCCTTATAGGTTATGTCTGAAAACTTCACATGATAGACCAGGCTAAACTCTTGTTTTAGGTCAGTTAGGATCACAATCATTTACATCCGGTGAATGACTAAATAATGAGAGGGGAGTTGTTAGAGAATTGTTAGCGCTTACTTCAAACTCAGGAGATTTCTATAGGTGGGAAATTTCAGACGATGATGTCTCGGCTATGCACGCTTCCAGGCCTGTTTTCACACCCAATCGCCCAGTAGAGCTGGTACGATGAGGTGAGTCCCCATCCGTTCAACAAAAACAAACCAGACCTTTAGGATTACGCAACCCCCTCTTCGTCTGTGCTGGAGCTGCATCAAGAATTACTAAAGGGCAAGAAAAGGAATGAAAAAAAGAAACCTTTCCCATCTATTAGAAAACGCTAAAAGCTTCAATTTCCATCATATAACAACAAAACATATTACACATATCTGCTGCAACAATGGGCTCAGCATGAACAACAGATGAGGCAGCGAACCGTAGAAAGTATTGGCAATGTATGATAATGTGAGAGTCCTCACAAGAAAGACAACAACATTGCTTTATTGTACCTGTTATATAGACAGGGCAGGAAAAAAAAAAAACAGAGTAGGGGACTTTCATTATCCACAATGAAACGAGACATGGCCTGAGGGACCACTCAGAAAGGAGGAAGCCATTACTCCAACAGGAACCAAAAAATATAGTATAGTTTAGACACATACACCAAAGACCATAATTGTCAATACATATCCTGTTGTCTTATTTAAAAAAATAGAATTCAAGAGTTTGGCCATACCATGCCAATACCATCACTAAGTTTGGTGGGAAATAAAGTTGGAAGTACAGAGGTGGGAGAATCATATGGTTTTGGGTGTTTTCCTGCAGGAGTCAGACAGTTGCTAGTAAAACGTACATTAACTTTTGGAGTTAAAAGAAGTAACGAGTGTAAAAAAGAAAAATCTATTATCATTCTGGCATTTAGAAAATACATTAATAATAGTGGAGATCCTAACTGACCTAAAACAGGGAGAGTTTGAGTTAATGTCAGACTGTGAGAAAAAAATGCCTTTTTTTAATAGAGTATGCAAATCTCTGGTTTCAACTGTATGAGGTAGGGAAAAAGAAAAAGAGGCTGATCCAGGGCACCATTCATGCAAAGAGTCGCAATTGGTCGACGGTTATTGAAACTGACAGCGATAGAAAAAGGGAGTGTGGCCTGAGAGAAGAATGTCTGAGACTCTGTGAGACTTTATCCTGACATCTCTAAATTTGGCCGATTTTTAAAAAAGGCTTGAGGTTGGTCAGGGTTGAAGCCAGCAACCACAAGGTCAGCTAAAATTCCGGAGCAGTATATTAAGAGATCCATCTGGCACAGCTCACAAGATTCATGACACTGTGGGAATGTGGTGGAAAATCTAAAGAGACAAATTGCGTAGACACAGAGCCATGTGAGGTTCCTCAGTTTCACGGATGTTTGCGGACGCAAACTTTTTCACAAGATGAACAGCTTCGGAAAAACTTTGGAGACATCAGGAGCACCAGCATTTTCAAAAACATGTCATTTGAAACCATGCAGTAGATTTAACTTTCATATTTACACATTTAAACCTCTTTCCTTCAATGTAAAGCACAGTGGATACAAAAAGTCCACACACTGCTGTTAAAATTTCAGATTTCTGTTATGTAAAAGAAAGAAAGAAAACCGAGAAATAATTTCTGAAATTCTTCAACCTTTTGTACAACTGAAATAGGAGGAGGAGGGGGGGGGGCTGGCTGCACATGTGTTGCACAGTTAAACTAATACTTTAAGGAAACTTTTTATTTTTATTTCAGCATCGAGTCTTTTGACATGGTGTCTCCTGACGAGAGAAGACGTTTGTCAGATTGCAAGAGCGTTTCCTGTAGCCAGCCCTCTTCAGATCAGCCCAGAGATTTTTTTTATTGATTCAGATCTCTGTGCTTGCAATTAAAAAAAATCTATTTTCTTCCAGAGAAGCTGTTCTTCTGCTGATTTGGATGTAAGTGTTAGGTAAGTTCTTTTTTGTCTTTTGTTTTTTAATAGAGGCCTGAAGAGTTTGTGCAAACATTGACAAGTAGTGTTGCTACTGGTCTTAAGCTTCACTGTGGATATTGTGTCCTTTAATTGATCTTCTGTGTGGGTTTTTTTTTTGTTGTTGCAGGAACTATGGTCAAAATGTTTGCTTAATCAGGCTATGCCGCATTCTTCTTCATGATTTCGGAGAGCTCAAAACATTTTAGCAAAATTTAGCATGGCTAGGATTTTTTTTTGGGGGGGGGGGAAGAAAAAGCCCCCTTCTTGCCACTTTAAAACATAGCCTTGATAAAGGAATATCACAATACAGGAGCTTGTCATCCACATAGCCAATACATGCAGTAAAATATCAGCAGCTCTTTGAATATTGCTGCATTCCCGACCACTTGTGATCTCCTGCCAGTTCCATTTTGGCATTGAGATCTTTCTGATGCTCTGGAATCACTTGGAAGACCAGGTTTTTGCTGTGAGATGCAACTAAAACAAAGGTTAGGGAAAATCTACTAAACAAGTGAACCTTGTTGGGTTTGGCACGTTAAATGGGAGCGGGCATGTACTGACTGAAATGCAGGTTGTTGTTTTTTCTTCTGAAAATGAACGGTTTGGTGGTAATAAGACATTATTATTTTTTTTTATCCTCCCCCCTTCTACTATATTTCAGTTTATTTTTTAGCTCAGTTGCACAGGTTATAGGCACATTAAAGTTGTAGAAAATTCTGAAATTACTCATCTTGGTTTCATTTTCACATTAGAAAACCTGGCATTTTAACAGGAGTGTGTAGACCTTTTATACTCATTGTGTATGTAAACCTTTTGAAATGCTTTAATTAGCTGGTCCACCTCACCAAAGGGTTTTTGATCCTTTCTTTGACAGATTTGACAGAAAACCACATACTTCTTGTTGCCTTCCAAGCCCACTTATATCTGGTGAATAAAACAGTAAAGTAATCATTTTAAAGTTGAGGTAAATTTCAGTTTCAAAGCAGCAGCAGCAGCAGTAGTGTTAAAATCAAACATATTCTCATCTCCAGCCCAAAACAATGCATGAGTGATGACAGGTTATACAGGCTCTCCTTTTTCTGACAGGGATAGTTGGTGGATTTTAATAGTAGGAAGGTCTCCAACAACAGGGGGTTCTTGTGGGGGAGTTCCAGGGCTGAGGATGCAGCAACAGGTTCGGCGGAGGCTTTTGTTGCACAGTTTTGCGACCTTGGCTCTGCTCGTATCGGCCGGCTCTTCCCCGGCGCCGATGGGGCCCATGGAAAAGACTTTCCATTCCCTGCTGTCCCTGGAGGAGGGAGTTCTGGAAAGGGCCACGGACGAGGAAGGGCTGAGTCTGCAGGGAGCCCCCCTGCTGTCAAGGCTCAGTGTGAGGCCCTGGCTGTGACCTTGAGTTTGACTTTGACTTGTACTCAGATGGTGGTGGTGCGGTCTGGGAGTCCTCCTCAAACAGTGAACTCCAAGTAAACTCTGAAAAGCCTTTTTGAACTCCTGGTTGGAGCATGGGTAGATGATGGGGTTGATGCAGCTGTTGAAGTAGCCAAGCCAGAAGGTGATCTTGAAGACCGTGTCTGAAGGTCTGTATGCGGGGAATATGGAACCTGTAGTGACAGGTGACAGAGTTTAGAAACCCCCCCCCAGCAATGATGCACTGACAAATCAGCAGTTGTAATAGTGACGTGGATGTTTTCAATACTAAATATACAAATCTTGTATTTTTGGGTTGTCTAATAGGAATTATCTTCTCTACAGTTTCTTTTCTGCTACCAATTGTTAAATGCAGCAATATTCTCTGTTTAAAAGAGGAACTGCAGTGAATGCTGTGCACCTTAAGCGAATGTATAAATCTAAAGGGATGGTCTTCCTGTCCAAGTTCTCTCCATAAATCTGGTTAACAAGGTATACTCTTAAATTCAGGAAATGTTGGCAATCTATTGGAATTCATGGAGTTAAGAAAAGGATATACTCACTCTATAGCGCACACACACACACACATGCATGCACGTCTTGCTATCCTTGTGTTGACTTTGTATTGACTTCCATTGATTTTACTATGCCTAACCAAGACACTTTCCCTAAACCTAACCATTACTGATACATGCCTAACCCTAACCTTAACCTAAACCTAATTCACACCATAACTCTAAACCTAACTAGTAGAGTTTAATAGCTAGTTAAACATTGTGGGGACCAGGCAAAATGTCCTCACAACTACATATGTCCACACAATGCTGGTGGCCTGTCAAAGGTTGGTCCTCACAAGTATAGCTATACATGTACACACACATATACACACACACACATACACACACATATAGCATTAATTGCGCTAATTGCACCAATCTTTAAAATAAGATGCCTAAGGCAGCTTAAAATGTTCATCCTGTAAACATGTATTCATTTTGAAAATATCAGTGAAATTCTGTTTACGACTCCCGCAAAAGACGCCTACTTCTGTAAAAACAAATGCGTGAGCTGCACTGAGTTTTTACTGACGCAGTTTGAGTACTTTATAAGTCTAATGCAAGAAACTGGTTCTTGCTTGAGTAGCAAAGGGTTGTGAAAACAAGCCGAAGACATAAAGCAACACAATGTTTTACGGAATTCTATCAAATGTGGAACAAAAAAACAATGGCTTGCTGCCCTGGGAATTCCCCCAACAACAACCGTGGAAAAATGAATCAATATCTGGTTTGCGAGGAGGATTTCACACCAGATGACTACAAAGAAAATATGCATTATTCTACCAGAAAGACGGTACTGCGTCTGAAGAAAATGGCAGTCCCATTCATTTTTTGTACAGATTGTGAATGAAGCGCATCATCAATGGCTGTTAGTAATGCTCTATTTGCTCTAAATTCTTGGATGTTGCTGGGCTATAATGAATTACTATAATTGCGATGTCTGGCTGACATTGTCACCTCCAGGTTTGCTGTTTAACATTTACAATATTTCACCCCAATGACTGTAAACAGGGAGTTTTGTAGAGTAAATCACTTTTAGGTGGCTTTTGCAGACGCTGGGTCATTTCCTTGCGCCTTGCAGCGGTGGCTTACAGCAGTGATTTATCGTAATATAGTCCCACGTTTAAATCGGCCCCTGTAATTCCTTCGTGTTACTTATCTTTTTCATTATGATTACGATACGATTATTGAAGTCACCAGGAATAATTAGGATAATTATTGAGTAATTTCCTTTACTTTTGCACATGAAATACTAGCTGTTACCATTCACTTACATTGTTTATGCTAAGCTAAAGCAAACGGACTGCAGCCAGATTAGAAGAATGACTGGGCTGGTTACAAAATGCTTTTTCTCACTTATCTAACTCTGGGTATAATATGTCAACAGATTAAATTGCACTAAGGGGTGGAATATCCCTTTGAGTGTGTTTTGCTCTTAAATTATTATTTTTTAAACGTAAGTGAGCTATAATAATCTGTCTTGTAAATGGGTAAATAATTATTTTTGTTGTCCTTGTTTTAGATATGAGCTTTTAGAAAAATCTCTGCCCTGCAGGATCTTATTGCACTTGCATGTATTCAGTAATGCAGAGATAGAAAGATAAAAAGTATATTTTAATTTATTATAATCATCTTTTTAAGCCAGATAGCAGTTTTATTAATAAAAACAGAGGCAAATTAAATAAAGCTTTTAACGTGTGGAGCTGACACTGATTAGGATTGATGGTTTTTGGAGGTTGAACATCTGACAGCTTACCAGTCAAATGAATACTCATAAAGTCATTGGTCCCAGGTAAATGATATGCACAGGGTTCTAAAGAAAAACTCAACAAATTCACCAAACTAGTTGGATTTATGGTTTGAGAGCCAAATTTACTCCATTACCCACCAGGTATTTGTACATTCAAAGTGATAAACTAACCAGTATTACCCAGAACTATGCTGCAAGATCACCTGAAGTAATCAAAATTAAAGTTAAATCCTCCAGTTTCCATTTTTATTGTCTCTGCAGAGTTACATTTCCATAAAGGAACACATGATCTGCAGCTACAGAGATAGTCATTTCCTTTTTAATATTAAAGTTAATAACATGTTTTTTAATTTAATAAATTTCCCACTAAATATAACCTCCTGAATCGCCATCAGATTTGATGTTTTAATAGAATTGCAGTAATAGACTGCGTTTCCCTTGATTAGAGGAAGCACTCACGAATGTGAGTGGTATCCTTAATGAAGAAGCATAGGTAATGGGTTAAAGGGTGTATTATATGCAGGTCTGGTTGTCTTTGTGTATGCAAGGTGACTTGCCACGTATTCAGTGGGCGACAATGAAACATAAAAAATAATTTAAAGCCTGTCTGCTTGCACTATACCTCGCAGCTTGACATGTGTTTTCTCAGTGGGAATAGGGAAAGCTTTCATGTGAAATGCTTTATTGCAAGCTGTTGCTGGTGGTAAAATCTTAGTCCTGTAAATATAAGATGGTGATGTAATCTGGAATGAATACTGTATATGAAAAGAGGATAGCAAATGATCTACAGCTTTAGCAGAGAACAATTCGATGATTGTTGCTATCCCCGATAGATTCTTTGCTTCTTCTGTTTTGTTTGGTAAAAACAGAGGCATTAAAGCTGTTAGATAAATGTATTGTGGTTCTGTAATTTAGTACTTATGAAACCTTCAATCAAACAACATGTTTTGACAGAGGCTGTTGTGTAACACTGGTTTGTTTTGACAAGGGTTGTTTTATCGAATCTATTGAGATTTTAATTATGCAACCACCAAAACATAAACTCTTTGAAAGATAAAATAATACAGAGAAGCAGGGGATTGCTGCACACCACAAACAGGGGTAATACAAAATGCAATACAATGAATGCAACCTTCAGTCTACCAAACAAAAAGACCTAGTCCATTTTTATTATTATTATTATTATTATTATTATTATTATTATTATTATTATTATTATTATTATTATTATTATTATTATTATTATTATTATTATTATTATGGTCCCAGACATTGCACTATATAAGCACTGACTTTCTGGGCGGTTGACAAATGTTGAACGAAAATAACTTAGAAACAGGCACTTGTGCATTTAGTTGCTAATTGCATCACGCTATTGTTATTGAAGTTTACAAAAAATAAATAAATAAAATACAACAACTTGAGAGGTGTTTATAAATAAATAATAGTTCATAATACTCCAAAGACTTAAAACTACACTGACAAAGCTGGGGAAATCTGTGGAATTACATCTAATTTGCAGCTGTTTTCAGACTGCACTTAATTTGCTATGCATGATTCCTCGGATTTTATCAGGTACTTTATTTTTTCCAGCTCTTTTTCAAGAAAAGATTTACTGAGAACTTGACTGGAATCCACCAATTACCCGCTTGATTATTGCTGACCGTTGGCTGGACATTAGGAAAATCAAAAATGAGATTATTTTGTGGTCAGTGAATGCACCATCGCAAAAGACCTGCCAAGTCGTGCTGACAGCAACACTCTTAGGGTTAGAAGTCGTTAATGCGAGAAGACACATTAGTTATTTTTAGAATCCGTGAGGTGCTGAAAGTCAAGTCAGAGGGAGCACGGAGGTCTAGGAGGCTTTTTAAAAGGAATATATTTTCCATGACACGTCGAGACATGACTGCTGTTCATTCAGGCTGCGATAATCCGAGTGAGAGGGAGACTTTCAGCTGATAACAGGAAGGCTGAATGGGGCACTACAAAGTTGCTCTGTATTTTGATTATGAAGATTCAATGACATGATGGATTTGGAAAGGTTGGCTGTCTTTTGAATATGACAGAGCAAAGGTAAGGATCCATATTCTTTGGAAGAAACTCATAGATACTGCACTTTTAGTGATACAAGCTTTGCTAGCCATACCAACCCATTGCACAAGATGTTCAGGCCGTTTAAAAGGAGAAGTCTGTAATAATTTTGTCTTTGCTTTTAAATATCATAAAAAATATTTTACAGTAGCAGTCCTCTCATTTACACAGCATGAGGTCACCTGTTAAAAATTAGAACATCGTGCAAAAGTTCATTTATTTCAGTAATTACACTTAAAAGGTGAAACTAATTTATGAGATAGACTCAATACAAGCAAAGCGAGATATTTCAAGCCTTTATTTGTTATCATTTTCATGATTATAGATTACAGCTTCTGAAAACCCCAAAGTCAAAATTTCAGCAAATTAGAATATTGTGAAAAGATTCAGTATTTTAGGTTCAAAGTGTCAAACTCCAATCAGCTAATTAATCCAAAACACCTACAAAGGGTTCCTGTGCCTTTAAATGGTCTCTCAGTCTGGTTCAGTAGGAATCACAATCATGGGGAAGAGTGCTGATCTGAAAGTTGTGCAGAAAACCATCATTGACACCCTCCATAAGGAGGGAAAGCCTCAAAAGGTCATTGCAAAAGAAGTTGGATGTTCCCATAGTGCTGTATCAAAGCACATTAATAGAAAGTTATGTGGAAGGAAAAAAGTGTGGAAGAAAAAGGTGCATAAGCAGCACGGATGACCACAGCCTGAAGAGGATTGTCAGGAAAAGGCCACTCAAATGTGTTGGGGACCTTCACAAGAAGTGGACTGAGACTGGAGTTATTGCATCAAGAGCCACCACACACAGACAGATCCTGGACATTGGCTTCAAATGTCGTATTCCTCTTGTCAAGCTGCTCCTGAACAACAAACAACATCAGAAGTGTCTTAAATGGGCTAATGAAAAAAAGAACAGCAAATTTTGCATCTCATTTGGAAACCAAGGTCCCAGCATCTGGAGGAAGAATGGAGAGGCACACAATCCAAGATGCTTGAAGTCCAGTGTGAAGTTCCCACAGTCTGTGTTGATTTGGGGAGCCATGTCATCTGCTGGTGTTGGTCCGCTGTGCTTTATTAACCCTCTATGACATGGTGTTGCCCTCATGCAACGCACCACTTTTTTGGTCATTACAGTGGCCCTTTAAATTTTATTTAATTTTAAAAGAAATACAATGTCACATGACATGTATCATGAGTAGAAGTGGGCTTGGCCTTTGTCTAGGGGGTGGGTCAAGCTTTTCTGCAAGCAAAGCTGCATGGTGCGCTGCACCCACAAGAGGTAAGATAAAAAAATTTGTTTTACTTATTTTATATGAAATAATCTAATAAACAAAAATGTATGCATGTACATGAACATATAAATAACCATATTTAGTTGTTTTAATACAAAATTAGTTTTTATTTATTTACTAAAACAGATCTTTTTTGTACGTTGCCTGAGGGCAACATTTTGCAGTTATGTCACTTTGCTAAAGGCAGTAATGATAAAGCAGTGCTTCTCAACTCTTCTCTTTGTAACCACATATTCTGCATGTTTGAGTCCTCCCTGGTACAAAATACTGATACAAATAATTCAATTCTTATGAAACAGTGGCCGAATGTTATAAATATATCGATAAGGTGTAGAACAGCTAAAAATGGACCCCACCGGAGTTGAGAACGACTGGAGTTTTACTACCAGGATTGATCATTGAGTGATTGTGACAATAGTGAAGAAAAACTATGCATGTAATAAAAACTTGTATGAACTTACAGGAAATGGATACGAGAACTTTTTATGGGAGGTTTGAGCAGTTAGGCCCATTCAGACAGCGAGGATAGTATTGTTGACTGTTCAACCGATGAGGCCGCACGAAAAAGGTCTATGTCCAAGTGAGACGCCCTGCTATAGTCGAAGATTACAATAGAAATATGGGTGGGGAGAATTTACTTGTCTCCCTGATCGCTCTGTACCGGTGCAGAATTAAGTCCAAGAAGTGGTACCATCGGGTCATGTTCCACATGCTGGACATGCTGGACATGACCATAGTGACGGCATGGCTGCTTTACAGGAGAGATTGTGTGAGCTGTGACATGAGGGCAGACGAACAGTGGAGACTCTACGCGTTCAAGTCTTACTTAGCTGAAGGCCTCTGCAAAAGCGGAAAGAACCTAGAACGAAAGAAAGGTCGCCCCAGTTCCACGGTATCCATGGAGTTTGAGGCAAAGAAGTAAAGAGGACATACAGCACCAATCCCTGTCAATGATGTGCACTTGGATGCCACAGCACATTGGTCGATGATGCCTGAAAAAAAGGAAGATGCAAGCTTCCAGGGTGCAATGGTACACCTAAAGTTATGTGCAGGAAATGCAATGTTCATTTGTGTTTCACAGCCATCAGCAACTGTTTCCTTCAGTTCCACACAGAATAACTGTCACCAATTGTTCTTGAAAAAAATCTAAATAAATAACATTCAGACATACTAAAACAGTTAAAGATAGACAGATATACATGTAAACAGAACCAAATTAGATTTTTTAAATAACTGATATGTATGGAAATGATCTTGATGGCACAAAATAAACATTGTTGATATAAATTACATCTTGCATAATTTCCCTTTTTTTGTTCCATTTTCATTATAAAACTGAACATAAAAAACTTTGACGTTTTACCACCTATGTTGCACTTGTTGCCCTGAGGCAATGTACTGATTTCTGGTTTGGGGGGGTTGGGGTGTCAGAATGTTTTTTGGATATGTCATCAGGGACCCACAAGCTCTCAAAAGGTGGGGCAAAACATTTTTTTCCACAAAAAATAAAAAGTCATGCCATAGAGGGTTAAGTTCAGAGTCAACGCAGCCATCTACCAGGACATTTTGGAGCACTTCATGCTTCCTTCCACAGATGAGCTTTATGGAGACGCTGACTCATTTTCCAACAGGACTTGGCACCTGCCCACACAACCAAAAGTACCAAAACCTGGTTCAATGACTGTGCTTGATTGGCCAGCAAACTCACCTGACCTGAACCCCATAGATAATCTATGGGGCATTGCCAAGAGAAAGATGAGAGACATGAGACCAAACAATGCAGAAGAGCTGAAGCCCGCTATTGAAGCATCCTGGTCTTCCATAACATCTCAGCAGTGTCACAGGTTGATAGCATCCATGCCACGCCGCATTGAGACAATAATTGACGCAAAAGGGGCCCAAACCAAGTACTGAGTACATATGCATGATTATACTTTGTCTGACAATTTTCTATTCAAAACCCTTGTTTTATTGACTTCATGTAATGTAATAATTTTCTGAGATTTTGTATTTGGGGTTTTCAGAAGCTGTAAGCCATAATTGTCAAAATAATGACAAATGAAGGCTTGAAATATCTCGCTTTGCATGTAATGAGTCTATCTCATATAAACTCGGCAAAAAAAGAAACATCCTCTGACTTTCAACTGTTTTTACTTTCAGTAAACTTAATGTGTGTAAATATTTGCATGAACACTAAAAGAGTCAACACCATAAGACATAAACTAAAAATGTTTCACAGACATGTGACTAACAGAAATAGAATAATGTGTCCTTGAATGAAGGTCGGCTCAAAATCAAAAGTACCAGTCAGTATCTGGTGTGGCCACCAGCTGCTTGAAGTACTGCAGTGCATCTCCTCCTCATGGACTGGACCCGATTTGTCAGTTCTTGCTGTGAGATGGTACCCCACTCTTCCACCAAGGCACTTGCAAGTTCCTGGACATTTCTGGGGGGAATGGCCCTAGCCCTCACCCTGCGATCCAACAGGTCCCAGACGTGCTCAATAGGATTGAGATCCGGGCTCTTCACTGGCCATGGCAGAACACTGACATTGCTGTCATGCAGAAACTCACGCACAGAACGAGCAGTATGGCTGGTGGTATTGTCCTGCTGGAGGATCATGTCCGGATGAGCATGCATAAAGGGTACCACATGAGGGAGGAGGATGTCTTCCCTGTACCACAAGGCATTGAGATTGCCTGCAATGACAACAAGCTCAGTCTGATGGTGATGTGATATACCGCCCCAGACCATGACGGACCCCCCACCTCCAAATCGATCCCGCTCCAGGATACAGGCCTCGGTGTAACGCTCATTCCTTCGACGATAAACACAAATCCATCTGTTTTTAGAAATGTGACCTTAAATGCCTACTTTCTGTAAGCTGTTAAGGTCTTAACGACCATTCCACAGGTGCATGTTAATTAATTGATTATGGTTAATAAAACATGCATATAAAAACATTGTTTAAACCCTTTACAATGAAGATCTGTAAAGTTATTTGGATTTTTACAACATTATTGTTTAAATAGACAGTCCTGAAAAAGGGACGTTTCTTTTTTTGCTGAGTTTATTAGTTTCACCTTTTAAGTCAAATTCCTGAAATAAATGAACTTTTGCAAGATATTCTAATTTTTCGAGTTTCACCTATATCTAATGAATAGCCACTCTCTGCAGGAAGGCTAAGTGTTGCTTTTGTTGTATCTTGCAATAGCTCAGAGGAATCATTACCAGCATTTCAAGACTAAAAAAAAAGACATCAAAATTCAGATCAGTGCATCTTTAGTTTAAGGTAAATGATTTTGCTTGGTTGTTTTGCGATGTATTACTTAAATTGATCTGGTCTTTATCTGTACCAAGTCCCCAGGTTTGAGGGCCAATGTCACACATTCTTATGAATCAATAGTTAAAAGCATTTTAATTATCCACTGTGGATGTGATATACCAAATACAACAAAAATTCTAAAGAAGTAAATTTGTCTTGATGTTATTCAAACCTTTGGCAGAATAATTCTACTATGAAGGGTATGATTGATTTTTTAAAACCTCTTAGCTTTCCGTTTACCAGTTCTGAAACAGACAGGGGAAATAAACCCATCTAGTGATCTTTTCCTATTGCCTGATTTATAAAAATGAAGCCATGGTTTTATGAATATGTTCGGTTCTCTAACTTTAAGCACAATTTGCCTTTTGTTCTTCTTAATATCAGACAGAATGTTCTAACCCCAATCCTGTTTTCTCTATGTCTAACTGATTTTCATAGAGAATTACAATTTCCTTTCCAAAACCAATCACCAAAAGCCCACATATTCACAGGTTTTTTTTAGAGCTGACACAGATGTGTAGTCAGGCCACAATATATCTATTTTTTACAGCAGTTTCAGGAAATACAGTGAAAAAAATAAATAAAACCGAATCCGTATGCCCTTTCATTTATCTTTCAGTTTGCGTACTTTAGCCTCTGGGTCATTGGTTCGGATGTTTTTTTTGTTTTTTTTTTACAAAGCAATTGTTTCATCTCACTGTGCCAGACAAATCAGTCAAGTCTTTGGACTGGACAGATCTAAAGGTCGGATTTAAAGGTCTGAACCCAGGCAATCAGTTTTATTGCATGTTGGTGAATTTCATCAAGATAGAAAGATGAGCAATACATGGGCTGGGATTTTAGTGGAGGGCCGAGGTGATTGATGCTACTCTCAGGTGGGCAGTGCAAATATCTGTATTGAGTGTATCGAGATGATGACTTGAGGGGTTTATCTGATATAAAATCCGTCATGAGTCGTGAGTCATAAAATATGAAGTCGTCAGCAAAGAGGCAATGTGTGAATTAGCCACCTTTCCATCATTTGGCTCGATGACATGCAGCACCCTGCAAAAGTAATAATGAAGTGGAAGGGAAATAATTCATGGTTTTCCATTTTTCCCAGAAATAAAACTCTAAAAGAATGCAGTGTGTATTTTTTATTCCCCCCCTATTCTCTAGCTTTTCAGAAACAGAATTTTTTTTGCCTATTGTTCTTTGTATAATAGCTAAAGCTCAATCAGATTGGATGGATTGGTAAACATAAATTCCCAACTTTTGGACTTTGCCATTTTAACACGTGGAATAAATTAAAACGAAGGTATTGCATTGTAGCTCTGGCTGTATGTTTTGGGCTGTGGCCCTGCTGAAAAATGAACCTTTACCTTATTGTCAAACTGCATCCAAGTTCACATCAAAATTACCACTAATAATGTTTTGCATATAGGTGCGGCACCTGCTATGCACAGACTTTAGCAGGCCCAGTGCTAAGGTCTTGAATTTGATTAAGAAGTGCACCAATATGTGTTTTCTAGTGAATGCTCTATCCCCCCTTTTCCACTAGGGTGGGCTCGGCCTTTCTCGGGTTAAGGCAGTCCATATTTAGCTCGTTTCCATACCTTTGTCTGGGCCGAGTCGACCCCTTTTTTCGGACCACCTCTGACTCAGTCCGAAGCAGGCTGAGCTGAGCCAACACGCCCACGACTGTTGGTTCGGTAAAGTGATGTCACTCTCACTCCTCACTACGTAGTGGTAGCCACTTATTGGCCTGGCGGTGTGAGTGTGAAGTCTCAGAATGGCGACGCATGACAGCGGAGTTTAAAACATTGCTGGGGAAAACAAAAAAAATTTAAGTCCGAATATCGGGCTGTGAAGGACCACAACAGCCGGAGTGGGACAGAGGCCGCTAGCACTGGAAGTGATTTGCAGAAATGTACAGCATTTATGGTGTAAGGCTGGCGAGCAATGGGAGAGAGAGTGGGCTAGATAGAGAATCCAGCATAGTAATCTGTAATGTGGGAAAAACGATGAGTGATGACTGATTTTTACTGGAACTTTGCTACGCTGAGCCCGCCCATGTCCTCCCCCACTGCTGTGTTCCTGACATGGAAATGGAAACACAACCAGGCTGTGCTAGGCCGGGCTGAGCCAACACGGCCCACGCCGACCCTAATGGAAAAGGGGCATATGATTCCCTTTTCTAAATGAGAAATCTAGACAGTGAAATCATTTTTCATTATTTTAAAAGTCTGATTGTAAATTGTGATAGATTTACACTTTAAAATTGATATGATGTGTTTAACAAATTAGGAAATTCATACAAAGAAAGAGTTTGAATAATGATATTATTACAAATATAAAGCTAATTTGATTTTTTTAGTTTGTGAATTCCCTTGAGGGAAACACCCTCAAACATCCGCACCAACACATTGTACCGAATTTCTTCTGATATGGATGTAATTCAACTCATGCCTCCGCTTCATCAGAGCAAAAATGCAGATTCTTCTGTACAACTCCTTTCATGACTCGGGCAAGTGTCTATTATCTAACTGCTGTTATATTGAGATCTGGTTCTATCCGAGGTCCAAACATCCAAGTCTGTTGGCCAGTCACCTGTTACCTCCTCTCATTTCTCCAAGCAACTCTGCCTTATTGTATGGGTGGCGGCCCGAGGCGCTTCGATCTGAAACAGAGAGCTAAAAAGATGAACTCCTATCCTGTCTGCTCACTGAAAGCCTGAGATCCAGAAAGCAAGTGATGTTTCCATGGAGATGAGGTTGGAGAACTCTGCTACTCTGCTAATCTGGAACTGGATAAGTATGCATGTGAGAACTTCAAACATTTTTGCCCCTTTTCTTTCTTAGATCAGATAAGGCGGAAAAAATAAGATTTTTTTCATTAAAGGTTTTGTTACATTTTGAAAAGCCATGAATAAACATTTCAGTGTAGTACACTGAATAATAAGACAAGACCCTTCTTTTATTCTCATCAGCAGACGTAAATTGCTTTCATTGCTTGCTCTTTTATTTGTGTTAGTTTGTGTTGGGCTACCAGCCATGACAGAACTGGACTACAGAGGCAGACCTACGGCTATAAAGACTAATAATCCCGCAATGCACTGCATTAAACAAACCTTCAGTTTCAACAGGAAGAGGAGAACCTTTACTGAGTGAATGTGTGACATCATCACCCCAATATAGCTTAGGCTGAAGCTGCTGAGCATAAAAAATTGCCCGTTAGCCCAGGACCGAATCGGTGAGAAGAACCGGCGCTCAGAGACCTACTGCTAGCACAACCATCGCTAGCCACAAAACCACGAGTCTTACTTTGTTAGCTGTACCCCCCTCCTCCCTCTCACCTGCTGCAGCTAAGTACAGCTGAATTCCCCTCAGACAACAGATTCACCCTTTTACAGAGATCTAAGACTCATTCAAGTAAGGTTGTGTCTGGGCAGAGATAAATTAGCTTAGGATAAACAATTTAAGGATTGTTTGAATGTCTATATCACTTTGTTTCACTGCATTTGTAGGATATCATTCTTCTGCCTGGGAACAAACATTCGGTCATAAACAGTATTTTTATAAAGTTATTGACCGATAGAGTCATTTTAATCATGCAATACGAGCTCGGTCCCACCTGAGTTTCCCTTTGTTCTCTGGTGCTAGCTACATAGAGTGATCCTTAGCTTAGGTCTTGATGAACATCGTTTGTTTTTGGCGTTCATAAACAATTACAATTGTTATGTACGGAATTCAATATACAGATCAGCTTTAAAATGGATAGTTTAAACACCAAAAACTAGTCTTATAAGTCGTTTTGAAACTTTTCAGTATGTCAAAATACTAAAATTAGATCCATCACTGCGGTGACCCATCAAATCAATTTTCCAAAAAGGTAATTGATTTATAATTCAGCACATTATTTGATCAAATATTACTTCCTCCAAATAATGTTTTGTCTTTACTTCTGCTTTGCATTGGGAATTGGTTGTTTAACATAAACCAAATTGTACTGATTAGTTTTAAACAAATAATAATTCACTCCTAAACTCTTCAATCACTATTATCACTAGATATGTGTAAATATATATTAGTATAACATTTTGATTGATAAAGTCCTATTCTTTTTAAATGCCTATTATCTGATTATTTCCTGAGAAGCTCAGGAATTACAGGCATGTAACTAGATTGCTTAACTGATTAAATAAATGACATTGATTAATCAATATATTTCCGATGGGCTGGCGACCTGTCCAGGGTGTACCCCATCTCTCGCCTGATGATTGCTGAAGATAGGCATCAACCCTCCTGCAAGATGATTGATGGATGGATGGATGGATGGATGATTAATATATACCACAGGTATATACCATATGTGTCCCCTAATGGCTTTCAAACATGAAATCAACAGGTCTTTCAACAAAGTTTCGCCACTCTTTCATAAAGGGCAGATTTGTACGATGGATGATTCTCACATTAGTCTCTGGAGCTCCACCAGAGCTACCAAGAGCCCTATGGGCTGCTTTTCTGATTAATGCTCCCCATTATGGCTGTTTTTTTCCATACTCTTTGGGCCTGATTTATCAATATTCCTAATAAAGACAGCAAAATTGCATGCGCCACAAAAAAAATTCTGATTTCTGATTTGGGGGTGATCTACTAAGATTGTGTGCGCAAATCATAACAGGCGCAAAGAACAGTATTTAAATGAGGACTTTGTGTCGTGTTGTGTTTTACAACCTTTCTGGCCCATGCACTGCGCCACAGCCAGAGAGAGGAGGAATAGGGGCAGTGGATTCTTGATGCGTCTTTGGCAAAAAAAGGGGAAAAAAACCCAGACTTACCTGTCAAGTCCATTGCTGTTAGAGAGTTAATTACTATTAGGCTAGAATGTCTGTGAATTGTATAATTACTATTAGGCTAGAATGTCTGTGAATTGTATAATTACTATTAGGCTAGAATGTCTGTGAATTGTATTTTTCGTTTGTCATTAACAAACTTAATGCGTGCGTTGTACATGCACCGCTCTCTGCTCTATGCAGTTGCCGTATTCCAGAGACAGCAGGTGCAGATGCATTGAGTGCACAGTGAGTTATGATACGTCCTTGGAAGAAAAGGGAGAAATTGACGTGACTGTCAGGTTTATGGCCATTAGAGTGTTAATTATTATTAGGTTAGAATGTGTGTGAATGATATTTTTCGTTTGTCAGTAATTAACTTATGTTGAACTGTGGTGGCACAAAGTTAAAACATGCCTTTCAGAGGTAGTAAAAATGGGTGCAAAAACAGTCCGCGCACACAGTTTCACGTTTGATAAATCACACTGTGCGTGGAGCGCCTGTTTATTTGCATGTTGTTCTCCCAATATTTGTGCCTTCTGACCGAAAAACCCATATTAAATATTCATCAAGGGCAAAAGCGCTAAAGGGATTGCATTTTGTTTAACAGGTGCAGTCCTCCATGCGCCTGCTTAGTAAATCACTTGCTGCATAATTTTATGACCGGTGTGAGGTTTGCAAACGTTTTAGCAATTTCAAACCTTTGATAAATCAGGGCCTTTGTGTTTTTGGATGTACAGTGCTACTTTAGATGTTCTAAATTTTTAGGCACTGTTGAAGTGACTGAGTAGTATTGCACAAATTAGTAATTTATGCAACATTAATAATTAAATCAGGATCTCATACAGAGTAAGAGCACCAACACAAGATTTCTTAAAGGTGCTCAGGCTAAACATAGTAAACAAAGAAACCAGAAAGACCTTATTAAAAGCAGTTTAGAAGACTGTGCGCTAAGTCACGGAACAAAATTTATGCCACTAAATTATTTTATTGTCAATGTCTTATTTCTTGTTTTGACTGCAAATAAAACTCTTATTTTATTTAGCAGTATTTGACACTACTAACAAACACAGCAGAGGAACTTCTGAAATGTCAAGGGGAGAGAAGGACAATCCACAAATAAACATGAAGCCTAACAACTAGTCTTTTTTAGGATCTTAACTGTGATCCAAGTCCCAAACTTTTTTTTCCCTCTCATGACACAAAAATGTCAGTCAGTCATAGGCAGTCCAGCTCCATGTCAATACGGTACCGCTTGGTGACTCATTGCTAAATCTATCATTGTCGATGGACATATGTGGCATGTGGTATGAGAAGTGACACAAGTGTCTGCGCAGAGCATTTTTCAGCGGGGGCTTTTATACTCGTTTACCAGTCAAAAAGTACACAACCAAATGGTCTGCTATATTTAAAAGCATGACACAATGGAACAATAAAAAAAAACACTGCAGGATTTGTCAAGGTTCATATCGGCTTGCTTCAAATTTCCGTGTCATGTTATTGACATCTTCACACACCGCGTTGTTCACACGAGGATGGAAAAGCAGGAGATTTATTGCCATGCGTGCTAGTCTCGTCATATAAGGCTCCATTGTGATGGACTTATCTGTCACTGAAGGGGTGGGAGTGAATGATGTGAGTCACAAAGACACAGAGACAGTAGAAGCTGGAGCAGAGAGCTGGTTTGACTTCTCAGACAAGGGTCTGCGTTTTAAATGTATGTTTGTCTGAAATTTTTGGAGCTTGTTTACAGATAGTAAGGAAAGGATGACGTCAGAGATATGAAAGATTTCTTTAGGCTATTTATAATAATAATAATAATAAACTTTAGTTATAGAGCGCTTTTCGTACAAAAAATGCAATTCAAAGTGCTTTACAGAATAAAAATCCCCCCTCCCACAAATTTAAACACAATTATACTACCCTCCCCCCAATCCTATCCCCATGTGCGGACACATTAAAGAGCAACATTAAAAGGAGATTAAAATAGAAAGTAGGATGGACACTGGGCCGAGTACAGATGTGCCAGGTTGGGTAAGGAAACGTCATCAAGGGAGCCATCTGCCCCAGCAGCAGCGGGTCAACAGCAGCAGCCGAGGCACCGACCCAGGGCGTCCAGAGGAGGGCAGGCCAGGATTGTGACCTCCACCCAAGCACCCCCTGGAGAGCACCCAGGCAGCTACAGCTGACCACTGCTCCCAGAGCAGAGGGCTCCCATAGAGGAAACACTGGAACGATGTGTGTATGTTTTTTTGTTTGTTTTTTTCCCGTGTAAAACAGGCTAACATGGTAAAATACACAAATAAATAAATAAATAGATCGATAGGTAGGCAGTAAATAGTAATCAGTTAATTAAAAGCTATGCTAAAAAGGTTAAAAAGGTGAGTCTTGAGCCTACTTTTGAAAACATGAATGTTCTCTGCGGCCCTAAGGTCCTCAGGCAGCCTGTTCCAGAGGTGAGGGGCCATAATAATGGAAAGACGCCTCACCATGAGTGTGTGTCCTGACTTTTGGGATGACAAGTAGACAGCTGCCAGAGAAGCGCAGAGACTGCAAAGGTTCATATGGTAAAAGCAACTCTGATAGATAAGAAGGCCCAAGACCATTAAGAGACTTTAAAACCATTAAAAGAACCCTAAAATCGATCCTAAGACACACGGGGAGCCAATGCAGTGATTCGAAGACAGGTGTAATGTGTTCCCATCTCTTGGTCTTCGTCAGGACACGTGCTGCTGAATTTTGTAGGAGTTGTAAACTTGATGTACTCTTTTTGGGAAGACCAGAAAGCAGGGCATTACAGTAATTAATCCTACTTGTGATAAAAGCATGCATCAGCATCTCCGTGTTGGCCCGAGAGAGAATGGGGCGGACTCTGGCAATGTTATAGGTCAACGTCCCTTACATTTACAAGTGTTCTGTGCTCTGGAAGCTACAAGGCTTGTCTTAATTCTTGCAACTCACGTCTGAAGCCACAAAGGAGTAATTAAATTAAAATGGTCTGACCATTAAATCGGGATGCAGTTAAAACCCTAGCACCAGAATAAATCAATGAGTGGGATCTGTCCAACCAATGAATCCAGAAGGTAAATAGTTCTCTAAACGTGGACTCAGATGTAGCTATAGGTGTGATTGGACTTGAGCCACATGCAGGCTCAAACCGTGTTGGACCTGCCACCGCAAACCGGAAGACTACCAAGCTCGCGTTGTCAGTGCTTTCCCCTAATTTAGTGAAGGCAAAGCTAATCCTCAAGTTATTTACAGCTTTTATCGCAAACAATCTGTGACCATCAAAAGTTTTTGAGGGTCAAGGCTTTTATTGTTTTTGGACATAAGATCCCACCTTGAAGATGTTTCACTGAAACACAGATCATCAAGGACAAAAACTACACTGAAGCAAAGTGAGGCTGTCACAAGCAGGTAAGATAAATCAAACTTTTGATGCATCGACAGCCTTTCATACACAGCACTGAGGTTAAGAGGTTGTAACTGGCATAGGTGTTTTTATATAAGCTGTAGCTTCACCCTTATAGATTAATTTTACATTCAAACAGTAAACCTAAAGCAAACAGATTTGAGCTGATTAAAACAGTACCATTCTTATCATATTGTGTTTGTATGCTCAGCCAAATGGTCGAAATCTTCACCAACATTGGATCCAAATTAAATATGAAAATACTCACCAATTGGTAACACCAGGAAGAACGGCAGCCAGCACAACACAAAGCAGCCAACCACAATGCCCAACGTCTTTGCAGCTTTCTTCTCACGTGAAAACTTGAGTAACCGCAAGGCGAAATGAGTGCGACTGCGCAGGGACTCATCCTCTAATGCAGTTGTGTTTCCACGGTGGATCCTGAGAATCACCTGCTCCGAGTCTGATTTCTCCGTCTTGTGGCCTTCTCTGAGGCCCTGGCTCTCTCTGTGAGCTACAACATAAACCCGGCAGTACATGACCAGTATGATGGCCAGGGGGAGGTAGAAGGAGCCGACAGCTGAGAAGATCGCGTATGCTGGCTCCTCTGTGATCTTGCAGATGGACTCATCCTCTGGTGCCGGTTCCTTCCAACCAAACAACGGTCCGATGGATATGATAATAGAAAGCACCCACAAAAACATCACCGCCAACAGAGCCCTGTGCTTAGTCATGATGGAGGGGTAACGCAGAGGATAACTGACTCCAATGTAGCGGTCCACGGAAATCACGCAGAGGCTCATGATGGAGGCCGTGCAGCAGAGCACATCCACAGCTGCCCAAACATTACAAAAAGCCCGTCCAAACACCCAACGATCCAAAATCTCGAACACGGCTGAAAAAGGTAGTACAGTGGAGCTCAGCAGTAGGTCTGCCACTGCCAGATTGACAATAAAATAATGCGTGACCGTCCGAAGGTGGCGATGGCAAACCACAGAGAGGATAACGAGGATGTTTCCAACCACTCCGAACAGGATGAACACACCAAGAATCATCCCTAAAACCACAGTCTTTACCACCCTGAGCTCTGGGAATAAAATGTGGCTGCAGTTAGTGCAGTTCTGGGTCAGAGAAGCTGGGGTCATGTTGTTCACCACTCGACCCATCAGTTCCAATACGCTGCTGATGCTGGACACGGTTCTGTGAAAAACACACCTTCAGTTTAGTTCTCTGAAGAAAAAAAGGGGCATCGTGGCATTCTTATGAAAGCAACCAGAGTAATGATCACATCAAGGCAGTCTTGTCAAAGCATAATTTGAATGATGAGGCTTCCAGCAAATGAGCCATTATGCCAGCAATGCACCAGGATGCTTCAAGAATTACTGAGAGAGAAGAATAAAATATGCAAATGAAACCTACTGTGCTGAAATCAGGTAATCCATCTTGAAAACATTTGCTATTTTATTTCTGATATTATACAGCTGGTGCAAAACAGTGATAGAAAAGCATTGCAAAGGGGATAAACACATGGGCGTACCTTGAATCCTCTCATCAAATGTCACTTTGGACCCCAGATTTTAAGTCTTGTGTATTAAAAGCTGGAAAGAGAACCCACTTTTTTGGACCAAGTAGGAGGTGAGTAGCACTTAACAGACAGCCTCTTTCAATACAATGCAGAGGCATATTGAGCTTCAGCAATCTCTGGCAGCCTCCAGCACCTGTGACAAGAGAAACAGAAGAATGTGTATAAAGAGAACTGGCACAGCCATCACAAACTCCAAAATACAAAAGCATGCACGGTTTAGCCTATTGTATCAGGTTTGTAGTTTCCTTTTTCCTCTTCCATATAACTACTGCTCAGCCTTGTTGAGTCTGTGGGCGAGAAACGGTGTCTGAACTGCATTTGCTCTGAGAGCTGTGTGAGCACAGACTCATGTTGCTTATCGAGTAAGCAAAACGTGAGGTACAGGAGTTTGGAAAACGACGTTGACATTTTCAGAATATAGCACACCGTGAAATGGATTATGTAGCCCTGAATCAAGCATTAATTGGAGAAAGAGCCAAGCAGCTCGTGGCAGCTCATGGTAACTCTGGAGTTTCAAAGCTCAGCCAGGAGAATGTTGATACACCGCAAACAGATGCTCTGGTCAGATGTCACCATAATTTACATTTTTGACATGTTACGTGTGATGGAAAACTTACATTGAACATCACTCTGAACTGTAATTAGAACAATAGCTGGGTCTACAAGTGTGTTGAATAGAAATCCATGTCACATTTCTTGCATTTTTATTTCAGATCATAAAAAAAACAACTTGCTATTGCTCCTGCACATCACACTTATACATTACTTTGTGTTGGTCTATCACATAAACACTCAAGATAGTACTTTGTTTTTGGAAACTTAAAGGGGCAGAAATTCTTTTGCAAGATACGGCATAATTAAACTTCAAAACTGCTTCTCGTCGTCATGTTGTCACATATTTCTAGTGCGACAGAGTTGCTGATGAAAAGAGTTCTTCATTTTAATAAGGTTAAAATTTGACTTTCAGCTCCTTGGGTAAGTTTTATGCTTTTTGAACAGATCCTAGCCTCTTCCTCCAGAATCAGAATCAGCTTTATCCACCAAGTTTGTGCACAAAAACAAGAACTTTGATTCTGGTCCCACTTCGCTCTCAATAAAGAGAGCTTTGCATTTTCTTTTTCTTTTTTTTAAAGATGCTGCACCAGCATCACATCTTCAAACTCCTTCATGTTGACGGATGTAAAATTAATCCAGCTTGTGCAGATTAAGTGAATGTAGATTAGACAAGTACAAGTATTGTTGCCAGTTGGGATTTTGCTAATCTGCTTTGTGGAAGACTAAAAGGTATTCTGAGTTCATCCATCCATCCATCCATCCATCCATCCATCCATCCATCCATCCATCCATCCATCCATCCATCCATCCATCCATCACTCCATCACTCCATCACTCCAACCATCCAACTATCCAAATTGATTTTCTACAGGTCACTTACAGGTTAGCTCTTTTTCTGGAACAGTGTGGAAAAAGAATCTCCATTGGGTGGACATCAAAACACACCACTTCCAGCTTCTATCACCCACACAAGTCAAAGTAGGAGCATGGTAATAATGCCCATAAGGGATTTGTGAGAGTTGCATATTTCTCTCTTCAAAATGGAGATCTGTCTTGCAATGAGACTAATATATTTTTGCAGCATTGGAAATGTTAGGATCTCTCAGTTTAAAATATGCACAATTTTTGCAATTAAATTCCTTTACAATCATACTACAAGAAACCTATTCTGTTCAAGTCATTAGGTTTCAGGCTCATTTTCTGTATATAAAACTGAAAAGTGTGGCATGCATTTGTATCTAGCCCACCTTTTTGACACACTTTTCGGTGTAATTACAGCTGCAAGCCTCTAGGGAGTGTACAGACTCGGGCTTCCTGTTAGAAGGGGAATTGTCCAGTATTGCCCTGAATTTACCTCTGCCAGCTCTAAGCTACCTTGTTCCTGAAAAAAAGCATCCCCACAGCATGATGCTGCCACCACCACATTTCGCAGAGGGGATTGTGTGTTTAGGGGATGAGCAGTGTTAAATTTCCCATGCACATATTGTTTTGCAATTTAACCAGAAAGTTAAAATTTCCCCTGCTTGGCTTATACTCCCCTACAGGACTGCTTATGAATTCTTTCTACAATGCCTGTCTTCTTGTCACGCTTTCATGAGGCTAAATTTGTGAAATATATTTAATTCACAACAGTGGCGTCAACAGATTCTTCCATCTGAGATGTTGATCTCTGCAGCTCCTCCAGTTACAATAGACCCTTTGGTTGCTTCTCAGATAAATGTTCTCCTTCTGTCAGTTTATGTTTAATGTTCTCAAAAAAATCCCCCAGGAAGAATAATGCAGTGAGAAGGTTCCACTAGAATTAATTTAGGGATGTCGTGGAATGAGGTTAATGGAATACAAATGCAAATATGGAAAAGTCAAGTGAAATGTGAAAAAGTCACATATGAGCAAGGTAACTGTGGCTGTGCTTTCACCATCACACAAAAAAACTGAAGACAGCCACACAAAGGTAAAACTGATTAATAATAATTCTGATGCTGCTTTGTGTTTTCATTTCAGGAGAATGCGTTTGCATTTTCATCATTTATCCAGTGGAGTGACAAGTTTCCCTCTTTCCTGTGTGTTTAATATTCATAAAAACACACATCTACAGTGGGGGATGATAAGTGAAAGGGCAAGCACACTGCAAAGTACCCCCCCCAAACACACACAGGAGAAAAGCCCCATGTTAGAAGCTGTGCACTGTAGGGAATTACAAAAAAAAGAAGAATAGTTGGTTCTCCTCCAATGCAGGGCGATCTACAGTTATAACCCACAACAGCGTGTTGGAGGCGGTGGACAGCTGGGCTGAGCCTCTCTGCTGCGCTGTCTGTAGGCTACTTATTTTAGTTGGTCAGAGGTAAACAGGCGTACTGGCTCAGATGTAATCTCAACCTCTTCACCGCTGCCGCGCTGGAAAATCCCTGCTCTTATAAGAAGTGGCCTCGGTGCCGGACCGTACCTGACAGAAAGTTCATTTCCAGCGCAATAAAATGACAAAGGGACAGAACGGGGCTGTGGCCACAAGAGAGCTCACTCACAGACCTTTCCGCTATACGCCCACTGAAAACTTCACTGTTATCATTCATGTCAGCTCGAAATTTCAAGGTTGGCCTACTTCATGTCGATGGGGACTGATTTTAAATGGGATGAAGGGAAATTACAGAGACATCTCTCCAGCTGATTAGAAAGACTAGGGTTGCATTTGGATGACCCGTGCGCAACAACTTCTGTTTATTTCCTCTAGTGTTTATTACAAATATATATCATAATATCTTTAGATACTTTTAAGGTTAGCTATACATCAGTTGGATTCAAGCTCTTAACATTTATATTGCAATACCAGTGCGGCTAACAAATTAGAAAAACGCATCATTAAGAGAAAAGAAAAATGTCAAAGGAAAACAAATTACGCTCAAAGAATTCTTCACAGATATTTGAAATGAACATCTGTGAGACTCACCTAACTTTGAGTCTGTTCCCGCATCCCGAAGGCTGCTGAGCTGAGAGGCGTTTGGACACGGCTCTGATTGCCGAGTCGCGCTGGGAGACGGCGGGCGGGGAGCCAAGTGCGCTCATAACGGAGAGCGCACATCTGCCGGGGATAATCTGCCAGAGCCAGTCCCAGGTGCTCCGAGTCTCCTCAGATGATGATGAGCACAAAATCACTCACTGCCCTCTTGAGCTATTTTCTCTCCATATTCCACCCCCTCAACCGCCCCCCTCCCCCACAACCTACCCCTCGCCAGGGCTGCCCCACCCCTCCTCCCCACCACCCAACCATTCTCTCATCACCTCACCGCGGCTCAGCATCACTCCCTGTGCGTCATCGCAACCAGTCACTATCGACCCCGCACGACTTTTCCAGCGGTCGTCACTCACCTTGACAGGTGTCAAACTCCAAGAGTAAAAAGAAATTGAATAGTTGAACACTTAAAGTAATTGTCTGTGTTGCCTGGATTTGAAGTAATGCTACATTTGTATCTTAATGGATACACACTGAGTGACCAATAAAGCGAGAACTATCTCTTTTGACTTCTTGACACTTTAACAACTTTTATGAAAATGTGTGCAAGTGTTTTTCATTACACTCCGATACCTCGAAGATTGGTTTGATAAAACGGTTTTTTGACACATTGCGTTCGTCAGACTGCTTTTTTAAAATGTGTTTTAAATAAACAATAAAAAAGGTTCCTGTTTATAAAACATTATGACTCAGAAACACCAGATTGAACTTTAATAACTGTGGGAATTGGAGGGTCTCTAAATATGAAGCCTCTTTGCACAGCAGGCATTTATTTGTAATTAGATAATCCAGGCCTTTTCTCTAAAATGACTCATTGTTAATTTGTTCATTGAACATGTTAGAGGGACCGCACTTAAACTAATAAGATTAATGTTGCTAACCCTAAAACTCAAGAATACACAGAGCTTTGGAAAAATATGTCCTTGGAACTTTTTTTTCATGTTATAAACTCAAACCTGAAAGTGTTTTATTGGGATTATATGGTAAACCAAAGCAATATTTGTGAACTAGAAAGAGAAACATTCATGTAAGAGTGTCACAAAATTCTATTGTTGAAAGAAAGCCATAAGAAACCTAATTTGTAGCTTGCTACAACCCAGAGGAGACCCAGCAGACACGTGGTAAAAAAACAAAACGAATGCTGCATATCACCTCCTTGTTGAAATATGGTGATGGCAGCATCATACTGTGCATGTTTCTTTTTAATCAGCAGGCCCAGGGAAGCTGGCCAGAATTGATGGGAAGGTGAATGGAGCTAAACATAGAACGATCCTGGAAGAAGACCTGTTAGAGGCTGCAAAAGTCTTGAGACTGGGACAGAGGTTTATCTTCCAGCAATACAACAACAGCAACAACAACAACCCAAACTGACTGAACTGGAGCTATAAAGCAAATAACAAATGTACAAAACAATAATTTCTTCTTAGGTGTGCTAAACTGGAAGAGACTTGTAGCTGCAATCACAGCAAAAAGGGGTTGTAACACATCCTAGGCCACTAAACACAGAAGCATGAAAAACTGTGGAAAAAACCCTGTCAGTTATGTCACAAATGTGGGGGTGCGTGTGGAGGACTCAAATGCAGGCAAAAATGGAGCAAAAATAAAAATGTTTAATAAAACAAAACTTTTATTAAAAAACAAAATCCCAAAAAGTGACCTGGAGTCAAGGAAACTAAATAAGTCCAGAGCCTAAACCAGGATCAGTATCAGGCAATGTAAAGCACAATGAACACAGTTGAGCAGATGAACCAGCCAAGAACAATGAAAACCAGTGAGTTTATATGCTGAGGGAAGAGTGGAGAATGACATTGAATGAAGGTGTGGTAATCAGAGGAACAAGGGACAGCTGTGGAAGACAACTAACAGGCAGACTGATGAAAGATGAAAAATAACACAACAGAAGTTGAGCTCGGCTGGACAGGTGGAAGCACTGTTGGTTTGCAGCAAGAAAGTCCTGGGTTCAAGGCCCAACCTGGGGTCTTTCTGCATGGAGTTTGTATGTTCTCCCTGTGCATGTTTGGGTTCTTTCTGGGGACTTCCTCGCACAATCCAAAAAACATGAAAGTTAGGTAATTTGGTCTTTCCAAATTGTCCTCAGGTACGAGTATGTACGTCAATGATTGTTTGTGCTGTGTGTCTCTGTGATGGCCTGTGCTGGACTGGCGACCTGCCCAGGCTGTACCCTGCCTCTCGCCCAATGACCGCTGGAGGTAGGCACCAGCCCCCCCGCGAGCCTGCAAGGATAAGCTTGAACAATGGATGGATGGAAGCTGAACTAGACACAAAGGAATTACAAACCCAGGGGAAAAGACCTGATAATAATATGAAAGAAATAAATGCAACTACACAAAGAACAGAACACAATAATAAAAATAAAGAAATAAATGAACCGATAGGGTAAGACCCTAATGACAATAACAACTAAATGTGGCCAGACCTATTCTAACAATAATAAACCCAGAAATAATCGGAGAGGAACACAAAAGAAAACACAAACACCTGTATGGAAAGCCGTTTGAGCATTTATTAGATATCTTTGATATCCAACTTTAAGTCCATGTACTAATACACACTTCGTCCTCACTAGTAAGACAATTTGGCACACTAGTATAGTGAATAGGGTGCACTAGTATAACGACTGTGTCTTACTTGTCACGTTTTTTTCACTACTAGTGCCCCTTTTCGACTACTGGTATGCAATCAAACCTTACTAGTAAACTACTGTGCAGGACTATTGACACTACTAGACCCACCTAGTAGGCATGTGTCATGCACTAGTAGCCTCCTGGACCCTACTAGTAGCGCAAAAATACCCACTAGTAGCACTAGTAAGGCATTTTGACCTCAATAGACGCACTGGTAAGAGACAAAATGTCCACTAGTAGTACTAGTGGGGTGTTTTTTTTCCTTACTAGTACTACTAGTAACAACGAAGATGCTCACTAGTAGTACTAGTGAACGCTAAAATATCCACTAGTGGTACTAGTGAGGATGTGTTTAACCTTACTAGTAAAACTAGTAAAAGCCAAACAGTCTACTAGTAGCACTAGTGAGACTTTTATCATATTAATAATACTACAAGAAAAGGCCAACATGTATACTAGTACTACTAGTGAGGCATGTTTTACTTTACTAGTACTACTAGTAAGGGCCAAAATGTGTACTAGTAGCACTAGTAAGTGGCAAAATATCCACTAGTAGCACAAGTAGGGGACTTTTACACCTTACTAGTAGTACTAGTGACATCAAAAATGCTCACTAGTGTTACTAGTGGCAAGGTTTTGTTTTTTACTAGTGTAACTAGGAGAAGAAAGTTTGTCTCACTGGTGAGCTTCTGAATGTCACATGTAAAGGCTTTGGCTGTACTAGTGCGCATATAAAATAAATAAAAATGCCATGATCAGATTTGAGGATTGTGCAACTGAGTAAAAATATTTACAGAATGTGCATGTGTAAAATTAATGCTTTGTAGTTTGCAAGTGCAATTATATAATTCTGAGCAAACTCAATTGGGCTGGTTGTACTTTCAAAGTACGTTGAATATTATGCTCACAGTGCATTTAAAAGCATGCACTTTAAAGAATAGAAACACAAATGTTCGCTACTGTACCACAGAAAATCTAAGTGGGGACATGCATATTTACACAAAATGAAACAAAAGAACAGAGTTACAACATACACAAAAAAGCACTGTCGTATTGAAAACAATATGCAACTGAATAGGTTAATTTAATGAATAGAAATGTTAAAGTAACATAATATTTGCTTGTCACCAAGGACAGCAGGCAGCTGCATTGTAGGTGCTCGGCTGTGACGACGTCCTGAACCGGTGCTCAGCTTGGAGGGTCGAAATTAAGCAAAGAGTACCCCTCACATGGTGTAAGTGATTCTAGAAGAAAAGAAAAACACAACTTAAGTACACAAACAGTTTGCAGTTGCAGGGCAAACAGTGAAAAATACAGAGCATAGAGTTAGCATTGATGCTAATTAGTTTTCCTGTTGTTATGGAGGGAACCATGATGTAAGCTATTTTTCTTTTTTTGTTCACAGTGTGCTTACCACATTTTGCCAACAGAACCTTATAATCGGCAAAAAGCAAAGACCTGATCCTTAGACCGCCAAAATGGATCCCCTCAACTCCTTGCCTGAGCCTAGAAATCCTGTCCATAAAAGTTATGAACAGAACCTGTGACAAAGGGCAACCTTGGTGGAGTCCAACTCTCACCGGAAACGAGCCTGTCCTACTGCTGGCAATGCAAACCAAGCTCTGACACCGGTCGTAGAGAGACCTAACAGCCCGTATCAAGGGACCTGGTACCCCATACTATTGGAGTACACCCCACCGGATTCCCCGAGGGACACGGTCAAATACTTTCTCCAAGTCCACAAAACACGTCTGGCACCGACCACACTGCGGCCACAGCTCTGGTCAGCGACTTTGACAATAGACGTACGGAAGATTGCCCACTCGGACTACATGTCCCCCGTCTTCCTCAGGACAAGTTCAAAGCTCTGTCAGAGGTGAGAGTTGAAGGCTTCTGACATGAAACTCTTACAGTCGTTCCCAGCAGACCCTCACAACACTTTTGGGCCTGTCAGGTCTGACTGGAATCCTTCCCCACCATCTGAGCCAACTCACCAAAAGGTTGTGGTCAGTGCACAGCTCCACCCCTCTCAGATGAAACGACAACATATTCAATCATTGAGCTACGGCCTAAGGTGTCCAATAACAAAAGTCCAATAACAAAACACTGCTCGGGTTCAGATCGGGGTGGGGGGATGGGCATTCCTTCCAAGCACACCCCTCCAGGTCTCACTGTTATTGCCCATGTGAGCGTTGAAGTCCCCCAGCAGAACAAGGGAGTCCCCAGGAGGAGCACACTCCAGCACCCCCTCCAAGGATTCCAAAAATGGAGTGTAATCTGATCTGCCGTTTGGAGCATAAGATGTCCAGTCGGAACCTATCAACCGATTTAATGTCAATAAATTTGAGAAGTGCCTGAATGTATTTTTCTCCCATTTTTATATTTTAAAGAAAATTTAAAAGTGTTTTCTTCACTTTTTTCTTTTATTTATTTCACTTGATTGTTTTTTAAAATATTACTAGAGATTATATTATACATCCACATGTCCAAATGTGTTATCAAAACACACAAGCTATAGCAGGATGTCCAGGTGTTTTGCGCATGCTTTGAACCAGTATGAATATGTTTAATCTGTGTGGGTTTTAGAAATAATGCATTAACTTAATTTAAGCTTATGCACCTAATTCTTGCTTTTATTTCATTGAAGTTATTTGCTGTGTCATCGCCCTGGAAAAAGAGCAGTTCAAATTCAAAATTATAGGCCCTTAACCAAACCAGCATACTAAAAACCAAAGTCATCCACATTCAGTCTCACTTTCAGTTTATTAATGTTATTTTTTATAGGAGATAAGTAAAGTGTAAAGCCCTTGTACCCAGACTTAATCACCTCAGTAATAAGAACATATATTAACCACTGAAGTAGTAATGAGTGCCCTTTTGCTTTAGAGAACAAAAACATGATCTGAGATAGCACGCTGGGAATCTATAACCATATCAGAGTCATGTTGATGATTGAGAAAAATCAATTAGGAAAGGATTTGTCAACTTTGGTTTAATCACAGAATCCAAGCACTTGGCACCAAACCCAGCAAACTGATTCCAGATAGCGATGAGTTAACACTTATGCAGGGTGGCTGCTGCACGTTACAGTCATGAGTCTTCAAATTCAGTCCATTACCTCTGATGGCTTCAGTCGTTTCAGGTGTGAGGCTGGAGTTAGTCTGTGTGTAGGTGGACGGCTGACTGCTGAAGCCCACCCTGGAGAGCATCATCTGCGCAATGACAGAAATATCACACTTCTACCATAATGTCAATTCTGTTTTTTGCCTTAAGCTCATGAATATAAAAAGACAGGCACAGTATAGCTGGGATGCTGAGAGAGAAAGGTGACAGTGTGACACAGGAAGCAAGAGGTTCAATGACAAACGTGTCTGAATAAAAAGAGAGGATTTTAATATCAACTGTGGGATGATGTTAGCTGTCTTCAGCTACCTGCTGAAATCTGAATTTCTATCAGAATTTTATCAGTCAGAACTGCTGGGGGGGAATTCTCCTGATATGCAATTAGGTTGAATGTCACTGTAAATGCCAACATTAGTGTGAATGCTTGGCTCAGGGTTGTTGCCCCTGTGATTGTAAATGTGTATTCCTGTGCAGGGACATTGATCTCAGTATGTTTCAAACCCAGCAGTCCACCTCAGTGAATGGGCGAGTCAGACAGCTTTAATTACTTTTACAACCAGCAACTAACAAGCTCAGCGAGCAGATGAGAAGCACGACTTCCTTCTTTCAGTCGATCCTTTAAGCATGAATCCTCAGCTTCTTTTGCATCCATGTCATAATTACACAACTCTGATTTTGAAAGGGATTTTCTTTTTATTTCTCTTCCAGTGCCATGCATGCATGCACAAAGATAGACATATAATCTCCTCAAAGGTAATGACAGTTCTAACCTAAATTGCTGTGAAAATTGTTTGTCAATTCTGAAAGCAGGTCCATTTCTTACATTTGCTTTGATGAAATAATCAATCTATTGTGCATACAGAACAAAAACGTCCAATTAAGTCCCTCTGTCCTTTCTGCTGGGTTTCTGCTCTCAGAGAGCAGAAAGTTGTGCTTGTGATTTTTGCTTTTGACATGAAGAAGTCAATTTCTTTTCCCCAGAACCTCGCAGCAGGGGGAAAAAAAAAGAAGGAAAGACAAGCACTGTGAGAAGAAAGTCTCATCATTGATTGAGTGCTGAAGCTCCTCTTTAAGTGGTCAGCTGTTTACTTTACAGACAGACTGAACATCTGTCTAAGCAGGCTGCAGCTCTGGGAGAAGCTTCTACATTTTCATGAAAAACGATAAATGCTCTGTCTGGCTAAACTGAGGAATTGAACACAATGTAGAAGAAAAGTAACTACTTTAAAAAAAGAAGTAAGAAAGAAAGAAAGGAATCAATGTACAGTATTTATTCATGGATGTCTGTTTCTCTTCTGTCTGCTCCTTTCTGGGGAGATGAACAAGGAGAGCGTTTCTGGAACAATTATTACCTCAGCCAAGGACGTCTGTTAGCAACATAACTCAAAACGTTGTGGGTGGATTTTGATGAAATTTTCAGGTAATGTCTGCAATGGGATTAGGAACAAGTGATATGATTTTTGGGGTTAGTGGAAAACCCCAATTATCGAAAAACAAAAATATTAGTGTCCACTGTACTCTGTGTGGGAAGAAACCTTTTAAATGCAGTAAAATATTCCACCTTAAATCCAAGCAAGCTCCTGCTGAACAGGTGAAAATTTTTTTTCCAAACCTATTATTACTCCTCTCTGCCCTTTACCAACTGTTAGCAGAAAAAATAGAATTAGGCAGAAAGGTCAATTGCTTTATAGCATATTCAGACTGTGCATCATGTTTTCAAAAAGTAATTGAGTAATTATTAAAGTAACTAATTACTTTTGAAAATGAGTAATCAGTAAAGTAACTCAATTACTTGGAGAAATAATCAGTAATTAGTAACTAATTACTATTTCTATGTAACTTGACCAATACTGGTCGAGACATGACTGCAATATGAGTCTGCCAAAATATCCATACCCCTTTAATTTCTACACATTTCACATTTCATTTTACCATCAAAGATAATTGTTGGGATTTCTGTCATGTTTGGTGGTTTCAAGGACCCAAATGCAGCAAGTGAAAATTAAAATGGTTTAATTGCAAAAACAAGAACTTACAAAACTCAGGAGCACCAACAAATGTAACGACAGCGAAAACAGGAACCGGACAGGGAAGAATGACAACGGACCAGCGAGTAGTGACAGAATGAGAGCTGAATATATACTGAGGAGGGAATGAGGAAGTGACAGAGAAGACCAAGGACTAATTAGTGAAAGCAGATGCAGGTGAGGACAATGAGTGAAACTGGGTCAAGAGTTTTTATGTTCTTTTCTTTTTGTACAGCACTTTGATCATAATGTTGTTTTTTTTCTTCATAGGTTACTTTAAGCTGTGTGGAGTCATTATCCACAAGAATACGAGTTTTCCCTCAGAAGGGAATGAGCGAGTACCATCTACCCTCTCAAGTTTAGGTAAAATTTACAGTTTAGGTAAAATTTACAGCGGATTACCAGGACACACCAAATGCCTTCTGGAGAAATGTTTTGCAGCCAGATGAGACAAAAACAGAGCTGTTTGGCCACAATGAAAAAAAAGAATGACAGGAGAAGTTAAGGGGAGGCTTTTAAAACCATTAACACTGTATCAAATATCAAGCATGGTGGTGGCAGCATCATGTCTAGGGTCTGTTTTACTGCTAGAGGTATAAGAGATCTGCTTGAAGTGGACTGAACAACAAAGAAAGATGAATGCCTCCTACTTCTTCAACTTCACCTCCAAATAGCAGCTGGATTTAACTTTGGAAACCATTGGGTGTTCTGACAAGACAATTGTTGAAAACATTTGTTAAATTTAGTTTGGCATTAGCTTTTAGAATGGCATCCTATTCACACCAATTTAAAATGTATGCCTAAAAGCAATCAGATTTCCTGCCAGGATTACCAAAAAACCTTGTTGATGGCTACATAACGTGCATTCAAACCTACTGGGGGTACCGATCTGTATGTGTTTGTGCATTTATGTATAATATTCCCCCTGTTTTGATAAGAGAAAATGTAGACGTATGAACAAGGATCTTCTTTTTATAAATTCACTGCAGCTGCATAATCCTTTTAGCTAAATAAAGGAATGGTTCAGATAGCTCAATAAAAGCCTAAAATTTGTATTCATGCTGATGATGAGTGTATGCAACCTTCTGTCAGGCTCTGTCATTCGCCTATCATTGGCCTTAGACATGTGTGAAAATCAAATGGCTTGCTATTTTACATGTTAGAAACATTAAAGTCAGATTTAATGTGAGTCCCAAACATTACGGTGTTGCCAGCAGAGAAGTCATTCAGTGTAACGGTGCGTGCAGTAAATCTTTGCCCAAAATGTTGCTCCATTTTCTGCAGAGGATAAAGATCTTGTTTTGGAAGTTAATCTCTTTCCCACTGAGAGTATTAGAGAGAAAAATCACAACAACATAAAAAGGGATTGACAGGACAAATATTTCATAAAGCATATTTTATCATTTGAAAATCCTGTTGCTCAGCTGCACCTATCCACATTAGATCACTTCTGCAACCTGTTGGATATGTGCCTAAAGAGGCTGAGCTCTAGGCAGACTGCCTGATGTTCACATTGTATAATAATGCTTTGCGGCTTTTAGTACACTCCGGGCATGGTTTAATCTGCAGATGCGTTAATGGAGAGTGACATAATTAACTCCAGAATGAACAGGTCTCTAATTATGGCCTAAATGCTGCTCTCTTGCTCTTTAGCATCATGCTCAGGGTTTCTAAGAGGGCAAATGCTGCTGTCTTCCGAACACGTGCATGGGTACAGACACACTTAGCCTCAGGGCTCAGAGCACTCAGCTGTTCAGTGCAGGCATCATGGCCCTGTGGCAGGGATTATCCAACATGACAACACTCTATGGCCCACCTCTGACTGCTGTCTATCATCTGATTAATTAATCAGCACTCCAGATGTCCCATCGGCAGCCTTGTGATTGGGAATTTGAGGTGACTAAAGCTGAGAATGTATGTGATGTCAGATTAAATTTGTAAAACACACATGCATTGCAATGGCAAACGTCAGAAAAGACATCCAGACCACAGATGAAGTAATGTCTGAAAACAAGCAGCAGGGGTTGCAACATTACTTTCAAATAGATCAATCCATCACTCTGACTCTATTCTGGCTACATTCAGTTTGAATTCATGACTGTAAAATAATTGCAAATTTATCCTGTCTGGCAGATTGTTTCAAGGCCGTGGAGCAGACAAATTAAATGCCATGTTTCTAAATTTGGACCGAGTGGTGGTGGGGGGTGAGCAGCTCATTCATTGACCTTGAGTGTAGGTATTGAACATCAGAGCGAGAGGATCCAGAACAGATAAGAGGAGGGTTATTTAGCGTACAAAGGAGGATGCACCAGTGACACAGCCTTGATGTTCACTGGGGATCAGAGCCGATATGCAGTCACAGCGCATTAGACTGGCATGATTAATTCGGCAAAGGTCACAGCTTACCTCTGTTGTCAACAGTGCAGACAGCAACCTGTACATGCAACATGTCTGCATTATTAATAATTAAGGAAACATTAATAAATTGTATATGACTCTGTATTGATTCAATGCAAAACCGGATGGCTGCTCAGTTTAAAAAAAATAGACTGACACTTGCAAAAAAGTATTCATATCCCCTAAACTCTTTTAGATTTGCTTACATTACATTACCAAAACATATATTGTATTTGATTGGGATTTGTTGGGAATGAACAACACAATTGTTGGTGCAAAATTGTACTCCTTTTTTTTTTACAGAAGAAAATGAAAAAAGTATGGTGTGCACATGTATGAGGCCCTGTAGGCTGACACCCCAAGAAAAAAAAAATCAGTGCAACCAAATGATCTCAGAAGTCACCTAGTTACTAAACAACTGTGTGTAATTTAATCTCAGTATCAGTCCCGATGTTCTGTAAACGCCTTGAAGGTTTGTCAGAGAGGATTGGGGAATAAACAGTGTGATGAAGACTAAGGAACACAGCAGAAGGGTCAGGGAGAAAGTTGTGGAGAAGTTTTGTGAAGCACTGTTCAATTCTTCATCCAGACAAGAAAAAGGTACAGCACAATTGAAAACCTACCAATTTATCTCCATCCACCAGCACTGACAAGCCAGGCAAGGAGAGAATTAATCAGAGAAGCAGCCAAGAGAGGAGGTGCAAAGATCCACAGCTTAATTAGGAGAATCTGCCTACAGGATAACTATTCATTGTGACTACTACAAATCTGGCCTTAATTTAAGAATTGCAAAAAGAAAGCAATTGTTGAAAGAAACCTGTAAGTCTCAACATACTGTATGCAGGAAACACAACAAACAAGGAAGAAGGAGGAAGATCCTCTGATCAGATGAGTCAGGAATTGAACTGTTTGGTCTGTTTGCAAAATACTACGTATGGCAGACACCGTTCTCATAAAGAAATACTGTGGTTGCAGTACCATGCTGCAGAGATGCTGTTCTGCAGCATCTATACTGTCTATCCTTTTCAAGGTTGTGGGGTTGGAGATGGGGCTAGTGTCAATCTACAGCGGCCATTTGGCAAGAGGTGGACAGGTCGCCAGTCTATTACAGGTCAAAGCCCGGACAGACAACCATGTAAGCACACACTTATGCTTAAAATACAATTTAGAGAGACCAATTAACCTAACAGTCAGGTTTTTGACTATTGGAGGAGCTGGAGAACCTGAAAGGGGACCCATGCATGCCCAGGGAGAACATGCAAACTCCATGCAGAAAGACCCCAGGCTTGGATTCGAACCCAGCTGCAAGTTGCTGCAAGGCAACAGTGCTACCAGCTGTTCCACTGTGCAGCACTGACTTTCTGTAGTGGCAGGGAAATTTATCACACTTGATGAGGAAAAAGGACTGAGCGAAATACAGGAAACCAAACCTATTAGAAAGCAGCCACTTTATAGTCATTCTAAGCAGAAACAAAAAAGATTGCATCTCCAAATAATGCTTAAAAAACTGAGCAATCTGCGTGAGCGTAAACGGCATTATGATAACCAACAATACAGCAGGAATACAAAGCGCAGCTGAATTGTTTTAGGGCTTATCTTCCTCCTGAGATCAACAATAAGCCTGTAAACAATGTAAGTCATAGTCAAGGTCAGCATTTACACGTATGACCACTCTTGACTCATTCTGCCTAAAACAGAAGTTATATTTATCTGTATACGTATCCCCTTTAATTATTTATTTCAGGGCAATGGTCTGCAACTACAATATTTAGTTGTTTTATTCATTCCATCTTTGTTCATTCCATGGGAAGTTTATTGCCGCTCATGACGGTGAGATGACATCATTCACCTTTGTAGATGCAAACACCTAAACAACAACCTTTAAGGGATCTAAAAGAATGGCTTGCCTTTTGTTTTTATAATGCAATCAACAATTAACTGTCCCAAATGCAATCGTGATTTATGGCATAAACCGATAAATGTGAGACAGATGGGTCCTTTTTGGAAGGACATCTGATCTTGTCATCTGCTTAATGCTTTTAACATAACGTTATATAAATTTTACTGAGTGAAAAATATGAAAGCAGTTCCATCATTATTTTTCATGTCAGCTTGTAGTTTCAGTCTTTTTGCTTGGGATATTATAAAGTTCCTCTGTAGCTGAAAAACAACCCTCGCAAGAGGCGGGTGTGAGCTTCAGCTTCTGTTTCATTGGATTGCGTCAAAAATCTGCAGATTGGACAGAAACTCTATCATCTGGGGAGACGGAGTGTTTACAAAGTCGTCCTGAGAGAGAGAATACCTCAGGTATTGAACATCCACATAACAAAATGAATTCTGACACTGCAGTGTCACTCTGCTCTGACCTGCACACTTAAATTAGACTTGACTGTGCCCTCTTGTGCTAGAAAGTGGAAAGTGCAAGTAGCGTCCAGGAGAAGTTTACAGATACAGCTAAGGAATTTGGAATATCGCACAAAAGTTAGATTTTTTTTTCTTCACTCATTTTAGAAAGTGAAACTCATATGTTAAATAGATCCATTAGACATAGGATGAAATATTTCAAGCCTTTTTGTTTGTTTAATGATTATGTCTTACAGATAATGAAACCCAAAATTCTGTCTCAGAAAATTGGAATGTTACACAAGATCAATTAAAAAGAGTCATTTTAAACAGAGATGCGAGGTTTCTGAAAAGTATGTTAATTTCTATGCACTCACTTGGTTAGGCCTCCTTTTGCATGAATCACGACATCATTGTGGCGTGGCATGGAGGCGATCAGCATGTGGTTCTTTTGAGGCGTAATGGAAGTCCAGGTTCATTTTAAAGCAGGTTGCAGGTCATCTGCTTTGTTGGGTCTGGTGTCTCTCATCTTCCTCTTGACAATAACTCATAGATTCTCTATGGGGTTCTGGTCAGGTCAGTTTGCGGGCCAATCAAGCACAATGCCACCATGGTTGAATCAGCTTTTGGTCAAATAATATCAGCATCCTTGTAAAGTTTATCTGCAGAAGGAAGCATTCATAGCTCTTAAATGACTGGGTAGATGCTGCATTGACTGTGGGCTTCAGAAAACACAGTGAGCCAACAACAGCAGATGACATGGCACCCCAAATCATCACTGACTGTAGAAACTTCACACTGGACACTAGAAGCAATGTTGATTCTTTGCCTCTCTATTCTGTCTCCAGACAGTGTGATCTTGATTTCCTAATGAAATTCCTTAACCCAGGTAAGAAGCTTCTGACTTTGTCTTTGGTTCAGGAGAGAATGCAATATCTGCAGCCCATGTGTAGGATTGGTCTGTGCATGGGAAATTGTTGTTGTGAATCTCCCCCAAATTCTTTAATTGATTTTGTTTGGCAATCGCCTCAAGGCCATGCCACGTTGATGCAGTAGTTCATGCAAAAGGAGCCCCAATCTATTATGCCCTATGGTGCATAGAAACAAACATACTTTTTCAGGAATCCTAACATTTCTTTCTAAAAAAAATTTTCTAAAAACTTTTGTTTTTGTTAGACGAACGTGTGGGAAAAATATTAAATTAGAATATGCAATATTCTAATCATCTATCAGACAGAAATGTATCATCAAAATTACAAGAAATAAAGGCTTGAAATATGTCACTCTGTGTGATAAATCTGTTATATATATATATATATATATATATATATATATATATATATATATATATATATATATATATATATATATATATATATATATATATATATATATATAATGAGTTTTCCTTTCTAAAAAGAGTGAGCAAGTAGTGAACTTATTCGTGAATTCAAACTGATGTAGAATACCTTAATATGTCTGTTATTCTACAGTGTAATGATGACGTTTCAATCTGCGCATGCGCAAAGCCGGAAATCAGTAAGCAGTCGACGCGGAAGCTCCTGGTTACAAAACACCTCTCCGAAATTGCCGCATAACGTGTTGTAGAAATTCATAGTCACTCTGTTGTAACTTTTGGTTATTTCTTTTTTTGTTGTTGTTTGCTTTTAACTGTCATCGCTTGTGAGGGGGGAAACCCCATGGCTGACGCTTCGGTACATTCTTCGTAGCTCTTTCTGCTTCAAAAACACCGACAGTAAACTGAGGCAAGCTCCCGAAAAACTGAAGAAAATGCCAGCACGGAATATTGTATCCCACGATACTCCAAACAGCAACGTTAGGTACTCCAGGTTAGCCACAGATGATGACGGCTACATTGATTTACAGGTAAGAAATGACATGGTGAGATTTGCCACTTTAATGTTTCTGGAAGAGTTAAGCTCTGATCACTCCTCCTCAGTCATTACAGTAGAATGCCTGCATTATAGATTGTTTTATTTAACATAAAGTCATAGACTAACGCCTCAGATGTTAAAGAGCACATCTGGAACAGACCCAAAAGAAGCAGCGGAGACAAACAATTCTTCACTTACAGCATTGGGCCTAATAAACATCAGAAGAGGCAGCAGGTAATGCAGCAATGCTGGAGGAAGCTTCACTGGGGGTCTGCAAATCATCTCAGTAGAAAGCATTGATCATACCATGTGGGTTTTCTAACAACTTAAATTGAAAACTTCACGAAATCCACGAGTTGTTTTTGAATATGACTTAAGTGTCTTGCTGCATTTTTACTGAACAGAAATAAAGGCATTTGAAGGACGTCACTTCAGAAAAAGCATGTCTACATGGAAGCTTGTTTGTAGGAGGATATATGTGGTCTAGCATGCATATATATATATATATATATATATATATATATATATATATATATATATATATATATATATATATATATATATACACAGTGGCTTGCAAAAGTATTCGGCCCCCTTTAACTTTTCCACATTTTGTAACATTACAGCCACAAGCCTGAATCAATTTTATTGGAATTCCACGTGAAAGACCAATACAAAGTGGTGTACACTTGAGAAGTGGAACGAAAATCATACATGATTCCAAACATTTTTTACAAATAAATAACTGAAAAGTGGGGTGTGCGTAATTATTCAGCCCCCTTTGGTCTGAGTGCAGTCAGTTGCCCATAGACATTGCCTGATGAGTGCTAATGACTAACTAGAGTGCACCTGTGTGTAATCTAATGTCAGTACAAATACAGCTGCCCTGTGACGGCCTCAGAGGTTGTCTAAGAGAATGTTGGGAGCAACAACACCATGAAGTCCAAAGAACACACCAGACAGGTCAGGGATAAAGTTATTGAGAAATTTAAAGCAGGCTTAGGCTACAAAAAGATTTCCCAAGCCTTGAACATCCCACGGAGCACTGTTCAAGCGATCATTCAGAAATGGAAGGAGTATGGCACAACTGTAAACCTACCAAGACAAGGCCGTCCACCTAAACTCACAGGCCGAACAAGGAGAGCGCTGATCAGAAATGCAGCCCAGAGGCCCATGGTGACTCTGGATGAGCTGCAGAGATCTACAGCTCAGGTGGGCAAATCTGTCCATAGGACAACTATTAGTCGTGCACTGTACAAAGTTGGCCTTTATGGAAGAGTGGCAAGAAGAAAGCTATTGTTAAAAGAAAACCATAAGAAGTCCCGTTTGCAGTTTGCCACAAGCCATGTGGGGGACACAGTAAACATGTGGAAGAAGGTCCTCTGGTCAGATGAGACCAAAATGGAACTTTTTGGCCAAAATGCAAAACGATATGTGTGGCGGAAAACTAACACTGCCAATCACTCTGAACACACCATCCCCACTGTCAAATATGGTGGTGGCAGCATCACGCTCTGGGGGTGCTTCCCTTCAGCAGGGACAGGGAAGCTGGTCAGAGTTGATGGGAAGATGGATGGAGCCAAATACAGGGCAATCTTGGAAGAAAACCTCTTGGAGTCTGCAAAAGACTTGAGACTGGGGCGGAGGTTCACCTTCCAGCAGGACAACGACCCTAAACATAAAGCCAGGGTAACAATGGAATGGTTTAAAACAAAACATATCCATGTGTTAGAATGGCCCAGTCAAAGTCCAGATCTAAATCCAATCGAGAATCTGTGGCAAGATCTGAAAACTGCTGTTCATAAACGCTTTCCATCTAATCTGACTGAGCTGGAGCTGTTTTGCAAAGAAGAATGGGCAAGAATTTCAGTCTGTAGATGTGCAAAGCTGGTAGAGACACCCTAAAAGACTGGCAGCTGTAATTGCAGCAGACGGTGGTTCTACAAAGTATTGACTCAGGGGGCTGAATAATTATGCACACCCCACTTTTCAGTTATTTATTTGTAAAAAATGTTTGGAATCATTTATGATTTTCGTTCCACTTCTCACGTGTACACCACTTTGTTTTGGTCTTTCACGTGGAATTCCAATAGAATTGATTCATGTTTGTGGCTGTAATCTGACAAAATGTGGAAAAATTCAAGGGGGCCGAATACTTTTGCAAGCCACTGTATATATATAAATAACAACTTGCAACAAAGTAGCAAGTTCTATAATAGAAAAAACAAACCAGACGTATACCTGACAAGCTATTCCCAAAGTAAGTTTGATTGACTGGTTTACATTAATGCATTAAATGATCATTTACCCACTGAAAATTAAAAATAGATAGAAAGCACTGTGTTGTCCAAGAATTTCCAAACTCACCAAAAACTTTTCTGTAGTTCAAATGATATCTGCGTTGGTTTTAAAATAATGTACGATTTTACTATTCATATTGTGCTCTTCTGCATCGGTGCATGAATCCTCAGCCTCCGAAGACTTTCACTGTTTAGGTCACTAGGAGAAGAGTAATGCACTTTGAACTTTGTGAGACTAACTTCACTCTGTTTGGTTAATGTTACAATGGTAGCTAACAGTGACTTTCAAAGTCAACATATAGCTTCAAATGCCTCTGGTAACTTGACATAACATGGCTTCAAAAAGTTAGGTTAAAACTCTGATAGACTCTTTATAGACTGGTTTTGCTTTTCAAGCCAGTTTACGTTTCCAGGCGATTACTGTCAACAGGCGTTTTGTGAAACTTGGACGGCTTTGTTTGTCACAGAAAAGATTTTGATTGGCAATTTCTCTTCCTCCACAGTTCAAAAGGAGCCCACCCAAGGTCCCGTACAAAGCAATCGCCCTCGCCTCGGTGCTCTTTTTAATCGGCTCCATCTTAATCGTCATCGGTGCTCTTCTTTTGGCAGGATACTTTGGAGTTACCGTGAGTGCTTTGTCAAAACAGACTATTAAAATGTTTTTCAGCATATGTTTGTACGGGATGTTACAAGCAATGTTTTAAATGAATAAAACGTCACTACATGTTTCAGAACTCCGACCGAACGGTGCCTGTCCTGATCATCGGCATCATTGTTTTCCTCCCTGGAATTTACCACTTACGGATAGCTTATTATGCATCAAAGGGCTATCCGGGGTACTCGTATGATGACATCCCAGACTTTGATGACTGAACCACACCAAAGCTTCAGCTGCAGTCTTACTACACTTGCATGCATTCATGTATTGCATTCAAAATAGCTAAAACCGCTTAAGGATTAATCATTTTTGGAAATCAATGTTCTTTGTTTAGGTTTTATGTCTTGTTTGTCCGTGCATCTGTTTATTTTAATAAATTATGAAAATGATCTTTTAACCATTAATTTGCTTAAAGCTTTTTTTTATGATTCAAGTGGTCTATCCTTAAAGTGTAAATAGTATTTAACTGTCAACCAACATCATTATTCTAAAGGTTTTAGTGTCAAATTTCCAGCTTTTACAAATCGAAAAAAGCAGTTTATCATATTACACTCAGTGTACGGGTTTGGCCTGTAATATGTTTATGCATATATAAGCTCAGGAAAATAGTTTTCCCACTGTGTGATCCTTACTGTTTACCAGCTAAAGCCTGGCTACTTTCCAGATTTGTTTTTTCTTGGAGGATTTCATGCGATTAATTCCGATCCTTTGATCTCCATATGGTGCACCTGGTCCCTCTGAGTCAGCATTATCAAACGGGGAGCTACTAAAGCAATTACAACCCTTTCCTCTGTCTGGTCTCTGTTATCAACCTATAAATATCCATCATTTTGAACTACCCGATGAAAGACCAACCCCATTTTGCACCGTAGGACATCAAAATCATGTAAAGATGTTGCTGTAAAGATGTAAAGGTTGGCCTTCTGTAATCCCGTCAGATGCGGGGCTACCTGCTGCTCTGCAGAGGGATAAGTCAAGGATGCTCCCTCGCTATTAATTGCAACCCCTCCATCAATTGCCGACCCTACTGTACCAGGTATTAGTCAGATCGGATTATGCTCCATAAATCAGCTCAGAAACTTTTTATTTTCCAACAGAAAGGCTGTATTTTTTTCATTGACCACTGACACATCTCTTAAGGAAAGCAATAAGCACGTTGTTTAATAAATCATGTGCAATCAGGTGCATTTTATTGCCTTTTTATGTGCCATTATGTATAGTAGAAATCAAAGTCAGGCTAAGTCAAGATGATCTTAAGTTGAAAAACAATCAGAAAATTAACAAAAGCCATGACATTGCATGTTGTCTTTGAAAAGTTTTATATTTATTGTGTTCTTTGTTTCATTTGTAATACACTTTCATTTTTTTAAATCACACTTGCAAAATATCAAACCAGTAGGATGGTAAAGTATAACATGGGTTTACCATGAACCTCCAACACTGTGTCAAAAACACAGTGTTGGAGGTTCTCGTCACAATACCAAAGAGGAAGAAATGTCTGAGGTAACTTAGCAGTCTCTTACAAAATGGTTCCAAAGGTGCTGCTGCCCATCTTTTCCCCCTCAAACATTAATCTAGCTATCAATCCACTGAGCTATTGATCCATTGTCTTATAATCAATCCAGGGTTGCAAAATCTCTCTCTCTCTCTCTCTCTCTCTCTCTCTCTCTCTCTCTCTCTCTCTCTCTCTCTCTCTCTCTCTCTCTCTCTCTCTGTCTCTGTCTGCCTCTCTCTCTGTCTGCCTCTCTCTCTGTCTGCCTCTCTCTCTGTCTCATATCACTCAGTGGCAGAGTTGTTGGCCTCCACCTGCTAAATGCTGTTTTATAGGTATTAGGGTTGTAAGAAAATATTGAAATATCGTCATATTTTATTTCACAATATTGTATCGATATTCAAAAGCAATGTATTAATTTAAAAATATTTTTACATTAAATAAAATTAAATAAATAAAAATTAACTAATTAATTAAATAAACTTTTTTTTTTAAAGATTTGAATGGAACCATTAATGATGACAGTAATTTTTGTAGTAAAATTAAAAGTATGACTGGTAGTTTGTGACTGTTTTCACCTTCTTCGTTCCAGTGGATCAACTAGCCTAGATCTAGTAATAAAACTGGATGTGTTAAAGTATGAAACAGGTTGGAGTGTTTAGAATTCCGGGTACAGTTTTTCTACAGTAAAATTCAGTTTTAAAAATCAAAATATATAGTCTTAGTCATAGTAGCGCAATATATCATATCATCTCCCATGTATCGCAAAACATATATCGCCAGATTTTTACAATACACATCCCTGATCCCTGATATATATATATATATATATATATATATATATATATATATGTATATATATGTATATATATATATATATATATATATATATATATATATATATATATATATATATACAATGTGTGTATATATATATATATATATATATATACACACATTTATATATATATATATATATATATATATATATATATATATATATATATATACACATGTGTTATATATATATATATATATATATATATATATATATATATATATATATATATATATATATATATATATATATATATATATATATATATATATATATAAATGTGTGTATATATATATATATATATATATATATATATATATATATATATATATATATATATATATATATATATATATATATATACAATGTGTATATATATATATATATACAATGTGTATATATATATATATATACAATGTATATATATATATATATATACAATGTGTATATATATATATATATACAATGTGTATATATATATATATATACAATGTGTATATATATATATATATACAATGTGTATATATATATATATATACAATGTGTATATATATATATATATACAATGTGTATATATATATATATATACAATGTGTATATATATATATATATACAATGTGTATATATATATATATATACAATGTGTATATATATATATACAATGTGTATATATATATATACAATGTGTATATATATATGTGTGTGTGTACATGTTTTCACTTTGTCTTTTCGGGGTGGTTGTCTCTGGAATATTACCGCCACCTAGCGGTGCTGTTTCCGGCTCCTGATTGGCCACTTTAAATTTAACGTAATTAACGCCCGTGTCTGTTTCTCATTCACAATTACCTTACCGTATCTTATCATAACAAAGCTTCAAGAGTTATTTTAAGGTAAGAAAATAAAAATGGTTGGTGTAAACATTGCTTTGGGTTACGGAAAACAAAATGCTAAAGTAGTTCAGTCCATTTACCATGTAAATTACACGGTGTTGTTTAAAACCAAAGTGCTAGCTTAGCCTGACTTGGAGAAAGAATAAACAAGCATTTAACTAATAACTGGTTTTGGTTTGTCCGTGCAAAGAGAAGGAATTACAAGAGTCTTAAGTGTTACTATTTTGCATATTTACTATCATTTATGTGTTTCTGAACTGCAGAGGTCATGTGTGTTTAGAAAATAATAATTGCGTCTTGCTAGCTTCACCTTCTCAAATTCGGCTTAATTTAGCTCATAATTTAAACAAGTTAAAGAAGTGTTCGTCATTATTATACATTTTAGTGAAAATACATTTACTTATTAACTTTGGTTACTGGAAAGTATGCCAATACTGTTACGCGACCGTAAAGACTGATATGTAACATAAAAAATGAAAAAGATCACTGTAGAGAAAGCAGTAATAATGTCTTAATTGATCAGTACTTGTGGAATGGTTCGTTGCTAGTGTTTTTAGACCCTGAGGAGGGATGGGGATATGTTTGCTGTAAGCTGTAGGAGAACGTGTTAAATGGCTGCGTGTTTTCCTTTTGTTATGGTCACCAGTCTTTTCCCACCGAAAGACGCTTTTTGTTTAGAGGCGCTAAAGCGCCTTCTGGCAAGTTACACAGCGACTGGAGGATCAGTAACGGTAGCAGATTTATGTTCTTTCAAAATTAAAGCATTTTATTGCCGTGCATAGGGGGGAAAAGTATATTTTGTGCTCTTATTAGAAATATAGTTGTGACTACGTGAATGTCCTGTATATTTGACCTTAAATGTATTACTACTGTAGATCTTTTTATATGAATGAAAATTAGACATTGCTAAATAAGGGTAGGAAAAAAAATCTCAAACATTCTGGAGCATTTATGAAAAATAACATTTTACAATAAAATGTAATTTGTTGTGCAATTTATCCAAATCATGTTATCTACAAATCATATTTTCTAGCACTAGAATCAGAGTTTGACATTTTTGTGCACAATTTCTACATAACACTTAGTTTTTGAAGCTAAAACAAAAGAGAGGGAAAATGTCCAGCTGCTAAAAAGCAAAACAAAGCAATGAAAAAAACATGGTATAGATTATATCTTTATATCTCAACTTGAATCTTTCACAATCTAACATTGTGATGTTGCCAACCTCTGCTGCAAATGCTAGAAATGCACCAGGCTCTTCTTTGCCAATTCCAATTACATAGATTTTTTTTCTGTCCCTTTTAGTCAACAGGTAGTAGTTTTAAATGCAACAGAATTGTGACAGAATTACAGTATGATCCATATTCATGCATCAAAGTAGCCGCTGTTGGCTGATATGTTCATAGACAAAAATGCTGGCCGTTCTTATTTGGATGTATTTAATGAATTTGAAAAAAATCAGAAAACATTTTTTCTCCATTTGACGTGTCTATCAACATCAAGAGAAAACTGTCTGATTGATTGGCACATCTTTTAAAAAGTACTGTAATTGACAAGCTAAGGACATACGGAAGCCCTAAAGGGTCATACATACATACATTTTATTTCCCCTGTTTTCTCGTGATAACGAGATAATTTTCCTCCGTTTTCCCTTGATAACAAGATAATTAATTTGAGATCTCAAGAAAACAAAACAATATTGCCTGTTAAATCACTGCAGGAAACGATTCAGTGTAACAATGTCAGAGGAGCAGGATAATATCGATCACCGCATCGCACATCTTTTCAATCAAGGCCTGACACAGGTTGAAATAGCTTCATGCCTCGCTATTACAGATAATGTACACATTAGTGTGCGTCATCTAACAAGACAGTTAGCAGGGCTTCATCTTTATCGGAGGTGCAATCTAAGTGACCCTGATGTAGTCATTAATTTGAAAAGGCAAGTCTCAAATTCATTATCACGAGAAAAAGGAGGAAAATTATGACCCTTTAGGGCTTCCGTAAAGGACAATTGGGACAGCTAAAACATTTTTTTTCGAAATGTATTTGCTTTAGTTAATATCAAACAAACACCAAACCATGAAAATTACTGAATTACAAAAAGCAATAATGACCTAGCTATAATTGCCACTTAGGTGGAGGGGGAAAAAAAGGTTAGCTCTGATCAAAATTCACATAGAAATGTGCTTTTCTTTTTCGTGCAGGTGTGCTCATGGTCTGACCTTTATTTTGAAAGTGCAAACAGGAAGTCCTGTGGTTGTGCTGGTGTGTGACCAGACGGTAGTTGTTGTTTACAGCCACCTTAGTAGAAGGAGGGATGATGCTAATGAGAGGAGAGACACTGCGAGGAGAGAATCGACAGCGGAGCTCCCACTAACCCCGCGGCGTGCTCTCCTGATGAGTCCTGCGTCTATCCGAGGCTCAGCGCGGTCTACCTCGTCTGGGAGTCCCTTCTTTCTTATTCATACAACTGAAAGCACTTCTGAGCAAGTTTGGAGTAAGGAGAACGCTGTAATGACATGAGCTCATTGGAAAGTTTATATTGAACTTAAATGGGCTGAAGTCGGATGCAGTTTTAAGTGACAAAAAAATAAAATAATAATCTGGCTTTACTGAAGACGCAAAGAAGTTTGCGGGACGTCCGATCACCATGGAGGAGCGGGATTAAAATACTTTCCATTTTCTCGCGTTGAACGTTAAAAAGAAAATGCATCTACCTGCGACTCGTTCCTCTTGACTTTGATCCAAGCTTGTTTTTTACCACACATATCCGTGGCGATAAAGGAATGGACGATTGAACTTGTCTGCAAAGAAGTCTTAAAGAAGAGCATCCATGGATTGAGAGATTGTACTTTCAGCTCAAGTGTAAAGTGCCTCATGAAAGGTAAGGTGCAGGCGTGACTAAAACATCCTCTGCAGGAAAGAACTGGTAATGATTTAAATCTGGACCACAGCGGATCAGTGGGACTTGATTTAACCTGCAGATTGGAAACATCTTTTGTTTAGCCATTTAAGTCATGTGCATGTCCCTGTTCTTTTGTTTCTTGCATGTCAGTTTCTACACATATACTTAATGATCACTGTAGCATTGGCTTAACTACCACCAGTAACAGCCATGCTTACAATCTTACCGTTGTTTTTAAATATGTTGTTGTTTTGGGTATCATATGTACTACTAGTAATCTCTGAGTGGGTCTTTTTTACATGTTAAACCATTCTAAAGAGGTTTAACTGTCTGCGTTGCCCTTTAAACCAGCAGCTCAGCTTCCCTGGATTAAAACGAGGAGAAACCGACAGCACTGCATATGTATGTGTGTTTTTAAAGGCCACCTTCTCATGTTGGCTTCAGAGTCCCAGAGTAACACAAAAAGATGCACCTGTTTTTGTTTAACAGGAGATCTAGGTGGCTTGGTGTCTGTGTTGAGTGCACTGGTTTACCATCCTGCTGCTGTGTGTGGTGCAGTGTGTTGGACAAAAGCTTAGTTGTAACTGTTTCACACAAAGGGCTGCAGCTGTCTTTTTTTTTTGAAAATTATTCACCGCTGTTCTTTGCGCCGTTGTCCTGCTGATCACTTTATTGAGAAACTGGCATCCCTGCGGTGGTATGTTCTCTCTTGTGCGTGTATATTTTCGAACCCAGCTCATTTTCATATCAGTAAGCATCTGTGTTTATTAATCACCTTGATTGTACAAGACTTTGATTGCCTTTGGCAGTTTCAGAGGACATGTGCGTTATTCTAAACATGAACCCACGGTGAAAAACAGCTGGTCCTTATCTTTTATTACCAATCTGGCCTGGAAATGCTCCTGAATTATTTACACACAACAGTAAGAAGCTGTTTCTCATTTGGTATCCGTGTTAAACACAGTATCATCTTAGTCCTCAAGGTGCTTAAAGCCTGCGCACGTGAGGAGCTCAGGTGTTGCTTTACACAATAATGTTCCTCAATGGCTAGAAAGCCTTAATATTTTTATCCTGTGGATTGCATTGTTTAAATGTGAATATGACCAGAGATGCAGTTGCAGATGGACTGAAGTGTTGTTGTTAGAGATGACTTATTTATGAGCTGAATATTTATAATTTCTCCTCATCCGTAGATCCACGATAAAGCAGGACACATAGAAATAAATGCATTAATTCATGATCCAGCAGGAGAGTAGCCGGAGACTCAGTTCATTTCTCTAGCTCTAAATTGTAGCAAATGTCATCTCAAAACACTTTTCAAGAAAATCGGGTCCATTTCATATAATTTTATGTAGGTTTAGACATCGGCCGGTTACTGGTATTGAGCTATACTGAAGTTCTATAAAGTTCTGGTTTCAAAACTGCGAAACAATTTTCTATCATTCCATTCTTACAGTTTAAAGTGTTTGTGATGAAATTCAACAGAAAGTGCTGCAGTGACCAGTTGTTTTGCTATTGCTCCAGCCTGCCAGTCAGGTGGCTTAAGGAAGACTCTTCCCTCTCTTAGAAGACAGATAGATATGGCTGTTTGGAAATATTTCCTACTGTGACGCACCACCGTCATTAAGATAACAGTGTTTTAATAAAACAGCTTGCAAGACATGAGTAGCATGCCAGACTGCAGGCTGACTACCTGAGCAGATAGCCTGACTAGTTAACCAGCTAATAAATATCAGGTTATTATACCTGTGTTACTAAGAGAGTATTAATAAAGAGCAGAATAGTAAAAATGTAGCCTTAATTCAGTAGGTGGTTATAATAAATGTTTTGCTTAAGTCTAGATATCAAAATCAAAATAGCAATAAATAGATGATGTTAATAGCATTTTTAGAACTTAAATTGTCAATATATTATTTTTCAGGCCGCAGTAGGAATCATTTGTTTGTTTTTCATTATTAAAGAAAAGCATAAATTAATTTTTCTTTAAAAATTGTATGTCATTACCATGAAATCTTGAAACAATTTTTTTTTTCTCAAAGTCATCATACCTTGAGTATACCTGTCGGTCCATGCATGTATAGCTCCAAATCCAATGAAATCCAATATCATGCAATCATATAATCAGATTTATGTAAAAACATCCTAATATTATCCTAGTTATGGTGCTGTACAATCACGGTTAGTTGATCTTACAACTGCCAGCGGGGGAAAAGTTTATCTTAGGAACCCCAGCCAGTTCCTTTGCAGCTTGTGTTTTGACCTGTCTGTGAGTGACACTTTCATCATTAAGCTACATTAAGAGCTGTTCAAAAAGTGAAAGAAATGAGTCTCATTGTGTTGGAGTTCAATAAATTCACTGCAGCACGTCAGCATTCTGCACTAAAGTTCACGACCTCAGACTTTAGGGCTTCTGTTAGTTTTATGGCACTAACCTGCTTTTAAGAGTTATTGGAGGTGAAGGACGAAAGCTCAAGACTTAAAGGGGCGATGCGAACCGCTTTGCTCCGTTTGAGCAAATCATCTCAGGAGGGGAGGGGAGGGGAGGGGAGGGGAGGGGAGGGGAGGGGAGGGGAGGGGGGGGCGGCGGCATTCAATCAGTCTGTTCATGCATGAAGCACATGGGTAATTTATCGGTGTAGTGTGAGGAATTATTCGGTCGCTGTAGAAGTGCACAGGAAAATCTGCAACAGAGAGGAAGACAGTCAGCCATGGCCCCGATAGCAATTATTGTTAAACCTTGTAGTGCCATATGTTAGTGTATCAGTGATCACTGGTAATCCATATTGAGCGGGTTTTCCCCGGCATGCAGGGACTCCCCTCTTGTGCTGACTGTGTGCTCAGTTTATTCCCCTTTTTTGTTCAAATAAACACGAATGGATTTTCCAAACTAGGCTGCAGCGCCAGGAACAAATCCATGCATTGACTGCTCCAGTCTGCTGGCTGGTCCAGAGTTTTGGAACCAGTCGCTGTGTTAATAACTGTGTTTTGCCGGTTGAAAGTCTTTGGTTGACCGGTCATGGTTTTTGCTCGAGTAACACTTGTAGCTGCTGCACGACACAGGTTTGCACCAAGGCCACGGCCTGTCAGGATTAGGAGGGATTACTAAGAGAGTAATACTACTGCTTATAAGGCCTGTATCTGTCACTAGCATCACTGATGGGCCTGCTTAGGTACTGATGGATAAGACATACTCACACACACACACCTAAGGTCAAACAACCAATTTAACGGTCACTTATAAAGAGTATAAGACAACATAAAGCAGACGTGCATTCCTCAGTCTATATTTGAAGGTTAGTGTTGTAGAGGAGACACACATGGAGAGATTTAGCCTACCTGCTGTTAAAGCTGACAGGGTCAAACAGCTTCTGACTTGGGTGCTACGCTTTTTGTTCGTCCACAAGTGAGAGCCCGCAAGGCTCTACACCTTGCAAACCCAGATGGCTGTGAGGAGAACAAAGTTCTCAAAGTGCAGAACATCTCTTGACTCTACAGAAGCTGAACTATTATGGAAATATAGAGCTCTGTATTTGGGGTGCATTTGATCTAAAACACCTGCATATCCTAAGTCAGAGAGTTTATCTATCTACACATCTGGAAGTGTTTATCGTCATGCTCCTTGCTGCGCTTCATCAGGGAAAGTCTGTAGAGATCAGTCGGTTTTAACGTCACGTACCCCCACGCCCAAGCCTGAACGTTGCATTAAAGCTGCTCAGCCGGTGAGGAATCCATGCCGTCTCCACTAGAAGAAACTGTGGAAACCCCCCCCCCCCCCTACATTTGTGAGTTGATATAGCAGTGACTGATCACGGCACAGCTACATGAAAGCTTGTCCTTGATGTGTCTCAACAGTTTGATCTCTAATTCAATTAAACTATTAACACTCGAAACAGGAGGCCAGGATTAGACTGGGAGTTACAAACGTACCGTCCAGAAGGCTAAGACATGCCGTGATCCAAAGCAATTTGTGTCAGTGAAATCCAGTGGAACACTTTTTTTTACTATATCTCTTTACATAGGCCTAAAAAAAACCTTAATTTCGTTAACTGTACTTTCATTATTTTACTACCCTAATACAAGTTGTAATACGTTGTATGTTTCAACTTGTAATACATTTCACGCAGCTGTTTGAATCACTGAAAGAAATAATGAAGTGGCCACTTAAATGGGACCCACTGTACTCACCCGGGCTTTTTAAAACGTGGCCCTCGGTTGCACGTAAGGGGAAAAAAAGAGACTGATGAACCGAGCTGTAAAGCACAACAATGTATTTTCGTGGTGGACCAGTCGCTGATGCCAAAAAGTAAAAAAAAAGAAATAAAAGTTAACATCCGGATTTTGTTTTCAGTCACCCATAAGGAAGGCGGTCAGGATCCACCTACTACTCTAGGTTGTTCTCCTCCCCGGTAACAGCCTGTCCGGCGATCCTTGCTCGCTTCTCAAAACAGAGGTGAAAGAAATTTAATTCCATAGAGACAGCGAGCTCACAGACAGTGACGCCGCGCACAGACAGACTCTACGAGCGCGCAGAGTGGTCTTTATGCTCGCTGATTATGGTTTTTAAGCGCGCAGATTTTGGCACTAATAAAACACGATACCGTGCGCGCAAGTCATCGCTCGCGGTGTTCCGGCCAGTGGGTTTTGGCTGTCCTGCCGCTCCTTTCATGTGCAGCCTAACAAGTTTTTGCGCACCCGTAAGCAGCTGATTGCTGCGCTTCTCCTGACTAATCCAGATGCATTAAGTTTTTCTCTCTGAGCTTCACAGAGGGAAAACACACCAAATCCACACAAACAAACCATGCAAAGTAAATACAAAAAATATACAAATATTTCCCACTGTGCAACAAATACCCATTAGTTAGCCTATATTCTCAATGTTTACAGAGCAGTCCCTGCAAAGATTTTAGTTAAACTATAGAAGAGACTATATGATTAGTGGGTGTCTGACAGGGTGGGGGCCGTGGCATCACGATGGCATCGTCCATCGGCACAACCCTAGTAGTAGTACTCCCGTAGTGCGTATTTGAGAAATGGAATGGAAAGAGATGTGGTTTAAAAAGGTTTTACCTGTAAAAATCTAAAAAATGTGGCATGTGTTTCTCTTCAGTCTCCTTTTCTCTTATACCCCTAAATAAAATCCAGTGTAACCCAGTGCCTTGTTAAGTCACTTAAATCTACCAGTGTGTTGATTTTTAGAGAACACTGGTGAACAAACATCATCATGGAGGCCAAGGACCACGACAGAAGGGTCACGTAGAAAGCTTCAGTGAAAATAAAAGCAGGGTTAGGTTATAAAATGGCATCAAAAACTTTACGCATCTCACATAGCACTGTTCTATCCATAAACGGATAGAGTCTGGTGCAGCTACAAACCTACCAATACATGGCCACCCGCCTGAACTGAAAGGACTGGCCCGGATAATATTTATCAGAAGCAGCCAGGCGCCCCTTGGTAACTCTGCAGAGATTCACAGATCAGTGGGAGAATCTGTCAACATCAGAGGTCTCAAACTGGAGTCCTTGATGGCTGCAGTCCTGCAACTTTTAGACATGTCTCATTTTCAACCCACCTGAATCAAGTAATCAGGTCATTAGCAGGACCCCGTAGAACCTAACTGCCTGCAGAGGAGGCAATTTAATAATTACATTCAGGTGTGTTGGACTCGGAAAACATCTAAATGTTGCAGGACAGCGACTCTCGAGGACTGGAGTTTTAGACCCCTGGTCTACACGATGCCTAAATGGAAGTCGTGCACAACAAAAAATGCGCTAAAACATGGTGGTTGCAGCATCATGCTTAGGGGATGTTTTTCTTCAACACGGGCTGGGAAGTTAGTCAGCTAAATAGAGGGAAATCCTGGAAGAAAAACCTATTAGAGACTGCAGAAGAGATGAGACTGGGGTGGAAGATCACCTTCCACCAGGAAAACAGCATTATAAATACAGCCAGAGCTACAGTGGACTGGTTCAAATCAAACTATGTGTTAGAATAACCCTGTGAAAGTCCACACCTAAATCCAATTGAGAATCTAACAGTTTCCATCCAGTCGAACTGAGCTTTAGTTATTTTGCTTGAAGAATGGGAAACATCTGAGTATATCAATATTCTGGGCATGCATAGCTGTTAGAGACATAACCCTGAAAAGTAGCAGCTGTAATGGGTATTGACTCAGGGGAGCTGAATGGAAATGTTATTTCTTTTTCAAAACTTTGGAAACCGTGTAACTGTTATCTTCCACTTTACTGTTGTGCCCTGCATACTTTTTCAAGCCTCTGTGTGTTGTTTTGTATCATTTTATGCATTCACTCTGAATTTAATATCTAGCCTCCTTCGGAGGGCCTCAGAGTGCTCATGCCAATTAATTGGCTCTGCTCTGCTGCATGAGGAAATAACCTGCTTGTCTCTGTCTGATACTGCACCTGCGGACAGAACCCCCCCTTCCAGTCTTTCCCTGTCTACACAAGACTGTCACATTGTATATTCTGTTGCTGAAGCAGGTCTCAGTTTACAGGAGCAAAGACAAAGCTGATTGGAGATTGCCAAATGTTACTCGAGGTCTAGGTATGAGCTTAACTTGCAGAATCCACGCATGATGGGAATTGCTGTATATGTCATGCTGTTAATATAAGTGAGAAGGCAACGGGAAAGAGGATGCGGTAAAGTGCATTCGCATCCATCAGGTTTGGTTTTGGTTTATTTGCCCGCTGGAGGTGACACATAAACAATTTGGACTGCACTGATTTGTTGTTTATCTTCTGAATCCACTGAGAGTTGTGCTTATTTCAACATCCCAGGGGGCAAACACAGGTCTGTTGAAATAAACCCTACCCTTTTTCATTTCGCAGTCATGCCTGACTGTCTCTAATGTTCTCCTAAACAAGAAAGGCAGTAGAATATTGTGATTGTTTTCTGATGACCACAACTCTTAACAGCCTTCTGTATCGGTCCAGTGCATGGAAAAAAGTGCATCTTTCTGCTCTGCTATTCTGGGCCGTTTGTTTGCTTAAGTGCTCCTAAATGTCTCCAGCAGATCATGGAGTTGGTTTGCATTTGTGTGGTGCACCTTTGGTTGTATCATCATCACCTCCCATGTGACGGCCATCTCTTTTCTAATCGCAGCCGGCTTCTGAAGTTACTCAAATGAACTTTAGGCACTAAGCTTGTATTAGGAGTACTGAATGAAGTGAATTAAGGGAAGGTTGAGAAGGCTTCCTTTATGTTTGGAGGGCAACAACTTTAACTTGCCTCCAATCCAATTTCAAGTGAGGGGGCTCCGCAAAAGCTACAGCTGTTCCTGCTTTAGAGTAATTCAACAATTTCTTTCAAGTGGAGTCGTGTTTGTTGGACTCATTAGGAGATAAAAGTAATGCAGATTTTGTTGGTGGACTCGTTTGAGTCATTTGTGCATTTAGCATTTAGAGGCTGCTGTCTGCTCAGCATGAACTGTGATCTATGCAGTCTTCATGTGAGTCTAAGTAAAGCTTGTCAACCAACATAAGTGTTTATGCTGCTTATCTTCCTTTTTCGAAGCGTTGGCAATAAGATAACATCTGGAGTTGGGAGACGAACCTGTTCCCTTCAACTGCTGTTGACCTAATTAGGTTCAGACAGGACCTTATGGATGAGCTGGACCAATTCCAAGCAACAGGTTGATCTCTACAAACATCTAGACCCTTAAAGAGGTCCTCCTCATGGCTAACAACCACACATAAGTTCTAAACGTCCACAGGATGCCAAATCTAGGCGGGTTTTACTGGTTGTTTTGAGAAGCACTTACTGGATTGGCTCAGTTTGCCCTAAACCAACAAAAACAACAAAATCTGATTATGTTTTCAAAGAATACACTTATTCATCCGCCAAAACACATCTGGAGTATAGTGTTTCGCTTGGATAATGTGCAGACATTAACTCCAGGGATTACAGTTGTCTGAGGAGGGGGGATGTGTGAGGGATGTCCCCATGCAGTGGTGGTTGTGTCGGCGGTATCAAAGTCTTTCTGATGAAGGGTAAACAGGATGTACGGTCTTGTTTTTCAGACTGCAAGATGTGTGGAGGAGAGTGACGGACGGCCATGGGACTGGAGAGACGGTGGCTTCAGGCTGTCACCGCTGCTGTAGCCATCTGTCTGCTAAGTAAGTATGCTAATGCAACTCTATGGATTGGCTGCATTCATTATTAATGCATTTCCATGTTTCATTTCTCTCTCAATGGCATTGTCCCTTTTAGACACTTGTCCGTTTTTATTTGGTTTAACTGAAAAGGTAACTATTTACTCTTAGCAGAAAGCAGTACTTGGTCAACTATACTTCTGAAGTATAGATTTTTAAAGAAAACCTGAATCACATTTACTGGATTGCGTTACATCACAATATCAGTGTCTGCCTAATTATTTTCAATAATTGTCAGGAAATACTGAGACATGATAAAGAACATTAGAAGATTTGTTTAAAAACTGATTTCAATTCATTGCATGCTCAATGGACCTGCACAGTATATAGAATAGCAGTCAACTTTGCAGTATCAATGTATCTAGTATTGCAGTCGCATAGGACTGCTTGGATGCAATATTTGGAGGATGTGATTCTTTAAGGGCTAAGAATTAATACTCTGCATAAAAGTAGTCTTTATTTACCATGACATGATGGACACTAACTGCTCCTAATGCCAACAGTGACTAAGATACTAAAGCCCATGGACAGTGGAAATGTGGGTTTATCATAATAACGTTATTACAATTTTTATTGGATGGCTCTAAAGCTTAATCCTTCTCTGTCTGCGGAGACACGCAGCGCCATTATTCGTCGACGCAAGTGCTCTCCATCACTCACACAAGGACGCACGGAGTAGAGCCCAATTTTTTAATTATCCGTTGAACACAACGGAGAGCGCACTTCCGTGATTGGTCAGCCCAACATCAACATCAGAGTATTCAATGAGCTACACTTCTAGTAAAAAGCTTTCCAGCTCAATCAAAACTCGCTCTTTGTCGGCCATTGCTCCTTTAGTGGAAATGCGTTTACTAGCTGAAGAAAATAAACTGTTGTCAACTGGATATTTCACTGCAATGGTAGACCCGCCAGAGAACGTCTGCACCCCCCCCCGCTGTCCTGGTGGGGAATTGCTTTGCAACAACAGAGACGTGTAAAAGGAAACCGTCTCAGTCAATATGTGTGCGTGTGGGCACAAACTTGTTCACTGAGAAGTATAAACTAGGCTTAAGTCAAAATATAAGCAAATTAGCTTCTCAGAAGACTCAAAGATAGGACTTAATATATAAGAGTTTTGTAAGAAAATATCGAATTGCCGATGTATCGCGATGTTTTATGTCACGATATTGTATTGATATTCAAAAGCAATGTATCGATTTCTTTTTTTTTGAATTTGAATTGAACCAATAATCATGACAGTAATTTTTGTAGTAACATTAAAAGTATGACCAGTAGTTTGCGGCTGTTTTCATCTTCTTTGTTCCTGTGGATCAACTAGATCTAGTAATAAAACTGGGTGTGTTAAAGTATGAAACAGGTTGGAGGGTTTAGAATGCTGTGATGATTTTTCTACAGTTAAATTCAGTTTTAAAAATCACAATATATTGTCTTACTCATATGATCTAAGTGTTTGGATAAAAATCCAAGAAATAAAAAGTTATTCTAATTCTGTTAACATAATATAACATATTCCTTTTTGGGGTTATACAGTAATGTTATTGATAGCATTTATTAATTCTTATTGTGATAGTGATGCAAACCATCACAAAATTTTATAGATGTTAAATTATTAACATCTAATAACATCTATCAGGGCAGAACATTATATATTATTATAGAGCAACACAAGTATAAATGGTCTATATTGGCTGATTAATTAGTTAGGCTATCTGCTCAGGTAGCCAGCCTGCAGTCAGCTGCTTAACATGCTGCCTGTAGCTGGCAAGCAGCATTTTTAAAACAGTGTACCTACATAAGATGGAGAGGTGTTGCTCCGTTAGTTTCCACACCATGGTTGTTTGTGTGTTTTTTACGAGTGGGAACAATTCTGAACTGCGAAATGTGTCTTTCTCGTAAGCCAAAGAAAAGTATGGAAATGTTCTTTTAGCCAGCTGGGCAGCAGTTCTCAGCAACTGTTGAGGAAAGGCAGCACTGCATTGCTTTATGTGTCGCACAGTTGAAGAAAATCCATCACGCTGGTTGACCTAAAAATGTAGGAACGGTATAACCAAAAGCTTTTGCGGTTTTGAAGCCTTGATGCTTTAAAGTCTCTGTTAGTTGTGTGATTTATAAATTAAAAATTGTTATTTCAGTTTTAATGTGTGCAATATTGGCGAAGGGCTTGGATGCAATACTTGATTGGCAACAATATTTTAGGTGCATTAAAACTCTGATCAGCAATAATATATTTAGCAAGTTGGATGAGTTTTCACAATCTTTCCATGTCCCCACCGGTTATAGCTCTTAGTGACTCAGATACTAAAGCTCAAATGCGGTGGTGGGGACAATGTCATGATAGAAAAGTAGATAATTAATTGCAAAACTTAATCACAACAGATATTACCACAGCAATATTCAGCAGTAATTGTAATTTCACGTTTTCCTGATATTTTGCAGCCCCAACCTTAGTATACCTTGATACAAGTAAGCACTCCTCGCCAACATCTTTACTTAGGATCAACAAGCATCTGGTGAAGCTTTGAGAAGCAGTCAGCGGATGCTGTTGATCAGCTGGATGCAGACGGTCTGCATGTACAACATGATTTATCAGCACAGCTCCCACTGCTTCCCATCGGAGAGAGATTGAAGAGGAGGGGTTGCAGCTCAGACCGGACAGGGGAGAATGGGGGACAAAATCCAACTTAAACAATATATCTCTGGGTGCGAATTTAGATCAATCCTGGATTTATGCTGCTACCCCCCTCCACTCAAACCCCCCCGACCCCAGGCACACTTCTGTGTGTGCGTGCCTGTGTTTGCAGAAGGGGGGTCGTGGTGGTGGTGGTGGTGGTGGTGGGATTGATCGTACTGCTTCCACAGACCATGTGTAAACCACAGGGGGTGGTGAGAGGTTGGCTGGACCAAACACGGAGGGTCCTGCTGCATCAGAGTTGCACCCCTCCTCCTCTTTCCCTGCCTCTGAGATTAAAGTAATCACCAGGCCAGATGAGTAGTCGAGCAAACACGGACACCCAGTTGAGCACACACCCATGTTAGCACATGACAGCGAGGGAGATAAAGGAGGTAGAGGGACTCCGTCTTGCTCCAGGTGTCACTAATGGGATTGCAGCTACACAATTGTTTTTACCAAATGCCCACATGATTGTTGCGAATTCCCTCTGACGCCTGGCTTTTAACAGTCTGAGAAAGTCAAACTCGGTAGCTGATCTGTGACCAGTTTCTGTTGGGATCAGTCATGATGTTGCTTTTTTTTAACCAGTCTGTTCACCCTATATTGCCTTATTCTCAAGGCATGTGCTGGTAAGGGATTCTCATGATAGGAAACCTATTAAAATATGTTGCATAATATATTAGGTTTTATTTAAAGTAGAAAACCAGCAGTAATTCCCACTGCTACAAAAATAATAAATAAAACATTGGTCATTACAGTTATTGTAATTCAAGGTGATACAATCAGGCTTTTACTTGTCAATACAGATTCCCAGTGTTCTTAGAGGTCTGATTTGACTGTTCTGAATTAGAAAGATATAATGGAAGAAAAAAAACATGATCAAAGTACATCTTGTTGGTTGATTAATTTATTGACTAAAAATGTTGGAGGTTCTTAGTTTGGCTGCATTTATTGAATCCGATTTTCAACTTTTGACTTTCAAATCACTGATCAGAGCCAGAATAAAGCCAGAATAAAGGCAATAATGCAAAATACATTTAATATTAGTTGATTAGTTAGGCTATCTGCTCAGGTAGCCACCCTACAGTCTTCTGTTGAACAGATATGACCCTTGCAGCTTGTCTACTGTAGTTTTAAAACAGTATTAGCTTAATAACAGTGATGGGTGTCACTTCTTTCATTTCTAGACTAACGTTGCACGATATCAGGACAACCTGAGATATATGATAAAGTTGCCGGTTGCTGTGGTGACAGTATGAAATGCAAAGAATAAATACTTAACATTCATGTTCTACTTTGGATTCATTCAGATAATGGAGAAAAATAAAAATATTGTTGTGCATCTGAACAACAGTTGGATAGAAGAACTTGGATCTGACTACATCTGCTGTTTGTTAAAGAGAAAGTTAATGCTTCACTGAACAGCAAACATCACGAAGTATATTACTTGGATTGTTGCAGCCCTATTCCACACTGTGATTTTGTGTTTTTGGAAAACCAGAAATATTTCCAAGCAGCTGAAAATGTAGGTCCCTTCCTTCAGCCAGACGACTGGCAATGTGGAGCAGCAAGGGGGAATGAAAGTGATGTGCCACTCATCTTGAGAAAACTCTGGTCATTACAGCTCTTTCTCTGTCAGTATGTTAAAATTATTTTATCCCTTAGGTTAGAGAAGTTAAGGGTTTTGTTTTTTTAAAATCATTTTAAAACTTTTTCACTTTTTAAAACCTAGATCCAGACCCTAGAGCATCTGGTCCTGCTTTATTTGAGGCCGTAACTTACTTGAAAAGGAGCATCTGTAATTTGTCCGTTCCCTGTTTATTGCCCCGTGTGTTGTCTGCACAGATCCACCCAGGACTTTGCGCTGATGATATACAATTTTCTTTCCAGGTGTGTCTCGGGGTTTGGCATCGCTGGTCCGCGCCAGAGAGGGCGGCTCTGCAGAGCTGGACTGTAGTCTGACTCCATTATCCAAAGAATCCTCCACCCCGAACCTCTTTCCTTTACATGTTGTGGAGTGGGTGCGCCTTGGCTACAATGTACCTGTTCTCATTAAATTTGGAGTGTATGCTCCTCGCATTCATCCTAACTATAGAGGTAAGAAAAGCAATATCAATTCCCTTTTTGAAGTACAACCCTCTGACTATTGTAGCACAAGAAACCATGATCCCCAGATAACAGATTTATTTAGCAACAAAACTTTGCTTCATCTTATGAGAACAGAGGAAACTACAAGGAGGCTACACTGGTATTAATAAAGACTTAGGGAGGAGAAGTTGGGTTGAAACCCTACCCCGAATTGGTAATCTCTCCAAAGCACTGTCCCTATAATTACAGGTGTTGTTCAGTCTGTGTCTTCAGCATGCGTTTGTACAGCAGCGTAGAGGGGAAGGGCAAGAATGAGCGACAGTTAAAGAGGGGGGTGGGGTGTAGATGAGAAAGGAGGAAGGGGGATACCAGGAGCGCTGCTCACTGAGGGATTAGGAGTGTAGGTGGGGGCTTGGTGGTGAGCTGACAGTGCTATATTAGTATGCCGAAGGGTGACCCAGTAAGAGGAGATTGTTGTGCTGGAAGGAGGATGGATGAAGCATTGGGAATAATGGGAGTTTTCCTTGCTAGAGCCCTATAATCCCATCATTGTCTGCCAGAGCCCAAAAGACAAAAGAGGGGTGTCACAACCTCCCGTTGCGCTTCCAAAGCCGACAAGACTACTGGGGCACCCCAGATCCTGTACTGCCCCAACTGGGTCAGTAGAAAGTGCCCAAACCGCCCAAGCCATTTGTTCCATAGAAGAAAAACATCTGGTTCAGAAACATTGGTGAATTCTGAGGAACCTCACTGATGCCTTAAACAGGCTTCCACCCATCCAGCGCCGCTGAACTGTATTAATTGATACTGTTTAGGATGAATGTTCAACAGTCTTAGTCTTCATCTCTTACAAGTGCACCCATAGTAAAGTCAGTAACACAGCAGAGATGAATTTGAGTGTAGAAAAGTAGGTGTCTCCTTGTTTTACCATATTAATCCTTTGTGTGTTTTCTGTCTGGTGTGGGTTTTGCTTCTGTCTGCCTCAGATCCTCATATCTCCCCTCCCACTGGGGGCAGATGGCAGCATGTGAAGCGTGTCAGTGCTGTGGGTCTAATGTATTCTGCCCTCAAATTAAAACCTTTTGGGATTTCTAGATTTGAGACGGGTCAGGTCGCCAAGCATTTCCCGACTGTTGTGTTAGGCTGGTCTGAGAATAGAAAAGCAAATGATGCAGGGAGCATGAAAGTTAAAGATCAAGATCAACCCTTAAAGGATAAGGAAAAATGAGCTATGAACTAGTAGTGAGCGATATAAAAGGTATAAGGTAGAAATTATATAAATTTAGCCAATGGTAGAGATTTTGAGTATACCGTCCTCCCGCGATTGTACATTTTGATGATGTCATCAAGTTGTGCCTATGTACTTTGAACCAGGTACTCAAGAAAGAAAAATGCTGATGTTAAGTGTTTGTACACTAGATATTGCAAGTTTAAAATTTGTTGTTTTCTATTTAACGGAAAAGTAAGCTGTTGAACTTGAAGCATTTTAATTCAAATATGTACATCTTTATATTTTTTGGAATATTAAATTTATAAACAAGTAATCGGGAAAGCAGACAGAAATGTTTTTTTTCCTTTTTTACATTTTGACTTCAGTTTAAACATTTTTGAACTTTGTGTATTTATAACATTTCGATTTTAAAATATCTTCATTTTTATGTATGCTGTCAGAATTTTCGTGTTGGAATTTTTTGGAAGAAGATTCTAATAATTTTTCTTAAATGCATTTTGCACAATAAATGTTCTTAAAATGGCAGATACTCTTTTGGAGTTGATGTTCTGCTGCAATGTATCTGGAATGTTCAAAAACATGTCATTTTGACATATATAAACAGAAGCAAAGAATTTATCGCAATAAATGTTGTGACTGCACAATTGACTGCAATTCAGATTATATCGCAATATAGATTTGAGGCCATGTCGCCCATCCCTACTATGAAAACCTCAGTTCCTTGGTAGATTTCCAACAGAGTGGCCACTACTAACAAAAGTTAATACAGTGCCTAGCAGAGCTATTCATATCACCATACCCATTTTGTCTTGTGAAAACCACAAACTGTCATGCATTTTAAGGGGATTTTATGTGATCAATCAACACAAAGAAGTGCATAATTGTGTTCAGCCCCCTGAGTCAAAACTTTTTTAGAACCAGCCTTGGCTGTGATTACAGTATTTTAGGGTACGTCTCTAACCTCTTTGCAGATCTGAAGACTGACATTTTTTGCTCATTCTTCTTGGCCAAAGAGGACAACCTTTGTGAAAATCAATGAATAGGGTCTGTTAACATTTTAGTTGTATTCAGATCTGGAAAGACTCGGCCATTCTAACACATGTCACTCTGGTTGTATGTTTAGGGTTCACCCCAGTCTGATGTGTTTTGCATCGTTTTTTTGCTAGTTTTCTTCCAGTATTGCCCTGTGTGTAGCTCAGTCCCTTTCCCTTCAACTCTGACCAGCTTCCCTCTCTCTGCTGAAGTAAGGCATCCTTGAAGCATGATGCTGCCACCACCACGTTTCATAGTGGCGCTGGTGTGTATAAGATGATGTGGATTTTTGGTTTTCCATCACAGATAGTGTTTTGCATGTTGGCCAAAACGTTTCAGTTGACTAAGTGGACCATCTTCCAGATGTTTGCTGTATCTCCTATGTGGTCATAGCAAACTGCTGAACATCTAGTATTTGTACAACAGACTGTCATACTTGAGCTGTGAATCTCTGGAGCTCCTCCAGAGTTACCATAGACCTCTTTGCTGCTTTTCTGATTAATGCTGTTCTTTGTCGGCCTCTTGAATTATGATTTAATGGATTAAATGTAGGGGTGGAAAAAGTAAAAAGGGATCAATACAAATGTCCCGCACACTTTCTGATATTCATTTGTTAATATTCCACTTCACAATTATGGGTCTATCATATAAAATCCCATTAAAATGCATAAATTGTCTGGCTGTTACATGACAAAATGTGAAAAGTTCAAGGGGTATTCATACTTTTACAAGGCCCTTTAAGGTAGGAGTTAGAGATGTTTAAAACTAAAAAAGCATTCACTGTTAAAGTAAAAGATGCTGCTGGTTTTTTTCTGCTGTACTCATTGCATTGCAAATGATAGCAGATGCTGTGTGTCCTCAGCCTGCTGCTTTGTCCAGAGTTCATTTACGCCATTAGCTTTTTTTTTTATCAGCAGAGATGAAAAGAATCCCACTGAGTGGCATCTACAGTGCCTGTTTCCGTCCATTAAGCAGCTGTTTTTGATATAATATCAGGTGCGGTTGAGATTGTGCGGTGTGTGTTCAAGGAGTGTCCCCACTCCAACCATAGAAACCATTAAACATGAGACCGTCCAGGTTTCAGAGAATTCTTCTTGTTTCATCAGCGGTATATATGGACGCCTCGTTGCCTGTTTCCCACTCTCGGCATGCCCTGCGGGGGTAAACATTAGTCGGCTCACAGCTAAGAGGAAACAGCCAGACAAAACTGTGACTGACACTCTTGTATGGCAGGCTTTAGTTGTATCTGACCAGACAATGTGTTTGAGTCTGGCAGTGTCAGGATGGTTTACTGTTGCAGGGCTAGATCAAGTGTCGCCTGTGTTGTGAAGAAAATCAGCAGAGACTGTGAGCGGGGAACTCTGACCTGAGGTTAGAACGACAATGGGCAAACCCCCGGATCTCAGCAGGCCTTCCTCACACTCTCAGTGTGACTTGTGAAACGCCCGTGAAAGTCAGAGCCTGTGTTTTTCGCACACATTGCACGACTCGGTAAAACATTTATAGTATTGAATGCTGACAACTGTTTACACAAATGCCACATTTTTGCCGCCTGCCTTCTACTAAAGTCCTGTGGAATTTATCATTAAACAGTCAGACTTATGTAAATATGGGTGTGTTTTATCTGCAAAAGGAAGAAAAAGTAGTCCAGTTGAAACATAAACCCGAATATCAGTTGTTCTGGACGAGGGTGATTGTGCAGCTGACAATGAGACAAAAAAAAAAACATAGATGACTGAAACTTAAGCTCTTCTTTTTTGTAACCTTGGAGCGGCAGGCTGATGCAGGAACCCGAGTCATGCTTCGTGTCCTGCTGGATTCCTACACACTCTTGAAAAGTATGGAATTTTATTAAATAGGTCTGGTAAAACTCAGACCCTTTTGCCTATCCCCTTCTAAAGATTTATCCATCTCTCTGTCCATCCATCGACCTATTAATCTGTCCCTCCATTAATCTATGGAAGTTAAGTTCATGAAATGAGACTAAGACCTGAAAAGTCTGAGAAAGTTTGGGGGGAAAAAGTAAAAGTAATATTAATCTAACATTTGACATTTTTGAATGTTTTAAAAATGAGCTTCAGTTGGATTTTGATTTTTTTTTTTCTCCAATTAAAGAAAGCATTTATCAACTGTATGTTTTGGTCCAACTGAACGACTGAAACAATGCCCACACAGTTAGAAATTATTAACACAAGGTTATCTGTCCCTGATGCTTCAAACAAGCTCCATGTTCCACTCTGGGAAGAAGTTCAAACACCTCTTCAAGTGTGCTGAACTCTGAAGTTCTTTTGGAAAGATTAAAAAATGAAATCTAATGCTTTGTGGTCATGCATAAACAGCTTATGCCTGTATTAAGTTGAGTTACTGTAGTAAATGTAGGCACATGAGCTTTGTGAAGCTGCGTTCGGAGCTGGACACAGCGAGAGGGGCAGAGTTAACTGTAATCTATCCCATGACAAAGAGCTATTCATAAGAGGGTTAAACTGATTAGTGGGACAGGAGGATTGAAGAGAGAAATTTGGGGGAACTGGGGGGGTGAGCTGTCAGAGGCAGGGGCCAGTCCTAGACTTATGATTGTATTCAAATCAAAACACATCCCACAATGCACCACTGCCCGGCTCCCTTACTCACATGCGGATGAACAAAGAAAAGCAAAGCTGATGCTTCTCCAAACCCTGTCTTCCTCCAGAGATTCCTCTGTCAGCATGTCATATGAAATCTGCCGGGCTGCACCTTTTTCACTCAGTTTTATATATTAATTTGGAACAAAGCTTTTATACTGGAGCTGCAGTTTCTATTAAACTGTTTTTACACTACAGTTTTTATGTAGGCTTGTCACAATAAATCAGTCAATCGCATGATGAATTAAAATGAGCTCAATAGTCCTGAGTTGAAAAAAAAATTGATTCTCAGATTCTGAATCAATTCTGATAAAAAAATTTAAAAAAATGGATTCCTACGTCCAAAAATCGTTTCATCGTTTAACATTGTTTGCTCTTTTTACTGCTAAAATAGGAGGAAAAAGTCCAAAGGGCCATTTTAAGGCTTTCCCCCAGTAAACGGTAACCTCACAGGGTGTTGCATCATTGAATTACAGTCTGTAATTAAGGTAACAGCTAAAACAAACAAAACGTTAATAGCATTGACCCATATCAATATTGAATTGGAACAGATTGGATTGGATCGGATTGGGATAATCGATTCTAACTTTTGAGAATCGGAATCGATTCGATTCTTCAAATTTGAATTGATACCCAGCTCTAGAGCTCAATAATTTTTCCAGTCACAATCATTTCCAATTGCATGCTTGTTTGTTTTCTTTGCATGTCTCCCTCTTTCTAGCAAAGAAACTGGATGAAAAAAAATAACATATGGTCCATTTTACAAAACTCTTAACAGGTAGTTTTGCCTGTTTTTCTTGCCTGGGCCAATTGATTAATATAGTTTTTTGAAGGGCAGTTTTGTTTACAGAGTTCATCCATTTTTTTTATTTTTATTATTGTTTATGTTGGATATTAAAGTGTTTTAGACATTGTGTTCATAAAGGAACGAGAACTGTGTAATCACAAAGCATCCAGAATCATAGGGGTTTCACCTCCAGGTCCTTTGAAAATTACTCGAGAATGAGCAGATAGCATCAGGGAGACGACGCCAGCCAGCAGCGGCTCCGCTCTGAAAGCGGAGTCGCTGCTAGCCCACCACCCACTGGGCGAGGGCCTTACTCGCTTATATGAAGAGGTTGCGTCTTAGAGTTCAAACAGCCTTGGTGGGATTAGCGTTTCAATTCTCTCCCCTTGGCTGCACTGCAGCTCAACATGTTGGAAACAAGGACTCGTTTTTAACATGGAGCGGAGCTGTCATGTGATTGCGACTGGAAGGAAGAAGAAGAAAAAAAAGCATCCAGGAGGAAGAGGGTGGAGACGAGATGGAGCAGCAGCTATTGTTTCAACCAATCGCTCTGTTCTCCGTAGAGCCTAATGGCTTTTGTCTCTTCAGGTGGACTCGTGGACTTTGTGTTGGTGTAGGGCGAGGTTGGGGGTGGGGGGGGGGGATTGGGGTTTGTGATGAATGCGTCTGCTGGATCTCAGAGGTCAAAAAGGTCAACCTCTCATTGGTTTCAGTGGATTATCGATGCACATAATTTGAGTAACCTCTCCATAACCTCCTGCTCAGTTCTTCTCTGATTCAGACACATGAAGGGTTGTTTGTGAGCCATTGCTTTCCCATTTTTTCACACTTATGTTCAGTTGTTGCACCATATTTGCCCACTGTGTATCGAAAAGAGCAATCGACCATGTTTTTTAGCCTCCGACAGGGCAGAACACCTGCCAAGTGCCATCTTTGGTTTTAATTCCAGCACGCAAACATTCGACTTTGGATAAAGCACCATTTGTCACATAGCCTGGTTGTTTTGTCTGCCCAGAGGGTGAAAGGAAAAGTCTCCTTTCTCTGTTCTTCATTATTTCTTTCGCTCTCCCCTCTCCATCTCTCAGGCTCTGGATTTTCATCCAATGCTATGTTTTTCACCACTTATAATTTTTCAAATCTTTGACAGTAGAAAGCCGACCCCCTTTAGCTTTGCATGATCTATCCGCCCCTACCCATATTTGGCAGTGTTGTGTTTCTACAGCAACTGAATTTAAATCTAAACCTACAGCCCGGGCATTTCTCGGTCTCATCACTATGGTAACCTGAGAGCACGAGGAATGACGGGGGGAGTTGTCGTCTCTTTCTAGTGACGGACAGGGGGGAGGATTAGGACAGGGTTTGACAGCCAAACCAGAACTCCCTGGTGTAGACTTCAGGGGGCAGGGCACTCTCTGGTTTTTGAAAATCAACATGTGTAACACACCCACGTGCTCCAGGGCCCTGTGGCATCGTCGGGATTTCCACTGGCTGCGTTTCAGGGTGCAATCAGCCACAACGATCCCACAGTGTGCAGCACAGAAGTGGGCGGTAAATTCCACAACCGATGAGAAAAGGTTTCAGAGAAAATGGGAGGATCCCTCCTGGCCCGTTTAGAGGAAAATATCTAAAGTTATCCCGATACCTGTTATCACCTTCCCCCGCTATCCCAACCCTGCCCAGCTGTTTGAAAGATGCTGGCCTGAAACCAAAGGCATTCATTTTATGGATCCCCTAAAGTGAGCCCCGCCCATCAAATGCTTGTCCTTCTTTCAGGAGGTCAGTCAATCATTAAACCTAACTATTAAGCACAGCAACTACCCCGACAGGAATGCAGGGTTAATTGTTACCTATCGTTGTCTGTCTTCGCTCTGTGTGTGTTTCAACCCGACTTAAGGCCATAAACATAGTCAAAGAAATGTTAAAGCTTTTAAGCATTAATCAATAGTCCTGCTGTCTGGAGGGAAAACCGTTTTGAATAGTCTACTTCTAAATGGCACTAATGCTGCTTAAGGTTTCAGGACATTGAAGATTTTTCTTTGTTTTGTATCATATCAAAAATATATCTGGAAGATGACAACATGTCTTACTTTAACCTTTAAATGAAGCAAACCTTTTCCTTTTACAACCAGAGGCTTCAGAGTATTTCATTGAGGTTTTATGTGATGGCTCTACACAAGGTAGTACATAATACATGTGGAGGAACAATATTTATAGTTTAAAAAGAAAAGAAAATCTGACAAGTGTGACATGCATTTGTACTTAGCCCCCCTTTTAGTCTGATGCCTCTCTGGAGGAGCTGTAGGAACCCACAGCTCAGGTTGGAGGATCTTTCAGCAGGACAGCTTATTGTTGTGAACTACACACTTCCTGGTGGTTGTGGACGAGTAGCATAAAAAAAAGACATTGTTGAAGGAAGGCATTAAAAGTACTGTTTTCAGTTTGCCACAAGCCATCAAGGGGACACGGCAAACGTGTGACATTAGGTGCTCTAGTCAGATAAGAACAAATGTAACATACTGTGGGGATGTTCTTCTTCAGTGGGTAACTAGGAAGTGCTTCAGATTTGACTGGAAATTAGGTGGAGCTGAAAACGAAGGAATTCTGGAAGAAAACCCGTTAAAGGCTGCAAAAGACTAGAGACTTGGGCAACTCTTGGAATGTACCTTTCTACACACGATCTCCATTCAATCTGACTGAGTTCGAGCTACTTTGCAAGAAAGAATTAGCAAAAATTTCTGCCTGCAGCAAAGTTGAAACTTTAAGGGCAGTAGTTCTACAAAGTATAGACTCAGATGGCCCAAAGAGAAATTCACATCACTGTTATTTTTCTATTTTTATTTTTAAATAAAACATTAAAAGCCATAAATCATTCTCCTTCCGCTTCTCAAATATATGCGAATTTGTGACGGCCAGTTTCTGCAAAATCAAACAAATTACATTAAAGTGTGTGCGTGGGTTTTATATGAAAATATAAAATATATATAAAATGTGAAAAAGACGCCTTGTATTTATTTGATTTTGCTTAAAATGCTATCTTTAAACACTGCAAAGTTTATTGATACATACTTGGCCTAACCTGCAAGCCGCGTGATGCAAAATGGCATTGTGGGAACTCCTTCACATTTCTGTGTTTACTTTCAAACTGCTCTGGCAGGGTCTGGTATGAGCATCGTGTGTGTTTTCCCCCCCTGCCCGCATCCTCCACTCATTTAAAGCCCTCAGATTGAAGGGCAAAAAAAAAGAAAAGAAAAAGAGTTCATTGAGAGACAGGATAAAAGGAGGGGGTGTACCCTGAAAGCCAGACTGCAGTCACCAGGCAACTAGCATATCAAGTTTCAAAGCTTGACAAGGAGTTGTAAGAAGTACAGAGGGGAGCGGAGGAAGCGGGGTATTGGGTGTGTGTGGTATAAACGTGCATGGGTCCATCTGTTTTTGAGCGTGCTCTCACACAAGTGCAGTGTGCATCTGCCATGCTTCTTGTTGTTAATTTCTATCCTTTGCCCCCCCACTGAACAAAACAAGTGACTCATTTCTTCCATGCATTGTCTTGGATTTACATTTTTAGCCGAGCACTCCTGAATCAAAAATAAAAATGAGTCATTATTGTTTTTTTATTTTTTTTACGTTGAAGTTGTTTAATGAAATAGTATTCAAGAATTTCTGGCTTGCTAACTCTAGCTCTCTGCTAACCCGCCCAAACCCTAAATGACAGGACACCGTCTTCATCTGTCATCTTGCATATCATTTTAACCATCACTGCAGTGATTCATGTATTTGCACTCCACCTCAGGGCCACTGACTTCTCATCATCTGAGCTAGAGTCGGCAGACTTTAGCCAACATATTAAAGCTCAATCCTTTTCACTGCGGTGCATGATGTCTACATAAATTCAAAGAACATTTCTGGAAAGCACTTCGATTCACTTTAAACCAACAGGAGTCAATGTTGTAAAACGACGAAAGAGATATAACAAAAGACTTTTAACTAACTATTTAGCGTCGTTTGTTTAATGAAGAGGTCGGTATAACCCTGCACGATATATGGGAACGTTCCTTCTCAAGATAGACTGTTTGCATCCTCACAAAGCCAGCCTACCTTGTCTTTTGGGATGAAGCCAGGGAATGGGGGAGTGAAGGGTAGTTCATTGTTATATGATAAGCGTTGGTTCCTGGTAAAACCTTCAGCAGGAGACACCCTTCTTGAAAATGACTCAAAGCACAGTGGTGTGCTGCATGTTGACCATCTCACACCGAGCTCATTTCTGGGTCAAAGACGTAAGAAGATAACCAATTCACAGTGCCTTGCATTCATATCTCTTGAATTAGTTTCACCTTTTGTCATCGTGCAACTACACACTTCTAGATGTTTTCATTGAGGTTCTATACCAACACAAAGCGCACACAGTTGTGTACGTGTAAATGTAATTTCAGTAAACCCAGCTGTTCCGTGAAGGCCTCAGAGTTTTTTTTGTTGGTTTTTATTTTTAATTTTAAACGTATTAATGTACAAGCGGCCTCCTGAAGACCAAGGAACAGATGGGAGAATCTACATTAATCTAGCATGAATGTTCCCATTGTGAAACTTGGTGGTGGGAGCATCATGCTGTGGGGTTGCTTCTTCAGCAGAGAAAGGGAAGCTGTTCAGAGTGAGTGGGAAGATGGATGGAGCAAGTGGAAGAAGTGTCCTGGAAGAAGACCTCTTAGAGACCACTGAAGATTGGGGAAGACATTCACCTACTAGCAAGGCAACAACCTCAAACAGCCACAGCCACAGTAGATTGCTTTAGATGTGCTTTAGCACATTCATAGTCCTGCCAAACCTGTATACGGCAGTAGTTCCCCAAACCCTATCCACTCAGAATAACTAAGTTCTACATAGAGCAGTAAATGAGCTTGTAAAAACAAGCAAGCAAAAAGCACCTGGACAAACGATAATGCCAACACATATAGACACAGCTCTGAGGGCATAAAAGTTGTTTCTGGGTGTAAACACATGTGATGGTGGAGCATTTTTGTCACGGAGAGTGACGTTGCAAAATCTAAAACCTTAATTATTTCTGTCCACACGCTTAAAACGGAGAAGTCGCAAATCTTCACCTTGGTCTGAAATTTTAGAAAGAATCGTTTTTCATGCTGTAAATCTGCTTTTTCGTGTGGATGACAGGCCAAATCGTAGTAAAATGTCTTCGTTTTGTGAGATACCTGGCTACGTGTGGACAAGGCCTCAGAGAATAGACTTCAATATACTTTTACTAGTTTATTAATCATTGAATGGCTTAGCACCAAATTATGTTAAAGATGTGTTGTCACTAAACCAACCACTCAGGTCTAATTCTAGTCTACTAATCATCCCTAGAATCAGAACCAAACATGGTTTCGGTTTCTATGCTCCTCTAATCTGGAACAAACCACTGTAAAGCTGCTGAAACACTGAGTTCCTTTAAATCAAGGCTAAAACCCATCTGTTTAGAGTTGCCTTTGAGTAACTGATTAATAATAGCTGGAAATGTGTCATATGTTTTGTGTCTCTAATTTTATTTGCTTTTATTGTTGGTTTATTGCTCCTTTTATTTTATCCCCTCATGAGGTAAAGCACCTTTAATTGCCTTGTTGTTGAAAGCGTGCTACACAAATAAAACTGCCTTGCTCTGAATACTTTCTCAGGGTGCTTTTCTGACCAAAACTGCCACTTTAAATACGTTTCATGAACAGAAAAAATATGGTCATGCTTCACCCTGGAAAATACAACAGCCAATTTACAGAGGAAAAGAGGAAAGATTGATCTTGGTTAACAATTTTAGAGACTAAACATATTAACATTATTTGATTTGCTCATGTCTTCTTTAATATGTATCTTGCTTCTTCTTTTGTTTTCATAAATTTTAACTATGTGGTTTATTTTTTTATATGTTTGACAAATTCAGCAGATCCCACACACTCTGTGTGGATCTGTCTGCTTGCAGAAGGTCTATGACTTTGACACTGGCCTTTGTGACAATGGATAGCTGTGTCCTCGCCATGAAGAGCCCTCTTCCTGCATATGCTGACGTTGCCTGTCCGCCTTTGTGTGCCTGTTAATCTTTTTTTTCCCTCTTTGCCTTTCAACCCTCACCCTTCCTCCCACAGGGCGTGTGTCTCTGACCCGCGGCGCTTCTCTCCTGGTAGAACGGCTGACCCTGGAGGACGAGGGCTGGTTCGAGTGTCGCATCCTTCTGCTGGACAGCAAAACCGACAACTTTCAAAATGGCACATGGACCTTCCTCTCCATCACAGGTGCAGCACCGCAGGGTATTGGGAACATGGGAGCTGCTTCCTTCGTTGCTCGTCGCTGGTTTAGACTTTATTTAGAACATCTACAGCATGGGGTCTGGCAATACTCTGAAGGCCCTTGCAAAGGGAATGTGCTGATCATTATTGCAGTGCATTAAATGCATGCATGGTACACACTGGATGCAAGGGGATCGCACCTTGTTTTTATCCGCCATCAAGAACTGACCAGCGCATGTGAGGTTTGTCGCTAAAGATTAAGGTTAAATGCCCAAAGCCTTTGACTCACATGCTTCTTAGCTCTAAGTCTCACTCACACACGCACGCGCTGGGTAAGCTGAAGTGGAGTTATGTCACTCAAGAGTGTGAAGTAGAGGTTTGATATGATGATCCTGCTGTTAATGAAAGCCATCTGTTTGCTGCATGACACTTTTTAGATCTTGCACATATTGAACATCGCATTATGGCCATATCTGAGAATTAATTGCGTAGTCTTGTAATTAGACTTGATACGTATATTTGCATTGGTGAATGGTGTCATATTGGAATTTAATGTGAAAGTACTTCGTGTTAAGTGGAAGAAAAATGATACTTGGTTTTCAAGATATTTACAAATAAAATCTGAAAAGTATGATGTGCATTTGTATTCAACCCCTTTTACTCTGATACCCCTAGATGCAATGGTGCTAAGTGCAGTGCAGAGCAATCCAGAAAGAAAACCTGCTAGAGGGTTTAAAAGACATGAGACTAAGGGTAGAGGACCACTTTCAGCAGGACAATGGCCCTAAACAAGCAGCCAGAGCTGCAGCGGAATGGTTTAGATCAAAACATGTCAATGTGTCAAACTCAAGACCTAAGTCAAATCATATTCTGGGGGTAAGACTTGAAATTTGACGTTTGCAGATGTTTTTCATCAAATCCAACTTTGTTTGAGCTATTTAGTTTTTTTACTCTAGTCCTAAGATGTGTAAACCTTGTAGAGACATACCCAAAAATACTTGCAGCTGTAACTGTTTTGAAAACGGTATCTATGTTTTTTTCCACTTCACTGTCAGCGCTTCTTCGTGTTGGATTATTACACAAAATTCCAATCAAAAACATTGAAGTTTCTGGTTGTAACATGAAAAAAATGAAATGATACTTTTACTAGACATTGTATGTGCACTGATACCTAATTTGAACATGTAAATGAAAAATAGCCTTTCTTCATTTGGCTCTTTGCTCTAGCTCCTCCTGTCTTCATTAAGACGCCACCAACTTTTGTAGAGGTTCTGCTCGGAGACTCGTTGACTCTTAGCTGCGGAGCCCACGGCAACCCTCGACCGACGGTTGTCTGGCATAAAGATGAGAATCCGATTGAGAAACATGAAAAAATAAAAGTGAGTCGCATCAACAGAATTTTTAAACAAATACTTCATAAGGTGATTTTTTTTTACATTTTTGATAATCATGCATTTCTCTCTCACCCTGTCTTAGGTGCTCAACGGGACCCTCGCTCTGGCCACTGTCTCAAGAAATGTTTCAGGAGTGTATAAATGTCACGTGTACAACTCGGAGGGGAACCTGACCCACTACACAGAGCTGCAGGTTCAAGGTAACTGGAATGATGCATCATTAAACGCTGACAGAATCTCTGCATATCTAATGTGAAGGAAGCACAGTGGTATTTTCTCAGGAACACATAGCTTTTTGTTCCTTATCAGTTCATTACCCTGGTTTAAAAAAAAAGTTTGCTAATGGTGTATGACATAGTTATAAGTGTGTGTCTGCCGCCACCTACAGTTCATTCTGTGCTTTGCAGTGACTTAAAACTGACCAGCAGTCATTACTTATCTGTGCATTGTTTCTTAAAAGGTCCACCGATCATCATCATCTCCCCTGAGGACACAACTCTCAATATATCCCAGGATGCTGTTCTGCAGTGCCAGGCAGATGCTTACCCTTCGAACCTCACCTACGAGTGGCTAAAACAAGGACAGAACGTTTACCACATTGAGTGAGGCCATACCTTTAAAACTACACACAAGAAAATCTCTAAAACTACTTAAAAAGTTCTAGTTGTAAATATTTTCAAAGTAAGCTGCTAATGCGATACGTTTTAATTGGATTGTTCATGAGATATCTGTATCGCGTGATCATGAGACAGAGAAGATTGCTGTTTAGTTTAAAGCTCCATCCTCTAAAGCTTTCCTGCACGTCCTTTTAAATGCAGTTATTGTTTTCCTCCCACATTTAAGGGTATTTCTGTAACTTACAGTTTGATCATAAAATTATGTTTTATTTATACCTGTTGGTCTCAGGTCCCTTAAATCCAGAGTGAAGATTTTGGTGGATGGAACTCTTCTGATCCCTAATCTCATTCCAGAAGATGCTGGCAACTATACCTGTATTCCTACTAATGGAATACTGACTCCACCCTCAGCTTCTGCCCATCTGAAAGTGAAACGTTAGTGCTTTCCCTTCTCATTCTGTGTGGCCCTGCTGACCTCTGACCCTAACCCTCATCAGGGCTGCAGAGGGGGAATCTAATCAGAATGCTTTTTTTTAATTCTGAGTTTCTTATTTTAGATCCAGCACGTGTGGGAAGAATGCTGCGCGAAACCTATTTGCCAGCAGGAATGGAGGGGGTCATTTTCTGCCCTGTTCAGGCCGACCCGCCCGTGCTGTATGTCAACTGGACCAAAGACGGGAATGAGCTGAATCTTGACAATGTGAATGTTAGCACCTATTTTATAATCTGTATTAATCAGGTTCTTAAAACCACATTTAAGTTAATATTTTTCCCTTCCCTTCTTTGCCCTTTGCCTGTTTAGTTTCCAGGTTGGATGGTGAATTCGGAGGGCTCCGTGTTTATAGCAACAGCCAATGACAATGCTGTAGGCATGTACACCTGTACACCTTATAACAGCTATGGCACAATGGGCCAGTCTGAGCCCACCAAAGTTATTTTACAGGTAAAGTTCCCATTTTCAGAACTACCACACCTTGTAAAACTACTGCAACCCCTCAAACCTCTCCTTATTTTGTGACTCTACAGTTTCAGTGTAATTTATTGGGATTTTATTTGAGAAAAACACAAAGCTGTACAGAATTGTAAAGTGGAAAGAAATTATTCACACAGAATGTCTTACAAAATAAAATTTGACCCTGAGGTAGTGCTTTAACTTCGTTTTTATTCATTTATAGTCTTTTGGATTGTGTCTCTACCAACTTTTAGCCATTTCTCTTTGCAAAGTAGCTCAACCTCAGTTGGATTGGGTACGAAGCGTCTGTAAATAGACATTATCAATTCTTGCCATGCCACCGATTCTTTATTGGGTTTAGATCTGGTCTTTGATTGTAACACTTGCATTTGCTTTGATCTAAACCAGTGGCTCTCAAACCCTGTTACTTACAAGTACCACCTTATTCCAGTACCATTGTGATATCTGGCATTTAAAAACCACGACTTTAAATTTCTCAATTTGTTGTGTGTTTTCGTGAAAACAAAAACGGAACAAAAAAAAGAAGGAAAAAAAGTGGTGCTTTAGGTCCAGTCAAGGGATGTTTTTTAGTTGTACCTTGCATTTATACTTAGGTTTTGGAATTCAGAATGTTTATCCCTAATACTATTATTGTTACCTCGTGAATAGTTGTGACCATATTTGCCTCACCCCAGTTCTAAAGTCCTTACACTGGCTCCCTGTAGCTCAGAGAATAGACTTTAAAATACTTTTACTAGTTTATAAATCATTACATGGCTTAGCACCAAAATATGCTGAAGACCTGTTGTCACGGTACCAACCACCAAGACCACTCAGGTCCTCCAACTCTAGCTTACTAAACATCCCTAGACTCAGAACTAAACATGGAGAAGCAGCTTTCAGTTTCTATGCTCCCCTTATCTGGAACAGACTTCCTGACGAGTGTAGAGCTGCTGAAACTCTGAACTGCTTTAAATCGAGACTAAAAACCCATCTGTTTAGAATTGCCCTTGAGTAAATGCTTGATGTCATATGTATGAAATGTGTTCATGCTCTCTTGCTTTTTTTTTTCTTTCTCTTGCTTTATTGTGTATCATGTGTAATGTGTGTTTTTTTTTTTTTTTTTAATCACCAAATCATGTAAAGCACCTTGAATTACCCTGCTGTTGAAAGTGTGCTATACAAATAAAATTGCCTTCCCTTGCCTCCCCTCGAGTACTACAAGACACAGCCCAAGTACCACCAGTGGTATTTTTACCATAATTTGAGGATTACGGATCAAAACCATTCCTCTTGTAGTTCTGGTTGTGTGTTTAGGGCTGTTGTCCTACCAGAAGGTGAACCTCTACCACAATCTGAAGCCCTTAGTAGCCTCTAACAAGTTTTCTTTCATGATTCTTTAGCTTCATTTATCTTCCTATTTACTCTTACCCAATTTTCTGTCCTTTCTGGAGACAAGCATCCCCACAGAATGATGCTGCCACCACCACGATGTTTTAAAGTGGGGGTGGTGTATTTAGTTTTTGTCAACACATAGTGCTTTGTATGTGGGCAAGACAGTTTCATTTTGGCTTCATCTAACCAGAACACCTTCTATATGTTTGCTGCGGGTCCTACAGAACACATGAACACAGGAAGTTCTTTTACAGAACAGCTATGTTTATACAGCAGTTAAATCAAACACAGATGGACTCTATTTACTAACTTGGAGACTTTTGCAGGTTTGTTTGGCTGGATTTATTTAGGGGTATCAGGGTCACAGGTGTTGAATACTAATTAATTTTTTAACGTTAAATTTTTCAGATTTTTGTTTGTCTAAAAGCTTTGAAAAGCAATTAAAATTTCTTTCACAATTGTGCTTTATTTTATGTTGGTCTGTCACATAACATTCCAATAAATGCGCTTGTGGTTGAAACATGAATAAAGGAAAACATTTCTATAGGTATGAATAAAAAAAAACAACGTGTAGGTAGATGGGGAGTAGTAAAAAGAGTTTCACTTTTTCAGGACCCACCATCATTTCGAGTTCCCCCTCTGCCAGAGTATCTCCAGGAGGTCGGCCGAGAGTTGATCATCCCCTGTGAAGCCAGTGGAGATCCTTCTCCAAATGTAACGTGGAGCAAGGTATGAAAAAAACCTTTTTCTGGAGCCTCTGCCATCTCTGACGAATCCCTCACATATACTTCTTGATGCCCTTTTTGACAGATTGGCCCTAGTCCTCGCTCGCCGTACATTGTGTTGTCTAACGGATCCCTCTTGCTGCAGCCCCTGAGCAAAGATCACCATGGGGGCTGGGAGTGTTTGGCCACCAATCGTGTGGCGACTGTCAGTGCAGGGACTGTGGTCTTTGCACTTGGTGAGTGCATCAGCATGATCTGTAATAAACAAGTAATCTGCAGATAAATGTAATTATATATGACAATTGTATTGTTAACAGTTTAGATTTATAAGTCTGTCTGTTGCTCAGGCACCAGTCCTCATGCTGTGCCCTCAGTAACCGTTACAACAGAGATGAACCAGGCCAACGTGTCCTGGGTCCCAGGGTTTGATGGTGGATTTACCCAAAAATTTACTGTGTGGTCAGTAGCAGGAAAACAATACCCAGTATGAAGCATTTCTTGCCATCAACAACTCAAAACCATTTACATACTTTTGATTTGATTATTCAAAGGGTTAAGCAAACATCCAGGGGGAAACATGAATGGGCATCTTTGCCTGTGCCAACATCCAAAAACTACCTGCTTGTGACTGGGTTACACGCAGGCACTGGCTATCAGTTCAGTGTCCTACCTCAGAATAAACTCGGCTCAGGACCTTTTAGTGAAATCGTGTCAGTACGGACGAAAGGTTTGTGCTTTGCTTTGTTTTCCTTCGAGCATCCCAGTGCCATTTTGCTTTTAGAAAAAGGGTCACCCATACCCCCTTATTCTCCTTTTAGCTGTGCCAACAGAGCTACCTAAGGCTGCCACAGGTCTCCCAGCCCTGCAACCTCCCACGTTGCTGTCAGCTAACCGGACCGGACGAGGCGTTCTCCTGCAGTGGCAGCCTCCCGAGGCTCTGCTCTCTCCACTGACAGGTTTTGTTCTGCAGGCGCGCAGAGATCAGGGCCAGTGGGTCATCATTGGCAGCAACATCCATGCAAATCAGAGCGAAGTACTTGTGCAAGGACTGCTCAGGGTGATTGTTTACTACTTGCAATAAAACACACTGTTCACAAGAACATTTGTTAAATAGTCAAATACATCATCTGTGTCTTACTCAGGACTCCGTGTATGATTTAAGGCTGATGTCACGGAGCAACAAAGTCCTCAGTGAACCGAGTGAGTCAGTGAATGTTTCCACAACAGGTAGGGTTTAATTATTTAAAGTGACTGTATTACTGTATATTTACAACATTTGTTTTATTTTTCAAACACATAAGTTAAATTATTGATTCTGGTTTGATTGCAGGAATGGAAATTTACCCCCTTCGTCCTAGTTTCTTAGAAGTCATCCCTGACCCGCTGATGGCTGGTGTGATAGGGGGAGCATGCTTTCTGTTTCTTGCAATCATCCTCTCGTTGATGACAGCATGCTATATGAGCAACCGGAGACAGCAGAGACGCAGAAAGAGGAGACAAGGTAAAACATACATGTGAAAAAGCATGAAAGAGAAAGAGCTTTTACAACACAGCTAGAATGCAACCAAAAGTTGCTGAAGAGCGATGACCAACTTGCACTAAACACCAAACCCGGGCCTCAACTCATCCCACAATGTCATCTCCAAGAAGAATGTAGAAGTAGCAAAATGCTGCTCGAACAAGAGTTTATAAAGGAAGACTAGATTTGACTATTTTTAAAGATTTAAAGCTACAGTCCGGAGTATTTGAGGGAGAGAGATTTTTTGAATCCGACATACCAAGGCCCCTCCCAAAACACTGCCCCCTCCCCTACCCTTCCCTCCCACCAGCCCTACCGCAGCAGTTGTGCACGTGCATCACCTGTGGCGACACAGCGAATCAAAGAAGTAAGCAGCAAGCGCTATTGAGCACCACATGATTGTATTTTTGCTATGGACATTTCGGAGGTGAGCAACTTCTGCATGACTGATGCTCCCTCACAATATGGCGACTGTAAACAGGACGACACGGAGCGTTCTGTGTGCGCAGCCCCATGTTCACATGTTTGCGCGATCCGCCTGCAAGTTAATTGACAGCCGACAATGCGGAAACTCGAATTCTATCGGCTAAAAGAAATTCGACGCTCAGTGTGAAATGCATAGGGGTCTATGGGATGAAGGTGGGATTAAGAAAAAAAAACAAGTGTTGTGGAGCACTAGCCTTTTATCATAGTATTGAACCCCACTATCATTTTAAAGATTTATAAAACTTTGATACATAAATATATTCTCTGGACTGCAGCTTTACAAACCTGAAACTTACACAGTTTTAAAAGCTTGCTGTGATGGCCCAGTCTACGCGTAATTTACCACGGTGGGGAATTAAAACACTAATGTTTTGTCAGCATTCGGGTAGTTGGAGTTTCTGCTCCGGTTCTGAACATCGTTACTCATAAGCTCCTAACGTTGGCACCAGGAATGGATAATATGGACTTAAATTTTTATCATAATTTGTGGCATTTACTGTTATAAATGATAAAAGTTATGATAGAAGATTATATAAAATGATTAAACCATGGTCAATAGCAAAGCTAAACAGTGCACATTAATTGCATCTAATTATATTTAAAGATCTATTTAAAAGGTATTGCTTTAGTGGAACCAACATCGGGAAAAAAATACTATTTTAATCAGCAAAAGTAACAATCATAACCAAACTGTCAGTTTTGGGGTTTGCAGATTTATTCAGTCTGAGTTTATCGTTGTCATGATGACAAATCAAAAATTTAACATGCTGATTTTTAACAATAAACGGTTTGATAACTGCTCATCCCCAGCTGGCACTTCAATTTCTTCAAACATGCATGTCACCATAATATTCTACATTCTATTAGGGAGTTGTGCAGCGGTTGTGCACGTTTCTCCAGATAATCAGTAAAAGTTTTACTTGTAAGAGTAGACACTGATGCTGTCACGCCACTCAACCTCTAGAAGTCCTTTTACATTTTTCCCTCTTCCATTCCAGTCCATTTATAGCTAGTTTTCTCAGAACATCGTGTTGTTTCGCCCAGGGCTGCCAAATACATTATTGGTTTGTAGAATTTGCATGCATTAAGCTTGAAATATAACATCCTACCAAATACTGCATTCAAGTACTTCTTTACAATTGCAGTATTGCCCCCTGAATATTGCAATGACAACTGCCATTCAGTATTTTTTGCAGCTCTAGTTTGGCCCCACAAAGTCATGTCCAGCCAATGCTACATACCTGGTGGATAGAAGGGAAGCTAAACAACATAGATTGCTTATGCAGTCAAATGTATTTTTCTTCATTTTGCTCAGATGCAGTTGCTAATATAGGTAATTTACATGGGTAAAAATGTGGGAGAAACATATTGAGCGGTTATTAAATTAATTCATAAGGTTTGCATACATCAGTAAACGTTTTGTAGTAACCAAACGGCACGTAAAAAGTCAAACGCATGATTATACAAGTATATTCTATTACCAGAGAAACTTTATGCTCACAAACAAGAATCCCTGCTGCTTCTGAGATGTGGCTGCTGACTACACAAGAGCTATTTGTCATGGATGTGGCATGAACTCATCTTTGGATCCTTAAATTCAAGCTTCCAGTTGTTTTAATATCTTGGGGCAAAAACTGTTTCTGGCGGGTGGGGAGAAATGAAGCTCACCTATGTCTCCTTCATAAGATGTTCTCTGTAGCACCCATATATGGAGGTGGTCATATGTGTTGAGGATGTGTCTTAAAACCCTGTTTCTTCAGCAAACTTTATTTGATCTGCTGGAAGAAGTAATGGGAAGGCCATAAAGTGTGTTTTCTTTATATGCTCGTGCATTTATAGGTTTTATGGCCTTAAGATACAATATTTGGTCCCTAAAGTTTTGTTTTTTGCACTATGAAATAGGTAACCAAAGTATTTCTTTCCTGCTCCTTCTTTAGACCTGCCAACTGCTTTTCAGAAGAGCCCATCTCAAGAGTAAGTGTCTTGATCATTTTAATGCACCTTTCCTTAATTTTTTTTCTTTAACATCTCCTTATAGTCACCAATCCCCGATGTTTGAAGCCGTTTTTCTTTATCTTCTTCAGCACACGATCACCTTCTCGCAGCCCAGACAGTGTCCTCAAGTTTAAACTTTGTCCACCACTTTCGTTCTTCCCCAATTCCACATCATCACAGTCTGATCGCTCCTCGTTTGACAAAGGCAGCCGTGGAGAATACCACGATCAGCGGAAACAGCTTTTGTCCAACTCTTCTCCTCCACCTCATTACACACTCTTCGAGAGTCATCTAGGTTCTCAGGCGCCTTCACCAACTGCTCTGGAGTCCATTTCCCGAGGCCCAGATGGGCGCTTCATTGTTCAGCCGCTGCCAGAAGGCTCAAGTCCTTCCAATAAAAACAAAATAAAGAAGGATGCCTTGCAAGGTAATGGGAGCATAAACGGGTCAGGGAGCAACAGGACGTCAATCAGGGACTCTCCAAAATCAAGCATTTTCAGCTCAGAGAAGGATGAGAAGAAGGAATCTCCTCTGACGGTGGATGTGCTAGAGTTAAGCAGACCTCCTGCATCCCCTGGTAGAGTACGGGCTATGGCAAGAAACTTCTCACGACATGGCTGCTTTTACTCTGATGACGAACAAGGCTCAGAGACTCTTTTGGAAAGAGCCAGTTTTTACTCTGATAGCAGTGAAAGAAAGCCCAGCGATTCCCTACGGAGGAATCGCATGCGGGGCAACACTGAAGACCTGTTCTCCAGTTTGGGAAGGAGAACAAGGCTGCTGGATAGAGACAGGCTCCATCATGGAGGTTACCAACCCATGGAGATCCACCTGACTGACAACAGCACCCTGGTCTCCCAGCTTGAAAGTGAGCCGGAGAGAGATAGCGTTAGCAAGTGTGTCCAGTTGGCAAAGGAGAGGGAAGAAATTGAGAGGGAGCTGAAGAATTTCGCAACTGATCAAAGACATCGCAGTCGAGTGAGGGAAGAGCCTTCTTCATCTAGTAAAACGGAACACCCTCGGAGGGATGAGCCAGAATCAGTGAAAGAACCTGTGTGGAAACCTCAAGACGTTACAATCAGACAGAAGTACAGGCCCACAGGTATGACAAGTCGGGTTTCTGACTATAGGAGAGCATGCTACTTTGGCAACACCAGCAGTCCACTGGACAGGCTCCCCACATCTCGCGTACAATGGGACATTAGCCCTGTTACATCCGTCACCAGCCTCATTCCTGTTCAGACCCCTTCTGAGACCACATCGCCTGTGCCATTTAGAGAAGCCACAGAGGAGTCTCTTGCTTTAGATTCATCGAGATCGCCAGTCACCCAAAACACCTCTCTGCTCATGCTCTCCCCTGATGGTACACCAGATAGAGCAAAGTTATCAAATCTTCAGAAAAACCCAGAGACATGCACCAAGTCCGGCACAGAGCAGAGCTTAGAGGAAGAGACACAGGACTTAAATGTTGTTTCTAGATCAAGGAGTCCATTAGCTTCTCAGCTACGGGATGTACCCATCACAGAGAGACCCAAAAGTTCAGCATCTGTACAGTATAACCAGACTGAGAAAACTCCAAAGGTCCGCAGTCCCTGTTGTTCTTCAACCTTACTCTACGATCATCATAAAGTAGGAGCTAAGTCCAAAGACGGAGAGACTCAAGGCCGCGATGACCAGCGAGCTTCGGGGTTTTACTCTGAGTTAGAGAGGGAAGGCGTTCGAACACGCTCCAGGAGGAGCGACAAATGTCTCTTCCCTGATAGTCCTAGCCCGATCTCAACCTTAACTCTCGTCGAAGAGGTTGACAGTGACCAGTCTCAGTTTTTAGTCCCCAGAATGTCAGACTCCTTCAATGCCAAGCCTTCAGCACCATCCCCCAAAATGTCCCCACAACAGACAAGTGCAATCCTTGAATACCTGAGCCTTCCAGGTTTTATTGAAATGAGCGTTGATGAGCCTGTAGAAGAGGTTCGGGTGACTGACACAACCGCACAAGGCTCAGAACAAAAGCCGGAGGACGAAACTGTTGTAGCTAAACCTGATGTAGTTCCTAGAAACTGGGAGATTCATGCCCAGGAAAACCCACAAACTGTGTCTAGTCAAAAACAAGTAGATCCTCTGGGTTCTACAGATTCTAGCTTTGATGCATTTAAAAAACAAGGAAATAGGCGATCTCCTCAAGTGACAGCCAGAGTAAGATTCCCTGATGACCCAAGGCCGTCCTCATCAGAAAAAACTAGCAGGGAGCTCTATGATGAGAAAACAAGAATTCGGGCAGGGAAAATTTGCACCAGCAGGCCTGAATCAAGACTTGGGTCCAAGTCTGCTCACACCTTGTTCAATGCAGCTAAGGACATGGCAGACATTGTGTCAAAGCATTCTCAGAGTTCTGCGGACAGTGATGAGTTTTTATCAGAGCAGCCCCAAAGACAAGCTTCTCAGGGAAGCAGGACTAATAAAATAGTGTCTCGAATAACTCAAGCCCCTGTGCCATTTCTAAAGAAATCCTTAAGCCTTGGTCCCTGTAGGACTCTCTCTGGTGTGGGTCAGCCTCGCCCTTACCTTAAGAAATCCATTAGCTTAGGCTCACAGAGGTGGGAGCACTTTGAAAGCCCAAGAACATACATTTCTGAGAAATATTACTGGGATGAGTTCCCAAACCCAGATGTGAGGGTTAAGTCCTACAGTTTGGGCCGTGTGCCGTCTTCGCTCCCCAGACCGGGCCCCTGCTGGAGAGAATACATCCCATTCCGGCGTCCCAGCATGGGGAGCTTAGAGAGGCCCCATCACGCACAAAGATCTTTAGCTAGTCCTTCCTACCTCACTCCTTTGTACCCAGCAAGGCAAACCTCAATGTCCCCAATGCTTGAACCCTCAGACCCACGACGCCAAGCCGCTGTTTTCCCTGAGTCCTCCAGATGGTCCCCGTCTTATCAAGACACGCTGAGGTCTGTCCAGCATCAGTACGTCCCTATGCCAACCTCTGATTCTCTACCATACTACCAGCACTGGCCAGATCCCAGAGGGGAAAGTTTGAGACACTTGGACTCCAGGAGAGGGCCTCCAAGATCCTACCTTCCCAGGGGCATCAGCTGGCCCTCGCCTTATTACTCCGCCTTCCCACCCAGGGAGGGAGAAGGCTACAGACATCCAGACAGGATGATGGGGAGGGGTGGAGATGCTGAGTTCAGGGACGGTGGCAGGGCCAGCTATGCCAGTCAGAGCAGTGGTAGAGGTAGTGCTGGTCTCTTTAGACAGTCCCTGTCTATCACTCCCACCCTACTCAGCTCTCCAGAAACCACAGAGGAACATGAACGCCAGAGAGCTGAGAGGAAAGTGAAAAGGTGAAAGAGCACCACCATCTGGAACGACTAACGATGTGGAGCATCCTCTCTTCAGATGGATTTATTTACGTTGCCAAAATAACACTTATTGTGAGAATTTTGTTTCTCGTTTCATACTTGTGTGTTTTCTGACCACTTTTTGTGTATCTCATTAGAAAGAACACTTCAGTAGATGAAAGTTATGAGTGGGACTCTGCTGACATCTGCTTGGACTCCGATATCCTGGAGGCCACCAGGTCTAACCAGTCTCAAACTGGTTTTCACGGAGGCAGGAGGGAAATGGGATCTGATCAAACTGGTGGCCTCCGGGATCAGCGACAGAAAGGTGATCATTTCTTTTCATTTTGAATTTTGTTTACTGTCGCATGTGTGATTGTTAGTGTGCTTAAAGCGACAGTGCTGCATGTGTTCACCTGTTGTCCCAGTGCTTTATTTTTTGTTAGTTCATCCCATGACATTTCCATCCATGCCTTTCCTGTCCCCGTTGCCCCCCCCCACCAGGCCCACCTTCCCCTGTCAACCCCCCTCGCTCGCTCAGTGAGGCACGCTTCAACGCTCTCCGCCTGGAGTATCAAGAGTACAGGCGGGCTCAGGGATCCGTCTGTACCCAGGAGCCCCGCTTCCAGCCCGGCCGCGATTCGGACTCTGACTCCAGCTCCGCGCTGCTCTAGCAGCTGAACTCGGTCCGTTACTCTGCCTGACCCTTGCACCTTTTTTTTTTCTCCCTCGTTTTTTCCACCTGTCACTGCTCGCCTGCTTAAATCCTTTTCCTGCCTGCATGTGGTAGTTATCGAGTGAGTTGTGAAAGTATTCATGCCCCATGAATCTTTTCACATTTTCTGACGTTACAAACAAAAACCGGAAAGTGTTTAAAAAAATTTTTGACAGACCAACACAATGTTCTGCGCAATTGTGAAGTGGATCTGGAAAGTCTGTTGTGGATTTGTTTTCAGCCTCCCTGAGTTAATACTTTGTAGTCCCACTTTCTGCTGCAATTATAGCTTTTAAAGTATATCTCTACCATCTTTGCAGATCCAGAAACAGATCCTTTTGTTCCTAAATTGCTAAATAGTTCAAATCCATTCAGGTTGGCTGATCGGCAATCCTAAGGTTTCTGGCACAACCACAGCTACTTCTAAAGTGCATGAAGAGGGACAACAATCTAGTGAGGTGAAGTCTCAAGCAACATTTGAAGCACAGAGAAACCAACTTTAGGACCAAATTAACATGTTTCGGCTTGTGACATTCAAGAAGGTCATGGTCCTTGCAACAAATTCTCAATTGGATATAGGTCTGGACGTAAAAACATTCAGTTGTAGCTCTAGCTTTATGTTTAGGGTTGTTCTCCCTCAGGAAGGTGAAGATCTGTCCTAGTCTCAGGTATTTTGTAACCTCTAACAGGTTTTCCTACTGGATTGTCTTCTAATTAACTAATCAGCTCGCCACTGCATACTGCTGCCACTACCATGTTTCCCTGTTTGCAGGTGTGTTCAGGCTGATGTGCAGTGTTAGTTTCCTTGTCACTCTTCCATAAAGGCCAAATTTATGACTGCTGCTCTGATTAATGTTCTCCAATAACTTAAACTAAATTGTTTTTAGGTTTAACAAGACAGAACTGAACAAATGTGCATGCTGCACTTGCCCTCCACTTTACAGTTGTGCACCACTTTGTATTGGTTTATGACCTAAAATACACTAAAGTCTGAGGTTGCAATGTGTCAAGATGCAAAAAGTGATATTTGAATCTTCTTTTAAGGCTTTTTTTTCTAATACTGTTCTGCTCTCCTTTCTTTCTCTTCTGCAGATGCATCAAAGACAAAACCCAAATAGCAGTTATACTAAACAGACAGCAGATTCGTGGTCCTAAACGCTGAAAATATTTCATTCTTGTTAAAGATTTTGATCTTCTGTTGCAGCAACTTCAAGAGACTGTACTGTTCTATTTTTGTTAGACATCTTCAGCTTGTTCTTCTGTTTAATTTTCTTTCAGTGGGTTTTTCATAGTGAAAATGTGACAATCAGAGAAAGTGAAGAGAGGAAATCCTACAAGTTTCACGGGGCGAGAACAACCTGCTTTGTGAAAGCAGCGGAGAGCTAAATGTTGATAGATGCATTGCAAGTTAATGGTTTTAGAATCAAAGACTCCCTTGTATTGATAATGAAAGATGCTTCTGACAGGTGCACAAGATAACATCTCTTTGTGAGAATGTCTTCATCTGTATCAGTGCCTGCGAAGAAACGGTGCTAGTTGTGCTCTCCATGACCAGTTTAATTAATGATGTGGTACCAACTGTTGGGTAACTGGAAAAACTTTGATCCAAAATGCCACTGCAGTTTCACAATCCAACATCTATGTACTTAGAAGCTGAGTATGTCTGTGATTTGCCTGCTGATTGCCTGGAATCCTTCCTGCTCCGCAACCCATTAACCTCACAGTATTTTGTTTAGTGTATAAATGTTCATATGCATAGTTTATTGTTAATAAGTCCTGCTGTTATGTGATGAATTCTTCCTCATTTCTCCCATCAGATGAGTAAACCCTACTTGACTCCACCTGAAAAAGTGCTACTTTGACAGGGAAGATATTTGCCTTATTTTTGCTCATTAGACAGTGACAAGACCTCTTTAGCTGACAGGCTCAGATATACAAAAAAAAAACGATCCAAGATTAAAAAAGAATCAAACAATTTTTTCACTCATTTTCAGTATTTCTGTGTATTTATTGAGATGAGTAACGATATGCAACAATGTTTACAATTCACATCGCTGATGTGAGGCATCACTGTGAATATTTAATTGATTTCTGATTCTGTATTTGAATTGCAAGTCTATTATGAATTGTGTGCCCATTACCCTACTGTGTGTGTATGTGTTGTTTTGTTTGTTTTTTTTTACCCCCCAAAAAAACAAGCAGTTTTTTGTAAGGAAATTGACAAAGCAATATAAAAAATGTTTTGTAGCTATACTTTGGGAAGGGTCAGCCTTTTTATTATTTTTACTTCAGTTTCCCTGTTGAAAACCCACATGTGGAGTGAGTATTCATTCCTGAGGATGGCTGTGGAAGCCTTGTACAAAGAGGAAAATTTTATATCTTGTATCCTGTGTTGTTTTTTGTCATTTTTATATGTTTGTAAATGAATAAATTGTTATATTCTGAATGTAGCAGACTGAGTCGATAAATATATTTTTTTAAAGACATAATGAAATGTGTATTTTACTACAGCAAGTAAAATGGGACAAAAAAAACCAAGAGCTGGTGCAAAATTTTTATATTTTTTTTATTTGATACCAATTTGGAACAAGACTAAATAGTTTGCTTAATTAATTGTAGGATATCAACTTATATATCACAGAGTAAGAAAAGTTTCATTTGTTTATAAATATAATGCATTGTCAAGCATTTTTTAAGTTGGTAGAAGTCCAGTAGCAGTAGTTGTTTGCTTTAGCCTCTAGCTGCCTATAACCTTTTAATAAAACTTTCCCTTTAAGCATTGGTTTACCATAGCTAGATACCCAAGTTTGCCATTCTAAAACGACAACTATAAAATACCGTTATAACCCTAATATACAGGCTTTTAACCCACTGTCTCATGTGCGTCAGACTGTGTTGCTCAATAGTTGATAAAGACCTTGTCAAAAATACTGTGGGTTCAAATAATTTGTTTCTTAAACTAATAAACAGATTTTTTTCAGCTCAGTTGGAGGAGGATTCTTTTTTTTTTTACATTGAGTAACAGCTGTGATTTAATTTTATATCACCTTGTTTTCAGCTGTTGACTTTCATTTGGGTCATCCTATTCTCCACATTGCCTTCGGTTTTTCCAGTTTGATCAGCTGATTGTGAGCTGAATCGAAGTTTTCAGATTTGTTCTTTTCGTCTAGCTGGATTACAGAAAATCTATATAAGATACCAGCCAACATCCCAGTCTTGTATAAGTTCTCTACTGCAGTGGTCCCCAATTGGATCCTCCACCCCTGATTCAAATGACTAAATTAACTCCCTAATATGGTATCAAGTCCAGGAGGAGCCTGACTCATTGACATCTGGAGTGTTAAAGCTTCCTGCAGGACAGGGAATGGGATTTGATCAAGCTGTTGTGCTGTACGTTTAAGCAGCAGAAGAGTTCTAAAAAAAAAAGTCTGGATGACCATTTACCATTATTTGCTACCCAAACAACTTTTCATTGTCCTTAGTGAACAAGAGGCCTCATTAAAATGTAGCTGTTTTTATTTGATTTATTTGTTCTGTTCATTCCCTCTTATTAAATATGAGGATGTGACGCAGACGCAAGTATTTACCAATCCAAGTTGACGTGAGCATGATTACAACACTGGAACATGAATGTACATGAATCATCCTCTCCTGTTTCAACATACCACAGCTTACTGCATGGGCTTCTCCCTCTGAAGAAATGTGAACTCATGTTTCATGTAACTTCTCAGTTGTACAGTTCAGCTCTTGATTCTTCCTTGTATGGAAGAAAAATTCCATCATGACATTTTTGTTTCCTTTGATTAACAAAGTGTATGGCGCACCAATACTGCGCCGTAGTTCAAGGGCAATGCATTCTTTACAAGAGCAGCTAAATGTGAAGGGTTTTTTTTTTAACATATGGTAGCGACAACACATTTCTAAAGGCCAGGATGTTTCATACTTTATAAGAGCTCAGGCCTTGGGAAGTCTTCAATTCAGTTCAAAAATACTTTATTGATCCCAATAGAAAATTAAATGTTGCAAATGATATTATCCAAGATTCTTCAAACAGGTGTTGTAGATCCAAAAAGCTGTGGGTAGGAAGGATCTCTTGTAGCGGTCTGTATTACAGCAAATCTGAAGAAGCCTCTGACTGAAGACACTTGTAAAGCAGTCTCATGAAGAGGATGCTCAGGGTTGTTCATAATTTTCTTGATTTTATAAAGAATCCTTCTTTGCATCATCATCTCCAGATGTTCCACAGTTGTCCCCAGAACAAAACCAGCCTTCTTTATCAGGTTGTTGAGCCTTTTGAAATTCCTGGCTATGATGCTGCTACCCCAACAGATGATGGCAGAAGAGATTACACTCTCCACAACAGACATACAGAAGATATGCAGCATCTTGCCGCAAACACTTAAAGACCCAAGTTTTCTCAAGAAGTAAAGTCTGCTCTGTCCCTACTTGAAGACAGATAGATACTGTTGTAAAAACGGTATATAAGTTATCATTGATTTATGTAATACTTCTGTTTGCTTTACTGAGTGACTAATGTACTGGGGTCACAGCTGAGTTAAAGAAGTGTTTGATGACATGTGAAGCTTTAAACTAATCACGCCTACAGCTGTTGAATGACCTTTGTAATCTAACAAAAGGCAGACGGAGAAACAGCGTCGGTGGAGAAGGCACTGAGCGTGCTTGGTGTTTTCTTCCCTTGCAAAATCTCCAGTTGCAAGTAAAATACAGAAGTTGTTTGTGTCTTTCCTCATTCTGTTCTTTGTGTTCTATAAGGTACTATTTACCTAACAGATACCAGTGCAGCATTTGCATGTATAGCTGTCAGATATCACAAAATAAGAAGGTTATGCTGAGATATGACAAGAACAAGCTGCAAGAACAGAGTGATCAGATTCACATGGTGCAGACTTGGACAGAGCCATTGCTTAGCGAGCCAACACGCACAGATATAAGATCTGTTTTCAGACTAAAGTAACATTTTTAATTGCATTTGTAAATCAGACTGGTTAAAGAGCGGAGAGCCACAGAATTCCAGCTGTTTGAGGTCCAGTTTGAAGAATCCACAGTCAGTTATGATCAGGCGAGGTATGTCATCTGATGGTGTTGATCCATTGTGATTCATCAAGTCCAAAGGCAACACTTCTGTCTACAGGAAAGTTAATGCTTCCCTCTGCTGAAAAGCTTTATGAGAATGCTGAGAAAAGTACCAATGGTTTATTTATCATATCACTGTGCTTGATTGGTCAACAAACTCCTCTGACCCAATCTGGGTTTTATTCATGTCAGGAGAGCTGCAGGTCTGATTGCCTCAATGACACACAGCACCGATGTAATAATTCATGCAAAAGGAGCCCAGACCAATGTGTAAACTGTACAGTACACAGACATACTTTTCAGTTGGTAAAAAAAGACCCTTCTTTTTATTGGTCTTGCGCAACATTCTGTTTTCCTTATAAACTAAATTTTAGGTTTACATTAGCATTAAAACGTAATCACCAAATCAACAGAAATTAACACTTGAAACATATCACTGTGTTTGCAATAATACAATCAGTAGTTTCATTAGTAAGCATTAACTACAACCTGCTTCTCTGATGTTGGAACAATATCTTCCTACACACTGATGTGGCATTACTTAAAAAATGAAGATTGAACCAGCAATCCGAAAAGTTAATTTTCTCTCTGACAGCTGACTGACATCGCACTAGAATCACGTCACTTCCGCCTCCTTCCTCAATTGCAGCCAAAGTCAGAAATGATTTTTCAATGGAGCGCTAATAAAAATTGTGGGCCAGTCTCCATACACATACACTCTTCTGTTTATTTTATTTCGGTTATATCGTATATGACGATTTTAATGAAATAAACATGAAAAATTGTCTCATGAGTGCTTTAAGAGCCCTTTCTACTGGTCTTGTGCAACATTTTGTTTCCCCTACAAACTGAATTTCAGGTTTACATTAGCTTTATCACCAAATTAATAGAAATGAACAGTTGAAACATATCACTGTTTGGAATGAAACCACAACATGAAATTTCACTTTCCGAATGAATTTAGTGAAATAAGTAAACTTTTCAAAGATATTCTATGAACATGTTGCCAAAATACCCATCAACCATCAATGACACAAAAGTTGCATTTCAACTAGAGCATCTTTATTATTTCAGGTAAGATTTCATCACAGTATAGAGGTGAATGCCGAGCATTCAGCATTATTCCTTCTTGGCGGACAGACGGATCACGTGTTTGACCATATTTCCAATACCATCGAATATATAGTGATAGTGATAATCTGTCTCCCACATGAAGGACGGAGTGCTGACCACTCTGTTCTTCTCATCCACATAGGCCTCGTGAAAAGAAAGGTTAAGGCAAAAACAGCAGCGGAGTCATAATGATGATAAGCAGGTTATAACTCGAATTTGCAGTGAACAGAGCTCTGAAAGGATATGTATGGCTCACGGACGACGTGGCGAGCGCCCATGCTCTTCACGGTCTGCACCATGTTGGTTTGAGGCCAGTTCCCCCAGCGGGTGTTCTCGTCACGCTCGTAGCCCATGGACACCTCAATGTTGGGCAAAGCGCGGCAGGCCAGCACAGGAGCCATGCTGGCCAGGCTGAAACGGGAGCAGATTTCACAACTTTGAAGCACCAATCATATCCCGATGTCACCTTCAATAAGGCGAGATCGAAGGCTGTCCAATGTGTGCATTACATGTTAGTAACATAAAAGAAGCCTTCAGCGTATCCAAATCGTGGTCGTGAGAGTTGTGATGAATTAAAGGGTGAGATCAAGTTTCTCCAACTTTAACAGCCCTTTATTGACAACAAGAAAAATCCAGAATACAATACAATTATCTCTCGTTCAAATTAAGTTTTTAATAATCAAGCTCTATCATACATCAGAGATCTGATTGTTTCCAACAAGAGCACTTCGCTCTCAGACGGCAGGTTTACTGGTGGTTCCTAGAGCTGCTAAAAGCGGAATGGGAGGCAGATCTTTTAGTTAGGAGGCTTCTCTCCTGTGGCACCAGCTCCCAGTTTTAGTCTGTGAGGCAGACACTCCGTCTACTTTTATGACTCTTCTTAAAACTTTCCTTCTTGATAAAGCTAATAGAGTGGTTATCCTGAGCTGTCTCTGTAGTTATGCTGCTGTAGGCTTAGGCTGCTGCAGGATATCCCAACCGTCTCTCCCCATTTTACAACTTTCTCCCACTACTCTCCAGTTCTGGATTATTTGCAGGGTTTTCTTACGTTAACTTTATGTTCTCTCTCTATTTTTTCCTTTTTTTTCCTATTTTCTCTTTTTTTTTCCTTTTTATGTTTCTGCTTAGCAGTGACAACTTCATGTTATTGCCTATTTCATATATTTCATACATGTCCTAAGCAAAACATTTAAAAGATTTATTTGCTGTGACAAACTCTCGTTATGCACTCTGTTTTTTTATTCAGTAGATTTTACTGCTGGCTCAGAGCTTACATGTTTAACTGTGTTTCTCTCCCAGATGAAGCCACCAAATGAGCTACTGCTGCAGTTACATTTGTATTTAACAGAGAAAGTAAGTCTGGATCAGTGTGTCTACTCTGTCTTTTCAAAGCCCCAGTCGGTCCATGCAGATGTCTGCTCATGTTGAGCCAGATTGGTCCCGGAGGTTTGTTCCTGTTAAAAATGCGTTTTCCTTTCCACTGTCACCACAAAAATGCTGAGTATGAAGGATTGCAGCAAGTTAAAGACTCCATGCAATCAACTCTCAACTGTTGCCACGTTCTTCTTCATCCCATATTATTGATTGACTAATCTTTCTATTTAGGTTATTCATTGTTTATTTTCAATAGTGTTATTATTTGTCTGTTTTATTTATTTAAATCCATGTGTCTCTTGAGGATGTATGTTTGTTTCTATTTTTTAACCTTTGTAAAGTACTTTGTGTTGAACTTTGCTGCATGAAAAATGCTTTTGAATTTGTGCATATAATGGGATTTACTTGAATGTCTATTTCTGTATACAAACTGGATCTTTTTATTCTCCAAAGTGCCTTGAGACAACATTTGTTCTAAATCCATGCTGTGTAGATAAACGGAACAGAATTTAAAATTAAATTTAAAGTGCTGCTCTTTTGGGATGGACTGAAAGTTGCAACACATACAACCTGATTAATTTTTTAAAACAGGAATTCACCACTATAATATCTGGATAAATGTCCCATAGCATGTTGAATCACAGACTTCTTGCACCCATCATCAAGATTCTGGCTGGATGTTTCACTACTCTTTTTGGCAGAACTTTATTTAAATTGGTAGATTTGTTTTTGCACAGATGCAGCTTTTAGGCATAGTAAGGGCTAACCCAGACACTTGATGGTAACCAAAATTATTGGCAGGGGTGTTTGAGTATACTTGAATCCATATGTACAATTTTTAATTTGTGTAAATCAGAGAAAATCAGCAGTAAATCCAAACGTGTGCCCAATTATTTTTTCAAAAATTCATCGCAGTTGTATGTTGTATTATCACACCCCTCTAAAACAAGATGCATTCAAATGCATCATTAAAAGTGCAAAATGAATATATAATTTATGCCGATGGATGTAAACTTCTGAGTGGCACAGTAGATCTATGAAGTCAACATATATTATTCAGATACATGTTTTAAAAATGCTCTGCCTCCATATGAATCACATATCATTGACTAATTTTGAAGAACCAACTCCCATAAAACCAAACAATGGAAAGGTGCTACACAGCTGACTGGCACCTGTCAAAAATAGAGAGACATGTTTTACTTTTACTCTCCGTAACATTTGTTTTTTAGGGGAAATACGGTGAACTACACTAGATGGTGTGCATAAGCAATTTTGTATATTGTAATTTACTATGGATGTAGAGGAAAGGTCAGCACCCCCCTTAGTTTTTGGCTGTCATAGTGACCGGTTCTTCACCTCCTCTTCGGCATCCAGCTCCGCTCTTTCAAGTAATTCCCGTAATCCAAAATCTACTTCATCCGGGGATCTTCCCACCTTCAACTAATGCCTATCGCCACCTCTCACCTGACCAAGTCCGGATAGTGACCCATCCCTGTGTGACCCGAACGGGAACTGCGGTTTTGTTGCAGTCGTTTATGTTTTGAATGATGACCATCTGCATGCTCTACTGCAAGAGCACAGAGAATCAATGACGATGTGCTGATTCTCAGTCTACACCAGTGGTGCCCAAGTTCAGTCCAGTCCTCAACAGAAGAACTCCAAAACTACAACTTTTAGATGCATCTCTTCTCTCATAAACACTCGTAAATCAAATAAATGGCTCGATGCAAGGCCTCTGCAGAGCTGATTTTGAATGCATCTAAAAGTTTGAGAATTGTAGCGCTTGAGGACTGGATTTGGGCATCTCTGGTCGATCAATGCCTAGATTCCCAGTCATTAAGGACATGACAATCCTAAGCGCTTAAATGGAAGAAGTCCAGTCACCTTCTATTTAAGCAGTTAGGATAAAGCATCATGTAGCATCCTGATCTCTTTAATACTCACTACACGGCAACATACCTAATGTTAGTAAGTTGTTTTAATTCATGGATCAGGTACCACGAATCCGTCTATTTTGTTTGTGTCTATGTATAATAATAATAATTAAGAGAGGACAACACTTGTTAAGGTGTTAAGTGATAAACCAGAAACATATATCTTGCTTTAGATTCTGAGTCCCTGCAGGGCGGATCAGCTGTCAATTTCATTACATTTACAGCTCTGACTAAGCAGAATGAAGAACAATTTGCATCTGGAAATCACCAGACTTTTTTCTGCAAAAGGAACAAATAATCACCAAAGCAAAGCCAAACGTCTATGAATTGTGATTGTTCTTGGTTAGACCTGTCAGACTGCCTAATTTTGTTGAAAAAAAAGAAGAAACCTCATTGACTCAAACTGGGTGCTAATAATGATAGGTAGGGATTACAGGCGTCAACAAAGTGTTTAACCTTCCGTTGTCATGGCGACCGTCCTTTTACCTGCTCCACCTTAGCATCCTCCTTCACTCTTTCCATTAATTCCTGTAATCCATCTATCTATACCTGGAATCCCCCACTCTTCACCTAACACCTAGTGCCCTTTCACCCAGCCTCGTCACAGACGTCTGTCCGTCACCTCATCCCTCCGGCCAGAATCTGTTGTTTTAACCAGATCTCATTAGAGTGGAAGCATTTGTGTCACAGCCTTTGTTGTTTCCTCCCCGCTTTAAAGGATTTGCCTGCTTTCACATCGTCCAATTTGGGCTTAGGAGCAGGGAGGCTATTTTTACGGCAGTCGCCCTAGCTGCCCTATCTGCTGAGAGTTCATGTGAGAGACTCACACCCTAGAGATTCTTAAAATCAGTTTACAAGAAAAACTCAATTTAAAACTAATTATGAAGTCCAATTTCTATTCTTCTGCCCATTATTGTTCTTTAAATCCTCCAAATAATTATAGTTTAGACTCATTTGTGTAAACAAAGGGCTGCTGAGAAGCTTTAGGCTTTGTTGTGCCGAAATAAGCCTTGTTAATTGGCTTAATGAACTTTAGAGGAAGTTTGTGGAAAGAGTCAACATTTTTACCTAAAAAGTCTATAAAACTAGTAAAAAGAGACCATACCATGCTGAATAAAATCTTCAACAAAGTTATGTCGCCGAATTCTCTCATTTGCCTGATAAAACATCTAAGCCATCAGTTTGTGTAACTCCTTGCAGTGCCCTAATTCCATTATAAGGCTGTTTAAATCTCCTGTTTATGTAAATTGGTGTATTTTAATTAAGAGAGAAGGTAAATGCCTGTGACAGTCTCCAGGTTAGCCTCATGTTTGACATGGTTCTGTGCTTCTAACTCAAACTCAGTAAGCTTAAGACCTGGCTGTGTGAGGAGGGATCAAAGTATACATACCCAATGGGTTTGCGTGAACGGTGGAACTCTTTAAGCACTCTTTCCACATCATTCAGCAGCTTGCAGTCTTTCCCATCCTTCACAAAAGTGGATCTAAAAATAAAATGAAGATTTTTTACACTTCCATTAGTATTTTAGCTTTGCGTGAACCACATTGTACCCAATTTTACTTTTGTTTGCACAGCCCAGTATGACTCCTCACAGATTCTTGACGATCCCGTGGCCTCCAGGAAAGATGACAGCGTCGAACTTGCTGACGTCCAGCGTGGACAGGTCCTGCATTTGCCTCTTTCCCAGACCGTGAATGAAGCGAGCTGACTCGATCATCATGTTCCTGTTTGATGGCCAGATATAATCAAAAATACTACCTTGTGGAAAGAGTCAGGTCAAATGGTTACACATGCAAAGGGTAAGTGAGTCACTGTGAACCCATGCCATTAGTCTGGTCTGTGTGCCTCCTACCGGTTCTCCCCTGAGAGAGGCTGCTTCTTCATATGATCCATCACATGCATCTGCCGATGATTTGGAGCAAACACGCGAAAGCGGGCGCCATTCCTGCTCAGGTGGTACATGGTGCTGCACACAAAATATCCATCATGTCTGCGCTGGTGGAAGTTCATGCAATGGTGTGAATGTGCTGATCTCTGGATACTCACTATGCTCCTTCATGGACATCAGTTCCATCCCACCATCCACATCCTGAGAAAACCTGGAATGTATTGACTCCCTGTATTGGTCTATTTCTTTTCACTCATAGCATTTTAATTGCTTGAACTTACCACTGCAACTTTGGTGTTTCCCCAGTAGCCATAATCCCCTTGATGGACAAAGGAGGTAGGCTGATGAGAAAGACCAGTCAGAGTCTGTTTTGACAGCAAGGACCTGGTTGCCAGCATGATTAAGCTTTAGTCGCAATGATTCCGAAGGAAAATACCAGATTAACAGATTGCCACGGAGCCTGTAAAGACCTCTGAGAGGGCAGATATTGATCTCACAGAGGATCTCTGTATTTATACTAGCAGTGTGGAGCCAAGTGACGTTAACACGTAAGCTGAGCTCCATTGTCTTTTTACGTCGTGACTTCTTCCTTTCCAGAACACCCTTCCCTATTAATACCTCGTTAATTCTTCTGATTAACTTAAGGTATTTAGCCACGGAGTGAAACTTTAGCTTCGGCTAATATCTTAACCCATTAAGCGTTTTGGCACTTGAAACAGTACATTGATTAGGAAACGGTGTCCAACTCCATTATACAGGCATAGTGGCATACCATATGCCCTGTAAAGTCCATTAGGGTGTAAGGCTCTTACTCTTTGTAATGCGGCGTTGAGTCTAGACACTAAACCCAGAAATACCTTGAACAGATGGAAAAGTCACTGTCAGAGTAAAAATATGGACCACATATCCAGCTTCATCTCAGTAAACTATCTTCGAAAAGTTGATTTAATGCACCATTTAATTTAAAAAGGGAAACTCATTCATCACACACACTGATACAGTTCCAGTTTTTTTCTGACAATTTTGATGATTAAAACCTACAGCTGAAAAAGATCCAAAATGCAGCTATTCACAAAGCTATTAAAAAAATAACTATAAAAGAAATATATTTTTTAATACGCAAATGCTACGGCCTATATCATAAGACTACTGATTTGACAGTTGTCCAGCCGATAGTAACTGCTCCACTTCATAAGAAGAGTAAGCCACAAATGCTAATCGCTAAAGAAGCTGGCTTTTCACAGAGGACTGTATCCAAGGCTATTAATGGAAAATGGTGTGGAAGGACAAAGTGTAGAATAAAATGATACACGTACAACAGGGATAACGGCATACTTTAGTGTATTGTGAAGCAAAGCCCATTTAAGAGTTCACGAACTTACAAGTCCTGGTCTACCACACACATATGCATCCAGGCTATGGGCTACAACCATCACATTCATTGTGCTAAGCCACTCTTGAACTAAAGCTACCAGGAGTCAATTACTTGGACTAAGGACTGAACTGTTACTTATTGGTCCAAAGTTCTCTTATCTCAGATGAAAGCAAAATGTACCTTTTTTTCTGAAAATCAAGATCCCAGAGTTTGGAGGAAGAGTCAAAAGGCGAAAAATCAACGTTGATTAAGGTCCAATGTGAAATTTCTACAGACGGTGATGGTTCAGGGAGCCATGTTGTTGGGCCACTGTGTTTTAACAAGTTTAACAAGTTTCTCTTTGCTGGCAAGCTTTTGGAGATGGTGGTTTCATTTTCAAGCAGGACTTGGCTGGATTTTGATTCCAATCATCCATCCATCTATCCATTGTCTTCAGCTCATCCAGGGTCGGGTCAGGGGGACAGCAGCTTGAGCAGAGATACCCAGACTTTCCTCTCCCTAGCCACTTTGTCCAGCTCCTTAGGGGCAATCCCAAAACGTTCCCAAGCCAGCCGAGAAACATAGTCCCTCCAGCGTGTCCAGGGTCTTCCCCTGGGCCTCCTCCCGGTGGGACATGCCCGGAACACCTCAGAAGGGAGGCGTCCTGGAGCCACCTCAACTGACTCCTCTTGATGTGGAGGAGCAGCGGCTCTACTCTGAGCCCCTCCCAGATGACTGAGCTTCTCACCCTATCTCTAACCCTAACCCAGACACCTTGAGGAGAAAACTAATTTCATCCGCTTGTATCCGTGAACTCGTTCTGTCGGTCACTACCCAAAGTCGTGACCATAGATGAAGGTAGAAACGTAGATCGACCGGTAAATGGAGAGCTTTGCCTTTCGCCTCTGCTCTCTTTCTTCACCATGACAGACAACTACAGCTCCCGCATAACTGCAGACACACTACCAATCCGCCTATCGATCTCCCGCTCCATTTTCTCCTTACTCGTGAACAAGACCCCAATATAAACTCCACTCAGGGCAAGACCTCATCCCCCGATCCGGAGAAGGCAGTCTACCCTTTCTCCGGCTCAAGACCATTGTCTCGGATTTGAAAGTGCTGATTCTCACCCCGCTGCGAACCGCTCCAGTGAAAGCTGTATATCACAGTCTGATGAAGCCTACAGAACCACATCATCTGCAAAAAGCAGAGACCTGATCCGTAGACGACCCAAACGGATCCCCCCCAACACCTTGGACTCCAAGGGCAACCTTGGTGGAGTCCAACTCTCACTGGAAACAAGACTTACTGTCTGCAATGCAAACCCAGCTCTGGTAGTACAGGGACCTAACAGCCCATATCAAGGGGCCTGGTACCACATACTCCGGGAGTCCCCAAGGGACACGGTCGAACGCCTTCTCAAAACCCACAACACATGGTAGACCAGTTAGGCAAACTCCCTTCCAGGAGCCTGCTGAGGGTGTGGAGCTGAATTTTTTATTTACATCAACAATAAGCCAAAACCAAAATTAACAGAAATAAACACCATATGTACCTAATTCACTAACAGTTTCAGTTTTTGAAGTGAATCACAAAGAAACTTTTGATATTTCAATTTATTGAGATGCACCTGTAGGGGGAGACAACTCAGAGAAGATTCAGGAAAAAAAATAAAAAAATAAATCAGTTGTCAATGTACAGATGGACAACAGAAGGCAAAATATGACATTTCTTTTATTATGGCCACTTTACTGTATGTATAAACAATCACTATTTACATAAAAGGTGAATAAAATACAGTAAGAAACAAAATAAAGAAAGAACAAATGTGCAACCGACTACAATCATCACATCAGTCACAAACTCACCCATCAGCGGGACCCTTACGTGGAACTTTACATAAGATTCTGACCATGCCCTAAAAAGATAGGAAAAAAATCAGCAGAACTCACACATGGGGAACACATACTGAAGTGGTCACGAATGGTATTCACAGAGTACAAACAAATTCCTCTTCTTTTTTTTAACTCAAATACAATAAACATGACATAACCAACATTTATGCTGTAAGGGTTTGCTGCTGAACAACCGTCTTCTTCTCTGTGCCCCCAATCCACACCGTGTTTCTGAAACACTTAAAAAAACTCCTGCCTCACATCTTTTTTTAAATAAATGCTTCTGTTATTTTTAGCACAGAGGTGAACGGAGATGAAACTAGTGAGTGATAAAAGCAAAAGAAAGAACAAACAAAAGACAGCACATAGAATAAATAAGGTCCATTTTTGTATAAAATACATGTTTAAAACAATCTTGTCAGTGTTAATGAACTTCTGCAACTATGCAGCATCGAGAAAAATAAATCACACACATGGCAAGTGTGTCAAATTAAATCACAATGCTGTTTAACAAAGCTCCACCCAATTCCAATTATAACAATGGCTGAAGATAACATTCAACAGCAGCGTTGATTCGGCTGCAGCTTCTTCCATTTCTTGTGATGACCACTGTCAGGTGTGTGTTTTTTTGTTTTTGCAGATGACTTATCTTTACATGTAAGGACCAGATCCTAAAAGCCATTTACATGCAAATCACTAACCACTCCAGCAGTGAGAATTAAGTAAGAATTAACTCCTAAATCGATGCCACCACTAAAGAAAGCACCCCATGCACCCAAGCCACTGTCTTGCAAGGAATCAGTGCACTGACTTGTGCACACGTTACGTGTTCATTACCGAAGAGTATTTGCAAAGGTATCCATTTGATAAAAATCGAGCGTGGTTTGCACATCAAGCAAATAGCCGTGCTCAGAGATAAAACACGTTTGCAAGTCCCGTCGGGTTGGATTAGGGCGTGTAGGCAGGTGGCGGCTGAAACTGATTGGCAATGTCATAATCGGCAGGAAGAGTCTCGCTGCTGTCCTCCATCTCTGAGAGCAACTCCAGGGCCTGCTCTTCCTCCTCTGTGGGGTAGTGGCGTAGGAGGTTTGCAGCGGTGGCGAGGATCGACGCACCACCAGCGCCCGCCACCAGGTAGAAGCTGATGGCAAAAGTGACGTATATGAGAGAGCCGTGGTACTTTTTGTGCTGCTGCTGAAGTGACAAGATCAGTTCTGAGGCCCAGTAGCAAAACCCGATTACCGTGGCACACTGCAACACTAAAGAGAGAGAAATTAGGTTAGTGAAGCTTACAGAACGGATTTGCAACAGCTTTGGTCGATTTAATAAATCGAGAAGGATCAGAACAAGTTGATGATTTCTTTTCGAGGCCATTTTATTTTCTTCTTTTTACCTTCCGCGCCATTAATTTAATTTGATGTTGTGCATAAAAGTCTTGTGTGTTACATTTGTTTCTATAAAGAGTGCTCTGTACATATAGTTTGATTGACTGCGTTTGACAGTACTGTCTCAATATGTGAAAATTTGTTTAAAACCATTATTTGACACGTTTCTGGCAATACGTTTTTCTTTTAAAGGGCAATCTTTCTGCACAAGGACGCTGATATATTATCATGATTTTTCTTATAAAAGTTCTGATTTGATATGGTTGCCATATCGTCCACCTTTACTTTGCATGTTGGCATACATACTGAAGTGAACAAGACTCCAACCAGAACGATCAGTACCTGTTAGTATATGTGCAAAAGCATATCTGCGTGTGATCTTTAGGGCAGGGTGTTTGGGTCCAAACACATCCAGCAGAAAAGCGGTCAGGCTGCATAATATGCCAAGGAAACAGAAGGCAGCGATGACCCTCAGCAACAGGATGGTTTGTGGGTTCACGCAGTAATCTGTGGAAATAAGAGACGCCACAAAGTTACAAATTTACCAGATTACCAACTGCCTACAGGATGTGGTGTGCTGTTTTTTCCCCTCACCCTCCAAAAGCTTGGGATCGATGTAACCCAGGACATCCGCTACCCCCAGCTCTTGTCTAGGACAGGCCCCTCCGTGAACTCGGAGCCAGGCCGGTTCGGCGAGAGCCGTGCACAGCGCTGTGATGGACAGGGCTCCGGGCAGCGCCGACACCAGGCTCCGCTCCGGCTGCTTGGGCAGGGAGGTGCCCGCTCTCCTTCTCCGACCTCCAGGGAGGTTGGAACCCGGTGGAGCATACATGGTTCTCGCGTCTCCTTAATACGTGGTGTTGCTGGAAAGAGTTGAGTGACTGCTTATTTATGGCACTCCTTTAGTAGCTTTGGGTTCAGCCAAGTGACAGCAGAATAAGGCCCGTAAGCCGGGTACAACTGATGATACCTGGATGGCGAACGGATGACAGCGGACTCTCGACTTTTCCTTCCCCCGCTCAGATATACAGAATATGTCCGAAAAACCCCGGGATTCTTGATAAAACAAGACTCTGGCGCACGATCAGACAATGAACAGATGGCCTCAAGGCCTGTTAGCTCTTCTGTTAGCCTGGTAAGCTAACTGCCTGACAACGCCAAATATAACCAACTCGAAGGACAAGAATGAACCTAAAACAAACCATGTAAAATAAAACGTAACACGCGATACAGACACCTAGAATAATAAAAACACACGGTTACTTTGGTACAGAAAAGGAAACACAAAACAAAACAAAAGACAGCTTACGCTGGTTTCCTCTAAATGTTGACTTCCTGCTGACAGTTGGCACCGGTCTAAGAGGAGGGGTTGTCGCCACCTACCGGTGACTCATCCAAACCCACTTAAAACTACATTAAATAAATCGCTCCAATGTGGAGGGGCCAACTACGAGCTGTATTAATGTATAATAAAACGATTACTTTATTTCTATTTTTTTGATTTTGTTGTGGCTCCTTTTAAATCAATGTAGGCTAAAAGTCAGTAGAACAATTCCTTAACAGTCAGCCGGCGGATCACCCGGCTAGAGATGATGACGCAGTGGTGTGGGAGGAGTTTTCCAAATGAATTTAAAAGGAAATGTTTGCTGTTTTTGGCCTACAGAGACTACTAGTCACAGGCAGCGAAGTTTAATTGCTAAGTTTCATTAAATGCTGACAAATAAAACGTACAGCAATTACCTGGAAATTGCCCAATGTTGCTGCTTAAGTCATTATGTAAATATACAGTATGGTATGTTTACTTCAGGCACATGCCGAATGGGCGGCGCCCGCTGTTCTCGGCCGGCGGAGCAAAGCATACAAGAAGTTGACAAATAATGGTGCGCACCCAGCGTCAGAGGGACGGAAGGGACCCAGAATGCAACGCGCGCAGCGCCCCTGATAAGCAAACATGGCAACATTTCCGCTACAGGCATCTCTGTAGACTATTTTTTCCTATAGAATTTGCTCTATAACCTGCTTCTTTACACGCAGATGAATGCCAGGCGGGTTTAGAATCGAGTATTGAAAGTAGACACGGAAGCATCGACGCTTTAACCGCGGGGAATATTTGAGGCAACTCAGCCATGAAGGAGGCTCTGGCCGTGGTTCAGAGGATCAACGCGCACCCGGACTCCCGCTGCTGGTTCGTCTCATGGAGCCCGAATGGCGCTCTGCTGGCTTCATGCGGGGGTGACAAGGCCATCCGAATATGGGGACGAGAGGGTGAGCTGTCAGCAGCGTATAGGACTCTTAATAGATTGGCTTACAAAACCCACTTGCCCATTTCTAAGTCGGCTAGTATGTACATTGGGTGATTTAAAAATGCAGGGGAAAAAAGTTGAGCTGGAGCTACTAACCAGCTGCACATCCTGAATTCAGATGAAGGTTCATGCTGATTATGACTGCAGCCCAACAACAAAATGCAATCAGAGGGAGATAAAATAGTTGAAAAGGTCATCAAAGGTCAAGTCCCCTCCCATGTGGACAGACTTACGATGTGGCACATTTAAAAAAAAATGAATGTGGACTGTTCTGGTGGCTTGCAACATTACCAGCATGAGGGGATCATGGAGATGCTGTCTACATGGTGATACACTGCTGGAGGGGTCATTGTTACTGTAGTGGTGCAATCCAGCTGCGAGTTGGTGCCTGGGGGGTCTCCAACCACGGCTGGCTATAGGTGGAGATGTTCCAGTGACCGATGGCTTTTGTGCAGCAGTTCACCACATCTTTCTGACGGGGAGAGTAACTTCCCCCATTTTGGTCCCCCGTCTTACTCATCTTTGGTTTCAAGTCTTAAATATCTGTATTTTCAACAAAAGAGCCAAATAGCACCTAAAAGAGAACATTGTTACGTTTACCATTATAGTTGTAGTGACAATCTTCTCGACACCTTTTTAAATTTTTTTAGGTGAATCTTGGGTATGCAAGACCGTGCTGCAAGATGGTCACCAGCGCACTGTGAGGAAGGTGGCCTGGTCTCCTTGTGGCAATTATCTGGCCTCCGCCAGTTTTGATGCAACCACATGCATCTGGAAAAAGAAGAACGACGACTTTGAGGTTAGACGAGACTTTTCTTGTTCGGCCTGTGATTTTTTTTTTTTAATAAATTTTTTAAAAGGCAATCAAAATGATTTAAATATTTGAACTCATCTTTTAGAGTTTGACTGTGTTGGAAGGACATGAAAACGAAGTCAAATGTGTGGCGTGGGCCCCTTCGGGGAACCTCCTGGCCACGTGCAGTCGAGACAAGAGCGTCTGGGTTTGGGAAGGTTCGTATTGACCGATCAAATCCAGTGTCCCAAGTCACTAGATCAACTTGTGTACAAACATCGTTTCTTTGCGCTTTTCAGTGGATGAAGATGAAGAATACGAGTGTGTTACCGTGTTGAACTCTCACACGCAAGATGTCAAGCATGTTGCGTGGCACCCCGCAAAGGAGGTAGACCAGCCTCCTAATAATGATCCCTCAGGTTGATTTCCCCCTCCCATCATGCCATAACCATTCTTTTCTGTCTGCACAGCTTCTGGCTTCTGCCAGCTATGACAACAACATTTGCATTTACAAAGAGGAAGACGACGACTGGGAGTGCCAGGCCACCTTGCACGGACACACTTCCACAGTGTGGAGTTTGTGTTTTGATGCTGCGGGAGAGAGGATTGCGTCCTGCAGCGACGACCGTACCGTGAAGATTTGGAAAGAGTATCCCAGCGAGAGCGGGCAAGGTGCGTTAATGGCGGGCGGCAGAGCTTTGGTCGTGTATCGCAGGCAAAAACAACTTTTTTTTGATCATCGCTTTGCTTGTTTTAAAGGCGACCTCTCTTGGAAGTGTGTTTGCACCCTGTCTGGGTATCACGGACGAACGGTGTATGATGTCGCCTGGTAAGACAACTTCTACCTGTTAATTTGTCAGAGAAGTTATTACTTGTAATAGTTAGTTTAATCAGCCTGTAATTAACTCTTAATATATAGTTTAATTTTAAAGATATATTTCAAGTGTTTATTTGGAAGTTTATACCTTACAGCTAATTGATTTCTCTGGAAATTATAGTACTTCTATAAAAAAAAAAATTCTTACAGAAATGTTATAGTATACAGTTGTCCTGCAGACAGTTTGCATGTATTACTTAGTCCGGTTAAAGTTAAACCGAGCTGGCCTACTCTTAATCGAGCTAACACACCCAGATAATGTGGTTAGAAAGACACCTTTCTATGAATTTAAACAACATCCCAGATTAGCCAAGCAATTAGCGGCCTAGGGGCTCCGCCTTCCGGAAGTGACGAGACAGCAGAGGTAGTAATAACACCACTATGACAAAAAGTGTAACCCAAATTAAATAATTATTAAAGTATTTACGAAATGTACTGTCGTGCAGCGTTGCTGCCGTCCATTTCTTCGCTCATTGTGTATATCCTGCTTTTACTCGATCTGCTTCACTGCTGCCAAGTCTTTAGCTTGGTTAAAGACTTTTAGCTATTAGCTTGACTATTTCAATAGCTCGATTTAGATGTGCATGTAAACATACTGAGTCACCAAAACCCTCCCTGGAGTCTGGAGGAAGAGTGGAGTAGCATAGACTCTAGTTGTTTTAGGTCCAGAATGAACTTTCCACAGCCCTGCTGGTAATGATCCTGGTAGCGATCTCTGAGCCTGATCTTTATTATTTCAATTTAACTGATATTGAATGTTTTCGTTTGTTGTAATTTTAGAAACACTTTTCATTTGTTATAAATTGAACCTCAACAAGTAAATGGACTAAACGTATGAAGCGGTTTACACTGGAACTACATTCAGCCATTGGCACTCAAACACACACCCATTTATACACGAATACGCAGATTCAGTAGGCAACTTGGCGTTAAGTGCCTTGCTCAGGGGCACAGACGTGACAGGCAGAAGCTGGAAATGAACCTACAAGCCAACTACTCTACCCATCAAGCCAACATCACCTGGGCGACTGTGGCTCGATGGGTAGAGCCACAATCAGTGCAGCTCTAGTATGCAGAGACTTATGACATTTTTGCCAAATTAATCTGAACTTGAAGTCATTTTCTGACTAAATACATCATGTCTGTTCAGGTGTCAACTGACTGGTGCCCTGGCAACTGCCTGCGGCGATGACGCAGTGAGAGTTTTCAAGGAGGACGCGACGGCCAGTCCTGATGAACCCGTGTTTTCACTCGTTGCTCAGGAGACCAAAGCTCACAACCAGGATGCTAACTGCGTTTCCTGGAACCCGAAGGAGGCGGGCCTACTGGCTTCCTGCAGTGATAATGGGGAGATTGTAATTTGGAGGTTTAAAGAAGAAGACTGATTCTGTGGTCTTTTGATCAGGTTTTGGTATTGAACGTTTTTTTTTTCTGTATTCTTTTTCTTGTAAATGTTTTGTTCCTGCTTTTATGAGAATAATACTGCAGCCTGCTTTTGAGTCTACAGTTTGGAAATAATGTCCCTTAAAAATTGCTTAAAGTTTATATAAATACAAAATGTTAAACATAACCTCGTGTGGATTTTTTATTAAAAAAAAAAAAGCATTTCAGACAGTTCATGATATTCAGGATGTGGAACAGGAATCAAGATCTCCATAAAAACCAGTTTAAAGTCATACAACACAACTAAAGTGCTTGTTTGTATTTAAAACAGACAAACTGCACTGAGACTGCAGCATCCTAATCCATATGAGTTCAGGTTGCTTTGGTCACCACGGTTACATCCAACAGTACATGACTGTCATGTATCAGTGATAAAAGGTGGACAAACCCTCTACGCTAATTTTGGAACAATAGATGATTCAAAGAAAAAAAAAAACAAACAGGATAAAATGACACTGAACTTTAATGAGCAAATATTGAGACATCCGACAGTCAAAGCTACAAAATAAATCAGATCGGGTAAATAAAGGACAAAAAAAAAAAAACAGAACAAAAAACCCTCGATTCCCTCTGTCAAATTTAAAAAGGATCAACACAATGAGAAATTTACTGCTTAGTCTGAGTCACTTTCCCCCTCGCTGTCAGCCTCCTTCACATCCACGCTGAATTTATACTCCTGGTCACAACCCATGTAGGCGTCACTCATGAAGTACAGGGTGTAGTTGTGGATGCCCATAGCCGGAGCAACAAAGTCCAGCTTGACCTGTAGAAAAGGGACAAAAAACCCAAACACGGTCAGGTGGTTCAAGGAGCTCTGTTTGGTCAAAGCGTCTGCCTTTTCGCTCGCCTCACCTTTGCTTTCTGCTGCAGAGTGAGCCTCTTGATAGAGATGAGGCTGTTGGACTTGGGGTCTCCGATGACCACCCACCAGCCCTCCTCACGTTTCTGCAACGATTCAAGATTTTCACACAATCAATCATGTTTTGCATGCTAATTGGAGGGAAAGCTGCTGAAAGACGCAGCATACAGTGACACCAACCTGAGGGAAGAGTGGTGCGATGACGGGACCGGTCACCTCCTCCTCTCGCTCGAGCTGAACCTGGACCAGAACTGGACTGCCGCTGTGAAAATACATCCACCACCAAATCAGCCAAAGCTCTAACCTGATCTTCACTTACATCTCTGAAAATATTACAGCCATCTGTGCATTTTATTAGACAAAATAGTGCAGGAGTGTAAAAGTAGAAGGAAAATGATGCACGCTTCTCTATTTTCTTTGTTTGTTTGTTTTCCAGATAAAAATCAGAAACGTGGCATGCATTTATCTTCAGACAGATCAACTTTTGCCGAAACCAAACGGTTACGCAACCATTCACCCTGAACACACCAGCCCCACAGTAAAAAAAAGGGTGGTGGTGGCAGCAATATGCTGTGGAAATGCAATTCTTCAGCAAAGACATGGGAATACAAAGCAATTCTGGAACAAAATATGTGACAGGCTGCCGAGGGTTCTCTTCTAGCCTGTACAAGGCCACTATAATGGAGTGGTCTTGTTTAAAGCATAATGATCTGTTAGAATGGCCCAGGTATAGTAAAGACCTAAATCTGTGACGACACTTGAAAAATCAATGCTCACAGATGTGCTCCATCTAATTCGACTGAGCCTGAGAAAATTACCAAACGAAATACACAAAGATTTTCGTCTGTACATGTGCAAAGCTGGTACCTGCCGCTAAAATCGTAGCGAAGACAACACCATCACATTTTTCAGATTTGTATATGTAAATAAAGTTTACTTCCACTTTAAAATCCTGCTGTACTTTGCGGTTGCTTGGAAGACACTTTTAACAGCTGATTCAGAAGCAGAGAGTAGGCAAACCATTTGATGTTGTCCCTCTCTGCTACGTCGTAAGAAAGCTCGATGTTGGGGTAGCGGTTACAGAAGCGAGCCACGTCGGTCATCTGTCCGTCTGTGAGCTGCAGCAGAGGGGTTCTGTCCTCATCCTCCATTTCCATGATGTCAAAGATGCTCTCCACACCCTGCGGATTAAACAAGCAGAGGTGGCATGTTTAGCTCTAACCTGTATGTGTTATGTTAGCGGTAGCAAAGCAAGTGGCACATGTCTGCGTCACCCACTTTGTCAGTGCAGCGTTTGATGTGGTCCGAGGTGAAGTGGGGCAGCTGCCTCAGGTACGAGTCCTTGGACCACATGGCCTGGGTGACCATCTGCGCCAGCTCCATGGCAGCCAGGGCGGGACTCAGCCAGCCGTTGCTGGACAGCACATCGACGCAGGCCTGAATCAGACGGATCGCCTGCGGACAGAAATAACGCGCCCGTTAACGTGCTGGGACCTAAGATGGGAACCAACTGTGTCAGACACCTAGCAGATCTGGAATCTAAACCTTGCTCAGGATCTCCTCTGTGTCTGACTGGAGCTCTGCACTCAGCTGCATCCTGGAGAGGTGGGCTTGCAGCAGCAGGTTGGTCTTCACGTGAGGATCGTTGAACTTAGGGTTGTTCAGCTTGTGGGGAACTTTCTGTGCCAGCTGAAATGAAGGCACAAAATAAAATAAATAAAAAAAACTAAAACTATTCAGGTTCCATACAGAAATGGGCTCTTAACTTTGACCCTTTTTAGTAGGGTTTAGTAGGGTGAGTTCACCTGTCTTAGAAGTGCATCTTCATGGTGCCTGATGGGAATGTTCTTGTATTCAGCTGCGTTGGAGATGATCTCTATTAATCCTCGGATCTTCGTCTTGGCATTCAGGGACATACTGAACAACTCTGCCCAACACAACAGCAAAACAAACAGTGACGTTTAGCATCAAATATGAAAACACTTCCGATGTCAGCGGGGCAGCGCTCGGCACGAACCAATCGTGGTGTAGTTGATGTAGTAGTAAGCGGCAATCATTCCCAAGTTGAGCGGAGCGACGTCCATTTCATCCTCGATGCTGATACACTTGGACTGCTCCAGATCATGCAAGGTGTTTTCCACCAGCTCGGACAGGTGATCCGACAGGTGACGATGGGACATGCCTGCCGTGATTAGAGGACAGCACTCAGAACCCCTTCAAGCTTTTCACTAAACCTGGTAAGTTGGGGTTTTTTGTTTTTTTATTTTTTACAAGCTGTTCCTCACCTTGCAGGTTGTAGTAGTTGGGGTTCTGTGTCATGCGCCTGTAGAGGAACGTCCAGGTCAGGTAGTCGACGGCATCCTGCTTGTTCTCGACGGTCTTGGTGACGATCTCAGCGTTAAAGTGGTCATGGAGACAGTGATCCAAGTGTGACTCCACAGGCAGAGGCTCATACAGGAACTTCTTGAAGAAGTCCTACAGGGGAAAAAGGCACATCAGTAGTGACTTTTTAAATAAATCCGTCTTTGTTGGTTATATTTAATATTCACATTTTTAGAAAAACTGTTTTCCTGTATGCCATAATCTTTAAAATTAAATGAAATAAACATCGGAAATGTGTCTGTAACTGTCAATGAATTACTGAAATATATCAAAAAGCAGGCGTTTGTTTACCTTCTTAGAGCCCTGACACATGATAACACAGCGTCCCTCATCGTCTAGCATAGGTCTGTTCGCCTTGCCGACCATCTGGAGAACATCATATATGGGATAGTCCACATATCTACAGCAGAGAAAATGGAAAAGATGTAAAGAAAATTATGTTTTTTTTCAGTTTATTTTGTAAACCGCTGTGAGTTAACGCTCCAAGTGCCTTACGCGTGAATTTTTCCATTGTAGTACTGGGTGTCCATGACGATGACGAGATGTGCGGAGATGTTGATGCCCCAGCAGAGCGAACGTGAGGAGACCACCACCTGAACAGCACCTGTACCAGGAGAGGAAGTTCAATCACCAGAACGCTGTTGTCATGTTTCTGGATTTATTTATTTCTAGTTCTGAAACTTTCTGTGGATCCAAATCTGTAGAAGAGGGTAGTTCCATACCAGAGTTAAAAAGCTGCTCGACTATTCTGCGCTCGGTTGCAGTCAGACCTTCGTGCAGGTACCCCACGCCGTTGGCCAGAGTTTCTTTTAGAGTTGGGTCGTTTATTTTCTCCAGGAATGGAGTCAGGTCTTTCTCTGTGCAATGCAGAAACCTATAGAGGAAAACGGATGATCTTAGATCCCCGTTCTGCAACTAAATATGCAAGTTTCGAAAAACGAAGGCTGACCTTTGAGGGACGACGTCAGCAGCGCAGAATGTGAGGATGTCGATGGCGGTGAGGCGGGTCTGCCTACGGGACGGGACAAACACCACCACGGGCTTGGAGGGAGAATGCTTCATGATGGCGTGGTATACCGGCTTAGCCATGGACAGCAGGCGAGTCTGAGTGTGGCTCACATTGAAGCCCTACAGTGACGCACGAGCATTGACGGCGCGTTAGGAAGCTGACGGGTATTCATTCGCTTCTGGTTAGGGGCAGCCATGTGTGAACAGACCTGAATGTGCAGCTCCAGAGGCACAGGCCTGACGTTGGGGTGGAAGTTGAATGTAGCGGTGGTGCTGCAGCCCAGCCAGTGGGCGACGTCTTTGGCGTTGGACAAAGACGAGCTGAGGGCCACGATGCGGATGGGACGCTCAATTTGAGAGGAGATGTACCTCATCCTTGAGCAGATGACTTCCAGCACAGGCTAATAGGAAGCAACAATTAAAATCAATAGTGATACAAAAAAAAAAAAAAAAAAAGCCACACAGCTAAAGCAAAACTTAACAGATTTTTGTTCTTACTCCGTTTTCTCCTCCAATGAGGTGCGTCTCGTCCACGATAAAAAGGCTGACGTTCTGGACGTTCTTTCGCTGTTTCCAGCGACGGGACAGGATGTCCCACTTGTCAGGGGTGCTGACGATGATGTCACCTTTTCCCAGCAGCTTCAGATCCGTGCTGGTTTCTCCCGTCAGAAGAACAACCTTCTTGTTCAGGATATCCTGAAACTTCTGGTGCCAGTCAACAAACACCTGAGAGACAAGAATCCGTCTATTGGCAACATAGTGGGTGGGCGCAACACAAACATCACAGGAAACCTTGCACTTTTAACATTTTTTGTGGCACATACATGTGAAGAGAAAGAAACAATGAACGCTTTCTAAAAATGTTACCAGTTAACAGACTGAGAAGTGTGGCATGCATTTGTATTTAGCCCCTTTTACTTTTACCTACCAAATAAAATCCAGTATGATCTTCAGAATCTAACAATTCAGTATTTAACCTGTTCTGTAAGAGGTTTGATAAAGAACGTTAACAAAACGAGTAATATTAGCAGTATCATGCTGTGGGGAATCCTTTTCTTCAGCAAGGACACAAACCTGGAGACGCCAGCAACCTTTAAAACAAAACAGGAGCTACAATGGAAGGCTTTAGATAGAAATACAGTGGCCTAGTCAAAGTCAAGTACGTCGAAGAGACAAAAGCGTGGCCCTAAAAACTGAATTAAAACCAAAACGTGCTATGTTTATTTCAAAATATATATTTAAAATTCCTGCATCACTTTCCTTCCACTTCACATGACGCACTACTTTATTCATCCAACACATAAAACCTACACAAAAACAGGCTGCAGTATGTTTCTGAAAAGGTTATGCCCCTGTACGTCTCCTAGCCAACTAGGGTACAAATGGAAACTTTCATTAGGCTTTTTCAAAAGGTACACCATGGAGGCATATTAGGGCAATATTGTCGGCATGGCGAGAATTCTGCAAAATTCACGCCTGCAAGCTTGATATTACCGGTGGCCTTATGAATGAAGATCACCGCCTAGGTGCAACAGAGGGTAATGTCATGACGATGAGGAGATGAGCTTCAATCGGGATAAAAAAGTTACATCCAAGCTATTCTCTCTGTTTACCATGGACTCTTCCAGCTCATGGTTTACACGCAACCCTGCACATCGACAGCCCCCATCCCGCGATCATGTTATCTTTCGTGAAAAACACCTGATCACAGCACATTGCCGCCTCAAGCTGACCGCTTATGAATGAGCAAAAGGCTCACTGATGAGCCTATAGTTGTCTTTCAGACTTGTGGCCTTATACCTGCTCAGCCAGTGCTTCCATTGGAGTGATGTACACGCAGCGGCCCTCTGAGTTGTGCAGCAGCATTCTCAGGATGGCGAACTCTGCACAGATGGTCTTTCCGCTGCCAGTTGGAGCTCCAACAAACACATTATCATCACTGTTGTACACAGCATTGAAGACTAGGGGAGAAAAAGAAAAGAGGGAATAAAAAGTTAGATGAGCAGTGAAGTCCCTCCTGATCTGGGCTCAGTTTAATAGAGGTGTTGCGTGTTTCTCCTCATGTACCTTGTGTCTGGATGGGATTAAAGAAAGGGAACTTGTTCTGATAAAGAGCCTCGAAGGCAGAGTTTCTGAGAGCGGTGACGGGCAGCGGCTGTAGATCCAGCAGCTCAGTGGGTGGGGGGTACTTCTCTGGGAGGATGAGGTGACGGAAAGACACGGGCAGCTGCGTTTCGCAAGCTAACAGAAAAGCAAAGAGTAAAAAGCTGTCAGTTGAATCGCTAACACAGACAGTCGGAGAATCCTGTGAGATGTAACAATCAAGCTGCTTACAGAGCCATCGGTCTGAGACGACACGGATGAAGTACTGCGGAGGTAGAGGCTCAAACACAGGCACAAAGAACGTCACCAGGTGCTCGTCCTGGGCGTACTTGGCCTTGAGGAGGAAGTACTCATGGTGGAGGATGACCTCGCCGTCTACGTCCTCCACCAGGATCCAGAACGCTTCAGAAGATCCATGAATCTGAGTGGGGAAAAAAAAAACATCTGAGGCAAAGCTAAAGGAGGATGAGAGACTACTGCAGTACTGTGTTGTACATTTAACTGACCTTGTCCTCCCACTGGAAGTCTGGTGTGATGGTCAGCTCCACTTTGAGCGTGGAGCGGGTGATGGGCTGGATGTGGACAGCCAGGTCAAGCTTGGGGAACTGGTGCACGTATTTATGAATGGTCTTACCCATCTTTGGCATACGGATCAGTTCACCTGAACAAAGAAACATATGTTCACTGTTTAACTATGCAGCCACGACGGGTGGGGGGTGGTGAGAAAAAAAAACAGACAAAAAAACCACCTCACCAATCTCATTGTGGTTGAGATCATAGAGACGCTCGAAGGGGAAGTTTTTCTTCTCGATCTTCTTCACCACTTCTTCAGGCAGCTTCTTGAACTGCCGCAGTGGAGACATTGACTGCCACCTGTTCATGGCGGAAATTCCAACTATAAATGATTTCCGTCGACAGAGCAAAAATGCAAGTTCAGCACTGACAATGCCACTCACATCCGTTTGTCAATCATCTTGCAGAGATTCATGGTTTTGTCTGTGAGCTGGGCCCAGCCTCGGTTGAGCACGATTTCAAATATGGCCCGCATTAATCGACCGGCACTCTGAAGGAAGAAAAAAACTAAATCAAATGGCAAAAAAAATCCTTTTTCGACCTCAAGTGATTCATCATTTTTAAAATAAACGTTCTTTTTTTAAAGGAGAAAACGGAAACCTTAATTAATCAAACAAGCTGTTCTTACTGTACCTGTGTGACATACACCATGTCTGCCATCAGGGCGAAGCCTTCCAGTTTGAGTTGAGAGATGAATGCTTGAAGTAAAACATTAATCTGAAACAAGAACAAAGTTGATACATAATAATTCAAACTTTAAAAAAAAAGAGGACACAAATCAAGCGATGTGCCAATCATTGTGGTATATTGTGTTGATACATATTTAAGATAATAGCAGTTTCTCTATTGAACTATAACTCTCATTAATGTCAGTGGTCTGGTTGCTTTTACACCATCAAAAAGGGAAATACATAATATCAGCTTTCAGCGGTAAAAGCCGCATTAATAGCGGCCTACAGGTGAAACTCAAAAAATATAGAATATTGTGCAAAATGTCATTTATTTCAGTAATTAAACGTAAAAGGTGAAACTAATATATGACTTGTTACATGCAAAGCGAAGTATTTCAATCCTTTGTTATAATTTTGCTGATTATGTCTTACAGCTTAGGAAAACCCCAAATTGAAAATCTCAGAAAAGTTGAATATTGCATCAAATCAATAAAAGAAGGATTTTAAATAGAGAAATGTCAGAGCTCTGAAAAGTATAATCATGCATATGTACTTAGTACTTGGTTTGGGCCCCACATCTTTCTCTTGGCAATGCCCCATGGATTCTTTATGAGGTTCAGGTGAGTTTGTGGCCAATCAAGCACAGTAATCCCATGGTCATTGAACCAGGTTTGGGTACTTTTGGTAGAGTGGGTACGTGCCAAGTCCTGCTGGAAAATGAAGTCAGCATCTCAATAAAGCTCGTCTGTGGAAGGAAGCATGAAGTGCTCCACAATGTCCTGGTAGATGGCTGCGTAGACTCTGGACTTAATATAACCAACACCAGCAGATGGCATGGCTACCCAAATCAACATACAGTGGTTTGCAAAAGTATTCGGCCCCATTGAACTTTTCCACATTTTGTCACATTACAGCCACAAACATGAATCAATTCTATTGGAATTCCAGGTGAAAGACCAATACAAAGTGGTGTACACGTGAGAAGTGGAACGAAAATCATACATGATTCCAAACATTTTTTGCAAATAAATAACTGAAAAGTGGGGTGTGCGTAATTATTCAGCCCCCTTCCGTCTGAGTGCAGTCAGTTGCCCATAGACATTGCCTGATGAGTGCTAATAACTAAATAGAGTGCACCTGTGTGTAATCTAATGTCAGTACAAATACAGCTGCCCTGTGACGGCCTCAGAGGTTGTCTAAGAGAATGGTGGAAACAACAACACCATGAAGTCCAAAGAACACACCCGACAGGTCAGGGATAAAGTTATTGAGAAATTTAAAGCAGGCTTAGGCTACAAAAAGATTTCCCAAGCCTTGAACATCCCACGGAGCGCTGTTCAAGCGATCATTCAGAAATGGAAGGAGTATGGCACAACTGTAAACCTACCAAGACAAGGCCGTCCAGCTAAACTCACTGGCCAAACAAGGAGAGCGCTGATCAGAAATGCAGCCAAGAGGCCCATGGTGACTCTGGATGAGCTGCAGAGATCTACAGCTCAGGTGGGGGAGTCTGTCCATAGGACAACTATTAGTCGTGCACTGCACAAAGTTGGCCTTTATGGAAGAGTGGCAAGAAGAAAGTCATTGTTAAAAGAAAACCATAAGAAGTCCCGTTTGCAGTTTGCCACAAGCCATGTGGGGGACACAGCACACATGTGGAAAAAGGTGCTCTGGTCAGATGAGACCAAAATGGAACTTTTTGGCCAAAATGCAAAACGCTATGTGTGGCGGAAAACTAACACTGCACATCACTCTGAACACACCATCCCCACTGTCAAATATGGTGGTGGCAGCATCATGCTCTGGGGGTGCTTCTCTTCAGCAGGGACAGGGAAGCTGGTCAGAGTTGATGGGAAGATGGATGGAGCCAAATACAGGGCAATCTTGGAAGAAAACCTCTTGGAGTCTGCAAAAGACTTGAGACTGGGGCGGAGGTTCACCTTCCAGCAGGACAACGACCCTAAACATAAAGCCAGGGTAACAATGGAATGGTTTAAAACAAAACATATCCATGTGTTAGAATGGCCCAGTCAAAGTCCAGATCTAAATCCAATCGAGAATCTGTGGCAAGATCTGAAAGCTGCTGTTCACAAACGCTGTCCATCTAATCTGACTGAGCTGGAGCTGTTTTGCAAAGAAGAATGGGCAAGAATTTCAGTCTCTAGATGTGCAAAGCTGGTAGAGACATACCCTAAAAGACTGGCAGCTGGAATTGCAGCAAAAGGTGGTTCTACAAAGTATTGACTCAGGGGGCTGAATAATTACGCACACCCCACTTTTCAGTTATTTATTTGCAAAAAATGTTTGGAATCATGTATGATTTTCGTTCCACTTCTCACGTGTACACCACTTTGTATTGGTCTTTCACGTGGAATTTCAATAAAATTGATTCATGTTTGTGGCTGTAATGTGACAAAATGTGGAAAAGTTCAAGGGGGCGAATACTTTTGCAAGCCACTGTAGATTGTGGAAACTTCACACTGGACTTCAAGCATCTTGAATTGTGTGCCTCTCCATTCATCCTCCAGACTCTAGGAACTTGGTTTAAAAATTAGATGCAAAAGTTGCAGTTCTTTTATCCTTTAGCCCAGGTAAGACCCTTCTGACATTGGTTGTTGTTCAGGGGCGGCTTAACAAGAGGAATACGACATTTGAAGCCCATGTCCAGGATCCATCTATGTGTGGTGGCTCTTGATGCAGTAACTCCAGTCTCAGTACACTCCTTGTGAAGGTCCCCAACACATTTGAGTGACCTTTTTCTGACAATCCTTTCCAGGCTGCAGTCATCCCTGCTGCTTGTGCACGTTTTTCTTCCACACAACTTTCTATTCAGGTGCTTTGATACAACACTTTGGGAACATCCAGCTTCCTTTGCAATGACCTTTTGAGGCTTTCCCATCTTATGGAGGTAGTCAATGATGGTATTCTGCACAACTGTCAGGTCAGCAGTCTTCCCCATGATTGTGATTCCTACTGAACCAGGCTGAGAGACCATTTAAAGTCTCAGGAACTCTTTGTATGTGTTTTGCATTAATTATCTAATTAGAGTATGACAGTTTGAGCCTAAAATATTGAACCTTTTCATAATATTCTGATTTTCTGAGATTTTGACTTTGGGGTTTCAGAAGCTGTACGCCATAATCATCAAAATTATAACGAATAAAGGCTTGAAATGTCTCGCTTTGCATGCAATGAGTCTATCCCATCTATTAGTTTTACCTTTTAAGTTGAATTCCTGAAATGAATGAACTCTTGCACAATATTTGAATTTTTTGAACTTGGAAAACCTCATATTGGTGCATCCTTACTAACTAAAGAACGTGTAACATTTTTATTGAATAAAACCTGGTTGTGTTACCTTGGCGCTAGGCTCCTCGATGCTCTCCTTTACAGGAATTGGAACTCTTTCCAGCAGCTTCTGAAGCTCAAGTTTTTCCTCCTAAAAAGAAAAACCCTTTGTCTTCGTTTTTTCATAAGAAACACCTACAGCAGATTATTTAGAGATCGAATATGGCCCCCATCCCTATCTTCAGCCAACATACCTCCCTCACTGTGATGTTCCTGAACTCTGAGGACAGCGAAAAGACCCGGAAGAGTTCGATCTCACTGAGAGTGGGTTTCAGCAGCTGGTTGTAGGTCTGAATGGAGTCGTGGGTGATGTAGAAGTGGCTAGCAATGCGCCCTAGGTCTGTAACCTTTATGCAATGATAAAAATGAAGTAGTCAGTTTAACCCTATAGTGAATTTACTACAATTAGGATCATAAAGTATTACTGAGGGTCAGTTTACAGACCTGGAAGCTACCCGTCCTCTTGTCGTATTTAATGAGGCTGTTCTTGTCCAGGACGTTGGCGGCCGTGTGAATCAGGTCCATCCTGCGCCTCTCCAGCAGCGGGTCAGAACTGCGGTCGTCGTGAGATACTCCATACAGCGTTGGGTTGCGAAGCATGCGCACGTACAGGTAGGTATAGCCAAGCCAGTTCACAGCATCCTGGAACGACAAACACCACAAATCAACCACCGTATTTGACATTTTATTTAGTTACTTCTGTTTGCCAGACGCTCACCTTTACATTCTGAACATTTCCCAGCACTATCTCTGCATTGAGCATGTCGGGGAGCTTCGCCACCATCTGACTCTCTATGGGCAGCTGCTGGTTCAGCAGGGACAAATAATACTGCAGCTCTCCGTGAGAGGTGATCAGGATTCCCTCTCCCTTGGTGTCATACTGCGGACGGCCAGCTCGACCCAGCATCTGAAATCAAACGGCAAGTTTAATCTTCTCCGGTCGGGGAGCTCAGAACGCCAGCCGACTTCAGGTCCAGACAAACCTGTAAGATGTCCAGCGCTCCTAGCTCAGTCCATCTGCCTTTCTCCGGGCTATAAACTTGGGTTCCTTTGATGATGACGGTATGAGCTGGCAGATTCACACCCCAAGCCAGAGTGGCTGTGGACACCAGAACCTGGATGTGTCGATCTGCGAACAGATCCTCCACCAGCGTACGGTCGACTCGGGTCATGCCGGCGTGGTGGATGGCAAAGCCATAAGGAAGCAAGTCTTTCAGCTCCAAGTTCTAAACCAGAGAAATCAATCGATAACTCAGATCGAGCAGCCAACACTGAAAACCATTTGAACCCCTCTGGGTTCTTGACGTTTACATACTTTGCATTGTTCTGCCTCAGTTCTCAACACTTCGGTGGACGCAGAACCCTCTCTGAGAAACAGGCCCAGGGTGTCCTTCTCCAAGCACATGTCACGAATGGCCCTGGCAGTCTTTCCTGTCTCTTTTCTGGAGTGGACAAATACCAGTACCTGATGGGGGACAAGTTAATACAAGGAACAAATTTACTCGCATGTGGGTGTTTGTCGCCAGGCGCTGTAGAGCGAATAACAAAAAGTCTCTCAGTCACTGCAGATCAAAGTCAAAACACACCTTCACTTTAACTGCAAAGCTTAATTAATGAGTTAAATACATTGAAATTGTACAATACAGCAATAATCTCATTTATAGCGGTTACAGTTTAAAAGCTTAGTAAACTCACTCAAATGGTTGTGGAAATTTTCAACTCTGTCAGAACTACGCTTTCTAATTTATGTAGACCTTTTAGACCAACCAAATCTGTTTTTATGTGCATTCATGGTAACAAAGAACCTTAACTGCTTAAATAAAAGGTAACTGGACCTCTTGAAAGGGCCTCCCCAGTTCAGATTATAGGATAGACGTCTCTAAAGTGCAGCCTGAACTCCATTCATTCTACAATAATGGCTTCATTTGGTGTGAGTGATGACCCAAATAAAAAGTAAGAATGGAGGGTTAAAACCTCTATTTGTGACATTAATATCACTATTATTGTAACTGTTTTGAACACAACTTATAAGTCTGATACTTCCAAGCTGTCATTGGAACTGAAGAAGCCTTTTGTATGATGGATTAAACATTTTAAAGAAATAATACAAATAGCCCAGTTGCCTGAAATGCTGGGCAACTAAGAATCCACATCAAAGTGCAGCAGAAAAGATCTCCGGTAAGGATAACCACCAACGGTTCTTTCACGCCGGTTACGCTCTGAAACGGGGTCAAAAATCTCTTCTAATTTAGAGTTATATTATTTAAAGGCTGCGCGACGTTGCTTGAAGAAGATGCACACTCCTGGCAAGCTGTGACAGTTTTGTTTGAAACTAAAAACATTAATGTAGAAAAACTTTCAAACAATCCTTGATTAAATCCTTAAAAAACAGCTCTGACGAAATCTTTTTACACACAGTTGGCTAAAAGAGAAAAGTCTCTTCACTGATTTTATGAAAATGTGTCAATAGAAATACTGTAAAACAAGTAGATGGATAGTTTTGGTTTAAATGTTGTGCTTGAAAACAGAAATGCAATTTATCTTCTTTTAATTTTTTTTTAGTTAACAGTAAATATGACCTGAAACTAAATTTTTTGGTGGTAATCAAGCGGTAGGAAATGGTTGTCTTAGAAATCAAGCCTCTGCTCAGAGTAGAATCTAAAGTGCTACTTTCCTTCCAGGATCATTTTCTGAGACGCATTTATATATTGGTATTTTGATTCTTGACGTGTAAACAAAATGGGTAGAAAAAAAAGAAAAGAAAAAAGACCCGAGAAATCTACCGTTGCTCCTGAATGAGGTTCCTACAGCGCTAATGCCTCCTAAAAATGTTAAGAAATTACAGTAGCTGTTGATGCTAAATCAATCAGGACTCACCTGGTTCTTTCCAGCATGCTCCATGATCTTTTCGTAGACTATCTCATTCATAATTTGGAAACGCTTGATGGCCTTCTTTTCTGTGATGCCGACGTACGTCTGCTCCAGGGGCACAGGGCGGAAACTGGAAAGAAAAGTTAAACAGCTCAGAAATCTGACCTGGTAATCCAAACAGGAAAGCCATAGGTTAAAGGGACACAATCCAAAACGATACCTGTTGTCAAAGTAAAACAGTCCCTTGGCAGGGTTGACACGCAGGCAGGTAGCTACGTCTTCATAGTTGGGCAGTGTGGCGCTGAGACCGATTAGGCGCACGTCCTCCTGGGTCAGCTCCACGTTACGGATGGTCCTCGCCACCAGAGACTCCAGCACTGGCCCACGGTCGTCGTGCAGCAGGTGGATCTCGTCCTATGCGACGTTAACTAGGTTACCCTCACAGCTTTCATTTAGATTTGCTTCCGAACGTGCTTCGTGGCGCAACTTACGATGATGATGAGGCGCACCAGCTGGGTGTACGTGCGCTCTCCACCTTTTCGAGTGATGATGTCCCATTTCTCAGGGGTGCAGACGATTATTTGGGTGGCGTTGATCTCCTCTTTGCAGAGCTGGTGGTCTCCCGTCAGCTCGGACACGATGATGCCGTAACTCGCCAGTCGCTTGAGAAAAAGAGAAGCGATGAGATCATAACTTCCTGCCCTGGACTGTAACAAAAGTCGTCAAAGTGTGTAAGCAGTGCTGTATGGAGAGAGAATGCTCACCTTGCCAAAGCTCCCCACCATCTCCTGTACGAGTGAGCGCATGGGCGCAATGTAAATGATCTTAAAGTCATCAACGTTGATTGTTCCGTCCATGTTTATGTGCTTCCCGATTTCTCTCAGCATGGCCATCAAGGCGACGTTGGTCTTACCGGCTCCCTGTGCGCAGGACAATAAACCACATTAAGAGCAGATGACGCATGGGAACTCAGCAGTAACAAGGTTTTTAGGCCTCGACACGGCCCGCTCACCGTTGGTGCACACACGAGCAGGTTTTCGTCTGTCTCCATGGTGGTCTTGAACAGCTTGCTCTGAATGCGATTTAGAGTTTTGAAGCCTTCGAATCCAGCCTGGGCGTACTTGGGCAGCTTTTCGATGGCAACAAGCACCTGACGGCACAATAGTATGCAGAAAGCAAAATGTGAACTTAAACTGTGAGCACCTTGACACAGAGCAAAACAAATACTTGATAGTCTGAAGTATGGAAATGTCAGGTTTTCCCCACAGTGGATGAAACAAGCAGCAAACCTCATCGTCCGCGAAGGATTTCGGCTTCAGAGCGGGCACGTGGACTTCCTCGTAACCTTTTCGCTGCTTACGGAAAGAGCCGTCTGGCAGCTGGCATCGCTTGTTGGCCATGAAGTGGCTCCCCTGAGTGAAGGCCAGGTCTTCAAGGTCCAGCAGCTGGCGAGGCATCACTGACTGTTGGGAACAAGCAAAAAAAAAAAAAAGTACAGGACAGCTTTTATGTACACGACGCTGATTAGATGTTTACATACACTCCATCATCAGCATTAGAGCTGCACAATATCAGAAACACATCACGCTGTGTTATCATTGTCGAACACTGCGATGACAGTTTTGATTGACCCACATTTTCCCCACTACTCTCTTTTTCATCATAACAATGTGCTTGCCCCTCCTCCTGAGCTTTCAAACATTGCCCACCTGGGTCTCTATCAGCTGGAGGCCTAAAGGACAGTGAATGTTCACCCAAGCAGCCAAACATGTCGTAAAATAGAGGTTCAATGGCTGAAACATGAAATAAAGCCAACCAAACGTTGCATCTAAGCAGTCCTTTGTAATTGCGATACTGATGCGATGAATACTTTGGTTTATTTGCTAGCATAAATCAATCAAGAGCTTCATTACTACAACAAATCCTAACTTTTCTCATTGTAAGATTTTGTTTTAATTCATTCCTTTTTCAGGCATATTTCTGGTTGGATATTTCAGTCTTCTTGGCAGTATTCATACAACGTATTCCTCCCTGGCTGATCCCATGGCACAATCCTGCTTTTAAAGCTGTGGCTATATATATATATATATATATATATATATATATATATATATATTTTTTTAAACTTTACAAAACAATACATGGTGGTGGCAGCATCATCCTGTGACATTCAGAATCGGGGCGGGGTTTTTCAAAAACACAGTCACAGTATTTACCTCTCCGTGGTCGATGTCCATTGCTTCCAAGTCATCTACCCGAGACTTCCTCACCCTCTCCCTGCGAGATCTTTCTTCCTAAAGTACGGAAAAAAAAAAAGATGTGAAAATCTATGCAAGAGATGTTTTAACTCAGCACGTTGAATCTATGATGGGATGTTTTACTCTGATAATGTCCTCCTTCTCAGTCTCCTGCAGCTGGTAGAGAATCTTTGACAGCTCCTGATCCGACTCCATCTTTCCAATGATCCGCTCCTTTTCTGCCTCACTCTGAGCGCTGGCCAGCATGGTACAATACTGAACTGTGGGACAGAGAGAAGATGTCAAACGAGCCACTTCAAATCGGAGGCTGAAAAACGCAGGGCGGGGCGTGGTTTGAACCAGGCTGCCTTACTCATGCGACGGTGCTGACGGAGGACTTTGATGAAGTCAAAGGTGTTGAAGCCCAACAGCAGAACCAGCTGGTTCTCACATTCTCTGTCATCACTCGCAGTCTGCAGTTCAAAGACACACAAGAGGTCAAAAGATCTGGAAACGAAAATGTTTAAAAAGAGCAAGGAACACGGATGAGGTGACAAACCTTGAGGATTTCTAAGACTTCGTCTGCCTTCTTTTGAGAGACGATGGCATCGTCGTAGAAGCGACTGAGCTGACGTTGGAGCCAGAAGGCATCGATGTCCCTAGGATGCAACTGTTTCTTCTTCTCAGACATTACATCACCCGCCTCACCAAGCTACAGAGGCAAGGATTCCTGGATTAGACTCTGAATAAACAACAGCAATAATAAACCGCAGAGAAATTGATCGGCTTTTACGGACAAGCTGAACCTACATTTGCCGTTAACCTGGTGGTCACAACCGCCTCTTCTCCTTCGCTGTCTTCATCTGAGTGTTCATCCCGTACTTCCCCAAACTGGTCCTCATCTCCTTCCTTTGGAGGGATGAATGAGCTCATCAGCTTCAGCTTTGCGACAGCTTACGCATTGCGATTCAAAGTCAACTAAGCACTTGTATCCAAAAGGAGAAGTAAAAAAAAATAGACTAAAAAATAAATAAATAAATTATCTTACCTCCTCATCAGATTCAAACTGTACGTTGACGCCATACGTTTCATCAATGTTGTCATCTGTGGATGCATTAGTAACAAGAACAGTTCAATAAATTAGGTTCCTGAAAATGTTTCACGTCAAAACTTTTAGGTATTTTATTTTTTTACATACAACTCATAAAAACAAAAATCCCCATGCATCTATGGCCCACATTTCTGTCATGGTTAAGATTTGTGTATGTGTGGATGGATGGATGAAACGTTTAGGCAATGGGATAGAGAATAAAGTTTGGAAACCCAAATACTGGAGAAAACTTCAAACAAAAAACATTCCAGACATTTCCAAAGTGCACATAGGAAGTGTTACAACAAACTGCCGACCCATATTCTGCAAGTCCTTGTCTCCTCCGTAGTCTGTGATCTTCTTCCCCAGGTTGACCAGCACATGGTAGCGAGTGTCATCAGACGGCCCAAGAAGCTGCTCGACTTCCCGTCGCCTCTCTTTGTCCCTCATCTTGTCGTTCTTCAGCACCGCTAACACCTCATCGGCTGCTCCGCAGAGGATATCTCGAGGCTGCAGACGAAAGCGGGTCAGCGGTCGGTTTATTACAAGGATAGGTCTACACCTTCAATTGCCCTAAAGGTCACTGACCTGATCTCCTAAAGCTGCATGAATGAAGCTCAGCAACACTTCATATGTCTCTCTGGTTTCTTTGGTTTTGGGCTTGTACACAATGCCCACCATTTCATCAATACCCTCAGACAGGAGGGTAAAGCCTTTCATTTTGTTGATGTCGTGTCTGTCCTCGTCTCTTTTTCTCCTCCTATTTTGGACAGAAAAAGAAGAAAGCTATATGGTGATTTCATGGACAACATTGTGACAACTTTTAGGCATTGGACATAAATGACAGTAAGAATCCATACAACTGACAAAATATGTTGATTTTTGGCAAGTACGGGGTGTCAAACTTCTGACCTTCGAGGGCCGGTGTTGTCCTGTAAGTTTAAATACGTCTCCGCTTCAGCGAAGCCGGATAAAATAATGATGTCGCTGGCAGGACTCTTTTGTACCTGACTGCATGCTGTAGAGGCAATTCAGCCATTTGATTCAGGCGTGCTGGACCTGGGACGCAGCTAAACGTTGGCCTCGACTCAAGAACTGGAGTTTGACACCCCTGGCTTAAATGCTTGGCTCCTGACATTGTATATCTCACCGAACATTGCATCAAAAAGAACTGCGTTGATGCTGCAATGCTTGCTGTCATTTACTGTACTGCGCAGCTCTAGGAAACAGGCGACGATTGAGTCAAAGATAATATTGGAAATTTCTTTAGGAGCAAAAAAATGAGAACATTTGTTTTATTCTGATTAACCCAAACAGTCCTCTCTGAAGAACTTCGGCTCAGCATTGCTGTAGAATACCGATATTGTTTAAATCATCGCGCTTTCTGTGAGCGCCGGTGAGAACCACAGCTTCAGTTCTGCTCGAGGTGGCCCAAGTCACGAAAATAAACAACAAACAAACAAAACAAAGACGGAACGGAAGTCTTTCGGCTGCACTGACTTGTCTCGTCTCTCCTCCAGCTTCTGGGGTTTGGTCCTCTGAGCTTTGTCCCCCATCTTTGTCCCCTCCAGCTTCCCCACCAAGGACAGCACCTCGCCGGTGGGCTCATCTCTCCGAGTGCGGTCGATCAGAGAGCGATCAGCTTGCAGCACCAAGTTGGAGTTCTACACATTCAATGCAAACATATATGAGACATGCTGGATCCAGATGAACATACTCCGCTGCTTATAGCTCAATGATATATGTTTTTAAAGCAGTCCGCCGAGAACGTCGATTATCTCAACACTGATGTGTTTATATTCGGACACACTCACCGCTTTGTACTCATACTGCAGGTTACGGGCAGTAACATCCGCCATGGTGCCGCTTTTCTCTCAGCTTCCACCGCTCGTCCGACTACAGATGTTCACAGAGCTGCCTTGACTCTGCCCTTTCACTGAAACGCCGAGCGCATCGGTTTAATCTCCTGATTTTTGTAAGAAAGTCTTTCTCATCAATCTCTGAAATAATGCGTTTCACCTACGTAGCAAAACCGCTGCTAACACGAGCGCACAACGGCCTTCCACTGACTTCCGCTTCCTGTGTCAACTGGCTTGGAAACAAGGGGAAAAAAACATCCACTGCCCCCTGGTGGCTGTTCAGGTAACAATATGTTTTTTTTTCCTGCTGCATTACACACAAATATACTGTACACTGCTCAAAAAAATAAAGGGAACACTCAAACAACACAATGTAACTCCAAGTCAATCACACTTCTGTCAAATCAAACTGTCCACTTAGGAAGCAACACTGACAATCAATTTCACATGATGTTGCGCAAATGGAATTGACAACAGTGAAAATTATAGACAATTTGCAAGACACCCCCAATAAAGGAGTGGTTCTGCAGGTGGTGGCCACAGACCACTTCTCAGTTCCTATGCTTTCTGGCTGATGTTTTGAATGCTGGCGGTGCCTTCACTCCAGTGGCAGCATGAGGCAGAGTCTACAACCCACACAAATGGCTCAGGTAGTGCAGCTCATTCAGGATGGCACATCAATGCGAGCTGTGGCAAGAAGGTTTGCTGTGTCTGTCAGCGTAGTGTCCAGAGCCTGGAGGCACTACCAGGAGACAGGACAGTACATCAGGAGATGTGGAGGCAATAGGAGGGCAACAACCCAGCAGCAGGACCGCTACCTCGCCTTTGTGCAAAGAGGAACAGGAGGAGCACTGTCAGAGTCCTGCAAAATGACCTCCAACAGGCCACAAATGTTCATGTGTCTGCTCAAACTGTCAGAAACAGACTCCATGAGGGTGGCATGAGGGCCCAACGTCCACAGGTGGGGGTTGTGTTTACAGCTCAACACCATGCAGGACATTTGGCATTTGCCAGAGAACACCAAGACTGGCAAATTCACTGGCGCCCTGCTCTTCACAGATGAAAGCAGGTTCGCACTGAGCACATGTGACAGACGTGACAGGAGTCTGGAACGTCGCGAACGTTCCACTGCCTGGAACATCCTCCAGCATGACTGATTTGGCAGTGGGTCAGTAATGGTGTGGAGTGGCATTTCTTTGTGGGGTCGCACAGCCCTCCATGTGCTCGCCAGAGGTAGCCTGACTCCCATTGGGTACCAAGAAGAGATCCTCAGACCCCTTGAGAGACCATATGCTGTTGCAGTTGGTCCTGGGTTCCTCCTAGTGCAAGACAATGCAAGACCTCATGTGGCTGGAGTGTGTCAGCAGTTCCTGCAAGAGGAAGGCGTTGATGCTATGGACTGCCCTGCCCGTTCCCAGACCTGAATCCAATTGAGCACATCTGGGACATCATGTCTCGCTCCATCCACCAATGCCACGTTGCACCACAGACTGTCCAGGAGTTGGCGGATGCTTCAGTCCAGGTCTGGGAGGAGATTCCTCAGGAGACCATCCGCCACCTCATCAGGGGCATGCCCAGGCGTTGTAAGGAGGCCACACAGGCATGTGGAGGCCACACAGACTGCTGAGCCTCATTTTGACTTGTAAGGACATTACATCAAAGCTGGATCAGCCTTTAGTGTGTTTTTCCACTTAATTTTGAGTGTGACTCCAAATCCTAACCTCCATGGGTTGATACATTTGATTTCCATTGATAATGTTTGTGTGATTTTGTTGTCAGCACATTCAACTATGTAAAGAACAAAGTATCTAATAAGAATATTTCATTCATTCAGCTGTAGGATGTTATTTTGGTGTTCCCTTTATTTTTTGAGCAGCGGCTATATATAAATATATATACTACACACACACACGACCTGTGTGTAGAAAGAAAGAAAGAAAGAAAGAAAGAAAGAAAGAAAGAAAGAAAGAAAGAAAGAAAGAAAGAAAGAAAGAAAGAAAGAAAGAAAGAAAGAAAGAAAGAAAGAAAGAAAGAAAGAAAGAAAGAAAGAAAGAAAGAAAGAAAGAAAGAAAGAAAGAAAGAAAGAAAGAAAGAAAGAAAGAAAGAAAGAGCTGGTTTCTCATTTCACTCCTGCGAAAAGAACCAACATGAGCGAGGTAATGCTGGTATTAAAAGGGCCTGGGAAAGTGGTGAGACCATATAGGTGTTTTCCAGTTTAGATGTGACACAGTAAGTTTATTTCTGGATATTTATTCGAGATCTTTCTCAGGAATTTCTTTCTATTTTTAGATTATATATAGGTTTTATTCACCATAACTTTAATGCACAGAAGACAACGTTCCAATTAAAGCGATTCTTGTGAACTAACTGACAGTACAGTATTAGTTGCGTAAAGCTGTGTGACCCCGGTCTGTATGCTTTTCAGTGACCTAGGCGACCTTGTGGCGCTGCCTGCTGGAGCGAGACTTCATGCAGTTTGACCCACTGAAATCTTTGGCCGTCCAGTATGACACACCTCTAGAGCTCGGTGAAACTCGCACAGTGGGGCATGAAGCAGTCCTCTGAGACAGGTGAAAAACGCAATGTGAAGCGGCCTTTTTCTCAAGGAGGTAAATTTGCACATTTCTACTGTCCTCCTCTAGGTGGCAGCGTGGAGCCCAGCAAATCTTTTAATATCTTGTTGAAGGACAGTTTAACGTCTGCAGTGAGTTAAATAAAAAGTTTTCTCTTTTCCTTTGTTGTGAACTGTATGTACAGCTTTTGCAGCATACATGGGTGGAAAAATGTTTGCGAGTGAGGAAAAAAAAAGGTGCCCATGAGCAAATCTTGAAGTGAACACTTTGAAACCAGAAAGAGGAAGAAAGTGCAATGCATGTGGTCAGGACTGTTTTTCTTTCTTTCTTAAAAACCCAACATACTAGCATGTTTGTCTGTAGACTTGCCATCTGCATGCATATGTGTAGCCTACTGATACGTCCATATTGCACTTCTGGCAGCAACATCTGTTGCGTTTTCCAACCTCTGAGTCAACTTAATAAGCTCAGGCAAACCCAGGAACAGATAGAGGATTGGCACAGATAAATGAGTCTAACCTACCACTGCATCAGCTATCAGCATGTTTGTTCTGCTGTGCTTTTAAAGGACATACAGTCGTGTGGTATGATTGTGTTTAACGGACAAAGAATTGGATGAATTCTCACACAATAATACAGCATAATAGAAATCATCTTTTGTTCTTCAGTGTGAGGACAATGTAATCTTTGTAACGTTCTGTCATAGGAACACCACATGAGTAGAGCTCAGCTGTCTGAGCAGCTGTTCCTGTGACGCCATCTGCAAACACACGCAGTCCTGGATCTCACCCATAGGACGACACACACACACACACACACACACAGTGAGAGCTGGCATGTAAAGTGATAAGCCCGGATAAAGTGGAACAGGATCAGATTCTTTCAGGTTCCAGGGATTAATATTTTCTGTCTGACCCAGACGAGGTTTGAACCAATCTCTAGAGTGAGGTTTATAGTCCCAGGAGCAGGTTAGCCGAGGTTTAATGAGGAAATGTTCTGGGGAAGACAGCTGACTTGTTAGCTGTGTTGCAGACACCCATTCACAGCCTCTGCAAAACGGTAAACTACAAAGCGTCATTGCGAATCAAGCTGGCTGTTCAGAGTGCTCTATCCAAGCTTAAAAACAGAAAGTTCAGTGAAAGGAAAAAGTGTCTTAGAAAGGTAGATAACCACACCCTTGATGTGATTTTGAAGCAAAGCGGTGAGTGCATACACTCTACAATACATTGATATACTTGTCAGTAGGATGACATATCCGTTTTTCTTTTTACACGATTTTTTTTGCAATCTTCCAATTACCCTTACCAGCCCACCAAGGGGATCACAACACACTGTACAGAGCAGCCATTGCAAGCAACAAATGACTGGCAAGCTTACTTTTTAAACATGTGGTGTCATTTCATTAGCCCCGAGCTAATGGGTACCATGTGAAATTTCACATGCATGTCATGCTTACCGTATTCTGAATGTTTCACTTCACCTTTTGAATTGAATTACAAAAATAAACTTTGAGATGCACTTGCATGTTCACTTTCAGTCTCCCATCTGCATTTAGAGTGCTACTGTGCTCCCCTGCATGAGGAAGCCCATAAGAAGCTTAGCCCCACAAAACCCCCAAAAATATAGCGAAATGGTCGGCTGTACGAACACAAAACAGTGAGTGAGGCTTGGTTATGTCTCTCTGTACAGTTTTATTTACATGATACTATTCTGTTGTAATGCTGGATAGCAAGATTATATGCAATACATAAATATCAACACAGTTCGTTGTTTTTTTTCCACTTTTTTGTACAAATTTGCATATAACTAAGAAAAAAAAAAAAAAAAGAAATAAAACTCAGGTATTTAAATGAAAAACATCCTCACAGGGGGGAAAGTAACAAGTCACAAACATACACGTGTCAGGCAGCCATGAAAACACACTTTTTTTTGCACAGGAAAGTGCACATGCACACGCACAAATGCACACACGCTCTCTATAGATTAATAAACGCTTGACAGATGAGAAGTTACATCTAATCTCAGTTTCTATTATTTTCCATTAATCTAGCTCTGGCATGCTCCTGTACTTCTGTAAACATGTGCTGATAAACCGGGTAGCTCCACAGCTAAAAAGGACGGGAAGGGGAGGGGGGACACGCCCACGTAATAACACACACGCTGTGCTCACATGACTGTTGTGTTAGCGCATAATATATTAAAAAAAAGTTAAAAATCCACAAATGCACCAAGTCCATGCGCCAACGTCAGTACAATGAAAGAAAAAAAAAAAATTCGGACAATTGTCTCTATGGAAATAAAACACCCAAAAACCCTAAGGCGAGTGACATTTCTGAAACACTAAAGCAGATGTAGAGTAACTCATGCATTTATTCCATTCATTTATGCCCCCCCACAACATTTGCAGCCTAAAATTCCTCCACCAGGCTCATCAAGAACGGGTGCCAGCGTCCACCCTCTCAGGCCACTCATTAGCGCTCTCACAGCCCTGCACCAGGCGATCGATTACAATCAGAGCTGGGACCATCTTCAATGTCGTGTTTGCTGTTCAGATTTGGTGAAAACTGGAGGAAATTCTTGCGTGATCGCTTCCGTGTAAAATGAAAAACCAAACCGTGGGAGTCAACACAGGCAAGCCGATTGGAGGGTCGATGAGGGCGAACGTGATGAGATAGAAGGGAAGACGACACGGCAGCTCTGAGGTAGGTAAAGCTAGGAGACTCAAGGTAAAAAAAAAAACTAAAAAAAAACCCAAATCGTTCTGTTCAATAGTGACGCCGAAGTTTTCTTAGGATTGAAGAACAAAGCGTGCAGATTTTTCTCTGTGTATTCTGAATGCTTCGAGGGCTTTTTGTAAAAATGGCTGTTTGGCACAAAATGACAACCTGGTACTGGTGAGAGGAGCACAGCATATCCTGGACATCGTGCCTGGTCTGCTCTTAATAAAACACACACACATAAAAATAAAAATAAAAGACTCAACAGCGGCAAATTCAAACCACAGAAAACAGGATTAAAATAATCTAATGAATTAATCAAAACGAAGAAAAAAAAAATGTGATCATTCATGCAGCCGCCTCCGGCAGGGTCTTTCGATTTTTTCCCCCATCACATTGCGAATCAAGTCCTTTTGATTTAGCCACTCACTCCTGTCAAATGTTCTCACTCATACTCCAGTCTTTCTCACGGTGTTTCCTAATTTCCAACACTGTTTTTTTTGTTTTTTTTATCTATATTCTCTGGATCTTGTCAGCCACAACCACTGGATTCTCTTTACGGATCTTGGCCGCAGCCTCTGCCTTGTAGTCGTAGGGACAGTTGTGCTTGTCGGAGTATCGATGGATGCCGCAGAACAGGTTACCGCAGCGACAGTCAAACCCTAGAGGCACAAAAGTTTAAAAACAACCCCATTAAAACAGACTGGAAAAAAACAACTAGATAACTTGTAGAAATTTTAACTCCAATCTGATGACTGCTTACCTGTAAGGCCCACCCTTTTGCGGCACATAAAGCACCGGTTCTTCTTGGGTTTGGGGGTTTCACCCTTGCCTTCTTCAGAGCTTGGAGAAGCTACAGGAGAAGGACTAGAAGCAGCAGGCTGGTTTACAACTACAAATAATAAAGATAAAAAGAAGAAAAAAAAAAGATGTGTTTAATTCATGCAGGTGAAATGAACTAAAGCAGCAAACTGTTTTTTTAATTTATTTTACATTTGTTTCAGGCATGAACTGGTTTTGATTTTAAAAAGTTTCAAAGATTATCCATTACGTCGTTTCTACGACTTAAAAGTAATTTTAATGAGCTGGAGAAAAGTCAGGAGGGCCTGTTGTTGCACATTTCTATAGTTTGCGAGAAAAACAAATTTGGCGTTTTGGACATTAGTCCAGAAAAACCTGAACTACGATGCTGTGGAAGCCCAAAGAGCGTTATTGGTGACAACAACCGAGCTATATGTCCATTTAAATTAATCAATTGGAGTTTATTCTATACTTTTCAATAGCTATACCAAAAATAAATGCATGTTATATATTATTATACTTGTGGCACTCCTATATTATTATTATTATTATTAAGCACTAGTAGAACAAATTCTGGCTTTTTTTAAAAAGCAGTCACATAATGTTAGACGATTTTGTTTAAAAATTTGTGTAGATAATGTTTATTTCAAGTTGCACGGTGAAAATCTCCTTCCAGGTCCAGCCTCATCTATAAACTGGCCTTATTGCAGCTGGTAGAAAACAGCACTCTACACTGAGAATGACTGAAGCGGGCAGGATCTAATATGAGTCTCTCCTCCCGTTTAGAGGTATTTTTAAACAGGTTTATTTTTAGACACCATCTCCTTCTCAGAGGCTCTAAGTAAAACCAGCTGTTGAGCTGAAGCTACGCTGCAAAGCATGGAAAATAAACCTTCAGTGGCACCTTGCGAAGCAAAGTTTGCCTTGACCGGTCTGTGAGCTTTCAACGGTCCGTGCGTGTCTGCTAAACAAACGTGTTTAATGTCTGGCACTGCCTTACCGGGCTCTAAGAGTTCAGGCTTCTCCTCTCTGGAGATGCTCATCTCTGTCATCTGTTGGGTTACAGGAAGAGATCCTTGAACAGTCCTGCTGGGTTGGAATTGAACAGGAGCCCCGTCAGTCAGGAAGACGCTTATAAAGACTCGAATGCAATGAGAGTTTATTGATCGAGAAGAGCCATCTGCACCCATTACTGACCTAGACATGTCTGGTGAGGAGGCAGGGGAGGCGTCAACCTTAGCTAGACTGGCTTCTAGTCTCTGGATGGCCGAGGCTTCTGAGGTAGGACTAGCAGTGGAGCCTTAATGAGTAAAGGAGATTAAAAATAAATATACTTGTAATACATACGCACACACATTTCCCCTAAGAGGAAATACAACTGCCAGAATTGATTTAATAATTTCTCACAAAACCCTTCATGTTTTGCGTGACGACTTACCCATTGGGCTCATGGGGCTCATGCGATCGCTGCTCTGCTGTCGCGTCAGGTGTTCCTTGTAGCAAACGGAGCACATGCCGTTGGTTCTTGGGTTGCCATAGAAACCACAGCCTGTGGCACAAAGCATGGGGACGGGGCTCTGGTTCGTCTCTTGAGCCATTGCTAACGTGGGGGAGAAAGAAGCAGAGCGTGAATGCTTGTTGTAGAGACAGGCGCACAGAGAGAAGCACATTTACTGATCTGGTTGTAGAGAAACGCCGACTGTCATCAGGTTCCTAGAGACATTTGCGTTTCTCTGCTTTGACTTGCCCCTTTAGCCTGAATACAGTAATGATACAGGAAGTTTAGATAGCAAACAGAGCTCACTCTGTTCGGTTTACCACTTTTCCTTAACACAGCTCTGATCACAGCATTCTTTGTTTTGTCAAGACTTTTTCTGATGAACCGGCCTCCTTCCTCATAGCGCGTCACAGCGACTCCATTCTTCAGTTCAGGAGAACAGTCTGATAATTCAGAATCAATAAAATGACCTTATCAGGTCATTCATGGTACGTCCCTTTAAAAAAAAACACACAATGAGAAGTTGTGACTCACACGCGGCAGCTACTCCACAGCATGACAAACATTTCTCGCCAGGTGCGGTAATGTTCTGTTCGCCGAAGATAAGTGACAAAGTAGGTCAGCGGTTTGAGAAATGCATCCCGTGTTTAAAGGTGTTGGGAAAACTTCCTGTGCCGGATAACCCCCCATAACAAGCCTCTGTGTGGGCTGGAGCAATTTGGCAGAACACGTAGTCCTGTGACATTAAAGCCTGCCTTGGATCCAGCGCAACGCCACACCAAGTTGTGTAACGGGACACGCCGACGTTTGAACGGAACACATCAAACACACCTGTGACGAACCGAGACTGAAAAACCTAGATCTGCCCGTCCTTATGAAGGGACTGTTTAGCGTGTCATCTGATCACATCAACAGCCTCGTATTTCCCTTGTAAACAACCTTTGGCCCCGCTCTGCTGCGACACGACGGCCGCTTTGATTGGTCTGACAGCTTGTTTATACTCCGCTCACAGACAGACGGGAGAAAGGGCAAGTCAATGTTCAAGCAGAGGCCGGCCAGGTGTTGAGGGATGTCCTGTATCTGAAAATCTGGGGCCTTCTTATCAGCAAAAGCAAGACCCCCACCCCCTTCTTCTCTGCTCCTTTACACCAACAAGCTAGCCCTTCAGTGTCAACAAAGCTGTTCTTCTTGGAATAGCTTACAAAAGACATTTGAGTCACGTTGTTTAGCTGCAAACTCTGCAAAAATACCAGACAGAGGGCGTGAGGTAGAAACTTGTGGGAGACTAAAGTTTCTAATGTCAATGAGAAACACAGAGATGAATGAATCAATAAAACAATGACCATATCCACAAAGAAAAAGTAATTTTAAGCTATTTTAGTTGCATAAAAAAAGCCCCTTAAATTAATATTAACTTTTTTGTTTTAAATATATACACCTCAGTAATATTGTGCCCATTTATGTAATCTGCTATTTAATCTTCATTAATATGATATTTTGTTACTCCTATATATATTTTTCCCCCTTTATAAATTATTTTTTTATTTCCCAATCTTTTTTTCCCTACTTGTATTTTCCTGAACTGTATTCAAACATAAAACATGTATTCATACAAATATATTTAATATGGATTTATTGCATATATTCTTAATGCCAATATTGTAAGACTTCTCAGTCTGACAGGCACGGCAACTAAAGCTCAAAAATAACATTATTTCTTAATATTGGCTCATTTGTTACCTTTTGTTCAAGCCGTTATACAGACTTGTCAGCATATCTATAGAAATTATAGAGTTATTATATTGATTATCATTTGCTCTGAATAATACAATTCTGGGACAAGATTTCGGTTTCCTTTGATTACAAAATTAAACTAAATGATTTCTGCACGCCTTATGCATCGATAGCATAATTGGAATTGTTACTTTCTGTTTGAACTATTCTTTCACAGCTGGTCAAATATATCAATGCGTTTCAAGATATGGCTGAGTCTAATTATCATGTATTCTGTAGCAGAACATCTGCAATACTGAATGTGTTAAACTCACTGTAGGCGGTTACAGACTCAGAGTAGAGATGCCAGTTTTACCTTGACTGACAGGTGACAGATGAGGATCCCCCCCACCACTCATATTCAATAAATGCATAAAAATAAAGATTTATGTCTATATATGACAATTTATGTCTACATATGATCAAGCAGAACGCTGTACGTTAATGCACTTTGAGCGTAATAAATTCATTTGAATAAAAAAGGGGCTAATCTTGTTATTCCTTTAAAAAAAAAAAGAAAAAAATAATTCATGTAGTAGAAAAAAGCTGCAGTATATATTTTCATATAGACCTATGTGTTGTAGTTTTTATAAAAAAAATTTTTTTTTAGAAAAAGCTGGAATTGTCCAAAACGGACCGGACAAGTTGGGCCTAAAAGAAAACTAGAAATTGGCATAAGCCAAAAGCTGCAACAATTGTAAGAAAATATTTTTGGAGCATCACTTTAAAAGGTCATTGCAATAAATATCACAAAAGATTACGCTGAAGTTTTATGTCCATTTGCCCATCCATTCCTAGTACTCCAACATTGAGAAAGAAAAAAAGAAGAAGCACAAATTGGTTATGCTTGTTATTTTGTTGTTTGATACAAAACGACTGCCTCTATCAAACAACGTGAAGCACAGAAGCAACTAAATTAAAAATCGGCATATTTGCCGGTAACATTCAGATTGGAGCATCTTTAACTTACAGCCAGAAGCTTTGATAAGTTTTAGATCTCCACTCATAACTATTCAAATAAAGAACAAAAAAAGTATTGTCATTATTTATAGGTCTATAGGGCCTTTCAGATAGCTGACCTCTGACCCGCCAATGGCTTTCGATCTGACAAGATTGTGGCCTTGATGAGGCGCATTATGTATTAGAAACCCCTTCTGACAGGGCAAGTCAGGGAGTTTCCAGCACAGGCGCAACAAGCTACCACAGCTTCCTTTGCACAAAAAAATCTTAAAACACACATGCATCAGTAACTCATTAGAAAGGCTTAGTCTTGTTTACTACATACGACCAGTTTAAACCAACATATATGGGGTTAACTTTAGCAAACAAAGGGGAAGCTCACATTTCAGGCCCTGCTGGTGGGTTGGAAAGTCCTGAGTCACAGTGAAGGACAGGACAGAAACAGGGGATTGTTCTCCATTTAAAAAAAACAAAACTAAATAAAACCGAGAGCAACCACCAGAAGTTGGAGGGAAAAGCCCCAACACTGACATTTTGTGAAACATTCAAGAGCCAAACCAGAATGTTCCGTCCTCCCTTTGTTTCTTCTTTCCTCCTTTGTCTGCAGCCTCCTTTGCTTCCTGTTTTTAAATCGCCCCGTGTCTCGCATTTATCTCAACACTCGGACCTAATACGGATTTCCAAAGTGTTCCCAACAAAGCGACGTTAAAAATCCTGACTAAATAATCACAATTAGTCGCTTAGAAGAGACTTTTTTTTTCTCTTTCTAAAGCCCTAACGTCGAGCAAAACCCCCGTCTCACCCAAGAGCTCCAACCACAAGCTAACCCTGTTTTAATTATGTTAACGTCGAAGCAAAACGCTGTGGGGTTCGTTTCAGAGCAACCCCTTTCGCTCTACTTGTCTATTCGGCTTATACATTTTCTATTTGTAGACAGGAATTAACTGGCTTTTGGTTCACCCCATCCCCCAGCTCGGGACAGGCTGGAAAACAGAGACTGTAAAGCAGCGCTACCACAGCTCCCCTCCCTTGGTGTTTTTTTTAACACAAAGTCACGTTCGAGGACTTGTGATATTTCAAGTCAGGTGGAGGACGACACGGTGGAGGTGGCAAAGACAAAAGAAGGTTGGTCACCACCAAGCACAGACACCGTGTGACCTTTTAATCCACCATTAAAGGTCGCCATCATCTGATCAAAAGCCAATGTTTCTAAGATTTTACCTCAATATAAATCATCGCTCTCCCCTTTAACGTAAATCCACTTCAAGAAAAAAACAACAACCCATAAGCAATAATCCAAGATGATCACCTGCTGAAAATCGATGGGTTTCTCGCGAGAGGACAGGAAAAGCGGTCGTCTTTGTCAGAAAAGGTCGAAGTTATAATTTGAAGTTCCTCCTTTCTTCTCCGTCTCTCTAGCTGCGTCCCTGCGTCGTCGTCCTCTCAGTCAAGGCGGATTTAGACGGTTTTAAACGTCCCTTCCTCGGCCTCCTGCCTTTTCCTCCTTCCTCTCTCCGTCTCCCGTCCCCTTCTTCTTCTGCTGGATGGATGTTTGTTTCCTTCTTTAGCAAGAGGAGTGGTGGATGATGATGTCACGGGTAAGAACAACGTGTCACCATTGGCTGCCCGGCGGAGCCCCGGAGCGCTCTGAGCGGCTCTGTCTGGCTTTGGTTATTACATGTCTGTTCGTCATCCACCCACAAGGACACGAATCCATTTACTGAGTAATACACCTAAATGGACGAATGAATGAATAATGACGCTCTATGCATGTTTTTGAAAGCTTAAAAAAAAAAAAAAAATCAGGGAACGCCTTTTACTCCCTTTTGTTTTCATATGTGTGATGGGTTTATATCCTTGTGGCGTCTGTTCATTTCTATGAAAAAAAGCATCAACAGCACAAGTGGAGATTTACAACCTGGGAGATATGATGCTGGTTTATTATGGTAGAGTTCTGGGTCAGTGACTGCACTGGTATACACGTCTTTTCAGGAGGTAACAACAAACAAGTCACGGGGGTGGAAGATATAAAAAACAAACTGGTTTCAATTCAGCCTAGTTTATCTATGTAGTTTATGTAGTCATCTCTATGACCTGAAAAAGACAAACCGGTCCAATTCACATCAAATTAATAAGAAATATGTAATAAAATCAGTTAAATTAATGCAATTCAATTCATAAATACATTATTTATTCCTAAGTTTTAAAAGTAGGCTCAAGACTCACCTTTTTAACCTTTTTAGCCTAGCTTTTAATTAACTGATTACTATTTACTGCCTGTTATTTGCTTTTCATGCTTTTATTGATCAGTGTTTTACTACTTGGTCTTGTACTTATCTCGTTAATTTAATTTAATTTATTAATTAATTTACCTACCTATCGATCTTTTTATTCATTTATTTGTGTATTTTACCATGTTAGCCTGTTTTACACGGATAAAAAACAAACAAAAAAACATAGACAGATCGTTCCAGTGTTTCATCTATGGGAGCCCTCTGCCCTGGGAGCAGTGGTCGGCTGTAGCTGCCTGGGTGCTCTCCAGGGGGTGCTTGGGTGGAGGTCACAATCCTGGCCTCCCCTCCTCTGGACGCCCTGGGTCGGTGCCTCGGCTGCTGCTGTTGACCCGCTGCTGCTGGGGCAGATGGCTCCCTTAATGACGTCTCCTTACCCAACCTGGCACATCTGTGGTCGGCCCAGAGTCCATCCTACTTTCTATTTTAATCTCCTTTTAATGTTGCTCTTTAATGTGTCCGCACATGGTGATAGGATTGGGGGGAGGGTAGTATAATTGTGTTTAAATTTGTGTGAGGGGGGGGGGAATTTTTATTCTGTAAAGCACTTTGAATTGTATTTTCTGTATGAAAAGCGCTCTATAAATAAAGTTTATTATTACTATTATTATTATTATTATTAAAGGGTGTTGTCATAACTCATATCAGGCAAGTATCTTCAAAGAGTTGTGATGGTGATGCTGTGGGCAGGAAGGATCTCGGGTATCAGTCAGCCTTGCAACGAATCTGAGGAAACCTCTGACTGAAGACTGTTGCTGTAAGACAACAGATGATGACATGACTGTCATGACATGCTAAAAGACAGATGTATGTAGTAACTAGTTATATTTACTCAGTCACATTTACTTTAGTAACTTTTTGGATAAAATTTACTTTTAGGATAAGCTTTGCGGCACCATACTTTAACTTGTGTAAAATTATTCCAAAGTATTGCTACTCTTACCTGAGTAAAATCTCTGAACCCTCTACCCACTATGTGTAACTTCACTTCACAAAGAACATGTTTTACCAAAAATGCTTGGGATACAGGCACCCACCTATAATTTATGTCAAAGTAAGACCTCTTGTTCGTATACAAGCTTTGTTGTGTTAATATTCTATCTGCTGAGCCTGTTGAGCCATTTGAAGAACAAGTAAATATCAAATATACACCAAATATTGTCACTGGAAGTACTCTACCATGTTGTGATATGTGTATATATATATATATATATATATATATATATATATATATATATATATATATATATATATATATATATATATATATATATATATATATAGGCAGGGCAAGGCAAGACAAGTTTATTTGTATAGCACAATTCATGTTACAAGACAAGACATAAAACATCAAAAGCATTACAGCAGGGTGCAGAAAAAGCACACATATATATATATGATCTACTCAAGTGGTTTCCCAAAATGCTCAGCTTCTATCCTTTAACATAACAGTGGGAATACAGTACACATAGTACACCAAGTGCTGCACAACAGGTAAAACACAAGACAGAGACAAAAACAAAATCTTTAAAACACTAATATAGCAGAATAAAATCTGACAAAACAATAAAAACAATATCAGACGCACATTGTGTTAGAAGCCAAAGAGCAAAAGTGGTTCTATAGTGAGATTTAAGGTAGATGTGCAGCAGGTTGGAAAAATATGCTGACAGAAGGCCATTGAGAGATTTAAAAACAACAAATGAATTTAGAAATAAATGGGCAGCCAGTGCAAAGATTTTAACCCCGGAGTGATATGCTCTTGGTTCTTTGTAACTTTGTACAAGTTGAACTTGTTAAAAAAACAGGTACAAAATGACTTGTGACCCACACTATCAGCTGAGTCTACAAGCATTACTCAACTAAACTGACCTCAAATAAACAGGGATATAATGATAACATAACAACATTAACTTCAAATTGGTATAACAATTTTATGTGTTTTTTTTGTAAGTGTTATATATCAACATGTTTACAATTAGTTATTTTGCTTACTTTGATTACTAAAGTGCACTTGTTGACATCCTGAACTTTGGGAACCGATCATCTAAACCATGCACTGTTATTCAACACCCCAGCTAAATCAGTGAGTAACACGTTAAAATCGATCGTGAGTATAAAAGTCCCTAAGGTGGGTACTAATCAACACATGGTTGGTAAAAAATGTGACCAAGACTGGTAAATTACCAAACACCTAAGAAACTCAACAATACTTTCACCCAATTATCTTCATAAAGCATTAAGCCTTAAACTGCTCTTACAGGATCTAATCAACACAAGTACAGGGCAAACTCTTCAATATGAAAGCATTGTTTTAGTCTATTGCATAAGCTCACAGAGAAAAACAATGCTGACTAGACCCACTTGTGTGAATGTTGGCCGTGTAAACAAGTTTTGTGGAAGGTAACAAGATAAGTGCTGAGTAAAACCAAGAGAGAAGATCTGTTTAAAGTGGTGATGCACTAGCTCAGTGTTCATAAACAGGGGTGTAGCCCATGGCTAAGATCACAACGGAAAAGTTGTCAGTAATGTTTTGGGAATTTTTAAAATATATTATGACACCTTATATGAAGAACTAAACAAGACATGTCATGTGAAAAAATTAGGATGCCTTATGAAAGCCTTTGTTTTTCTAAGATATTTTAATAAGTGGATATTCAATTTGCCCTGATTGAATGGCAACCTGTCTAGGATATTGCCCGCCTTTCGTCCGCTGACCACTTAAGAGAGGGACAAGGCCATCCTCAAGACCCTGAAAGGACAACCACATATAGCCAGTGGATTTGTGACTGATATTCAATCTCAATTTTAGCGATAGTGAAACAATTCGAGTAACGTAAATACATTTTAACAATTGCCGGGGAAAAAAAAAGCTTAAATTTTTTATGAAATGTAATAGAAAAAGCAATGTTTAGAGAGGATTAAATAAGAACACCCCTCATCAGGTTCACATGATTAAATCATCAATACTCTATTTTAAAGGAGGCTTGCCCTGTTAAAATATCAGAAATATAGTCTGACATGCTACTGAATTTTGAAGCAAGAGTGAACACAATGGTAAGATTAAAAGACAGAAGACTGTTATGGGATTTAAGCTTCAAGATGCCAATCTCTGGCTGGATTTTACCCTGACAGCAGGCTGTGAAATGATAAAAGAAGTCACCATCAGAGAAACTACCATCGTGTATCAGAGGCTGGTTAATGACATTGTGAGACTATCTCTAAAATTAGAGCTGTGGGATATTGTGGGGTGACTTGAAAAAAACAAAACAAAAAAAAAAAACAAGTTTGCCACAGTGCTGGTGTGTTCACATTACTAGTAGGAGCTTCATCATGACACAGATTGCAAGGGTTGTTTTTGTTATCTTTGTAAACGGAAGTTTCGCCCTGATCTGTTTTTAACATCTTCTGGCTCAAGAACTTATCTACTGTGCTGTCATTGTGAAATATGAAAATGTGTGCTTGCCAGTTACACGTAGTGTGTTATTTGCGCTGAACTTTTTGCCCCAAGGTTTTAACGAGTCCAAACAGCTTCCCCCTCAACCCTTTTCTGTATTACGTCAGACACCACATGTCCCTAAGCGCTACAAAAAGTACTGTGGAGGGAACAAACACTCGTGGTGTTAGTGTTCAGAGGATACATACTCTTAGCTATTAGTGGTTGAATTCTTGGAAACAGGGAAGGACAGAAGAGTCGCACAGACACGGTTTGCTCAGTCAGCTTTAAGCAGAAACTGGAAGTGGAGCGAAGTGAAAGTAAAAATAGCTGCTGGCTGTGGATTTTTCACCTAACTTTTTCATGGGGACTCAACCTTCTCTCACACAGAGAAAAAACACACCCATACAGAGTATTTGCTTACACAACAAGCTTTTAGTTTCATTTAATGAACGTGTAAAAAAGAAGACTTGTTCACTTACAGCCAGAGACACAGGTTTGTAAAACACTTTGGCCTTTTCTGTTTTTTTAGATGAGAAGAAAGCCATTGTCGAAAGAAAGGCATCTGAAGTCCCATGTCATGGGAAAATGGGTGAAGCTAAATACAGGGTTATCCTGGAAGGTGTTTTGTTAGAAAATGTAAAAAACACAAAGCTTGAGCTGAGGTTCACCTACCAGCAGAACAACAACTCTAAATAATGGATGGTTTAGATTGAAAGAAAATAATTTATTTGAAGGGCCCAGTCAAAGTCCATACCTAAATTTAATTGAGAATTTTGAAAACTTGAAGTTAGATCTTCACTGATACTCTCAATCCAATATGGCTGAGTCTGAGCTATGCTGCAATAAAGAACCGAGGAAAACTGGTAGGGACATACTCCAAAACATCTGCAGCTGTAATTGGACAAAATGTGAATCTGAATGCACACACACATTTCTTAATTTTTTATTTGTGAAAAGAAAATAATGTTCCTACCACATTTACAATCTTCACAATTATGCAAACCTTTAAAAGGTACTGCGTGTACTTTATACTTTTACTTAAAAGAAAAAAAGACATTCTCCTGTTAATAGTAGTCCTGAAGAATTATGGTCACAACTTTTTTGTTTCTTACTTCACAACATGTTGATGTTGTCTGTTGTTGGCTTCTCCATTGAAATTTTCCCAACATTTTGATGACATTTGCATACAATTATGAAACAAGCAATCAGTGATGAGTGAAACACTAATTAGAAGGCCAAAGGTCACAGTGAAGATGTAAAAGCAACAACTGCATTGTGTTTATCAACTGCCAAACTACTTGATTTCTATGTACATTTTGAAGAATAAGAGGCTTTGGGTTTAAAGCTTTTTTGTATGTGCATAAGTGAAGCACAAGCAGGATTGGAGAGGTGGGTGGGGGGCACCTTGTCTGTGTATTACACTGAGCTCTTTGTGTCAGAGTGTGGGTTTACAGAGCAGAAAAGAAGGACCATGTGTGTGGTTAGTATGTGAAGGTTCATGGGTTTCAGTGGGTAGGAAGAGGGATGGGTGGGGGGTCAGCTGAGGAGAAACTGGGATGTGTTCAGCATTGACTTATCAACATCCATCCCCCTCGTGTCGTAGCTCGGCCTCTGGATCTCTGCCCGTTTGTAGGATGTAGGTGTTCATCCGTTTCTCCTCCCCGACCATGACGGATGCACGTGAGAGACGGAAAGTGACAATGTTGCCATGACGACAGATTGTAGGATATACTGCCATCTTTTCGTGTGGGCATGTGTTATGTCTGTATTTGTGTATGCGTGTGTAAGGGGCTCTGAGGATTACTTATGTGAATCTGGAGCAGCCTGTTTGTAGTTACTAGGCAGATATCGGCTCAGCCAGCACACACACACACATGCACAGACAGAGGCTCAGCTTGCTTGTGTCTGGGGTCTGTGGCCCGCGACATTGTTGATAAAGCGAGCTACTTGTGGCAATGACAGCTTATCTGTTTAGCGAGACTGTGTGTGGGGCTTGATAACTTATGCGGCGAAGTTGACCAACACCATGACTTTAAGACTCTGTTTCCTGATCTGTCTATACCCAGATCCCGTAAAAGAGCACTGCACTGCCTTCAGTAAATTTAGTAAACAGAAAATGGGAGATGCTGCTCACAGAACAGCACATCTGTGTGATGTGGGGAATCAGGACCCACTTATGCTGCTGTTACTGTCACTTTTTCTGAAGGAGAAATACAATCTCAACAATCAAAGAAACAAAGAGCAATAAAAGAAAAATCAGAACAGAAGAGAGTAATTCTTTTGTATGCTTTCTGTTTTGCTCTTTCTACTTCCTGGATCTCTCATGACTATCATTCTTGTTACTTGTGACCCAGAAGGAGCCTTGCATTTTTTTTGCTTTGAAAAAATCTTCAATTATTTCCTGCTTTATGTGCAACTCTCATTTCTGTTTTTTTTTGTTATTTGTGCACACATGGTTCTTGAAAAAAAAAAAAAAGGGCTGAGACGAAAACCTGCACAGAGGCGTTGCACGTACATGCAGCAGAGTATAAAAAAAATATTGTTTCTGTTTCCCTTTAGAAGCTGACCCGTGTGGGTCTGTCTTCTTCCAGCTGACATATGACACTCTTTAAATGAGTGCACGCCTGTGAGTCATGATAACCCCCACCACCACCACCACCTAACCCCTCCATCTCCCCGTGCATGTTAGCGAGCATGTGAAAGTAAGAGCGTGTGCATGTGTGTGCAGCAGATGTCCTGAGCTCTGTTCTGTTCCCTTCCCCAGACTGGCTGGTCTTTGTTGCTGCTCCCTCGTGCAAACGGGTATGGCCACGTGCTTCTCTGACTGCACAGACACGCCACGCCTCCTCCTCCCTTTAATCTGTCAGTTTCTGAAGCCAAGTCCTGCCCTAACAACACCCAGAGACTTTACAAGATCTTTCTCCCTGCTGGATGACGTGATTTTTACTCATGCATGCTCACCATGCTGTCTTTTAGTCATACTTAAACATTGTGGCCGAGCAACGAATATAATCATGGAATTGAGCAACATGCTTCCTTTTTTACATCATTTATGTGTGCTGTCTACTTATCATAAGTTCCCCTTTTGATTTTGCAATTTTGAGAGCCTGAATTTCCTTTGTTGCTCACCTTATTGAATTTTTCCTATCATCAAGGTACAGCTATGAACTTCAGTGGGTTTTCCCAGGATTTTGATAGATCAAAAATAAAGCAGCACATTATTGTTAGTTGGAAGAGAAATGGTTCAAACAACTTTATTAATCCCAATTCATTTGTAGCCTACCAGTCCATACATACATCCCTGGCATGCATCCACTAATCAAAATCATTAATTAAACAAAGATGCAGTATAAGTTCCACAAATGATAAACACAAAAACTATTAGGTATTGCCCATAGTCAACAGCTTAATGGCAGGGAGAATAAAAAACTTAGACAAAAGATTAGTTCTGGATTTGAGTGCAATATAATGTTAGCCTGGGGGCAATAAAAGAAATTCTCCTAAAAAGATGTGATCAAGCTGGGTATTAATTTTTCTTTGCTTTTCCAGCCACTATTTTCTTCCACAGCATGCTCAGCTCCATTAATCTTGGAGTAACCATTATCAATACTATTTGGCTTGTTTGTGTCTATACTGACAGCCCATTTCACCAACCTGTCCCTGCTGAAGAAAGCCATCACCACAGCATGGTGTTGTCACCACAATGTTTCACATTGGGATTGGTGTGTTCAGGGTGTTGGTTTTTCATACATACACACATTTTCATTTCATGTGTTGAATCTGTAAAAAAAAACAAAAGAGCACCTTCTATTTCTTCCACATGTTCACAATTGGTTGCATTTTATTTTAGAGGTTTCAGGCGGAGGAAAAAACTATCCAGTTGGGGTAAAGATCTAATCCTAAAACAGAGACAGCATTAATTCAGACTGTTAATGACCTAAAGTGTTGCTTAGTTTTCAACCTCTCCACCAAAAAAAAAAAAACGTTCTTAAAGTTCTCAAATCATATATATCATAGAGAAATTCTTTTGTCAGCATGTTGAACTTCATGTCTAACCATTATGAGCTGAGATCTGGAGCTTTACAAGGTTGCCTTTTAAATTACTTCATAAATTATACATACTGTCAATGGGAAACATAATAAGGAGGCAAGCCTTTACACGAGTAGTTTAAAACAAATCCAGATGTTATACTACTTCCATTTTATTTATTGATTTAGGAAAGATGCTTCCTAACATTTTTTTCTTCTCTAGTGTCTTCCGATCATTCTCATTAAAACAAATTGCTAAGGGTTTGCTTAGTCCTTAAAACCAGCATCCTCTCTGTGAGCTTTACTTTTCTATGTATTTATTTTTTTCTGTGTTTGTACAACCTTTCTAATATAGTTGTTGTTGTTTGTTTTTCCAACTTTCATCATATGTAAGGCAATTTTTGTTGCCCTCTGTCTGTACAAAAGTGCTCTAAAAGAAGCTGTAAGACTGTATAACCATCACTGATCCCAACAAACTCAATCAGTGTTTACATGCCTGGTGTTATTTGCACTTTGTTATTTGTCTTCTAATTTCAAATAACATTTGTGCTGTTATTGCACATCTCTGTTGTTTTGCACAGTTTTTTGTCACTTCTTGTAAATACTATGTTGTTTAAAGCACAAACACACATGCACATTTAGTAAAAATGTACAATTATTTTGCTCAGTTGTACATTTCTTAAACCGGTGTATGCTATTTTTAATAACTGCACAGTATTTATTAAATTTCCCTTTACTGTACTGTATATTGTTCTTAATTCTGTTTTTATATTTTATATTTTTATCTTTGCGTGAATTACTTTGCTGCTGTTACCCCTAAATTTCCCCAGTGTGGGACAATAACGGGAATTTATTTTCTATTCTATTCTATTCTATTCTATTCTATTCTATTCTATTCTATTCTATTCTATTCTATTCTATTCTCTAATCTAAAATTAAAGATGTATTGATTGATTGACACAAATGAACACTACACTTTTCAGATTTTTATTTAAAGAAAGAAAATGTAAAAACCATGTGTCCCTTCTTCAAAACAAGTGTACACTATTTTGTGTTACTCTGTAAAATAGATTTCTAATGAAATACATGTTTGGTGTAATTCGACAAAATGGGAAAAAATTCAATTGGTAGGAAGCTAAGACAGGAAGGAGAACTTTAACTATGGGGAAACAAGGAATAGATTCAGCTAGGTTTCACATCGAAGGCATTAGCGTTGTTGAAACTTAATGCAGCTCTGTTTTTATTTTTTCCACACTTTAAAACTAGTCTAACTGCCACACCAACGCAATCGGTCATCCCAGTAGGTCCTGAAGGTACAGAAAAACCTGTATGCCGCTGAAACCATCATGCATTGTTCTTGAATGCAAGTATCTGCAAGGTGATCATTGTCTCATATCAGTGCCGCTGGCAAGAAAATGTAGTTACAGTCTGAGTCACACCTGGATTAACCTGCACTCTGCTCTTTCCCGAACAAAAACAAGCCAGGTTCAACCCTCTGGGGCCCGACTCCCTGCTGCTTTATATTTGGCATCAAGCTTTTTAACCGAGGTGGAGTTAATCTTAAAATTGCAGGTTGTTTTGTTAAGGATAGAAAAACGACTGGCATTGTTTGAAAGATCGAATCTTTCAAATAGACATGATATGTTGCATTTGTGTTCTGTTACACCACTAAAAAGAAAAGTAGATACAGAACCTTTCACACCCATTCACACCTCATTAACCTTTTCACATTTTGTCATGTTACAACTATAATCTTCAAGTTATTTTTGGGGATTGATACTCCTCAATTGCAACTAATTGTCTCTATGCAAAGCATTCCCTTTAAACCTAACACCTTCCAGTGGATTAAAGATCCTGAATGTCTAGCCAGAATGAAAATGGAATTGTTTAGATTAAACAATCTGGTGGTGTGATCAGATTAGTAAAAGTCCAGACCTAAATCTAATTGTGAATCAATGGCAAGACTTGAAACTGAAGTTGACCCATCAGTCTGATCAGAGGTACTTTCCAAAATGGTAAATTTACTTTTCAAAGAAGAGTAGGCAAAAATTTTAATCTTTTTTCTTAGAGGACTAAATAGAAATACACACCACACTTTTCAAATTTTCAATTCTGGATCACAATTAATCTCGATGTACTTTGTACTGTTCTTTCATAGAACCATGCAAAAATACTGGTTGTAATTCAACACAGGTGCAAGGTTCAAGCGGTATGAGTACTTTCACAAGGCACTGTACATTAGAAATTTACATTTATGTTAATTATACTAATGCCACAAGAATGAAACCATTACCTTTGCTAAGTGAAATTACTTTACTGAAAATGACTTAACAGCATGATAAAAAGTGATGATAATGCATTTTTATTATATTCTCCCATGGTTTTTTTTAAGTAATGTAGGCTGATCATCAGAAAGACCTTCTCTCTGTGCTTCTAGCTTTTCCTGCCACTCAGGCTCTTGTTATGAGCAGGGAGCCTGGGAACTGTCGGTTCATCTGTTAGGCGCTGCTCTTTTAGGTTGATGACTCACTGTCTATTATCTCCACACTGACAGCTACAAATACATGTAATATTTGCTAAAAAGAAATGGCAAACTGAGCTCTTTTTACTCACTCATGTTCCTCTACCATTTACTGCTATGACAGTATAATGACGCCAAAAAAGCGTGAGGCAGCACAGTGGGATAGTGGTTATCTCAGGAGTCTCACAGAAAGAATGGGCAGCATGTTCTGGGCAAAGATTACATGTTCTCAATGGAGCCTTCCACTATTTTCCAAGACGGTCCAAGGAGAAAAATGCTAGTTTTTTTTTTTTTTTATAATTTTGGCAGCGAGTGTTTAAAGTATAGTTGTGTTAGTTCAGAGATTGACCCTATGGAAACCCACATCTTAAAAAAGGTAAATGTTTGCAAAAATCATCTAGTTTTGTATGAATATCCTCCTATTAAACTGTCCCATTATTGTTTCCATTTTTCACAAACCAAACCCAATGAATTCAGCAAACTGCACCAGCAGAAAACTAAACAAATTTATAATAGGTTTCTTTTGGCAGTTCTGACTGCTGAGAACATGATGATATTTTTAAGCTCATTCCAATGTTAAAAGGCATGCCAGATAAAAGCAGTGTCAGCATTGCTGTGCATCTTAAGAACATTTAAAAATACATTTCTATTCAATCTGGTATTTCTGGAACTGCAGCCTGGATATGTAACCAGGTAGTTTATGGAATAATGTTTTTTGCAAAGGACAAAACATGGTGATTTCTCCTCAGGTTGGTAAGCCCTGCAACCAAGTTTACTCTTTCATATGTTGCAGAAACTGTAATCTGTTAAGGGTTAAGGCAGCAACAAGTGAGTCATAGATTTGTTCCTGCTCCAGCATCCAGTCATTTAAGTTACACACACACACACACACACACACACACACACACACACACACACACACACACACACACATATATATATATATATATATATATATATATATATATATATATATATATATATATATATATATATATAAATGTGTATATATACATATATATATATATGTATATATACACTCAACAAAAACATAAACGCAACACCTTTGTTTCTGCTCCCATTTTTCATGAGGTGGACTTGAAGATCTAAAATTCATTCCAGATACACACTATTACCATTTCTCTCAAACATTGTTCACAAATCAGTCTAAATGTGTGATAGTGAGCACTTCTGCTTTGCTGAGATAATCCATCCCACCTCACAGGTGTGCCACATCAAGATGCTGATCTGACATCATGATTAGTGCACAGGTGTACCTTATACTGCCCACAATAAAAGGCCACCCTGGAATGTGCAGTTTTGTCTCACAGCAAAATGCCACAGATGCCACAAGCATTGAGGGAGCGTGCAATTGGCATGCTGACAGCAGGAATGTCAACCAGCTCTGTTGCTCGGGCATTGAATGTTCATTTCTCCACCATAAGCCGTCTCTAAAGGCGTTTCAGAGAATATGGCAGTACATCCAACCGGCCTCACAACCGCAGACCACGTGTAACCACACCAGCCCAGGACCTCCACATCCAGTAGGTTCACATCCAAGATCGTCTGAGACCAGCCACTCAGACAGCTGCTGAAACAATTGGTTTGCATAACCAAACAATTTCTGCACAAACTGTCAGAAACCATCTCAGGGAAGCTCAACTGCATGCTCGTCGTCCTCATCGGGGTCTTGACCTGACTCCAGCTCGTCACCGTAACAGACTTGAGTGGGCAAATGCTCACATTTGATGGCGTCTGGCACGTTGGAGAGGTGTTCTCTTCACGGATGAATCTCGGCATACATTGTTCAGGGCAGATGGCAGACAGCGTGTGTGGCGTCGTGTGGGTGAGCGCTTTGCTGATGTCAATGTTGTGGATCGAGTGGCCCATGGTGGTGGTGGGGTTATGGTATGGGCAGGCATCTGTTATGGACGAAGAACACAGGTGCATTTTATTGATGGTATTTTGAATGCACAGAGATACCGTGATGAGATCCTGAGGCCCATTGTTGTGCCATACATCTATGAACATCACCTCATGTTTCAGCAAGATAATGCACGGCCCCATGTTGCAAGGGTCTGTACACAATTC